>JARFIW010000001.1:4598750-5242500 GCA_036346225.1 Platerodrilus igneus | reverse complement strand
GGATTCTGCGTTCCAGTATGGCGTTAGCACCATGCATGATGACTATAACCTTCGCTTGGAAGACAGTTCATTTACATTTCCAATGCTCCACCAGAAGGTACTACATTGGCCAGGAGGTGAGTTTTTTGTGCCTGGAAATTTAGAATTTTGCCGAACCCTTACCGTTCCAGGCAAGGTATGGATCTTTAACGTGCGTGACAACACTCACACACGGGACCTCCATTTAACCTCTCATCCGAACGAGGGCGTAATTTTTGTGAAAAATGCTCACCTGCCATTTTTCAAGCAGTCGGCCGTGTCGGGATTTGAACCCGGGACCTTGGGATCCGTAGTCTTACGCTTACTACATTAATTCACGGCGACGTCCGCTTGGAAGACAGCTACCAGCCTGCCCAGCGTAACACTTTCATGAAGGTTTAGGTCATCGGAGAAGATGCCTGCCCTGGTACTTTCATTTATTTTGGAGCCATCTATGTAGATGGAGATCTCCATTAAGGAGGCGTCCTCAGTGTTCAGACAAACCCCGAAGCGCTTCTTGGAAATAATTATGGGTGCGATCGTATCAACCACTCTTCCCAAGAAGGGTGTTCCGCACCGCCTCTTTTAGTATGTTATGGTGTCTACCACCGCCCCCCTTATCGATCCATAGACGTTTGAACCGCAGCCTTATTGCCGCTCTCAAAGCCATCTCCTCCAAATGTAGGTCCAGCGGAGTGAGGCCTAGGATGGCTTTTAAGGCTGCAGCAGGTGTAGATCGCATTGCGCCTGTGAGGCCCAGACAGACCACTCTTAGGATATGAGTAAGTTCTTTGACTGCATGGGCCAGTCTGGTCCTGGGCCACCGGCTGACCATCGGCCTTACTATCGTGGTGTATAGCCACAGGACAACCTTTGGTGGAAGACCCCAAAGTTTGCCTATGGCACGTTTGCATTGCCAAAACACTTGGTTGGCTTTGGTAGTTTTTGCTCGTAAGTGTTTGGCCCAATTTAGCTTCTTGTCAAGCATGATGGCCAGGTACTTGGAAGAGCATTGTCAATCTGGTTACCATCAGCTTCCTTTTATTGGTAAACAGTACCAGTCCCGTTTTATTGGGGTTGATGGTTAGAGAGTTCTCGGAGCACCATAGCTCCGTGATCCTTAGTGCTGCTTGCATCAAATTACACGGCACTTGTTCAAATTTGCCGACTACTAAAATAGCTATGTCATCCGCATAATCTAACCTATCGTGCAGAAACCTGCCTAATTAAGGCGTTGGAGAAGGCTGTCCACTACTATGTTCCATAGTAGCGGTGACAGCATGCCCCCCTGGGGACAGCATTTACCTACCGCCCTAATTATTAAGGTTTTCCCAACATTAATATGTACCCGTCGACATCGCAGAATCTGCATAGTTAGCTACCGAAGGGCGTCCTCAGCTCCATGTGCCCGCAGAGCTCTGTCAATGCTTGCAAAGGTGGTTTCGCTAAACGCACCCTCAATATCAACAAATGCGCCTAAGGCGAACATATTGTTATTAAGGATTTTTCAATCCGTCCTACAACAGCGTGGAGGGAAGACTCCGTGGATTGTCATGGTTGTGAAGGCGTGCTGGTTTGGGTGAAGTGGACAAGAAAGCATTATTTTCTCCCTCATATCATTGTCGCCCAGTCTCTTCAACTTTAGCAAATAAGACGTATGACCTTATTTTTATACGGTATGGTTAGTTACTAGCTTGTATAAATAGAGCGCATGCTAGGTTATACAGAATTCACAAATAAAATAATTTACGTTTCAAATTCAACCAAGTAAATTAATGAATTCGCACTGCTTACTTGCTACTTTAATGCATACTGGCCGTTTGTGTATCAACTACGATATATAGGTAGATCAGGGTAGATTGCGGATGCGGTTTGCCGCTCTAGGTAAGATTTCCGCGATGGAGTCTTTTGTTATTTTCTACAACATAAACGGTAATATGATAAGGTACGATAAAGGGATTTGGTATAGGAATCAACAGGTCCACTTCATGACAGGTCTATAATGCACTTTCGTACTAGTCGTTCAAGATAGCTGGTTACATTATGGAGGACTTCCAACTTGTGAATCATACCGTGTTACGTGCCGAAAAATTCGGCACTAAACCTTCTTAATTAAGTTTTAATTTGTAAGAATTTCGCGCCATTAATTTAAAAAAACTCGTCCGCGTATTTCCGTCACTTCAGATAGTGCGTTGTGCGAGATTTGCGCCAACGCGGTATGTCAAGAAGGAAGTGGGGGACTTCCGGATACGCGTTAGGACTAGCCTCCGAGATGTGAACAAGTGCGGTAGTCTTGTATCGTATCGTGTCTTTTTTCTGATATGTAGGTTTCCTGTGATTCCCCCTTACCTTATGTTTATCTACATATAGGGAGAAGACAACTGGAATTTGGTTTCAACCGGGCCGAAGAATTCCCACGCCCGAAAGATCAGTGAAGCAGGCGACGCCCGAAAGACTAGCGAAGCCGCCGCCGACATCATGGAGTATTTCTGCAAGAAGCCCTGCAAATTATGTGAGTAGCATTTCCGTTTCTTTTTTATGTGATGGAGAAATTTTATATAATTGTGTTACGTCATCTATAATTTGCGCGTCAATTTTTACATTATCTAACATTGCTACCGACTGACATAGTGGCTCGCGTACCTCGACGGCGGGGCTGTAATAACCGATTGTTTGTTACGCACCCTGATTGGTCGGAAAACAGCATGCGTCCGTTCCACGACCGTGAAAACCATTTTTAGCACAAAATCATACGACAACAAAGAGCAATTACTCATAAAACAGTGCCGGTAAACACCTAGACCACATTTCCTCTACGTACTACTCTAAATAATATTTATAAAAAAACTGTGAAGAGGTTTTTGGGGCGTAACAAATTATATTCCAACTCGCTTTAAAATAGATAGATCGAGGGAGTTTAGTTAGCCAATGGATGCTAGTAAATTGGACAAATTTTAGTAAAGAATTGAAAAATGTAAGTGTTAGATGGTAATGTGCTGGTTCAATTGCACAGAAGAAAAACAATATTAGTAGGACGGTATATTTTGAATGTAAAGAATTAACATAATTATTAAAGAGCACATCTTGTGCTGTGTACATGATGAACTCTCGCGCACAACAACCACGTAAAAACGGAAGTGGCAGACGCAGCTGCCCATAAAACTAGTAGTGGGGATTTTAACCCGCTAATTTCAAATTTTAAAGTAAACAATTTTAAACAGTCACTGACGTAAACGTTTCCGTTCTAAGAGCGAAGTAGTTTTGTAGCGGCGAGAAATTAAATGACTTAGTAGGTCGTTGAACAAAGAAGAATAAAACTGGGTTTCTCAACATAAGTAGAACATAATACTCTTACTGATGTTAGTTAGTTACGCGTTAAAAAGCGCTCAACAAAGTATTTTAGTGAATAATTAATTGTAGTAAATTTTTCCATAATTAATTACGCACAGCTGTATAATATAATTTTAGAAATTAGGAGAATATGCATATTAAAGTTAGTTTTGCTGTTTTACGGCAAGGTTTCAAGAGGAATAACCCATGATAATTGTGTAATTTTGTGGTAAAGTGGGTTCTCGCTAGATGTGGAACGGACATGACGTTTTCCAACCAATCAACACGCATACAAATCAGCCGTGGCGGTGAACAATTTGTTGGAACAGCAGCCGCCATGATTCATTTCTTGAGATGTCTATCTTATCTTGCTTTACTTGCGTGGAGTAGTGCATTATAGACCGGTGATGTGGTGAACTCGGTCATTTTCCTATCTATCTCAGTATGGTATTGCCTACTTGGTGCTCCCATTTTTGTTGTAGCAATAGCAACAAGTTTATCACCGAAATATGAACTAGAGCGAAAACTTGCAAAAGGTATGAAAGAGCCGTAGCAACCGTATGATCACGTGAACGGACACCATTGAAAAAATAGCTAAAACTTCCATCAGGGAAATATTTTTGGATTTCAATCTCATCCTTGTATGTAAGATTTAGTATAAATTGTATGCTGTACGTAGAAAAAATATTCGCAGGACAGTGCAGGTGTAACTATACTACTTAGATTTTAACAATTGCAAGAGTATAAGGTTTGAGCTGAAGAGCAGGTGTGAAATTTTGATTAATTTAGTATAAGATCATACTAAATGAGGAAAGCATTACTAACTAAGAGAGTAGAGGCAACATTTTGCTACATTTCGCTTTGTTTACAAAATTAATCCTTGGGAACTTGTAGGTTAATTGACGTTTATGAAGTGCCCAAGCTTTAACAAAATATTTAATTTAATTACATAAATCGCGATATTCTGAGCCTCTTGGAGCGGCTTTTTAAAAAGGCTTCTTCCAAAAAACTCTTCTATCGATTTTATTTGAAACAGAATTTACAATATTAATTTTAATTACAGATACGTTATATGCAGTAACGTATTGGGATCAAAAATATTCTAAGTTGACATTCACTTATTTAAATTAATTAAAATTAGGGTGAGTAGCTGAATAGCCAACAATGTTAAAGTTGTGAAGCTCGAGACTGATTGGCCTTCTTGGGCTCCTGAGAGTATTTATGCTATCCCTGCCCCTCACATTACTTATGGGAACTGCAGATCTCATGTCTGCTATTTCTTGATACAATACAAAGTATTACATTTTAATAATCTTAATTTTAATAATTACTGTCTTATTGTCTACTGTGACCTGCACCTGCACTGTCATATTACGTCTGGAATACAAAATATTCACATCCATTCTCGTGTCTGGTTTATAAACTACCATTAACCTTTTGTAATATGTCCTTCAATTTATACATTTTAACAATAATTCTTAAATCTTAATAATTCCATTTAAATATACATATATATTGATTTGGCGAATATGTAACTCGCGTAGCACCTTTGTACGCATGCAACCCGTAATACAACGTTTTGGAAAACAATGCATCGTATGAAGACGCATTATTCCTCATAGATCAAGCACGAGGATTAAATCTTCTAGAATTTTCCATTCACGTCAAGAACAAAATCGAGTAGACCGATTCTTACACGTGGAGACAATCAACATCAATAAACTTCGTAGTATTGGCTGAACACAATTCTACATCCCTCTGAAATACATTTATACCAGGCTATAAAAGAGTATTTTGTACTTGTTAATCTTTGCTTGCAACCATTCAATGGAGTGAGCCACTCAATATATCTGCTGATTACATGAGTATTAATTAGGTTAACTTTATTTAATACAACTCTCCTTAATCCGGCCGGCTGGTGGGCCACTTATAGCGTACTCCTATTCTAAACCATAGTATCTAAGTGGGTTGGTACAATCTGTGTAACGTGCGATTCTACACGCTTACAGATTGGTCAAAATAAAAATGTATAGTCAATTCAAATCTTTGCTAATTTAATTTCATTCAATATCAAATATATATTAAGGTTATGCGCAGTGCTGCAGACTCCTTTTAAGCATGGGTTGCGCAAAGTCGTAGTTACCCTCTTGAAAATAAGCTCTATAAGAGTCAAGTGAAATTCAGAACTAGCTGGCCTACTGGTACAACATTAAGAAAGATAACTACATAAACTTAGAGGGGACAGCAAGTGGGTAGAACCCCTATACTACACACATAGCCAGGTGATTGTCACGTAAATCGCAAGTATAAGTTACAAATACTGTCGACATCGTACAACCCGAAGTCAAGGGTGGTTACCAAAGGGCAACACGAGACGGCACCTAAGCCACCGATCAGCGTCCGTCCTGTAAAGTCGACGCCGTGGACCGCTGCTGTCGGAGCCAACTCCTACGCCAGCGTCGCCAACGGCTCGGCTACGGCCGTCTACACCGACAGAAAAGAGACCAGCTCTTGCGTAAGCTGAGGAGACGCCTGCCCAGGCAGCCCAACCCACCTTCAATGGTGGAGCGACAGCCAGAGAAACACCATCCTGTGGGGGCGTGCAATGGGGTTCACTCATCGGACTCCTTGCTGGAATCGACTTCCAGAAGCTGACTGCGATTGCCAGAAAGCTACCGCCTATAGCCTCCGAAGCCAAAAACTTTGGCGATTTAGTCATGGGTTTTATTGCCTGCGGCAAAAATCCAGGAACTCTGCAGATAGCGTTCTGAAACCCGCGAGGGCTGATGGGAAAGCGATTTGAGTTACTGGAGTTTGCGTTGGGACACGACCTAGTTGTTCTGGTGAACGAAACGTTTCTCGGCACACAAGACGAGCTTAGGCTTTTCAACTACAGGCTGTTTCACAACAACCGAGATGGCGTCGGAGGAGGCACAGTGGCGTATATCAAGGCAAGCTTGGAGCACTACGTGGTAGACCTGCCAGACCTAGAACGATTTGAAGCGACTGCAGTGCATAGTACTAGAGGGTTTCGGTCCCCTACGCTCGGTCTTAGTTTATAATCGGCCAGGTGGCGAACCGTTTAGCACGCAGGACCTGGACGCGTTGTTGGATGCGAGAAAACCTGTGCTTTTAGCAGGGAACCTCAACTCCAAACATCCGTCTTGGAACAGTTGGGTAGCGAACCGCAATGGACGCATACTCCGACAGTTTGTTGACGGACGTGAGGTCGAGGTATTAGGACCGGCAGAACTCACTCACTACGGCAATATAAACAGGCCAGATGTATTAGACGTCGCAATACTACACCAAGTGACGCTAAATACGGAGATCCGGGCCGTCAGCAACCTCAGTTCTGACTACAACCCGGTGCTACTCAATCTTGGAGGGGAGCTAGTCCCGGCCACCAACGAAACCCGTAGGGTTTCGTGGCCGGCATTTGCCGCCCGTCTAGCAATGTCGGTCGAAAGGATATCTAACGACATTTCGACCACTGGCGCGCTAGAAGCGCAAGTGGACCTCCTCGTGGAGTGCATACAAATCTCGGTCTGTAGAGCCACTTCCATGAGACCGGTAGCGGATAAGAGGGACATCTTCCCTCTGTACATCCGTGACCTTATCCGAGAGAAGAACCGCGCCAGGCGTTAGTAGTAAAAAGCTGGGATCTTGCGGACAACTCAGGTATAATCGATTGGTCGTCGAAATGCGATTAGCGATTTGGCGGCACCGAAACGAGGTCTGGGAAGCTAGACTGGCGGACCTCCAAACCGAAGACAACTCTCTGCGGAGGATGTCGAAAGTACTGAGGAACAAAAACAGACAGCCTATTCAGTTTCTGAAAAGGCAGAAGTCTTTGCAGTCAGCATGGAGCGTCAGTTCGAGCAGGTATATCGAACAGATTCGCCGCGACGTACGACGGAGACTAAGGGACGACGACCTTCAGGAACTGGACCCCACCACAGTTGAAGAAGTCAAGGATCTTATCAAGGCCTTAAGAGTCAGAAAGGCTTCTGGACAGGACGGAATCTCCAACCGCGCTCTGAAGGCGCTGTCGTAAAACGTCCTTTGGGTGTTGACCGGTATCATCAATGCCATGTTGAGACTTCGCCACTTACCATTCGCGTGAAAGACGGCGGACGTTGTAGTGCTCCAGAAAGCAAAGAAGTCTGCGACATTCCCATAGAACTACCTACCAATTAGCTTGCTGTCGGTGGTTGAGGTGATATCGGAAGCAGTTTTCCTAAGAAGACTCCAGACGGCGATGCAGGAACACCACGTGATCCAGGACGAGCAGTTTGGGCATTACATCGTTCACCAGATACTGCGAGTGGTGGAGCACATCGCGGAAGGCTTCAACTGGCGACAGTCAACAGGCGCGGTATTCCTGGACGTGTCTAAAGCTTTCGACAAGGTTTAGCACTATGGCCTACTCTACAAGATGTTGGAGAGGGGGTTACCAGGCGCTTTCCTCCAACTGACGAAATCCTATCTCCACGATAGATGGCTTTGCATCAAGCTGGACGGAGTGCGGTTGACAAGGCGGAGAATCAGGGCTGGGGTCCCACAAGGCTCTTTCCTTTCGCCGGCACTCTTCGGCATCTTTGTGAGCGACCTACCGAAAACGGCAGACAGTAGGATGGTACTATACGCCGACGACACAGCCATTCTAGCCAGGTCCCGTGCTCCGCACCTCATCATGCAGAGACTGCAAATGGCGATGGACGTTCTTGAGGAGTGGCTAAGACTCTGGCGAGTTGAGGTCAATCCAGAAAAGAGTACGGCAATTTTCTTTTCAAAGCGACGTCACCGACCTGTAGACGAAGACATAGCATTCGACTAACCGATACCTTGGCGTTCAGACGTCAAGTATCTAGGGGTGATCCTTGATTTGAAGCTCACTTGGAAAGGTCACAACGAGTATGCGGCAAACAAGGCCAAGGGAGTTATGGCTCTGCTATACCCCTTGACCAATCGTCGAAGTAGGCTAAACGCTTCAGACATCGTACAAATTACCAGATGAGAACTGACCTCTTATAGTAGCAGTTGTTAGTAGACGAATAACGTTTTTTTTTGTATTTATTGCGATACATTTTAACAGCGCTTGAACATTAACATCAGTAATGGCGTCAAGTTACAATCCTTTTAAATCCACGTCGATTCCCTCCATCGGTACTTTGTCTCTTACTACATTCACCCCACCACCACCACCAGCTTCGGCGGACTTTCTGGTGCCGTTCCAATAGTCTACCAGCACCTCTCATTAGCCGCCGCCTTCAGCAAGGTATAGAGCATCGTCCGTCTGCTTGTTGCTGCCAAACACTTAAAAAACCAAGCGTATCAGAGATGACGACGGTGCTATTTCCACCTTTAATCTATAACGAATCCCGGCCATTAAAAAAGACCTGACAGAATATGTATTCCGTGATGGTACCAAGATTAACCAGAACATTACTACGAGTAGACGACTTCGCTCTACTAGTCGTTGCAGTCTCTCAAGACTCTCAAATATGTAAAGTCAGGCTCCAGTAGGTGGAAAGTCGCAGCACATCTGGTAATCTCTACAACTACTCAACAACAACCGTTACAGAAACAGCCAACTTATGCACAAGTTTCTGCCTCTATTTCAACCTCACAATAAGACACATCATCTGAACACCTCCTCACGCTTAAATCGACCTCCTCTGAGACTACCCCTCCTAACTGTTACAAATGGTTAACAAAACCTACGACCTTCTTTCCCTGACCTCTATATTCGCAACATCCGACTCTCTAAAAGTGCCGTCACTATACGTACAGATAAACATTCTGATGTAAAAATCATCTTATCCCTTAACCAACAAATTTGCTCCGTTCGTGTACCAGACAACCTCAACTGATAATCTTTAACCTAGACAAAGATCCCTACTCCAGACACTTTTCTGCCTATATAGATATAACTCCGTACATCACCCAATTCCAAAAGACCTTTATCAATTAGAAACCTGAGTAGCGTTACGACGTCCCAAATCCGACACCACAGACAACCTTATCCTGAACGTTTCCCTCGGTTCCACACTATCGTAACTGAAAGAATGCACGTTTACATACGGTACAGATCATGCAGAATCAGAGACTTACTCTGTCTGCAAATCTGCACCCACTTGCGGTTACTGTTGTTACATTCCAAATGTGGCAATGTACATTCTTTTGATTTGTAAATAAATTGCCGCGAATATTTTTAAATGAACTTGTCAATTTCCGTCATTCCGGACAGTTGCGTTTGCGCAAAAAGAATGCGCAGGTGCAGGTAGTGTCAGAAGCGGATATTAAGCTACGAAACCTGAAGCCAAGAATATTTATCTGTGTGATGTGACTTTTCTTTTCAAGTGGTAGGTTCCTTTCTACCTTGCCTTAATCGTTCCTTATACCTGGATCCTTATCGTTCCACCTACGAGAGCATAGAGTAGAGAATGGACGGATTGGAAATTTGGAGTCAATATGGCGTGATGTGACCCACAAAACAAGATGGCCCTGGGATTTAACTGCAAGGTGCGATTTAAGTGAGTAAATTGTTTTTATTTACATTGTGTATAAAAATTTGACCATTGCATCACCTTTAAACGTGTTTGGTATTTGATACAAAATGGCGCGTAATTTTCCGCGTAATTATACGTTATATTATAACAATTAGAAACTAAAACTAGTACTTTTAACTTAAAGAGGAAAATTTGTATAGTAACTTTTGTATTGTAATCAACCTGAACAGATCTGAACGGGTTAGAGTATCTTTGTGTAATAAGTTTACACCTTGCTGTAATATATTTGATCATGAATAAGGTTGATAAACCTTACTTTAAAATTTAAAAAGTAATTCAATTATTTATTCAATTTTGTTGCATTGCATTTTATTTAAAAAAAAAGAGATTCTTTTTAGTAAATTATTAGTCCAAGCTTAAAGTTTTTTTATTTTGATCAAATGTGATCAAACCTAACCACAGGAAATTAATATCTTTAAGAGTTGAATTTTGATGCCAACCTTATATAGAAAATATCTTTTTAATATTTCTTTAGGTATGTTTGCGGGACACAAACAGTGTTCCAATTTTCTATTAATCTAATTATTATTATTTCTTATTCTGTTAAGACAGGTTTTTGTCATCGAAGGCAATCTTTCTTTCTTTGGGTCTCCACGTTCGCCCTTAGAAATATGCCATGCCATTAACGTGAATCAGTCCGGACTTGGTGGCGCCTATTTGTTTTAGTTTGAGTATGACCTACCAACAGATTTCGACTTACCCCCCCATTTCTCATAGCTCTACCCAAGGAATAGACCCCTAGTTACGTCGAAAGACTTCGTTTTGCTGACACCCAACGTCTAGAGTCAGATATATATAATAAAAAGAAAAACGCTTCACTGGCGCCCATTTAAGAAATACGTATCAGTATTCAAACACACCTACAATATCTGGACGACACATTACGAACCATTGCAGAACGCTAACTATCATCTGCGCAGGTACCCACACCAGATATGGTTTAATGACACCACTGACAAACGAGGCACACATTTAGAAGATTTTGTTCAAGATCACCACCTACATATTTTGAACACACCGCCCCACATCCCTACCTGGAATCCACACTCTATTTCCGCAACATCGGCGTAACTCTCACTTCCCCTCAATCCGCTAACCTTATAAACCCTAGGAACTTTACTCGATTCATCATGTTTATCAATTCCAATCCTACTACCTTTAAAATCCTTTTTAACCTACCACCGAGACAAATTCTTAAAGTCCCATCTTACAATACCATTAAAGCAAACTGGCTACTCGTTCTCAAATCCTTACATAAATAAATATTTAATTTACAACCAACCCTAATAAATAGCTCTGACACAAAACCATTATCCAATCCCTTCATAAAGCCGCATCCCCAACCATCCCTGGAAAATATTACACAACGCACACTACACCATGGTAGAAGTCCACACTTGGTAAACCCAGGAGATTGCTTACATCCGGCATAAGACCCAACGGGTCAGGCAACATTTTAGCGCACGACCAACAGGCAATAACTGGTTCTGGAACATACGCATTAGAGAGAGCATAATGTAAGAAACAGGTGTATGAAGCTCAGAAGAAACACTTTCAACAGGCGATCGATCATCTAAGTGTTGACCCATGAACGATGTGTCGCAAGTTAGTGAAATCCCCTGCTACTTGCTACATTCATCAACCTAGTCTAATAAAAAAAAAACCCAAAGAAACACTGACCGGGCTCAGTCGGTGAGTAGGCGGGGTATTACACATATAAAAATTAGAGAAAGGCCTGAAATAAAAATACACACCCTCGTTCACAACTAACAACTAAACATACACAAAAGAAAACATCTATTTAAAAAAAATATGTACAAAAGGACAATAGTACAAAAAAAAATCAACAGTCAATAATTACAAGCTACACATATCAACAAAATCAAAAGAAAACATTTTTTAAAATGGCGAGCTGCTGTTTTTAGGTACCAACCCCCTACATTATTTAATAACAAAGAAAAACAACCCAAACGCAATCCTAAAAACCACAGCTATAAATCATTGTAAATATAAAATTAAACATATAGGATGGTCATGATAAATACAATATTAATAATAAATATCATCTCACTTGACGATAATTATTAAAAAAAGAATTACTAAGTTTATTCAACACATGGAGTCTGATAAATAAACTCTCTCGACCAATTTCACAGGAGCCATACAAGAAAGTAGTGCATAAACATTTACCCGAGCGTCCACGGTGTAACTTTGGGTCACACCTTCCCATAATGACAGAGCAGAGCAGAGGAGCTCGAGATCCCGCAGTGTGGGTGTCCTCCCATAACAAAAGGAGCGGCAATGCAACGGGCCGTTAGGTCCACCGGAGGAAGAAACTACAATAATTATGAAAAAGATTAATTTATTTACGCCGAAAAGACAGGTTTATAAAACTATCATTACCTACCACGCTGTAGGGCGTGCGCGAAATTTTCACAAAAAAAACGGAAACAACCAAAAATACAACAAATGTTTTCGTGGTGTATATCGAAAGAAAGTGAATATTAATTTCGTTTAACTAATGACCAGAGCTCAAACTCATATCGTTGTTATCAAACGTGATTAGCAAACTTGAGAGACGGTTTTATCGGATAGTTCAACACCTCATTTCAACGAGTTTTGAATTGAAACAATAGAGAAAGTAATTACATGCTATCGCAAGGTATAACGAGTTCACGGATACCTAAAACAGGATCTTGACTATTTAATTTATAGCTTAAACTTTACGTTTTAAAGCAACTAAATTTGAAATTGAAAATTACTAGAAGCGTATTTTATTGTAGGAAGGTCTAATACACCGGGTGCTGTTGGAGGATTTGAGCAGAATCTAAGTAACTGAATAATGAAATACCAAACAGGGGTAGGTTTTAACAGACCATCGTAAAGTAAACGTAGCAAATTCCCCCCCAGCAAATTAAAAGGTCGAGGTAGGTAAACACAAAAAAATTCGCTTAAGAAAAAAACGGAAAGAAATTTTATCTACAAAAACAAAAAAACCCAAAAACACCCTAAACTAAAAAAAAAGAACTCTCATCCGGCTCGAAGAACCAAAGTACCGAATGAAACAAAAAAAATTAAAATTGAAGGGAAGCACAGGGAAAAATAGGTAGATAGTGGCACTGACGAAGGCAAAAGTAGAACGGTGTCAACACCGTCAAAGTCGTCAAAGGACAGATGTTTTTTCACAAAAGAAATAGGAAAGTTTTGACCTCAAAAGAAGATTATCTTTCTGCAGAAAAACCAAAAGTAAAGATACAGATAATCATTTTAAAACTACAAGGTGTAGTCATCCAACAAAACTGAAATATACTGGTTTGACCAGTTTATAGAACCCATATAAAGAAATAGTGGACAAACACTCACCCACCTGTCGATGATGCTGGATCTATCACACCCTACTTAAGGACGGAGCGGGGGAGAGGGGCCTAGGACCACGTAATTTGTGCCATATAAAAAAGGGCGGCAATCGCCTCATCAATTAGGTTCAAGGCAACAGGTAGTCCTATCCACCGGAAGAAGCACACAGTGTGCAGAAAAGGTTAGTAAATACGGAAACGTCAATTGCTCGCAGTCGTATATCGAAACGGAAAATGAATATTAAATTGTTTAGTAACATGAATTCGTTTTCATGCCGGCGTTATCAAACCCAGGTGTGATTCAAAACAGGCTTTATCAAATAATACGATGACAGCGACAGGCATCACAGCTACGGGATCCCCAATTTCAACAGGACTTTCTCTATCCGTATTAGAAATTATCTTCACTTCAGCTACGGTTGTGATTGCCGGCAGAAATTTCTTAAGTAGAAGCATTTAAGAAAGCAGGAACAGATAAAATGTTGACAAAAACGGGAAGAAGCCTTAAAGATACAGGTTCATGGACTTCAAGAGGACCTTCGCAGACTGAATTAGAAGTTATCGTCACTTCAGCGACATTTGTGCTTGCAGACACGACAGAAATTTCTTGGGTAGAATCGTTTAAGAAAGCGTGAACAAACTCTTAGGAAACTATCTGCAAGTCACTAATTCGAAGTATGGGCTGCAATGGTGGTGAAAGCACAGTCTGGGGTGAGAGTGAATAAGTAGGGCGAGCAGAAGGAGAAGTAGAATAGGATGTAAAACGATACTTTATTTCAAAGAGTTTCTAGGTTGAAGTAATATACGAAATAATTATACTCTATAAGAATATCCGACTATCTGACTGTGGAAAAGCTTTTGCTTTAAAACAAATAAACTTAAATGCAAATTATTAGGAAGCGTACTTATTGTAGGAAGGTAAAATATACAGGATGTTATTGGAGTATTGAAACAGAATCTACGTGAATGAATAATAATGTAAAACAAAGAAGGGTGTATTTTAATTTACCGTCGAGAGTGAATGTAACAAAAGTAATGCAGCGAACAGTACGTAGTACAAAAAACAAAAAAAATCGCTTAATTAATTTAAAAAGAAACAAAAAAAAAATCAACTGATAAAACAACATAGAATAATAGATACAACCAACAAAAAAAAATTCGCCTAATGAGAAAAAAAAAACAAAAGAAAACACTCCCAAAGCTAAAAAAACAATTCTCATCCGGCTCGAAGTACTAGTATACCGGACTAAATCGAGAAATTTAAAGAACATAGGAAAAGAAAAAGTAGATGGAAGCAATCATCGAGGACAAAGATGGAATGGCCTAACACTGAAGAAAAGTCGTCGTAGGACGGATATCTCTAGTAAAGAAACAGTAAAATCTTCAACTTCAAGAAACGAAATTGGTTTCTCGCAGAAAACCCTAAAGTAAGAAAAGGAACGAGGGAGAAAACCAACTATACAAGCCAAAACGAGACAATAACTGTCAAGCCTCAAAGTAAGCCAGGGAACAACAGGAATGCTGGATAGAGAAAAAAATCAAAATACTTCAAGCTGTGGTACCCAACGCTCGTAACAAACGAAAAACCGAAGAAAAGAACTGTTAACTAGGCCTAAAGTCGACTAAGTCGTGGTTTGTGAAGAAAAGAAAAAATAGTCTAGAAGCACATACCATAGGAAATGCATCGAAAAAATTTTACCAAGTCAGCACCAGGACCGACAGAAAGTAACACCAACCACAAGAATGTAGAACGAAAGGAACGAGGAAAAAACAAACCTCAAAAAGAATAACACCAAGCAACAAGTACAAGAACCACAAAAATCTCTAAGAATCGCACAAAAGAAAATAAAACAGAATCCCAGTGTAGTTATGTATGAGTATGTGTGTGCGTGTGCGTGCGTGTGTGTTTGTGTATGAGTATGTGAGTGTGTGTGTGTGTGCGTTTGTGTATGTGTTTGACTGCTTTAGTCGCTTAGTCGCCTCTTATGACAGGCAGGTCGTACCATGGGACTATTCTAATCCCGGACCCACACGGGTGGAAGAAAAGGAAAGAAAATCCAGCCAAACAGGGAAGTAAATAAAGAATTCTTAAAGTCCTGAATTCAAGTCCTAAGGAGAGCAAAAGCGGCATAAGAATCTGAGGGCGCGAGGACTAGGTATTGAGCTTAAGACATTTGCGCCGCCAGCAAGGAAACGAAACGAGATCAAGGACATTAGGACTTTGCCGACATACATATTCCGGTTCGAAAGGAGCATAGACTAATGCTTGCCTCTTTTGGGCAGTTTTCTGCCAAACAGGAACAGCAGGGGGAGTAGTGGTTATAGCATGAGGTTTAGGAGGTGGCCAGAGTAGTTTAGAAAACTCAAAACGCGTCATAGAAGGACGTTGTTTGTTTTTAGAATTAGTGGTAAGAAAATCAACGGTAGAAAAGGAAATATCATGGGTTGTCAGAATATCAACGGTAGAAAAAGAAAAAGTGTTGGCTGTAAGAGAATCAATCTTACGAAAAGAAACACAAGCAGAGCAGAGCACACAGAAGTAGATAAAATTTTAACGACGTAATATAAAGGACTAGAACTATTACAGTTAGGAAAGAAAACAGCATTAGCTGTAGAAGTATCCACCTTAGGAATAGGAGTAAAATCGGAGAACACTTCAGCAGCAGTACCTGAAGGAACCATCGTAAACGTAGAAACTCAAACCTAAAAATCTCGATTTCTGTGCAAAACTCCTCTATCCAAAATACACTAGCCTTACTTCTAAACACAGTTGCCCCCCTCTATCCCCCCCAGATGCACATACATTTTTCCACCAACATATCGTCAATAACAGCACAATCTCTCCTAATACACTCCCTGATAGGTTCCTAAATAACAACTTCCTTGACACATTAGTATCCACATTAAATCCCTAATGAAGCTCTTAGTTTTGACCAAATTGTATTTCTTCAAGTCAATTCTCATTGGTTGATAATTATTGTAAATATTGCAGTGTATATTTCGATATTTGAGAGTATTTTTAAACAGCATGTTAACCACTTCCAGGTTTCCGAACGCACTTCATGACGTCAGAATTTACCGTTGTAGGGGCAATTGATATCGGTTTTTACAAGTCTTAACCTGTAGCTTTAGACTTGCTACAAATTTTAAAATGGAAGGTCGAAGAAGCTTTACTTGGCAGTTTTAATAAAGGTATTGTTTTTAATTATATGTTATTTTGAAGTTATCTGATTGTATCGAAACTTGACTAATAGTTTGATGTTATTTGTTTTGGTTTTAAGATAGTAATTGTATTAATGATCCAGTTTATTATGCATATTTTTTGTTTGTAAATTTAATGCCAGGATGTGTTTAATTTTTAAAAGCATGTTTTTAGCCGATGCAATCATAATAGATAATTCTTAACTTTTGCTTACTAGATCGAATGTATTTAATTAACATGCATTTATATAAAGATTTAGCGCCTGAATCTGGGTTTGTTTTGTTTCTGTAGAATTTTGATATGTATTTGTTACAAGCATATTTTATAATTTGTTTTCAATGTTTTAATAATTTGTTTTGATTATGTAAATGTTTATTTCAGTTTTAGTTGTGCGCTTACAACTGCATAATTTGTGTCTCTTTTTTATAACCTAACCATAAGTTATTTCTTTTTTAATTTATCTTGGCCATTAAACCACTCGGAGTTTTAAAAATTGTCTTTATTTACGTTTCGATCCATGGTCTAGGTTTGTTGTCAAAATAATAAAAATTTTTAAGTTTCACATTTACAAATCAAAGATTAATAAATACAAGTCATTTTCAATTTGCGTCTTAAATGTCAAACATAAATTTTATTATTTTGACAACGATCCTAGGTCATGGATCGAAACGTTAATAAAAACAATTTTAAAAACTATGAGTGATTTAATACCCAAGATAAATTAAGAAAAATACAAAACAAACCACAACAAACATACAGGGAGTACTAACCATAAGTTAGTTTGAAGGGTCTGACGTATTATAACCTACAATTCTATCGGTAACTAATATTGAGATTTATTTATTCTTGTTATGATGTGATTATAACGAACCTCTGCTATGACCTCGTATTAACGCGTTTGCTTTATGACTATGTAGGACATAGCATATGTTCATGATTAACTTCATGTTTGTTTATACATTTTGTTTGCCAATGTATTTGTAGTAATGTTTATGCAACGATAGAATGTAGGTTAGCTATTGTGAACCATATTGCCAAACGGGCTGGAAACTGTTAATGGCACGTACGATAAACGTGTATGTTTGAGCCTTTGTTAAATTTATTAACATTTTATGGTAGTGCGGGGTGGGACATTGGTAGTCAAGGTCCTTATTTTCCCGGTGTTCTTCCTCTTCAACTTTAGCCGGGTAGTAATGGCTCAGCCGTCCTCGGTACCTTCTAGAAAAGATTAGCTAGACTACACTAACATTTCCCGTCTCATATGTAGAATGTCCGAGAAACAGTTGACATCCCGTAATATTAAAAATGCATAGGGTGTTTGTTCGCCACCCTTTCTTGGAGAGGTGTATTTATGCAGTTAGAAGCGCAGGGTTGTTGAGGTTTTATCTGCCGATACTTTTTCCTCAGTGCTAACCCAGGGAGTCCGGCACTGTTTGCTCTTGTAATTTATGTTTAATTGATGGTAACTTAATTTTGAGGTTATCATGTAATAATTAAAGTAGGGTCGTTAACTATTGTAGTTGTATTTCAAACCTTCCCGCCCTAACGCCAACAGTGTGTATATTTGGGTTAAGTTTTGGTCACATAACATAGATGTCACTAGCCACAGCCATCAAGGCTCCAAACTATCACCTACCTTATCGAACAATGCTATCAACTCTTTTTCAAAGATGGTTCGGACAATATTGCAATAACAAATAACATACAAGTATAACTTAGTAACATTTAGCTTTGTTTCAGTACTTTGGAAAAATGATTGCCATTACAATGCAACAAAGATCATTTAAAGAACTTATAAAATACACCGACTACTGCTGGGATACCAACAGGTGTTCACGTCGATTAAAGAAAGACTTGGATAAAAAATTGATCCTAAGTCTAAAACTTCAGTTGGTATATTTTCTTATGATTGAAATCACCGTAGTAGGAATTCTGTTCTCTCCACTATTTGGAAAAGACCTTCTTCTAGGAGTATGGACGCTCGATGGATATGCAACCTTACATACAACCTTACTAGTAACACAAGAAATATTTTTCCCTTTTATTACTTGTTTTGGTTTTGGATACGACTCTGTATTTTTGGCATGTTGTGCTGAAATAGGAGTTCAATGTAGAATTTTACGCTACTGTTTTCAAGAGAAGGGTGATTTCTGCGGAAATGTTAGAAGCTGTGTGCAACACCAGATAATTATTTTAAGGTAATTTCGGGAACGCGTTTATATACGCATCTAAAACCATTTCGTCGTACATTTTAGTTTTAATTAAACGTACGTTAGGGTTTGGTTCGTTTAATTTAGGTTTGGTTAAAATTAAACTTCTCACATCCTGACATCGCAAAACAAATTGATACGGTGATTGATTATTCTCTATTCTTAAATTCAATAAGTCCCTTATTAAGCATTTTATATTGCGCTGGTTGCCGAAATACGCAATTAATATCTTTTAATAGCTTTCCAGTCAGTTAAGTCGTCCCTACTTGCTATTAATATTAAAGCTTTGCCCGTTAATTTACTTAGAATTAATCGTAACAGCCACATATTCTTTTTAAATTCTGCTTGTTTGTAAAAACACTTCAGAATGGTTTGCACGCGGTAATAAATATCCCTAACAAAGCTTGATTGCCATCGTATGTTGGAATTGAATCTAAATATAACCTCAAGTTTTCAGAGTTCAATTTGTATAATTATTTATTCTGTTACCTTAGTCAAGTTTGCACTAAAGTTATTTAAAGAATCATTTACTGCTACTTAAATTGTGTGTAATTATAAACCTCTTCTATAATTATATCAAGTTTAGACTTTTGCTGAATAATTGTCTTAATAATAATTGTAGCCACAACAAATTGTACATAAAATGTGTATAAAATTTTTTTCAAATCTTATTTGCTAATATCAATATGCAATTGAAAAAAATTGGTAAGGAAAATGAACTATAGGTACTCACAATAATTTAATTGTTAGTTTCATTAGTTTCATTTTTGAATTGCTAGTGCCGTTCTGGAACCCACTGACTGCGCCAAATCGATTTTGGTTCGTTGGAAGCTTCTTTTTAAAAAGTTATATTTCCAATAGCACTTCTATCAAATTTATTTTTAATTGTATTATTATAAAAATTGTTTTATTTCCTTTTACAACTTGAGCGTATATGTTATTTAATCTAGATTTACTTGAAGTTGACAAAAATATTTTAAGTTAGAATTTAAACAAATCAATAATTAAAAATTATAATGAGTAGCTTGAACCACCAACAGTGTTAAAGTTATGAAGTTCGAACACTGACTGAAGAGCAGGGGCTTCTTACAGTATTTATGAAGCCTCTGCTTTCACTTCGAATATAGCTTGATCATTGAAATCTTCTATTTCCTGTTCAAAAAGTTACTCGGAAGTAAAGTTTCCTTTCTGTGTATAGTCGGATTTAATCTGAGATATTACCAGATGATGTGTCAATAGGGGTTGGTTTGTATTAATTATTGGGGTGTTGTTATTATTCGTCATGGGTGCGTTTCTGTTAGGATTTACGCCGAATGTATGCCATGTTCGATTTGCGTTCTGATTAAACTTTGGTGTCAATGTAGGTTTGGGAAATTGTCGAAATTGATTGTTGAAAGTTGTATTAATAAAGTTTGGAGTATTAATTCTCAAACGATTTGTCGATGTGTTAAATGATGTACATTTGGGTGGTGTTGGTATTGGTCTCGTAACTTGTATAGTCTTAATTGGTTGGTAATTTTTGTTAATATTTGGATTGTAAATCCTGTTCCTATAATGCATTTCGTTCTTTTCTTCTGTTATTAAATTTATCGCCTTTTCTAAGTTTTGGGAATTTCTAAATCTTATATTTGGTCTGATAACCGATCGGGCAACGCCATTTCGTCGTACATTTTAATTTTAACTAAACGTACGTTAGGGTCTGGTTTTTCTAATTTAACTTTAGTTAAAATTAAGCTTCTCACATCCTGACATCGCATACCAAATTAATACGGCGATTGATTATGCTCCATTCTTAAATTTAATAAGTCCTTTATTAAGCATTTTATGTTGCGCTGGTCGCCGAAATACGCAATTAATATCTTTTTATAGTCCTCCCAGTCAGTTAAGTCGTCCCTACATATTCTTTTCAATGTCTCCTTGTTTGTAAAAACACTTCAGAAATGGTTCGCACGCGGTAATGAATATCCCTAACAAAGCTTGATTACCATCGTATGTTGGAATTGAATCTAAATATAACCTTAAGTTTTCAGAATTCAATTTGTATAATTATTTATTCTCTGTTACCTTAGTCAAGTTTGCACTAAAGCTATTTAAAGAATCACTTACTGCTACTTAGATTGTGCGTAATTATAAACCTCTTCTATAATTACATCAAGTTTAGACTTTTGCTGAATAATTGTCTTAATAATAATTGTAGCCACAATAAATTGTACATAAAATGTGTATAAAAATTTTTTCTTTCAAATCTTACTTGCTAATATCAATATGGAATTGAAAAAAATTGGTAAGGAAAATGAACTATATGTACTTACAATAATTTAATTGCTGGTTCCATTAGACATCCATGTGTGTTGGATTCGGTCGATTCTGCACTTCGTCTAATCTTGGTGTTCTTGTTCCAGTGAAGAATTAAAATTCACGGCCACCAGTTTTCGATTTTGGAATCGCTAGTGCCCTTCTGGAATTCGTTCCGACTGTACCAGATAGATTTTGGGCCGTTGGAAACTTCTTTTTAAAAAAGTTTTATTTCCAATAACACTTATATCCAATTTATTTTTAGTTGTATAATTACAATAATTGATTTATTTTCTTTTACGACCTGAGAATTTATTTTCATTAAAGGAGATTTAATTAAAGTTGACAAAAATATTCTATGTTACTATTTTAACAAATCAGTAATTAAAAATTACAATGAATAACTTGAACCACCACAAAGTGTTAAAGTTATGAAGTTCAAAGACTGACTGGCAATCAGGGGCTTCTTGCAGTATTTATGAAGCCTCTGCTCTCACTTCGAGATTAGCTTGATTATTGAAATCTTCTTCTTCCTCGGAAGTAAAGTTTCGTTTCTGAGTATAGTCGGGTTTAATCTGAGATACTCTACTGTTCTGTCTGGTGTTACCAGATGATGTGTCCATAGGGGTTGGTTTGTATTAATTATTTGGGTGCGTTTCTGTTAGGATTTACGTGGAATGTTTGCCATGTTAGATTTGCGTTGTGATTAAACTTGGATGTAAATGTAGGTTTGAAAAATTGTAGAAATTGATTGTTGAAATTTGTATTATTAAAGTTTGGAGTATTAATTCTCAAATGATTTGTCGGTGTGTTAAATGATGTACTTTTAGGTTGTGTTGGTATTGGTCTCACTGCTTGTATAGTCTTAATCGGTTGGTAATTTTTTGTTAATAATTGGATTGTAAATTTTGTTTTTATAATACATTACGTTCTCCTCTTTTATTATTAAATTTAGTACCTCCTCTAAGTTTTGAGGATTTCTAAATTTTATTTAGTCTGATAACCGCTCGGGAACGCGTTTATATACGCATCTAAACCATTTCGTCGTACATTTTAGTTTTAATTAAACGTACGTTAGGGTCCGGTTCCTCTAATTTAAGTTTGGTTAAAATTAAACTTCTCGCGTCTTGACATCGCATACCAAATTGATACGGTGAATGATTGTGTTCTATTCGTAAGTTTAATAAGTCTCTAATTAAGCATTTAAATTGCGCTGGTCGTCGAAATACGCAATTAATATCTGTTTATAGTCTTCCCAGTCAGTTAAGTCGTCCCTACTTGCTATTAATATTAAAGCTTTGCCTGTTAATTTACTTAGAATTAATCGTAACAGCCACATATTCTTTTTAAAGTCTTCAGAAATGTTTCGCACGCGGTAATGTATATCCCTAACAAAGCTTGGTTGTTATCGTATGTTGGAATCGAATCTAAATATAACTTTAAGTTTTCTGAATTCATCTTGTATAATTATTTATTCTCTGTTACCTTAATCAAATTTGCACTAAAGTTGTTTAAAGATTAACTTACTGCTACTTGGATTGTGTGTAATTATATACCTCTGTTATAATTAAATAAAGTTCAGACTTTTGCTAAATAATAGTCTCAATAATAATTGTTGCCATAATAAATTGTACATAAAAATTTTTTCTTTCAAATCTTATTTGCTAATATCAATATACAATTGAAAAAAATTGGTAAGGAAAATGAACTATACGTACTCACAATAACTTCATGGTTAGTTCCATGAGCCTTCCTTCTGTATTGGATTCGGTCAATTCCGTATTTCGTCTAATCGTTGTGTTCTGTTCCAGTGAAGAATTGAAATTCACGATTATTAGTTATTCGATTTTGGAATTGCTAGTGCCGTTCTGGAATTCCCGCCGACTGCGCCAGATAGATTTTGGGTCGTTGGAAGCTTCGTTTTAGAAAGTTTTATTTTCAATAACACTTCTATCAAATTTATTTTTAATTGTATAATTATAAAGATTAATTTATTTTCTTTTACAACTTGAGCTAAACGAGATTTAATCGAAGTTGACAAAAGTATTCTAAGTTACTGTTTTAACAAATCAATAATTAAAAATTACAATGAGTAGCTTGAATCACTAACAGTGTTAAAGTTATGAAGTTTGAAGACTGACTGACGAGCAGAGACTTCTTACAGTATTTATTAAGCCTCTGCTCTCACTTTGAGTATAGCTTGATTATTAAAATCTTCTATTTGTTCAAAAAATTCCTCGAAAGTAAAGTTTCGTTTCTGTGTATAGTCGGATTTAATCTGAGATATTTTACTGTTCTGTCTTGTGTTACCAGATGATGTGTCCATAGGGGTTGGTTTGCATTAATTATTAGGGTGTTGTTATTATTCGTCATGGGTGCGTTTCTGTTAGGATTTACGCCGAATGTTTGCCATGTTCCATTTGCGTTCTGATTAAATTTGGGTATAAATGTAGGTTTGGAAAATTGTCGAAATTGATTGTTGAAAGTTGTATTAATAAAGTTTGGAGTATTAATTCTCAAACGATTTGTCAATGTGTTAAATGACGTACATTTGGGTTGTGTTGGTATTGGTCTCGTAGCTTGTATAGCCCTAATCGGTTGGTAATTTTTGTTAATAGTTGGATTGTAAATCCTGTTCCTATAATGCATTACGTTCTTCTCTTCTATTATTAAATTTATTGCCTCCTCTAAGTTTTGGGCATTTCTAAATCTTATATGTTGTCTGATAACAGCTCGGGTAACGCCATTTCGTCGTACATTTTAGTTTTAATTAAACGTACGTTAGGGCTCGGTTCTTCTAATTTAACCTTAGTTAAAATTAAGCTTCTCACATCCTGACATCGCATACCAAATTGATACGGTGATTGATTATTCTCCGTTCTTAAATTTAATAAGTCCCTTATTAAGCATTTTATATTGCGCTGGTCGCCGAAATACGCAATTGATATCTTTTTATAGTCCTCCCAGTCAGTTAAGTCATCCCTACATATTTGTTTCAATGTCTTCTTGTTTGTAAAAACACTTCAGAAATGGTTCGCACGCGGTAATGAATATCCCTAACAAAGCTTGATTGCCATCGTATGTTGGAATTGAATCTAAATATAACCTTAAGTTTTAAGAGTTCAATTTGTATAATTATTTATTCTCTGTTACCTTAGTCAAGTTTGCACTAAAGTTATTTAAAGAATTACTTACTGTTACTTAGATTGTGCGTAATTATAAACCTCTTCTAAAGGGTTCTCCAATAAGAGGTGTTATTTTGATATTCAAAGAAAAAAGCTATTTTTAATATAAATAATGGGATGTTTATTTTATTGTAAAGAGGAAGGTACGCCGTTAATAGTGGAAAATAACATCAGGCAAATGACCACCACGACCACGCTTATAGGACAATATCCTTTTCATGAAATTTCCCATAGCCAAATCGCAAAGTGACTGCCCTATGTCCTCGATAGCCTCACGAATTCCATCTTCGAGGTCTTGAATCGACGCTGGGCTGTTGGCGTAGACCTTCTCTTTCACGTGGCTCCAAAGAAACAAGTCGCAAGGTGTTAAATCACAAGATCTCGGTGGCCAATTGTAATCACCTCTTTGAGAGATAATACGGTCCGGATACTTTTCCCGTAAAAGATCAATGGTTTCGTTGCTTGTGTGGCACGTAGCACCATCTTGTTGAAAGTAAACGTTGTCCAGATCAATACCATCCAATTCCGGCCATAAAAATTGTTAATTATCTCTCGATAGCGCAATCCATTTACCGTAACTCTTGCTCCAATCTCATTTTTGAAAAAGTAAGGTCCAATGACTCCGCCGGACCATAAATCGCACCAAACAGTCACACGTTGAGGATAGAGAGACTTTTCAACAATAACTCTTGGGTTTTCTGAGCCCCAGATGCGACAGTTTTGCTTGTTGACAAAGCCACCGAGGTGCAAATTGGCCTCATCACTCAAGATAATTTTTCGATAGAATTCCAGATCATTTTCATGTATTTTAACGACCCAATCAGCAAAGACACGACGTTGTTGATGATCGGCCGGCTTGAGTTCTTGTGTTAACTGGACTTTATGTCTTAAGACCCAAATCTTTATGCAAAATACGGTCTAATGACGTTTATGGAATGCCTACTTTCAAAGAACGACGAGGAATGGACAAACCTGGGTTTTCTTCAACACTTTCGGCTACAACAGCAATATTATCGGCTGTTCTTGAGCGACGTGCACGGGTTTTATTCTTCACATCACTAACTTGTCCCAACTGCTCGAATTTTCCCACCAATTTCTGTATTGCTCCGACAAGGTGCTTTACAACGACCCAAAAATGTTCGAGTTTTAAGAACTGTCTCTGCCAAATTTTTACTATTTTTATAGTGAATTTTAATAATTTCAATGCATGTTGAAGCGTGTATCGTTCCATTTTTATTAATGGCGTAGTTTCTATTTGTCAAATGTCAAAAAATGACAGTTTCAAAAGTGACATATACCGAAATAGTGGGCTATTCAAAATAACATCTCTTATTGGAAAACCCTTTATACTTACATCAAGTTTAAACTTTTGCTGAATAATTGTCTTAATAATAATTGTAGCTACAACTTGTACATAAAATGTGTATAAAAATTCTTTCTTTCAAATCTTACTTGCTAATATCAATATGCAATTGAAAAAAATTGGTAAGGAAAATAAACTATACGTACTTACAATAAATTGATTGACAGTTTATTAACTTTTTTTCTGTGTTGAATTCAGTCGATTCTGTACTTCGTCCAATTGTTGTGTTCCGTTCCAATGAAGAATTAAATTCACGGTTACTAGTTTATCAATTTTGGAATCGCTATTGCTCTTCTAGAATCCGTACCGACTGCGCCAGATAGGTTTTAAGCCTTTGGGAGCGTCTTTTTAAAAAGTTCTGTCGCCAAAAACATTTTTATCAAATTTATTTTTAATTGTATAATTACAAAAATTACTTAATTCTGTTACAACTTAAACGTTTATATTCATTAAACATTAAGTAATTGAAATTGACAAAAATACTTGAAGTTAACAAATCAATTATTAAAAATTACGGTAAGTAGCTTGAGCTACCAACAATGTTAAAGTTTTGAAGTTCGAAGACTGAGGCTCCTCACAGTATTTATGAAGCCTCTGGTCTCACTTCATCTTGTGGGAAAATGTAGATCTTGCTGTCTGCAGTTTCTTGATACTCGTACAATGTCTTATTCAAGGTAATTTTAATTAACACTGCTTTATTGCAGTTCATTGTGTCTGCACCTGCAGTATCAGGTTGCGTCTGGAATACAAAGCAGTCGTTTCCTTTTTTATTCCTGATATGAACTCTGTTAAACTTTAATTATATGATCTTCATTTAATACAATGTAACATGCTATTACTAAGACATAATAATTACATTTATTTTATATACATTTTAATATGAGGGATATGTAACTCGTTTATTAAAAATTTCTTTTGTAGGTTTCTGAAAGCAGTTCATAAAGTCTATAGCGTTGGAGTAATAGTTGAATCACTCACCCTCATACCAGTACTGTGTGCCCAAATGTATGCGTTACTTGAAAGGTAATAATATAAGGAAATCTACGAAAGAAAATCCAGGCAAAAGGTTAACCTAATTTTATTACTAGCAGTATGCATGTATGTGCAAACCATTGTTGCACTTTGGATAACATCGCTGAGAAATTAATATGTTACTTGAATTGTCAGTTTTCAAACTTTTTACATAGAATAGCTCAAATTAAAGTTAGAGTAACTTATCCTATTTAAATATACAAATGCTCATTTCTTACTGATCAAGCTTAGGTACTATAAATCCAAATCAAATTTGATTTTCCTTACCTATAACACGTGCCTTTTCTAAACAACGCTAGTTAAGATTCGTGGTTTGGGAGCGACCTTTTTAAAAAATCATTTCCAAACTTCTTAACAATTTTTATTTCTTAAACAGACATTAATTATGAAATTTTACAAAGCTTAAATTATATTTATTCTAAGTCCGAAAATAACTAATAATTGTACAAATTTGAGTAGTAAGTAAACTGCAATGTAAAAGCTGATCACTTGACTGACTGTTGTCAACTGGGGCTCCCGGGCTTTTTATACTATCCCTACCCCCTCACATGGCTGTGGGAACTTGCAGATCTCATGTCTGCTTATTCTTAACTTCTATTCATAATAACATTGTTGTAATCTTAATTTCTAAGTAATTACGGTACCTGACCGTCTGCGAGCTGACATCTGCAGTGTCACTATCGTCTGCGATACAAAGTAGCGCATCTGTTCTCATGAACGTTAATAAACTTTACAAATTGTCCTTGTGTTACAATGTTGCACTTTACTTGGCGTATTCTTAACACTTTCTAATAATTTCTTAATAATACTATATTTGATTATACATATATCAATTGGGGGATACATAACTCGCTTTTCATTTTATATGTAAAAAGGCATCATTCACATTCTAGTATTTACATAAATAGTAAAAATTGACCTTTTTCACTGATGTTTGACTTTGTAGCATCACAAATCACACATGATCGATCCCCGCGGCTTTCCTTGCTACATGCCGAAATTCGGCCTGTAAACATTTCTATAAGTTCCGAATTTGTAAGTGATTTTGCGCCAATAATTTAAAAAGACTTGTGCGTGCATTTCCGTCCCTTGAAGTAGTTGCGTTTGCGCAAGAGAATGCGCAGACGCAGAGTGGAAAATGTGGTGAATTTTCGACATATCAGGACTAGTCAGCCAGACATCGTGCCTAGTGGTTTATCTTTGTGCCGTTTCTTGTCTTCTGTTTCAGGCTATGTAGGTTTCCCTCCAATTTCTACCTAATTATCGTTCCTTATATCAGTTTCCTGTGGTTCCGCTAATAAATAGGAAGAAGAAGACAAATTAAATTTGAATTCAACCGGGTGCAACGGATTACCTACGCCCGAAATGCTCAACGACGCGCAGCTGCCGTTATAATAGCGTAATGCTGTAGAGTTTTACAGTTACGTGAGTACCTTTATCGTTTTTTTGCATGTGATGTAGTAATTTAAAACATTTATACGACGTAATACCTTATTTGCGCATCATTTTGCAAATATTTATTTTTGTTACCAACTGACGTAGTGGCTCTCGTACATTACCGCCGGGAGTATAACATCCTATCAAAAAGCGTTTCATATTTTATGTTGTATGATTTTATCAATACTTAGTTGAACAAGCGTCATGCATAATTGCCACCAACAATTAATAAAAGCAATTTCTATTTAGTCACGACTTAACGTGGATAAAGAACTTCATAAGCCAGGGTTGAGTTAATGTGCCATGGGTTCCTTATTTCCAATCTTTACTGCTTTGAAACCAATTCGTGTCAAAGTATTATTAGGTTTTGTTAAAAATTCGCTGATCTCATCACATTTTTTCCCGTTTGCTAATTTATAGTCAAAGGGACGTATTCAAATAACCTCTTAACGACCACCCTCACGTGTATTATCGTTTATGGCTCGTAAATAATTAATTTATGGTTCTACGTCACCTATCTAGCGTTCGTCCTTTCTTCCTGTTTTCATACGTTCGGTGGGAGCTATGTAATTGTACAACATTCCAATTGCTCGTGAATCAGGTGGTAACCCAATGTTAAGGTCACTTGGTCACGACTATTTTATTATTAGAGTAGTCTGAATAGTTACATTGAAAATATTTTTATCTTGTATTAAATATGATTAAATTATCGGTAAGTTGATATCAGCGAATTTTATTAAACAAGCGCCTGTGTACTTAAGTAATGAACCACATTAACTAAATATGCTAATGATATTGTCTGGAGTTTACTTAATTGTAACTCCACGTTGTCCTTGTAACATTAATTTTATTTTATTTTACAAAAATTTATAAAAAAGCTGTTGCATAATTGAGATTATTATGATATGGAAGATGGTTGTTAACAAATTCACCGTTATTTACTTTGCAACTATTTTAAAAGCATCCTTAAACTGACATTCTATGAAAAAGATACAACTATTTGGATAATTATTCACGCTTACATCTTTTAATTCGACTTCATGATACGTAATATTAAAATCAATTTTCTCTTTGTGCGGTTTTGGAGTAATTTATGTATCTGGGCCGCGCGGCAATAACAAACTATGCTTTTGTGTTTTTTAAGCTTGTAATCTAAATTACCTTTAATAGATTTAAGAATCATTGAAAATTAATACTTGATGAACACACTATTCATGAAATTAGAATATGCAGGGCACATCGATATTAATTTTGTCCGTTTAGGATTAGTTTTCCTTTTTCTATTCTGTATCTATTTAACGAAACGTCAACGCTTACACTCTGAATGATATTGCTTCTTTGTTATTCAAATACACAGGCCTGTTATATAGGTTATGTTACTTCCTAGAAAAGGATATCGATTTTATAATTCAAACTTCTAAATACCAACAGATCTCGTCTGCTTATTCTTAACTTCTATTCATAATTACATTGTTGTAATCTTAATTTCTAAGTAATCACGGTACCTGACCGTCTGTGACCGTCTGTGACCTGACATCTGCAGTGTCAATATCGTCTGCGATACAAAGTAGCGCATCCGTTCTCATAAACGTTAATAAACTTTACAAATTGTCCTTGATTTACTTTGTTGCACTTCACTTGGCGTATTCTTAACGCTTTCTAATAATTTCCTAATTATTCTATTTCTTTATGCATATATCAATTGGGGGATACATAACTCGCTTTTCATTTTATATGTAAAAAAGCATCATTCACATTCTAGTATTTACCTAAATAGTAAAATTGACTTTACTCACCGATGTTTGATTTTGTAGCATCACAAATCACACATGATCGATCCAAGCGGCTTTCCTTGTTACATGCCGAAATTCGGCCTGTAAACATTTCTATAAGTTCCGAATTTGTAAGGGATTTTGCGCCAATAATTTAAAAAGACTTGTGCGTGCATTTTCGTCCCTTGAAATAGTTGCGTTTGCGCAAGAGAATGCGCAGACGCAGAGTGGACAAAGTGGTGAATTTCCGACATATCAGGACTAGTCAGCCAGACATCGTGCCTAGTGGTTTATCTTTGTGCCGTTTCTTGTCTTCGTTTTCAGGCTATGTAGGTGTCCCTCCAATTTCTACCTAATTATCGTTCCTCATACCAGTTTCCTGTGGTTCCGCTAATAAATAGGAAGAAGAAGAGAAATTAAATTTGAATTCAACCGGGTGCAACGGATTACCTACGCCCGAAATGCTCAACGACGCCCAGCTGCCCTTATAATAGCGTAATACTGTAAGGAGTCCTACAGTTACGTGAGTACCTTTATCGTTTTTTTGCATGTGATGTAGTAATTTAAAACATTTATATGACGTAATACCTTATTTGCGCATCATTTTGCAAATATTTATTTCTGTTACCAACTGACGTAGTGGCTTTCGTACATTACCGCCGGGAGTATAACATCCTATCAAAAAGCGTTTTTAGTTTTTACTGGAAGCAATACATTTTATTTTTTCTTATTCAACAGCGGTTTTCGGTGAAGAAATTTTACGAATAAAATCTATTTTTTGAACGAGGTTCTATGACTCAGTCTGAAAATTACCTTAGTAATGGATTTTTAACGTTCAAAATAATAATCAAGAATTGTGAATCAAACTTCTACTTAATATTAGCTTATATACGTTAGAATTGTGAATTTGGACCCACTCCTGGTGTTTGAAAAGTCAACAATTTGTCTAATTTAAATAGCATAAAGATAATCGTGAATTTAGCGCGTAAGCTTCTCTTATGGCCGATTGCTGCTGTTTGTGCTTATTACAATGAGACGATTTTCCGAAAAAAATCCAGTTTGTTAATACTCAAAAACACCGCTTTCGATGATATACAACCTTATAGTTTGTCTTACTACGAACTTAGTTCTGACTTCAAATTAATCCTCAGTAACCGAGTTTAAAGCTTTCTTTTCTCATGAATACTAAAAATAATTGATGTTAGAGGAGGTGTGGTTCTGGCTCGGGGGCCACTTGGTGTAAAAGGAGATTAGTGAAGGGGCAACCGTAGTAGAAAATACGATACGAATCATCGCGACCAATTTTTTGGTCGCGCACGTGAAAAAACCCCTTTTTTCTGACTATCTTAAAGGGCCACCGAAAACTTTGTTGTTACGTGCCGAAATCGGCACTAGACATTTTTAGATAAGTGTTAATATGTGAGAATTTTGCGGCATAAATTTAAAAAGACTTGTTGCGCGTATTTCCGTCACCTCAGAAGTGCGTTGCGCGAGATTCGCGTCAACGCGTGTGGGGGAAGAAGAAAGTGGGGAATTTCAGAAAGACGCGTAGGGACTTGCCTTTGAAACGTGAACAAGAGTAGTTGGTCTGATATCTTATCGTATCATTTTGTTATGTAGATTCCCTTGCCTTATCTTTGATTATCGTTCCTCCAACCCGTTCCTTATCGTACCTCTACATAGGAAGAAGACCAGCGAATTTGGAAGCAACCTGGCTTAGAAGATCCACGACCCGAGAACCATCATGAAGTAATCCGGATGCAAGTCGCCATCATGAAGTAATTCTGAAGGAAGCTTTACCTATTCACGTGAGTACCCCGTGGGGGGTTTTTATATAATTTGTATATTAAAAAAAACGTGTTGCAATAATTTGCATATTGTGTGACGTCATCGAAATTTGAGCGTCGATTTTTACATTATGTAACATCGTTACTAACTGTTTTTTGTGTCGCATGTACCGCGTCGACGGGACTGTAATATTGTAGCGGACCGTATGTAGCACGCGGACCGCTATTTGCCTGCCGCTGCGTTTGAGTGCAGGAACTTTATCTGAATAAATCAAACTTAACTTTCGAGCCGATTACATTAAGAGCGATTTTTATTGAGTTTGTTAAGCTACAAGTTTAAAACAAATTATATAAAGCTGCTGATAGAAATGGAAACGTAGAAACTAAGGTGAGCAAAATATGCCTCCTATTAGTATTTTTACAAAGCACGTGGTTACACGTAAAACAAAATAAATATGTCTAATTCTTTTTGTTCCTAAACAGAAACCCATCAAATGATTTTTAATAGAACACTTAAACAAGATGAGAATGCCTTTTAATCTCAAAGTATTCCATTAAAAGCTAACGTTCACTAAACATGAACATTCAATTTCAATTGTCTAGCGGATTCGGAATCTCTATAAAAATAAAAAGATAAATTTATTTATTAGGCTATAAACACGTCAATCACTTTAAATCTGTAGGAACGTTACCGCGAATCTACATCTAGATGTATCGGACGCAAATTACTCTTTGCATTAAAATATCGTTTGCTTACGCATTTCTGAATATACGGATATAAATGATCTTATCCTTTTTAAAAGATACTGATAAAGCAGCGCGCCGCTTCTCAGATTTTAGTCTGCAAGTTGATTGTTGCAATCAACAAGCAACACAATCTCTTGTAGTGTGTAGTTTTGTCTAATTTATTACGTTTAACTCCGCGTTCCCTTTTAAAGCCTCAGGCAATTAATAGTCATAAAAACACTTACCTGGTGATTCCAAACCAGGAGCGTAAGTTGTCCTCAGGGGATTGGGTTCTACCTTGATGCGTTGATTGCTGCTTCTGGTATGGCTGCTGGTGATGCATCGCTGGATGGTACGATAAGGAAAAGGCATGGGTGGCAACAACGAGAACAAAGCACTCACGTCAACACTCCACGACAGACGGTAAAGAAGTGTTCACTCTACAAACGGCGGTATGAAAGTGTTCTTTTTACGGAAGGCGCTAGGGAAGTGTTCAGAGCTATGCCGCATCTTCACATAAAATGTCTATTCCTTCCAACTGAGGTCGACATACTTTTACTCGCGTTAGTGAGATCCGAACCTGTTCCCATGTGCAAATTGTTATGTCAACATGCTCGGCGACCGCAAAGATAAGTCAAAGACATCAACAACCGCGCGAACATCAACTAGGCGTAAGCGGCATTGATGAGATCTACAGGGAATTTACATCAACAGCAACAGACATTAAAGATACAGGTTCGTGAACTACGACAGAACCTTTGCTGACTAAATTAGGAGTTATCGTCCATTTAGCTACAGCTGTAGGTACGACAGCAATTTCTTGACTAGAATCATTTAAGAAAGCAGTAACAGGTAAAATTTTGACAAAAACGGCAGCAGGCATTAAAGATACAGCTCCATAGACTTTTGGAGGACCTTCACAGACTGAATTAGAAATTATGGCCATTTAAGCGACCTTTGTGCTTGCAGACACGACATAAAATTCTTTGGTAGAATCGTTTAGGAAAGCGGGAACAAACTCTTGAGAAGCAAGCTACAAGTCACCGATTCGAAGCATGGGTGGTAAGGGTGGTGGAGGCACATTTTGGGGCGAGAGTCTATAAGTAGGGCGAGCAGAAGAAGGAATAGAATAGGAGGCAGAACTAGAAAAGGAGGAAATTTTGTTAGAAGCTATATTTGCCGAAGAAGAGTAGGTTTTGATAGTAGGAGCGGGAGGACCTAAATAAAGTATCGAAGAGAACGTAGAATGAGAAGTAGAAGAAGTTAGGCAACTAGAGGTGAGGGCAGAAATTGAAGGATTATTCGAAGACCTATTAGTAGTAGAATGACAGTTGGGACAGTTGTGGTGAGTAACTCCCTTATATCCGTAACCATAACAATGGAGTACTTTAGGACGAGTACAACGGGTCGAAACATGACCAGGTTTGTCGCAATTAAAACATACGACCTGAAGAGTAGGAGTAGAAGTAGGAGGAAGAACATTAGAACGTACGGAAGAAGTATCGGATCTACTCGTAGGCGTAGGAGAAACCTTAACAACTCGGTCATGTAAAACAAAAGTATTTTTCTTAATAGTAGTAGTCTTAGAAATAAACTCCATGTGTTCAAAACGAAGAATTAGTAAATTAGACAACGACTTCCAGTCACAAACCACGATACCAAAGTAAAGCATCAGCCTCGAATAATTCCACTGCAGACTCAAATATCTGCAATTCGGATACATGGTGAGCTCGTCGAAGTTTTTAGACTCGTTCCAAAAAATCATGTCTGGTAAGAGTATTTGGATTACCAGAAAATTTCACATTCCACGCCCACACAGGGAGACCGTGGTAGGAAGCCGAAAAAGAAGTCATCTTGAATACGAACAAGAAAGAAATGGGTAGAAACTAACTAAATAAAGGCTAACCGTGACTCGATAAAAGCTCAAAAGAAAAATAAATTGTTGCAAATACAGGACAATTTAAAACATATCCGACGGATAAACTTCGGGAACACCAATAGGAGCGAAACAACAAAATAGAAATTAGAATAGGGCTGTAGAATAAAAAAATAAAAGAAAAAAGAATCGGAGGAAAAAACTAACTCTAGACTTGATGGAGAGAACAAAATATATAGAGCGGGACCGAAGAAAAAAAAAATCTTGGGCGCCAGCGTTTTCAATGGACTCGGATTATTGGCGAAAACACAAGACCAATAATCAGAAATAAGCCAACCAATAGTATTGAACGTAAGGGACGAAGCATAAGTAATATTAAGCGGAGAAAATGAGAGTCATGTAGGAACTTAGGCACTAACAATAATAAACAAAAAAAATCGGAGCAAAAATTAACTAAAACGAAGCCAAATCTAACTAAAATAAAATCGGAGCCAAAGTTACTGAAACAAAATCGCAGCACAAGAAAATTAACGAAAACCAAATCGCAGAAGAAATTAACTAAACAAAGTCGCAGCCGAAATTAATCACAAAAAAGAATCGCAGCAGAAGTTAATTCCCAAAAAATCGCAGCCCCACGCCAGGGCGTCAATGTTTTATGCTACGTACATTGACGTAACTTAAAAAAACAGGAAAAAGAAAGAAAGGATGACCGGGCTCAATCGGTGAGTAGGCGGGGTCTTATACCTATAGATAAATTAAAAAAAAACCTGAAATAAATAAAAAAAATATAAAAACTTACTTATTCTTACTCAGAACAAAACATACAAAGGAAAAGAATGAACTTATAATTAAACAAAATATTTACACAACACAGTAAAAAAATTACTCCAGAAAATGGCGAGCTGTAGTGTTTAGGTAATTACCCCCTGACAGTATTTATTAAAAAAAGAACTAAACGCAACCCTAAAAATCACAGCTCTAGATCATCGTAAATATAAACTTAACCTATATTTACATACATAATGGCAACATTTTCAAATGTGCCCGCAAGTCTTTAAACCGTTTTTACATTAATAATTAGTATGTTTTTAGTGATTTATAAACGAATAGTAAAGCAGTAATAAAAGAGCAGTAAATACCAAAATAGTTCAATAATTTTCATATATAAAAATTAAATTTAGAAATGCCATATTTGAACGGTAAAATCCCAGGCGTTCTGGTTCCAAAGTAAGAAGCGAATGCAAAGAAAAACTCACCCTCGAGTTACTGACGTCGGGGTTGAGTCAGTCGCTGGTCCATGTCAGCGAGTAGGTAGGCCTAGCCTCAGGAAAAACGCGTTTGGCCTTTCATTACTAAAATAAACGACAGCTCAAGGGATTAATGTGTCTCCTGCAGAAAGCTAGAATAATTACGAACAATAAATTAATTTATTGAAGCCGAAAGGTATTGTTTCATACCAACTCTAAATACTCACCACGCTAGATAATGCGTGCCAAAAATTCGCATAACGAAAAAAAACGGAACGAAGCAAAGCCGGACGGATGTTTTCTTGTTGCTATTCGAACAGAAAGTGAATATTAAATTTGTTTAGTTAAAGCACCAAAGCTCAAGGAAATAAAACAGGAAACCCCTAATTTATTGAAACAATTTCGCCGAATTCTTTCAAAAGGGAAAACACGCCAGCCTTAATTATTGAATACTTGGAAAAACGCCTATCTGATTATGGCGTAAAATCCACGGTAAGAAATTCTTAGATAGGATATTTATTTTTAATGAGCAGAAAGATTTATCAAGTAAAATATATAGGATGTTTATTATTAATTACAATACAATTTTAAACACGCGAAAGGGTTATTTTAATTTATGGAATTAATTTTCGTGTTTAACGCCAAAGGAATTTAAGTTAAAAATTATTGTATATAAACTAATCAATTATTTACGAAAATGAACGTAACAAAGCGCTACGGAAGTGTTCAGAGCTATGCTGCATCTTCACATTAAATGTCTATCCCCTCCAACTGAGGTCGACATACTTTTACTTGCGTTAGTGAGATCCGAACCTGTTTCCATATGCACACTGTTATATCTGCATGCTCGGCGACCGCAACGATGTCAAAGACGTCTACATCCGCACGAACATCAACTAGGCGTAAGCAGCATTAGTGTGATCTACAGGGAATTTACACACTGAAAGTTATAAAAAGTCCCAAAGCCTAAATTAATTAACTACTATGTGCAGCTTTTAAAATAAAGTGTAATAAATTAATTGACCTCGCCCGTTTAATTTTTAGTATAATATTTAGATTGTTTTTAAGAAACACCAACACCTGCAAATTGTCCTAAAGGTTAACTTTGTCTCGTTATTGTATGACAAAATTAAACTCTACAAGGAGAACCTTTATTTTACGAAGTAATTTATTAACCGACGATTTCAAAACAGCTTTATTCAAGGTTTGTACTTAAAACGATTCAAGCGTAGGTCTGAAGGTACTTAGTACTCCAAGTTAACACCAAACCCAAATGTAACTCAAAAGCCGTTTTTCCTGTCTGCGAAACTGCTCCAGTTCTAAGCAAAGTACAATTGTTCCTAATGTGGTCGAGGTTCTTTCGTGTTTATTTGATAAGTACCGACCTTTTTTTCGCCTTTTTTCTCTCTGTGTGTGCGTGTGCGTGTGCGTGCGCGCGCGTGTGTGTCTGTGTGTGTCTGTGTGTGTCTGTGTGTGTCTGTGTGTGTTTGTGTGTGTCTACGCGTGTCTGCGTGTGTTTGCGTGTGTCTGCGCGTGTCTGCGTGTGTTTGCGTGTGTCTGCATGTATCTGCGTGTATCTGCGTGTCTGCGTGTTTGCCTGTCTGCCTATTTGCCTGTCTGCCTGTCTGCCTGTCTGCCTGTCTGCCTGTCTGCCTGTCTGCGTGTCTGCCTGTCTGCCTGTCTGCCTGTCTGCCTGTCTGCCTGTCTGCCTGTCTGCCTGTCTGCCTGTCTGCCTGTCTGCCTGCCTGCCTGCCTGCCTGCCTGTCTGCCTGTCTGCCTGTCTGCCTGTCTGCCTGTCTGCCTGTCTGCCTGTCTGCCTGTCTGCCTGTCTGCCCGTCTGCCCGTCTGCCCGTCTGCCCGTCTGCCCGTCTGCCCGTCTGCCCGTCTGCCCGTCTGCCCGTCTGCCTGTCTGCCTGTCTGCCTGTCTGCCTGTCTGCCTGTCTGCCTGTCTGCCTGTCTGCCTGTCTGCCTGTCTGCCTGTCTGCCTGTCTGCCTGTCTGCCTGTCTGCCTGTCTGCCTGTCTGCCTGTCTGCCTGTCTGCCTGTCTGCCTGTCTGCCTGTCTGCCTGTCTGCCTGTCTGCATGTCTGCCTGTCTGCCTGTCTGCCTGTCTGCCTGTCTGCCTGTCTGCCTGTCTGCCTGTCTGCCTGTCTGCCTGTCTGCCTGTCTGCCTGTCTGCCTGTCTGCCTGTCTGCCTGTCTGCCTGTCTGCCTGTCTGCCTGTCTGCCTGTCTGCCTGTCTGCCTGTCTGCCTGTCTGCCTGTCTGCCTGTCTGCCTGTCTGCCTGTCTGCCTGTCTGCCTGTCTGCCTGTCTGCCGGTCTGCCTGTCTGCCTGCCTGCCTGTCTGCCTGTCTGCCTGTCTGCCAGTCTGCCTGTCTGCCTGTCTGCCTGTCTGCCTGTCTGCCTGTCTGCCTGTCTGCCTGTCTGCCTGTGTGTGTATGTGTGTGTGTGGTGCGTGTTGCGGTTTGCTTGTTGCGTGTTGCGTGTTGCGTGTTGCGCGTGCGTGCCTGTGAGTGAGTGAGTAAGTGAGTATTTGTTTAAGCCATACTCAGGCCATTGACCCATTCTATATTGTACAATCTAATAGTAATAAAAAAAACAAAACAAATGAAATTAAATTCTGACGGTCTTCTGTGTGACTCGCTTGTGAGCTGCTGACGTCTTGAAGCTGATCCAGAACAGGGTGGATGGAGATGTTGGGTTCAGATGTAATTTCCACTTGGTGTTAAGAGTATAAATCGCAGGTTCGTGGTGAAGGTGGTAGGGGAGGAGGTAGGTGGTTTGTTATCTAAGATTTCTTGTAGGAAGTCGTGGAGAGGAAGGGGAAAATGAGTGACTAGAAATTTTAAATTATGTTGTGCGGAGTACAGGTCTAGTTGAATGGTTTGTTTGAATTTGTTTCGGATGGGAGTGAGGGCGGGGCAATGGTGAATAAGATGTCCAGGAGTTTCTAGGGAATGAAAATGGTTAGATGGACATAATGGAGATGAAATTAAGTGGAGGGAGTGTAATTTGGAGCGGAATTTGCCATAACCAATCAGGAATTGGATAGTTGTGCGGCTGGAATTTTGTATGTGGTGGGGATGTCGGTAATGGTAGGAAATATTAGGTGTGTGTATCTGCCGGTTTCGTAGTAGGACCATGATTCTTGCCAGGAATGAAGGAGGGAGTTGTAAATACAGGTTTTGGTATCGAAGTAGGGATTATACGGTATGTGTCTGAAATAATGTTTCATTGTGGAGATGGATCGGACAAAGGAATTTTAGGTTGCGGGTTTGAACGAAGTGGTGTAGCTGGATGTCTAGGGAGGGATTTTTAGGATGGTGTATAAGGCTGAAAGTAGAGGTGGTGCGGAATGCTTGGGAGACATATATAACGTAAGGGCGTATGATCGGGTTTAGGATTCAACGCAAGGTTGTCAAGGAGTCAACAGCGTATCGGATGATGGGAATAATGATATTATTAAGGATTAGTCTTCTTGTAGGTAGCGCTAGTTGGATTGATTTCGCTAGGGATTGTTGGATGTTATACAGGAGCATCTTGGTTTTGGATCGGATTTTTTGGAGGTGGGTGTGCATTTTCAGTCGGGTTTCTAGGTGAATGCCAAAATATGAAATAGATTCGGAAAAGGTTAGGGGGTTCCCAAAATGTGGGTAATAGGGCTTCGGCTAGGGTTAAGGATTCCTTTTAAGAGCAGCATTTTAGATTTGGTAGGGGAGATGGGTTGTTCGATGTGTTGGATTAGGATTTTTGCAGTGGATTGTAGTTCAAAACGGGAGTTGCCGTGGATAAGGAATGTGCCTAAGTAAAGGTGTCTGTATTAGGGATATTGAGGTCAAGGAGTGGGTTGATGGTTAGGTTCTAAAGGGTGGGGTAAAGAATAGATCCTTGAGGACAGCCTTGTGATAGGTTCGTGGTGGAGGAGAAAGTTGCCGTACGGAAAGTTAGATATGATTGGATGATTTTGAAAATATTGGAGGGAAAATTTATCTTTATTGGTTATGATATTGGGCCACCAGAGGAAATCAAAAGCAGAGTGAAAGTCGAGAAAAATTGCTAGGACATATTTAAATTGTGATGATTGGACTTTGGAAATTAGGGAGTTGATAGTTTGTTCAGCGCTGTGACCTTGTCGGAAACCGTGTTGTTTGTTGGAAATTAAGGAATTGTTATCAATGTGGAACTGGAGTTTGTCTAGGATTAATTTATCTAGGAGTTTACCAATAGTTGAAAGGAGGACGATTGGTCGTTAGAAACGTGGATCTCCAGGAGGTTTTGCTGGTTTGATAGTGATGATATTTGCATGTTTGAAGGTGTTAGGAGAGGTACCGGTGGTTAGACATTTTTGGAATAGCTTGTGGATGGGTTGATGGATGACTGGCCATGATAATTATGTTGGGGATATTATCAGGATATGGAGATTTATAAGGATTTAATTTAGAGATGATAGAGTCTAAAAGATTAGTGTCGAGGGTACCATCGGGGAGGGGAGGGGGGGTTGGATGGATGGATGAGATGCACAATTGTTGATAATTTGGTATTGTTGGAAGGAGGAAACGTCCATAGATTTGGGAGGAATAACGGTGTTTAGAAGGAGGGATAAAGTTTTTTTGGATGGTGGGGCGTGGAAGTGATGTAGGTGTTGTTAGGATTTAACTAACCTGCGATGGGTTTTTCAGGGATCGGCACTTGGATGGTCAACGATGTTCTTTAGATAATCCTTCTTGACTTCATAGATGTTTCTTTTGAAGGAAGAACGTAGTTGATGAAACTCTGTGCCTAGTAATATTAGATGGTCGTTGTGGACTGCGAGTCTTCGTAAACGTTGAATTTTGTGGCGTATGGTGTTGATTCTTTTCCTGGTTTCTTCTAGTGTGGGGCTCCACCAGGGTGTCGTGTGTAACGTAGCGTCTTGTCGGAATAGTAGTGGCTGCGGCACGGTGAATGGATTGGATGATGGAGTTAGCAAGTAGTGTAGGATGGGGATCTTGTGGTAGAACAGATGGGTGGGTGTTTGAAATGTGTTTTTTTAAAGATTTTTGGAAACAGGACCAATCTGCTTTATTAGTATTGTAAAATGATGATTTGAAGAATTGTCGTGGTGCGAGGTGAAGAAGGATTTTGAAAGTTATTGGATTATGATCGCTGGAAGTTATAAAATAGGAAACATTCCAGGAGTCGATTAGATTATAGGCTGATGGAGTGGCTACGATAATGTCTATGTTGGATTTGTGTCTGTGTCTGAGCCAGGGTCTTGGTGTGGGGCTGTTGCTGTGCCTGTTCCTGTGTCTATGTCTGTGCCTGCGTCTGCATCTGTGCCTGTGCCTGTGCCCGTGTCCGTGCCTATGACTGCGACCGCGCCCATACCCGTGCCCGTGCTCGTGTGTGTCTGTGCGCGTGCCTGTGTCTATGTCTGCGCCTGCGCCTGTGTCTGTGTACTGGATTAAAACAGGTGACCGATAGGTTACTTTCGTATCGAATCGAGTGAAAGATATTCGTATAGTGAATAGCCCAGATCAATTGTATCATGTTCCGGATTATATGAACCTTGCCGATTTGCCATCCAGAGGTTGTACGCCTTGTCAGTTATTAGTATCGCGATGGTGGAAGAGTCCTAATTGGCCTTATCGACGCGAAGAACAGTGGCCTGTTACCCGCATACAATGTAATGAAGATACGTTAAACTGTGTTCTCAGTTAGCTCTGGACCACACTTTTCAGACATTTTATGTCGACATGTCTCTCGGTTCTCTTGTCTGGTTGGAATGGTTACCCGAATTTACCGGTTTGCTGGGATAATAGGTAAAACAGCAGTGATTTTGGGTAATACCTTGAGCGTAGACGAACTTAATTATGATGAGAACAAGCTCTGGTTGCTCGTATAAAAGGAATCGTTTTTAATGAAAGACACGAGATGCTGAAGAGGTTCTGCTTATTTAAACATGGCAAACGTCTTATACGTCTAAAAACTAAACTATTACATATTGACGATGCTTTCTATTTTAGATGTCCAATAGTCTTTCCAAACATCTAGTGGTAAAATGCTGATTTTGGAAAAGAAACCCCAATTATGGTACGTGGGAGTCAATGTGCTTATGGTCAATCTGAAGAAAAGATACTAGATTTTAAGAAGTCGTAGAACGATACGTCATGTACTGGATGAATGCGTTAAACGTCGAAGATTTAATTCACAGCCATTTTTGGTAGAGTGTGAGCAACTTCCACCAGGTAGGGTGAATAATGCCGGCGTGTTTGAGATTGTCGGGGTTGATCTGGCCGGGCCTCTCTGAAAAGTGGGAAGAAATGTTGGAGCACGTTGTGCACGTGTGCTGTGTACCGCACTGTACATATAAAGTTGGTGTCAACAATGTCCACAGCCACTTTTTTGGAATCTTTTAGAAGGAACGTCCAAATATAGGTTACTCAGATAATGGACCCAATTTTGTGGGTGTCGCCTGTAATGCAATAAACAACAGCAAGTTTAAAGAAAGGTTTATTTAAATATAAATCAAGCTAAGCGACTACACATCATGAAAGCTTCTTACCTTCTTCTATGCCTCTGAACAACAAGTTACAGTAACCCCTTACTTACTCCCTCTACTACCTTTAGGTCTATCGACGCACGCAGAAGGCCTGAAATATTTTACACATCTTCCGGCGCGGCGGCACAACTTAGCTTATCACTTCTTACTTCTAAAGGATACAATAATTGTATTGGGCGCCTAATTACGGTGCCATTCGCAATCTTAACGTAACAGGCACGTACTGTGCCATCACGGCCGTTTATCACGTCTTTCAGCAACTCTAATTTCCACAATAACCGTCGCTTATCATTTCCATGTATTAATACATCCCCTTGCTTAATTGCACACTCACTCGCATTCACGTTGTGATGAGCTCCTCTTAATAATTGTAAATATTCTGCGCTTAATCTTTTCCAAAAGTAGTCTATAACGTTTGTTCTCTGCTTCCATAGCCTACGAATCTTATCTCCATTAATAATACGGTCAGCAAAAGGAATAATAGCCAAAGCGGGTCCCAATAAAAAATGCGAAGGGGTTAACGGCATTAAATCTATAGGTTCACTACCTAGGTATGTGAGTGGGCGGGCGTTTATTGTTGCTTCAACCTCAGTAATGAGTGTATTTAGTTGATCTAAATTTAGTAAAGAGCGTCCTATCGTAGCCCTAAGGGCGTCTTTTACACCTTTTACAAGTCGCTCGCAAAATCCTCCGTGCCAAGCCGCTCGCTCTACTATAAACTTCCACTTAATTTGGTGACTGTTTACGAACTCGATCAATTCTGTACTCGCCATCACTTCGTTTAAGGTCGATATTTCACGTGATATTCTTTTAAATGTTTTAGCGTTATCTGAGTAAATGACCTTTGGAATCGCTCTACGGGCAAAAAACCGTTTACATGCACTGATTGTAGACGCAACATCCATTTTCAAAACAATCTCTAGATGAAGTGCTCGTATAACAGCGCAGGTAAATAAAAGCACGTAACATGGCTTTGAGTGATAACTATCTTTAAAATACAACGGTCCGGCGAAGTCTAAACTTGTCACTTCAAAGGGCTTTGTTTGCTGTATTCGATCTCTAGGTAACGGTGCAAAGGGATGTGACCCTGACTTTCAACGAAGTCGTTTACAGATAACACATCTTGCTAAAACGGACTTTATTAATTGCCGTCCTCGTACAATCCAAATCGTTTACGTAATTCATAAAGTGTTGCATTTACACCACTATGACGAAGAGTTTTATGAAACTTCTATATTAGTAATTTACTTAAACGTGCATTTTTCGATAGAATAACGGGATGCTTGAGGTCGAAATCTTCTCTTAAATTATGAAAACGTCCACCCAAACGCAGCAATTCATGTTTATCCAAGAAAGGGCTTAAAGTTGAAATACTCGATTTCCGTTCAATACCCTCACCCTTTTGTAAATTGTTAATCTCCGAATAATAAACTTCCCGCTGCGCTTGCCTCAGTAAACATATTTCGGTCCTTTCAAATTCGTTTACGGTTAAGTTTTTCATTTCCTTATTATTTCTGGTTTTTAAATTTCCTATAAATCGTAAAACATACGCCGTTATCCGCACTAAACGATCGAAATCACTATATCTGGAGGAATTTATAAATTGATTGCTACCTTTTATAGTGTCGTTAATTAGTAAAGATATTTTCGATACTATATCTATCGTTGACGTAGCTTTCCCTATTGTATTATCTGGCCACGTTTGTTCACTTTCTAGCAACCACCTAGGACCGTGTAACCAAGTTTCAAAATTTATTAAAGTACTTGAACTTATTCAGCGGGTTAATAAGTCCGCAGGGTTCTCGCGACCTGGACAATGTTTCCATGTTATATTTTTCGACAAGATCTGAATTTCTTTAACACGGTTAGCCACATATGGTTTCTACTTTGAGGCATCACCTTTAATCCAATGCAACGCGATCAGAGAATCTGTCCAACACACTACCTTTTCGATTTTAATTCTATCGTTCTGATTGCACCAGTTAATTCCTAACACTTTTTGAATTTGTGCATTTTGCGATTCAACCTTGCTGTTTACTACGAAATCGTTAATCGTCCATTTGTGTAAATTCATGGAGGCTCCTTGAAAAAGCTTACTTGAAAAGTCTTTTAAATGTTCTGCAACATTTCGATTGTTTACACTAACCACTAGATCGTCTACATAAAATCTCCTTTTTAAGATTTCAATAAATTCAGGGTTTTGTTTTCGATTATTGATTAAATGTGTTCGTATCACCGAATTTAAAAGAAACGGGCTACATCTAACTTCGAATGTTACTCTATTCAAATGGTACGTTTCCAGTTCATTGTCGTTATTGTACCATAAGAATCGATGTGCGTCTTTATCGTCGGAATGTAAATAAATTTGTAAAAATGCTTTCTCAATGTCAGCCGTAATTCCAATCTCGCCTACACGAAAATAAAGCAAAATCTTAATTAAATCTGGACTTAAATTAGGCCTTTTTTCTAATAAGTCATTCAACGATTTTTGTCCCGGGGCATGTGAAGAGGCATCGAAAACCATCGCAAACGCATTGTTTGTTTATTTTCTCTAGAAACAGGCCTGTGCGGAAATGTAGTAAACACAATCGCCATTTGTTGTTTCAGCATTACCGCGGGAAATTAACTCGGCATAATTATTATCCAACATTCCTTTGATAGCAGCGTTATATTCACATATTTTGTTAATATTGATCAATTTAAACTTTAGCCTCTGAGCACGAACTCGCGCACCAATTAAATTATTATCTTCAATCACTGCATCCTCATTCTTCCACGGCATCGCTACTAAATATCGATCATCACATTTATGAACGTTATTTTTCAAAAAATTATCGAAAAATTTCTTATCGTCGTCTGCTTCTTTGGCTACACCTATTGTTTCCAAATCCTACATACTTTCGATCTCGGCTTCTGTCTTTATAACTGTCGCATGTAACACTGTCTGCAGATTTACTCCTATTGTTGTAACATCAACTGGTATGGGACCATGCAAAGCATTATCAAATTTCGTGTCCACTGCTACTAAATCTTCGTTAAGACATTTTTTTCTGTGACTACTGTCCAATAATTGTCCGCCCCTATAAGTATATTGATTCCATCAACAATTAACGCTTGATCTATATTAAACGGGATATTGTTTCGCAAGCTGCAGGTTTTGATACTCTACCACTATTGCTTTAGGTATATGTAAATTATCCATGCAAATTTTTGGAACTTCCACAGCCTCAATCGTTAAAATTTCATCTGTATATTGTCCCTTCAAAGTTATTAAAACGCGGTTGTAAAGTTTAGACAGTATTGATGAACTATTTTCAAACGCGGCAATACGAACCCTATGTTGTCCAACAACAGGTAGATTTAATACTCTTAATAGATTCTCCTTAATAAATGAAAGTTGACTACCGCCGTCTATTACTAATCTAATAACTTCTTTGAATTTTCGTCAAAGGCATAAACACAAGCCGTTTGCAATAGCACATTTTTGTTTATGTTTGTCATCAAACTGGACACCGACGACGCCGAAGTGTTCATTGAACTCTTGCTTTTCGTTAATTTCACTCTAATACCTGTCGTCTCAGCGTTGTGTCTATCTTTACCTGGCTTAAAGTTTGGGTCGCATTTTGTTATTGCGTGCCTACCTCTGCATTCTTTACATCTTAAGAATCTATTTTTACAATATTTAGCACTATGGTTATCTCTCGTACAACGGTAACAATTTCCTGCTGCCTTTAGAATTTCTCTCTTCCTTGCCAAAGGTACATCTGCGTCACACATTTCGGTTTTATGGTCTTTCTTGCAGAAAGCACAGCATTCAAGACGCTTGTTCGGGGTGACTAATAAACTAGACGCAGGTCCTTTGGAATGCGTTCTCTTTTCTGTTGGGAGCATCTTTTCCTTACAATCTGCATCCGGTTTTAAAGCTTGTTTCAACGACTCGAATTCATTTTTAAGAAACTGCAACAAATCCTTTACCTGGCGATCTACATCTTCCTCTGACCTTGATGATGAACTTTCTAAATTATTCGTAATAATTTCTAGATGATTGGATGATTTCATTTTCATTTATCGATAAAATCCTAAACGCAATTCCGTTGGCAACGACTTCATGAAAGTCGACTTTACGATTATGTTATACTGAGAACTAGACACTTCTAAGATTTCAAGAGCACTCATAGCTGAAGTGATTAGATTGTAATTCTTCCTTAAAGTGCTTACGTCATTTCTGGATTTTACAAGTTCGATTTTCATAATGCTATCAATATATTGTTCAATTAGCCGTTCCCCATTTTCAAATTGATCTTTTAATATATTCAAAGCTTCTTCATAAAATGCTCCAGATGGAGGAAATCCCTCAATTGCTTCAGCGGCCCTTCCCGTGACATACATTCGCAGGTAGTTGAATCGATCTCCGTTTGTTAATTGTTGATTGTCGTGGATTATACTTCTGAATTGTTCCCAGAAAGAAAGCCAGCCCTTTGCAGTAACATCATACTTTGCTAACTGTACACGTTGAAGCTTCACTGACGTAAAGGACGGCCTACTTGCTTCGTTACTTACTGGTACCGTATTCGTTAAATTCGAGTCAACCTCTATCTGCGATCTTTCTGGGAGTTTTAATCTAAATTCCAACTTAGACATCGTAGTTACAACAACCTCTTCATATTCATACCTTTTTATTAACTCGTCCTCTAGATTTTCCTTAAGCAGAGGTTCGATTTGCTTATCAATTTCTTTTAGATTGTCAGTCGCAAGCTTTAACTTTGACATAGTTGTATAAATGTCTTCGACACTGAAACTATTTTCTAGCATAGAATTTATATTATTAACTGTTTTAGTTAAGTGCGTTCTACAGATTGTCCGTTTTGCTTGTTCCATCATGAAGCCATGATAGTATAGCCGTCTGTTAAATATTCGCGTTAACGTTCCGTTATTCCGAATATTTACATTAAAGCTCGTTTATATTTATCACCAGATCTTCCCGTGTTTCGGCACCAAAGTTGTTGTAATGCAATAAACAACATCAAGTTTAAAAAAAGGTTTATTTAAATACAAATCAAGCTAAACGACTACACATCATGAAAGCTTCTTACGTTCCTCTACGTCTTTGAACAACAAGTTACAGTAACCCCTTACTTACTCCCTCTACTACTCTTAGGTCTATCGACGCACGCAGAAGGCCTGAAGTATTTTACACATCGCCAAAGCACTTAAACGTATAGAGTGGAAAGCAGAAGTGGAAGCTTGTGCGATAAAGATGATTCAATGGAAATTTAATCCGCCGTATGCTACATGGTGGGGGTGGATGGTGGGAGCATGTGATACACATAGTTAAAGATCTATTGAAGCGAGTTTTAGAAATGCGGTATTGTATTAAGAGGAGATTTATACATATGCGACTGCGAGGCTATCATCAATTCTCGGCCATTAGCACATATAGCCAAAGACAGTAATGATTTGATTCCCTTGACTCCATTAATGTTTTTAAAAGATGTACCTAGCACCGGGACACTTGACATTGACGAAATTGATACGAATAATTTGAATAAATGCTTTAGGTATATGCAGCATTTTAGAAATGGTCTGCAAGCGTTTCCACAACAAGTATTTAGTTTTTTTTGGGAGTGCGTTAAATCTACAGTTTAAGGAACACCTGGAATTATAAGGTAATAGGACAGGTATGAGGAATACAAAAGGTACATTTCACACTTAGCGTACACTCGCGTTTAACACCTTGATATCGTTCAGTGGTTGAAAGTCAAGCCCTTGTTTGAAACGCGTTCTTCTCATGAACTCGTCGGGGTTCCCCCATATACCGTCATTGGCTAAGCGTGATGACTATACATTTGTTTTAACGTGGGAAATGCGTGGTTAAACGTATTCTTACAAAGTTGTAAGTTATTGCGCTGTAATACGTTAGAGCGAAAAATTGTAGTTTCGTGTAGTAACCTAATTTATACATATTGGAAAATAAAGCATTCCCTTTCGATTATGAAACTCCCTATTCCTAATATTAAAACCAGAGGCGTAACAACTACCTATCTTACTAATACCTTAATGTATTTCAGTACAAACATGGCGTCTGCGATAAACTACACCCAAAGGTGCTTAACCGTACTGGGTTCTTTAGCACTTTACTACATTCCAGCTGACTATGCTGAAGACGAGGTATGTTAATAAAGGTTATATACTAATTAAAAAAAACAGTTTACAATTTCAGGTGTTGAAAACAGCTAACGCAGTGTATGATTCTAGATGGTATTCTACACTATCCATGAAAACAATGAAACCACTGCCTATAATATTACAAATGTCATACTATAAAATAACTTTTACGCCTTGTGGACTTTTCAATATCAACTCTAGGACATTAATTACCGTAAGTATGCTAGAACAGAACAGACTTGTATTACAAAACACCCTGTAAGCTAAATGTAGTCTAACCACAGTAACGCTGGAGGTTTTTTGAAACTTGTGTAATACTTCCACTGAACGGGTTACTAAAAGCAGTGAATGCTGTAGGTGACTATCAAGGTAACTGCTGCCTAACAAAGGTGTAGAGGGCTCTGAAGTCGACTTTCAAAGCAAAAATATATAAATCAGTTGAGTTTGTTTGTTTTGCTGTTTTGCAGCTTTTCAGATTGGTCAATTTTTATCTTCACTCGATGTAGGATTGGTTCCCGGTTTGTAATGAATTGTAATGTATTTAAACGATAATTTTGACTACATATGACCTTAAATTTACACGAAAGTTAAATTCACAAGGGCGTTAAATGACTTTCAGATTCTAACCTAGCACTTACCCGTGGTATCTTGATCCCAATACGGCATTTTATATCTCTGAGGGATAGCGTCCGGATCTCCCTTTGCTTGTTTGGCTGTAGCTTTCTTCGACGAAGCGCTGATATGTTGTGTAACGATAGAGCAATAAGGAATGAAAAAGGAAACGGACCACTTGCCCGAACTGTCGAGCACTACAAACACGTCTTACACTCGAGGAAGGCCGGTAGTTAAGTCTATTGTTTCGATCACGAAGTATCTCTCCTCCAAGAAAGGTTAAGTTTTCTAACGTACATTGGTGGACACAGCTGAATGTTAGACATGAGAAGTGCAGTCTTTGCATTCTACCAAACCACAAATGTAAAGTCAACGCCTGGACGTGAGAACCAAATCTTTGTGCGATTTTCAAGTAACGTTAGTCATGTATCCCCCAATCAATATGTATTATAAAATAGAATCTAATAGGAAATTATTAGAAATCATTAAGAAACTATTAAGTCAAGTACAAGAATGTAACCCAAGGATAGATAAAAAAGATTATTAACAGTTCATGAGAACGGATGTATTCCAGACGATAGTGATACTGCAGGTGGCAGGTCACAGACGGTTAAGATACCGTGATTACCTAGAAATTAAGATTGTTGCGTTGTATAATGAATAGAATTAAGAATAAGCAGACATGAGCTCTGCAAGTTCCACAGAATTGTGAGGGGCAGGGACAACATAAATACCCCGGGAGCCCCAAGACCAGGCAGTCAGTCATAAGTATTCAGCTTTAGCATTGCAGTTTGCTTAAGGCTACTCATAATAGTTCAATTAATTATTTTATTTTGAGTAATTTTAAACCAGTTTTATTAAAATTGCATAATTAATGTCTGTTTAAAGTAAATAAATTGTTACGTAGTTTTTGGAGAAGTCTTTAAAGACAGCTGTTAGGGCCCGAAACGTAACTGGCGCGGTGGTACTGATGTCAAAAGGTCACTCGAGAATCCAAAAATCGAAGAACTGGTGTCTGGAATTTCAATTCCAAATTTGGCAGAACCCAAACAGAAGTTGGGCGAGATACACGAATCGATCAAATCCAACAAAACAAAACCTTGGAGGAGATACACAAATCGATCAAATCCTAACCAAACCATCGTGGAGAACGTACAAAAATCGACCGAGTCCATGAAATCGACGAAGAAATTAATGTAAGCTCATTCCTTAAAACCAATTGATTTTTGACAAACTATATTTGATATTCGCTAGTACTAGAAATTTTTTTTGGATTATTATTTTATGCATGTACAGATTTATTATTATTTTATTACTGCAATTTTATGCCATTTTTACGAAAATAATTACTTGTCCATTACGAGAAATTATTTTCAAAATTTATTTTAAGAGGCTTGATTTTTAAAAGAAATTTTCTAAAAACAAGAGAATTAAAAAGTTGCTCAAATTAGACAATTATTACGAAGTATTACCAAAATAATTGGCGCACACTTATTAAATAAACCAAAACGTAACTGACGTAAGAATTATCGAAAACAAAAACAAAAACGAATTTAAAATACCAAAAATAGAATTTTATTTAATACCAAAATCTAATGTATAAAACGCAACTAATTATAGACACGATTATTCAAAGGTAACCTTCACCGTTCTTTTATAAAGTATAGAAACACCTTGCAATCTATCATTAAATTAAACCACTAAACCATTACAAAGTAAAACAAAGCATATATATATATTACGACCGGAAACTCTTATCAGTGAATAAAACATCATTCACCCATCGCAACGTTATAAAAAGTTATTTCAGTACGAAAAGCTATGTATGGGGAAGCGACTACTAAAAAGATTTATTCAAAAACGCATCGCGATTTATGAAAGGTTGTAATTAAATATTTTCCAGTGCAGAGATATCTAAATATAACGAAACAATTATTAAACGTGACATTTTATGATGAAATACTTTAGCAATTAGCTAGGTATATAATTGTAGAAAAGACGCAATTTATTTAATTATCACAGACTGAATATAACCTTTCAAAAAACCATTGCAACTTCATAAAGCATAATTGCATATTTCAGCACGAAGATATCCAATTATACAAAAGCATTACGTAATTTATTTAAATTTACCAGGCAACCAAAAAACAACAATCTTCAGTAGACAAAGTAACTTTGTAATTAAATTACAAAGGCAATATTGAACATAGTAATTAACTAAAAATTTGCAAACTTTATATTTAATACTCAAGGTGACGAGACAGAGAAACATTTTATACGCTTATAATTTACGACACCCACGAAGAAGAGATAATTATAACATACTCAATTAAATTAGCGGAACTAAAATAAAATTATAACTAACGCAACGAAACATACAAATTACCACACAACTGTCCCAACAAATTATTAATTCACATCGGAATCTTTCATAAAGCAAAACTCGAGTAGAGTTTACGACAAATTAACATTCGCAAAGTATAAATAAACGAATTGAAGGCTACAGCAATTAAGCAGACCTTTCCAAGCACAGATCCCTCAATTCAAATTACAGCACCGAATAACTAAGTACAAAGACAAGCAACTCGATTTTTTAAATAACCTAAAACGACTCAAGCTAAAAATAACAAATAACCCGACGCAATCTAAACTGAAAATTAATGAGTAACAATACAAACCGCAAAATAAATCTCAATTTTACAAAAATTTGAAATTAATTAAAAGCGAAAGCAACCCTTAACAATAATAAGTTCAGATATGAAAATTTATCTTGAAACCATCCCCGGCTTTAACGGAGACTAAGCTCTCCTCGTGAATTTTACTACAGCGTGTGAAATATTTTTAAAACCTACAAATCCGGAGAAAATGAATGAAACGTATTACTTTTACGCCAGTTATGTATCCCCCAATTTATGTATGTATTATAAAATAGAATCTAATAGGAAATTATTAGAAATCATTAAGAAATTATTAAGTACAACAATGTAATCCAAGGATGGATATAAAAAGGGTATTAACAGTTCATGAGAACAAATGCAATACAATGTATTCCAGACGATAGTGATACTGCAGGTGGCAGGTCACAGACGGTTAAGATACCGTGATTACCTAGAAAGTAAGATTGTTACAATGTATTAATGAATAGAATTAAGAATAAGCAGACATGAGCTCTGCAAGTTTCCACAGAATTGTGAGGGGCAGGGGCAACATAAATACCCCTGAAACCCCAAGACCAGGCAGTTAGTCATAAGTATTCAGCTTAGCATTGCAGTTTGCTTAATGCTACTTATAATAGTTTAATTAATTATTTTATTTTGACTTAGAGTAATTTTAAACCAGTTTTGTTAAAATTCCATAATTAATGTCTGTTTAAAGTAAATAAATTGTTAGGAAGTATTGGAAAAGTTTATAAAAAGACAGCTCCCAAGGCCCTCGTTTAGAATAAAACATAATACTCCTGGGAATTTACCGGTTTGGGGTTCAACAATCCCTTGAACCTAACTAATACAATAAGAAAACGCAACATGTTTAGAAATAAACTGCAGAGCCTTTGACATGACAGTTTTATATAAAGCCCTTTACAATATATATAATTTTAAACCAGTTTTGTTAAAATTCCATAATTAATGTCTGTTTAAAGTAAATAAATTGTTAGGAAGTATTGGAAAAGTTTTTAAAAAGACAGCTCCCAAGGCCCTCGTTTAGAATAAAACATAATACTCCTGGGAATTTACCGGTTTGGGGTTCAACAATCCCTTGAACCTAACTAATACAATAAGAAAACGCAACATGTTTAGAAATAAACTGCAGAGCCTTTGACATGACAGTTTTATATAAAGCCCTTTACAATATTTGTTGAATAAATATTTTTTGCGTACTCACATAGCTCATGTATTATATAAATGTAATAAACACCTTAAAAGAGCATAAGACCCAGGTATAGTTGACTTCAGAAAATGGATTGTACATTTATGTTAACTCAATACACACGTTCTAGGTCATGGGTATGGCGGGTACTGGAAATTCTTCAAAACAAAGGACCTCTCCAGTATGTGATGGATCTATAGAACTATATCACTGTATTTGACAAGTCGGCGACTGTTATCTGCTTGAGAAACAATAGAGGGTTTACAAAATACATCGTTGCACTGACGTTCCGTATTACTGCAAAACATGAAAACTACAGCGGCAGTAGAATAACCTTAAATGTATGATATTTAAAACCCAAAAATAGTTTCGGCAACTAAAAATTTCTACCCTCAGACTGTACGAAGATTTTTATCAGATCACAATAATTTCCTAATGTGAACTAGCTTTAAAAGCAACTGCATTTTCTTTATAATCTACATAGAACACCTTTTTTTTATTAGATCTGCATTCCTTGCACTATTAATTGAGCTAACACACTTTAAATAGACACTGCCGCCATTTTATTTTTAATTGAATCTCATTATATATGTACCATGTTATATTAAGCCTAAATTGCTATATCTAATTTTCTAAGTAAAAAAGTAATTACTAATATTATTTAAAATATTTTAGGTGCTTAAGCTTTCTTGGTCTGCATGCACAGTCGCCAGGGTTATAAAAAGAAGGCAGCCGATTGCATCATAGTAACGACTGTTGAAGGTACGAATTACAATGACGTTAGAGGAGCGGTTGCATAGATCAAATTTTTTTTTGTAGACGTTTAGAGTATTATTGTTTCTGTAAAAATATTTTACAAATAGAAATTTTAGCACTCAATAATTGGCGACTCTCAGTTTGACCTCCCCTTACCTCCCTTAGTTTCAGACTTCTTTATTTGAGCTTATGGACTCTTGTGCCTTAAATTACTGTTTAAGATTTTCTTTGTGGTTTAGAATACGATACATCATACACACATTCACACACACGCGCACTCTCACACGCACAAAGCACACATACGCACACGCACACACACATGCACACGCATACGCACACGTACACGCACACGCGCACGCGCACACCCACTCACACACACATACCCACCGCGTGCGCATACACACACACAAAGTTTCTTCGGACGTTGTATGCTTCGTCAATCTTCTACACCTGGTTTCGGTTTACAACCCCCAGGTGGAACACCGCTTCACACACCGAATCTGGACTCGTTGTTGGACACGTAAGAGTCTGTGCTTTTAGCAAGGGATCTTAACTCCAAATATCTGCTTTGGAACAGTCGGGTAGCGAACCATAAAGAACGCATACTGCAACATTTTGCTGACAGACGAGAGGTCAAGGTCTTAGATCCAGCAGAACTCACTCACTACGGCAAATAGAGGCAAAACAGACATTCTAGGCGTTGAGGTACACCACCAAGCGACGCCGAACACGGAGATCCGAGCCGTCAACGACATAGGTTCAGACCACAACCTGATACTCATGAAACTCGGAGAAGACGAGCACTGGTGATTAACGAATCTCACAAGGCTTCCTGGCCGGAATTTGCCGTCCGCTCGGCAGCGTCGATGGAAGTAATAGCTGACGACATTCTGACCATTGCCGTGCTAGAAGCGCAAGTGGACCGCCTTGTAGAGTGCATATAGACTTCGATCAGTATAACTACTTCGACGAGACCGGTAGCGAATAAGAGGGATATCCTCTACACATCCTTGAACTCATCCGAAAGAAGCACAAAGTCAGGGGTCAGTGGCAAATAGCCTGAGATCCGGTAAAACGACTCCGGTACAACCAATTGGTAGCAGAAATGTGATTAAAAATTCAGTGGTATCGAAACGAGTCTTGGGAAGCCAAACTAGAAGAATTCGGAGTCAAGAACAACTCTCTCTCATAACTGAGGAACAATGCATGCAGTACAAAGAGCAAATATAGTAAACTTCAAACTTGCCACCACTAAATAATGCTTAGATATGGCCCTCAAGACCACCGTAAAGGTAAATATAACCAACACCACATTACTTGAACAGACACGCACTTATGCCAAGGCCACCCCCTACAACCTCCTTCCCAACATGCTCTATTAACTACACCACCATCCAGAATCATTATTTTGAAATCCACTGCACCGATACCACCCCTTCCACACTCCCTAAAACCTAAGCTTCTCACTGTAAAACCGCAACTTACAAAGTATCCGCCCCACAAAATCCACTGTCATTATTCGAACAACCAAAACCAACTGACCTCACTCACTCAGTATACCTGCAACATTTATCTCCCCTAAACCCAAGCTACTACAACCCATAATCTTCGATCTGTATATATTCCCTCCCAAAACGCGCTTTCTCTTATTTACTAGCTTGTTCAACCCAAAACTATCTTATAAGTTAGAAATCTCTATAGCCGTAAAGCGATACAAAACAAAACACAGATAACCTCATCCTAAACGTTTCTCCATACAACAAACTCCCAAGTTTTAAAGGGTATAAATCCTGCCAGATCAGAGACCTTCGTAGAAACAAGTCTTCTATAATGTGTGCATAATCCCAGAAAACTGCGTCGGCCACTCTTGCACCGCCCTAAATTTTTCTTGACCTAACTCTATTTCGTGAGACTACATGCTCCAGGTATTTTAGCTCTTTGCTGAGCAGGTGGTACTTCTATGGGCGCAGCTTCAGATTGATTTCTCTCAATCTTAGAAATACTTTCTTCAAATTGGTCGTGTTCCCTAAATGTCGTTCCAATCAAGATCACATTATCCAAATACACAAGGCATGTTTACTCCATGACTGTCTACATAGGGATGTTATCTATTAAACGTTCAAAGGTGACGGAAGCGTTGCAAAGTCGAAATGGCATCACCATAGGCGATTGCAAATAGTAAAACAGTTTTCTCTCAATTTTTGGGGTCCATATTCACTTGCCAGTACCCGCTTCTCAAGTCCAAGTTCAAAAATAACCGTGACCCTGAGAGTGTATCTAGAATGTCATCAATCCTCGCTAACGGATACTGTCCTTTTTGGTTACGTCATTTGACCGGCGATAGTCAACACAGAATCTTGTCGACCCGTTCTTTTTTTTTACAAGTATAACAGACGATGCCCAAGGGCTGTCGGAAGGTTTGATCATACCTTGCCCTTCCATGTGTCCGATCATTCTCTCGGTTTCTTCACGCTTGGCCAATGGTAACCTTCTGGACTGTTGTTTTAATGGCCGGGCATCCCTGGTATCGATTTTGTGCTTGACACTCGCGGTTTTTCGCAACTGATCCCGTCAAGTACAAACACGTCTAAGTATCGTCGAATCAGCTTTTTGCAATATCTGACAATTGAATAATGTGACTGAAAAAACACCTCGGGTTACCCGCTGCTATAATTGACAGCGCTTCAGCCACTCTGTTAAATGCTCTTGGTAACCCACCTCCAGCGTTAGATGTCCAAAACCCCACCCAACCAAGGAATGTCTTAATCCCCCCCACCGCCGCTCCTAGCTGCGCAAACTGCACCGGCATAAACCGCCCACATGGCCATGTAGTATTTAATCTTACTAATTCTATTGTTATGCCACGGCTAGCCCTTTTTAATCTACACAGAGTGCACAACGTTACGATGATCAATTTTTCTCTTCTCCACCCCTTTATGATTACCTATTTGTTTGAATTGATAAAACGAAGTCAATTAATTTCATATAATGCAAAGAAATATTACTTACAATTTATGAAAAATATTAAAATACACCCTTCAATCAATCAATATCATATGTATCATGTACCCCAAAATTTATATGCTTTGAATTCAAACTAAAGTCACCAAGAACTACCTTTGTTTACCAAAGAAACCTGGAACGTTCTAGACCCCTTTATAATACATTACGTAAGTTTAACGTATGCAATGTTTGTTGTCAACTTCATTACACTTTTTATATAAATTGAGTAAATTCAGTATTGAAATTTAAATAAAGAAATATCTTAAAATTAAATAGATCTGACCTGCTACAGGTTGTTCGGGTTGTGGATCAACACCCCTTTGTTGTTCTCATTTGTTGAACCAGTGTTAAAGTACAGTCATCCCTCGATTTCAAAAAATTACTTCGTGCTTCTTTATTTCATATGCCTTGAATCTCACAACTCAAAATTGTACCAGAATTGTATCAAAATATAATTGTCGACGCTGATTTGAAATATTATATTGATCCAGATTTGAATTATTCTTATCGACGCATACTTGATTTATTTCAACTTGAAGTATTCAGAAATGTACCACCAATTCGAATTATTATATCTATCCAAATTTGAAGTATTATCATCAACATATTCGAAGCCTTATTATTATAAATATTCAGTTTAAATAAATTACCCCAAATTCTACTCACGTTAAACGGCAAAAGAAGTCTTCGTAGTCGTTGCACTTATTGTCACTGTAACGTACACTTGATATATTATTATATTTAAATTACGCGTGACTTTCTGATTAACAGTGACGCAGCTTCGCCCTGTATGAGTTGTGAATTGACCCGTCTTATCATTGCTCTGTGTTAATATAGGCTCTTGCCACTTACATGTGGGCTGGGTTTTCAACAAGTCTTGCAGATATCTCAACCAACCAGGTTTTTAATATTCCTTGCATTTCGAAGTTGTTTCTGATGTAATTTCTTCGGTTTTCCGTGTAATATGCTACAGATATCTTCTTATCTTTGTCAGACGTTGTTTTGTATAGATATCGCCTTTTTGGATAATTGAACAAAATAAATGATGTAACTTCAATTCTGCTTTCGTTTATGTATTTTTATGCGTGTTTGAAAACTGCGTTTTCTTATCAAAAATGTTTATTGTTTCCGCGTAATTGTATAAAGTTTTGTTAAGTTTTATCTTTTATCTTCGTATTTGTTTTATAACTAATTAGAACACTTTTCAACGCGTGTTTAATTACATGTACTATCACTTCTTCTAAATACGCGTTCTATTGTTGAAAGATATGCCCACTGGCATTACTTAAAATTAATAACGGTCTATATGCAGAGTGTTGAATGCATAATGTATGAATTACTTAATTTTCTGCTAAATAAATGCAGTTTTCTGATTCCTATTGCAATTTATGGTTACTACACGACCCTTGCTACTCAATACACCCCTTAACAACCCCTTATCACAGCAATATATATATATATATATATATATATATATATATAGAGTTATTACAAGCTAAGGTAGAACATAACATATACAACGATTACAAGCTAAACTAGAACATAAATATATACAGTGAAATACAAGCTAACAAGAACATAAATATATACAAGAGTAATAAGAAGTTGTTCGTGTGCGTTGGTCCGCGGCGTCTCGGTGCACCCTCTTCACAGCAAGCCTCCTGGGGTCGTCTGGGTGGACGAGTATTGACTCCACATCGAAACGCCGCCCATGCAGCGTGGTAACGTCGGCTTTGGCGGCGGACGTGCTTTAGGCTAAAGAAAGCGCCAAAGCTTTGGCGTCGTTGTACTGCCTCCGGCTCAGAGCAGAGCCGAGGTCTTCTTCGACGAGGCCCCGGGCTAGGAGAAGTGCCGGGGCGTCGGCGTGTTGCCTAGGGTTCACAGCTGAGCTGAGGTCTTCTTCGGCGATACCTCAGACTAGCAGAAGCGTCAGGGCGTCGGTGGTTGCCCAGGCTAAGGGAAGCGCTGAGGTTTGGACTGTTCCTCTCTGGGCTAGGAGAAGCGCTAGATGGTCGGATCTAGTGACGGTTTGGTTTTAATGCGTGTCACAGACCTTGTCTCGTGACAGTCCAGATCTTATAAGGAAGGCGTGCGACCACAACACCCGTATATATAGCTTAACGTGGCTCGTCCCTTTTACGACAACCACAACCTCCAACATAAAATTCAAGCACGCTGATTAGCTGCGCGTCACCCCACCGGTCTCAACAAACAGTATAAAACCAGCCGCACTACGAGCAGACCGTCACTGGATCCGTCCATCTAGCGCTTCTCCTAGCCTGGAGAGGAACAGCCAAGACTTCAGCGCTTCCCTTAGCCTGAGCCACCACCGACGCCCTGGCGCTTCTCCTAGCCCGGGGTATCGCCGAAGAAGACTTCGGCTTAACAGTGAGCCCGAGGTAGCACGACGACACCAACGCCCTGGCGCTTCTCTTAGCTCTGGGCCCCGTCGAAGAAGACCTCGGCTCTGCTCTGAGCCGGAGACAGCACAACGACGCCAACGCTTTGGCGCTTTCTTTTGCCTAAAGCACGTTCGACGCCGACGCCACCACGCTGCATGGGCGGCGTTTCGACGTGGAGCCAACACACGTCCACCCAGACGACGCTAGGAGGTTTGCTGTGAAGAAGGCGTATCGAGACACCGCGGACCGACGCACACGAGCAACTTCCCATTACTTTTGTATATATTTATGTTTATGTTAGCTTGTAGTAATTTATGTAATCATTCTATATATGTATATATGTTCTAATTAACTGTAATTATTGTGTGTGTATATATATATATATATATATATATATATATATATATATATATATATATATATATATTGCTGTAGATCGTGGACTTAATTTTAAGAATCGAGAATGAGTCATTTGCCAAATACTTTTCAGAAAAATAAAAATTTCACAAAAAATAATTTCTTACCCGGGTTTTTCTGCTGCAACAAAATATCTTCAACAGCTTCCCTGGTTAGCTCAGCTGTGCCTCTTCATGGATTCCTAAATTTACAATCATTCTTCCTTCCCATTCACACACTAATCAATAAAATCACAAAATAATACAACAATTATACAATCTTTATTTACCGCTATTTACAAAAGTTATTCACAGATATGTACATTTCGGTATTCTAGGTACAAATCAATAAGTGCTATTTTGTAAAGTCCTTGTTTTAAACTTTTCATTGCAAACACATTTAATACAATAGGGGTAAATGGGCCCCAAATAATTCCTATAGTTATTATTGCACACTGGAGTATGGTGAGCTCATAATAACCCAGTTTATTAATGTATGCTTTCCACCTTGCATAAAATTACTACAAAATTAATAACCCATGTATCCTTAACAACCTAATTTAAATTCGTAATGAAATTTAGTAAACTTTACATACACCTTTTTTTTTAATATTTAAAATACCCTCATCATAGTCAAAGTACACGTATCTTTTTCAATACGTTAAAAAAACCATAAATAACCCCCAAAGTTCACTCACACATCACAAATAATTCCAACAGTTTATCAAATAACAACAAATTCAAATGAGTTACCTGGAAAGTGCTTCAAGGCTCTATCTCCGTCGATAATGCTGTCCTCTAAAAACCCCTAGACTTCTCGTCTATGCGCTCTGATCCACCAGATATTTATAGATGATAACTCAGTCTACACTAAGCTCCGTGCTACCAATTACCATACATCCCAGCATCCAAATTCACGTATATTACACTTGTGTTTATTGCGTTATTAATTTACTAGCTTGACATGGTATTAGTTGGACCTCAGTTAATTTAAACCACTCGCCACTACTCGCGTTAATAACTATAAGGCCCCAAATACCAAGTTATAAGAACTATTACTACCTTGCTATGTTACAAATAAATTTTAATACTCACAAAACTCTACTATAACGTCGGTTTATTGTTATACGTAGTTAAAGCGATGCGAAAATAAAGAGTAGTCAAAAGAGACTTAATCAATTTCATTCCGTATTTATACGGTTCCAAGTGTAACCTCCCGGACCCACTTAACGCGAAATACTCAATTAAAAATAATATTTCTGCAAATTTTGGATATAACCGCCTTAAAGCTCCTAGAATTTTACCTCGTAAACTCGCCGTATCATCCAAACAACCGCATTCACCTGTCGCGTGTTCGTCTGTTTATCAACTACTCGTTTCAATCAATGATACAGTCCTGTGTCATCATAAAACTTCGCCTGTAATATTGTTATCTCCGTCTTATGCATATTGGATGTCGCGTTCTAACCCTACTTGAGTGGTAGAAAATCGATATTGCTGACCGCGTTCAGGTGGATTGAATACGTGCGTTTGAAATCGAATGCTTTTATATCCATCTCTATCTGTAGCATCTTATTGATTGTGCATCCCTTCTGCTCTTTAAGAAACTCTTGTTAGCTTTTATTCGAAGCCACTGACGGTTGGAAAATATATTCTTTAAAACCCGTGTTATTATGTTCATAAATACGAAGAAGATGACCTTTCCAGCATGCAGGTGTTCTCAATTATTAATCGTTTAAAATAACACTTCTTGGAGTTTATATTTCACGGTATTCGATACAATTAACGTCCTTGTTTGTTACAACGAACCCTTTTCGCCTTGGGGTTATTGATTTTATATACCCCGATGCATTTTCTGACGTTATTACACGTTGAATTAAAATAAATTAAATTAATTATGCGTTGCTATTTGTTTTTAAAACTGGTTTTTCTTTATGAACCTATTACTTTTCAATCATTAATTATAAAAATACGTCAATACTTGTTCACTTGAATTGAATAAATGAAATTAATTTTGCGCGTAAATAATTAGTTCTTTTCTCTATACAGGGTGTTTGAAATTGCATTGCTTATCCCAAATTTAACCCTTTGAATCCATAACAATATATATATGTATATATATATATATTGCCGTGTAACCTTATAAGAATAATCGAGCCTCACGAATTGGGCGTCAAAAATTGCCGTGGAACTCCGTTCTAATTTAGTACTCTCTCAAAAAACATTTGAGCCCCAACATTGGGCCGTCATAAGATTGCCGTGGAACTCGGGTAAAATCCTCACCAACAAAAATATATTTGAAAATTTCATTAAATTTTCAAATTCGAAGATAGAAAAATTTCCAAAAATTTAAATAAGTAAAAAAAAATTTTTTTATCCGTTTTCCCGTCTTCCTCGGTTGAATAGCCAATTTTCTGCACCTGCTTCCGGTTAGCTCATTTGGACCTCCTTTTGGGTATCTAGATTCACTCGCATATTCTCAATCGTACACACACACACTCGCAATAAAACCACGAAATACAATCCAACATACAATCTTTTATTTATTACTACTTACAAATGAAATTCAATATTGTCCATATTTCATTGATCACGTTACACTTCAGTAAATCTTATTTTGTAATGTCCTGTATTTTATTTTAAAATCATCAAACACATAAAATGTACCTGGAGTAAATGGGCCTTGAATAATACCTTCTCTAAAATTCCTTTTTTATAATTTATTTTGTTTTTTAATCTAAGTAAACTCTGGGACATGGTAAGCTCATGATAACCCAGCTAATTCTGCATAATGTATGGACTTCTACTTTGCATTATAAAACAAAGCCATGTACTCTTGACAAAAATTTCACGTTCTGATGGAACGTTAAAAAGCTTTATAGACACCTTCAAATTTCTAGTTAAATACCATAATAAGGTTATTTACACGTATTATGTTCAATACGTAAATAATCCACACTACCTTGAAAATCACTCTCATACGTCACCCAATATTCACAGTTTATAAGAATCACAATTTCAAACCGTTACCTAGAAATTGCTGACGATCTCCGCTCTGTAGATGATGCCATGTATTTCTTCTATCTGGTCTGCAGGCCGTTTCTCGCTGTTACTAGACGAACTCCATCTAAGCCGATCCGCCAACGCCGCCTCCACGGTGTAACCAAATTCCAAATTACATTTAAAAATACGTTTTTCAATTAGTTGCTTCAAACCACGTTACTTAATGTCCCGACACGAGTTGGTTAAAAATTATAGGTGATACCTCAATTAAAAATGTAATCTCGGCACACTAACCGCGTTAATTATAAGAGGCTACCACTATGCAATATAATTTAAATGATTTTATAATACTTACAACTTGTGATACTTTGATACGTCGTTTGGAGCGATCGAAAACTTAAGGGCTTTCACCACGTTGTCCAAAAACATTTATGCACTTCGAATGCAACCTCTCCATACCCGCCTAACGCAAAATCCCCATCTACAACAACACATTCTTAAAATTTTGCACTCCACCAATATTTAATCCCGCGAAATTCAGTGCGTAGTTATAATATTTTCAGAAAACTAATATACACTATGCTTGTATTTGTCTCGCGTTCAACTAACTATATTGACCAATCGTATGTTTACTGACGTCCTACAAGTCCCTCCTATACTATCGTTGTCTCTTGCTTATGCGTCTTCTACGTCTCTTTCTAACCTGGTCTGAGTGGTACAAAATCGATATTTTTGTTTATTTGCTATCTACACCACGTGGACTTACTACGTGATTTTAAATAACCCCTAATTAGTATTTCCAGAGAACGCATGCGACCGTTTACAATCTCCATGTTTATCTATACAAATTTATTGGAACTGGACATTTAAAATTCTGCAGGTGTTTAATCTTAACGCGTTTTAAATAACACTTCTACGATTTGAATTTTCCACGTATTTCAACCCTACTGATATATTTGTTTGTTAGCAACGCGTCTCACCTTGGTATTATTGGGTTTTTCCACGCTTTTATGCATATTATACATCAATAATCCTTAAATTAAATTCACTTAAATTAATAAATTAATGGCATTGGCTTCTACCATTTAATTTCTTTGCAAACCTACTAAATATTTATCATTATTGGTACAATTTGATTAATACCCGTTACTTAAAAATGAATTAACTAATATAAATTTCGCACGTAATTTCTGGTTGTTCCTTTATACAGGGTGTTTTGAAATTGTTTCTTTTATATTTATTTTTGATCTTTTAAAACCACTATATAATATATATATATATATATATATATAATAATGAGTTTGTTTTTTTTTTTCTTTCTTTATATTTCTTTCCCAAAAATTATTTTACATTCTCTATTATTCCAATTATATATATATATATATATATATATATATATATATATATAGTTTCGTTTATAGTGTAAATAATTAAAGCAATTTTATTTTATGTTGGAGTTTATTGATTATTTACGTCCGCCTCGGGATATTTAAATTTGTTATTGTTAAAGCCCCATGGTTTTACTTGAAGCACGCGCCAACAAGTGCTGCGAGTGATAAACGTTATTCCGCATGTGCAAACAGTATAGTATCGACTAAAAAATCTACGAAGCTCAGTAGAGAATCAATTTGTTGTTTGAACCGTCTGCATCGCTGTTTTACATGTTCTACGTAGAACAAATTAATTATGAACCGCTTTTCTTCAGAACCGCTATCGTCATAAATGTGCTTTGTTCCACCCGCAAAAGCAGAGTAGATGTTATATCGTTTTTTTCGTTGGCACGGCTTCATAAACAACCAGGTGAGTGCTTTTAGTAAACGCTTAAACTGATTAAAAACATTAATTATATGTTGTTTGTTCAATTATCACTTAATTTTATATAGTTTACTTTTTTCTCCTAATTAGCTATCGTAGTTTGTTACCGCATTTTACATGTATATTATCTGTTCCATTCCAACTGTGAAAATAAATTCAAACTTATTGTTATCCAAATATTATCGCCTAATAATTCTGTTAACAGAACCCTACCGGATAATATGGGGCTGGTTTTATACTCTTCTTTGAATTCGGTGCGGTGACGCGCAGCCAATCAGCGTGCTTGAATTTTATGTTGGGCGTTGTGGTCATCGTAAAAGGGGCGAGCCACGGGTATTGTGGTCGTGCGCTTTCCTTATAGGATGTGGACTGTCACGAAACAAGGTCTGTGACATAAGTTAATAACAAAGATGTTATAGTACGGGAATAAAGATATCTGTGGAAAAATAGGATAGTAGAAGGGCAGGATATGTTCTAGGGCATTTTTGGGGAATAGTGCAGGATATATCACGAGCAGAGACTTAGACCAAACTATTGCACACACATAGTGAAAGATGCAGATTGTGGAAATTTTAGCACAGAATAGGAAACAACGAGGGTGCGCGTCTAGTTCTAGGACTGAAGACCTAGTGATGATGGTAGCAGTAAATTATTTGGTGTATCTAGCAAGGATATTTAATGGGGATGAAAAATTGATTAAAGGGATTGACAGGGGAGCGAATGCTTGACGTGAAGTAAGTTGAGTGTATGTGGTCTGTTACGAGGAATAAAATGATGTCAACAGAAGCTAAAGTTGCAGTATGTGCATAAATTTGGGTCTCTCATGTCAGGCATAAAGGCCGAGTAAATTCAATACAAGATTTTTCATGGTTAGCAATTAATGGATAATGCATGCTTAAAGTTCGAAAACACAAAGTAACTGATCATATGAAAGAAATGTGATAGTTTGGTCATGTATATAGAATGGATGAAGGATGACAAACGTTTATTGCAAAAATAGGTATAAACAAAGGATAAGTGGTTTGAGAAGATGAGCTACATCACGAAATATGTCGCTAAATATGATAGATGGAAGCGTGAAAAACGTGAAATGCAACAAGACTTGCATGGATATCAACAAGGCGAGTAAGGTATTCAAAACAAAAGGGTGATTTAAATGAGTTTGAAGGTACGCAAAATCAAATTAATGTAATATAAGTTTTGCGAAACCCATTCTTCTAGAATGTTGAAGTGATTTTCTAGAAATTTCTGACGAATAAATTAGATTACACATCGTGAGACACCTGCGTTCTCTTTTGTACAAACACTCCTCGGTACTTAAATCACAATTACACTATCTTTAACGAATGTGCTTATCGTACATTCACTATCTGTTTAATAGAAAAAGTACTCCAGTGTGCAAGGTCGAACAAAAATGAAAACTGCTCTCGCGTTATATTTTGTATTTATTTATATCGGTAAGTAATAGATTTAGGTTAGTTTTAGGTTAACGAGATGTACTGGTATGAAGTCTGACTTTTGGCAACTCATAAGTTTCTTTATCCTCAACATTTTCAGTTGTGAACATCGCAACGTGCGAGTTCATAACTCCGAAATTCTATCCCTTCGATGAGAAAACGTTTATAATAGCGATGTCTGTACAAAAGAATAGGTTTACTTTGTGATAAAATCTGATTGACTATCAAAATCTTTTCACTGCCAAATATTCAGTAGCGGTAACAATAAAAAAAACCGATTTCTTCCAGAAAAGATTATCCCTCCTTATCAACCGCTGCACATATTCCTACATTTTGCGACTCCGTCCTTCTACAATTATCTCACCTTTCCCACCCATTTCAAATTCCTAGTAAATGTACTAATCTAAAATTCTTTGTTTGAGGTGGAAAGATTGTTTGTTAAAAAATAGTTTTTGGTTAGAAATTTTCAATTGTTTCAGTGAGTAATTGAACATTGCTACGCACCTAGACGTAGCTGGAAAAAACGTAAATACCATGCTAACTAGCAAACACGAAGAGCAGGGGGATTCACCTACATATAAAAAAAAACAAGAAAAAAGCACATTGCCCACTATTATCTATTAACAATACAAATAAATTAAAATTTTTTGATTTACATGGACAAAGAAAAGTATTAAATTTAAATTATATTTAAAGGACAAATTTTATAATGGATCGAAGAAAGTGCGCATTTCGTACCTAACAGGTAATAAAAATCATTAGATTTTTTCAACAGCAAATGTGTTAAATTAAAGTATTAAATGTAGAACAAGTTGTAGTAATAATTAAAGAAATATAACCAGAAGCTCTAGCGAAGCTAGCTTTGAAACATGTTTGGTGAACTGGTTTCACAACATCAACCGCCGATAAATAATAATCCTAGATGTGCACAAAAGAAAACGAGTCACATACCTCTATGCGTCGGGATGCTTATCTTGCAAGCCGTCGGGGTGAGTCAGCATAGCAATACCTCGGTAGTCAGCATCCACTCACCCTGCCACCGTAACTGCAGCAGCGGTCTACAGACAAAAGCAGTTGGTTTACGTCAAAGAACAGTTGGGCCTACATAACGAAAGAACCAATTGGCCTCCAGCTAGGTGACGCAAGATACCTCCTACTTGTTGAAAAAAAAGTGCATCGCTCTTGAAGTACTGGGATGAGTAATGTAGAAAATATTTCAACGTACAAGCTGCAGAATCTAATTATAAATGGGTTCAAATAACACGAGTTCGAACTGCAATCCTCGTGTTATAAATATGCGATTAGCAAACTAGAAAACAGGCTATCAACTAATAGTAGGATCTATTATTTTGCCAAGCCTTTAGATGGGAAACACAAGAGAAAGCAATTATACGTTATAGGAATGTTTAACAAATTAACGGATACCTAAAACAAGGTATTGAGTATTTAATTTATCGAATAAATTTTCGTTTTAAAAGCAAAATGGATTTGAGACAAAATTATGTTAAAGTGGGCTTATTCTAAACAGGTACACTATATAGGACATTGTTGGAGAATTTAAGAATAGAAATGCAATTTATTCGAGCGGGTAATGACAACCAGGGGAAAAAGGGTATTTAATTTATGTTGAAAAATAAACGTAACAAATCCCCCCCAGTAAAATTAACAGGTCGTGGTAGGAAAGCTAAAATCCGGGAATGGGCAGGACCCAAAAAAACCCCAAACAAAACGAAAAAGAAAGAAAATTCGCTTCAAACTAAAAGAACATTCGTTACGGAAACAACAAAACACAGAAAAAATAACAACAAGACCGACTACAACAGATTCCGGATAGAAAAGAAACAAAATCCGGCTTGAAGAGCCAATAATAGAAAGAGAGAGAGAGAGAGAGAGAGAGAGAGGAAAGAAGGAAGGAAATGAAGATGGGAAATAAGCAATCAAGGAAGACTAAGGTGGAACGGCCTCAGCACTGCGGAGTCGTCAAAGGACGGATGTTTCTCAGAAGAAACAGTAAAGTTATCAACCTCAAAAGAAGAAAGGGAACGAGGAATAACCCACAGTGCCAACGAAAACAGGACCCAAAGGTCAAGTCTCAATTAAACAAAGGGACAACAAGGGAGAACGAGAGGAAAAAAGGGAAGGCGTTGGTAAAAGAAAGGATGTACTACTAACTGTGGTAACCAAAACCGAAGAACCAAAGAAAAGAAATGCTAACTAGTCCTAAAGTCGACTAAGTCGTGGTTTCCGAAGAAAGAAAAACGGACTAGCAAGCCCTTATTACAGGAGCAGATGGACGAAACACAATCGGACTAGGGACCGACAGTAAAGAAAATCAGCAACCGGAATAAGAAGAGGAATGTGGAACGAACGTACCGAGAAAAAAGAAAGAAACCAAAGAGAATAACACCAAACACCAAGTACAAAACCAAAAAAAAATTAAGAATCGTACAAAAGAAAATAAAACAGAATCCCAGTGTAGTTATGTATGAACAGGTGTGTACGTGTGCATGCTTGCGTGTGTATATGTGTGTGTGGGTGTGGAAGAAGTGTGTGCGTATGTGTTGTGCGTATATAAAGTGTGCGTGTGTGTATGTGTTGTGCTGGACCGCTGTAGTCGCCTCTTATGACAAGCAGGTCGTACCATGAGGCTATTCTATTCCTGGACCCACACGGGTATTATAGCCCCGCCGTCGAGGTACGCGAGCCACTATGTCAGTTGGTAGCAATGTTGGATAATGTAAAAATTGACGCGCAAATTATAGATGACGTAACACAATTATATAAAATTTCTCCATCCCATAAAAAAAGAAACGGAAATGGTACTCACATAATTTGCAGGGCTTCTCGCAGAAATACTCCATGATGTTTGCGACTCCGCTAGTCTTTCGGGCGTCCACTGCTTCGCTGAACTTTCGGGCGTGGGAATTCTTGAGCCCGATTGAATGCAAATTCAAATTTCTCTTCTTTCTATATGTAGGGAACGACAGGAACTGGTTTACAAGGAACGATAGTCAAGAGAAGGCAAAAGGGACCTACATAACAAAAAAAAGACACGATAAGACACCAAAGACAACAACACTTGTTCATATCTCTGTGGCTAGTCCGTCACGTATGCCGGAAATCACCCTTTCCTTCTTGACACACCGCGTCGGCGCAAATCTCGCGCAACGCACTATCTGACGTGACGGAAATACGCGCACAAGTCTTTTTTAAATTCATTGGCGCGAAATCTTTACAAATTAAAACTTAATTAAGAAGGTTTATTGCCGAATTTTTCGGCACGTAACACGGGATAAGAAAAAGCAAGAAAACGAAAGAAAACCTAGCAAAACAGGGAAGTAAAACAAAATCGTAACGTCTAAAAACCATGCCAAAGGAGAGAAAAGTCGGCATAAGAATTTGGGGCGCAAGGATTAGATATTGGGCTTAAGGCGTTTACGCCGCCAGAAGGAGAACGAAACGAGATCAAAGACATTAGGACTTGGCCGACATACATCTTCCAGTTTGAAAGGAGCATAGAATAATGTCCGCCTCTGTTGGGCAGTTTTCTGCCACACAGAAACAGCAGGGGGTGTAGGAGAAAGTGGTAACGAGGGTGGAGATAGTAGTGGTTCTCGTAATTTATAGAACTCAGAACACGTTATGGAAGAAGGTTGTTTGTTTTTAGAATTGGTGGTAAGAAAGTGAACGGTAAAAAAGAAAGCCAGACAAACTACCAGACGCGGAGAGTGGGGGGATTCACCTACATACCAAAAAATCAAAAAAGCACGTTGTCCGCGATTATCTATTAACAATACAAATAAATTAAAATTTCTTGATTTACATGGACAAAGAAAAGTATTAAATTTAAAATTTTATAATGGATCCAAGGAAGTGCGCATTTCGTACCTAACAGGTAATAAAAATAATTAAAAAAGGTAATGCTTAGATTTTTTCAACAGCAAGTGTGTTAAATTAAAGTATTAAATGTAGACCAAGTTGTAAGAATAAAAGAAAGATAACCAGAAGCACTAGCGAAGTTAGTTTTTGAACATGTATGGTGAACTGGTTTCACAACATCAACCGTCGATAAATAATAATCCTCAATGTGCACAAAAAAACGAGTCACATACCTTTATGCGTCGGGATGCTTATCTTGCAAGCAGTCGGGGGTGAGTCAGCACAGCAACGCCACGGTAGTCAGGATCTATTCACCCGAACTGCAACAGCGGTCTACAGACAAAATCAGTTGGGCTACGTCAAAGAGCAGTTAGGCCTACATAAAGAAAAAACCAATTTGGCCTCCAGTTAAGAGACGCAAGATACCTCTTACTTGTTGAACCAAAAAAACGTGCATCCCTCTTGAAGTACTGGGACGAGTAATAGAAAATATTTCAACGTACAAGCTGCAGAATCAAATTAAAAATTCGTTCAAATAACACGAGTTTGAACTGCAATCCTCGAGTTATCAAAGCGCGATTAGCAAACTGGAAAACAAGCTATTAACTAATAGTAGGATCTATTATTTTGGCAAGTCTTTAGATGGGAAATACAAGAGAAAGCAGTTGTACGTTATCGGAATGTTTAACAAATTAACGGATACCTAAAACAACGTATTGAGTATTTAATTTATCGAATAAATTTTCGTTTTAAAAGCAAAATGGATTTGAGTCAAAATTATGTTAAAGTAGGCTTATTCTAAACAGGTATACTATATGAGGCATTGTTGGAGAATTTAGGAATAGAAATGGATTTTATTCGAGCGGGTAATGACTTAACCAGGGGTAAAAAAAGTATTTAATTTATGTTGAAAAATAAACGTAACAAATCCCCCCAGTAAAATTAACAGGTCGGCATAGGAAAGCCAAAATCCGAAAATGTGTAGGACCCAAAAGAAACTCCAAACAAAACGAAAAACAAAGAAAATTCGTTTCAAACTAAAAGGACATTCGTTACGGAAACAACAAAAACACAGAAAAAAAAGAAACCCCCAAAATAACAACAAGACCGACTACAACAGATTCCGGATAGAAAAGAAACAAAATCCGGCTTGAAGGCCCAACAATAGAAAGAGAGAAAAAGAAAGAAAAAAAAAGGAAGATGGGTAATAAGCAATCAAGAAGGACTAAGGTGGAGCGGTCTCAGCACTGCGAAGTCTTCAAAAGACGAATGTTTCTCAAAAGAAACAGTAGAGTTATCAACTTCAAAAGAAGAAAAGGAACAAGGAAAAAACAAACAGTGCAAACCAAAACAGGACCCAAAAGTTGTTACGTGCCAAAAAATCGGCAGTAAACATTTCCAAATTTTGTTGTAATTTGTAAGGATTTCGTGCCAATAATTTTAAAAAGACGTGCGTGTATTTCCGTCACTTCAAATAGTGCGTTTGCGCAAAGGATTACGCAAACGCGGAGTGTGGAAAAGTGGTGATTTACGGACACGTCGGGATTAGCCAGCTAGACGTTGCCGAGTGAGTTATCTTTGTGCCGTATCTTGTCTTTTTTCAGGTTATGTAGGTTTCCTGCTATATCAGATTATCGTACCTCTACCTGTCTTCCTTACCGTACCTCTACACCAGAAAGAAGACAAGTTTGAATTTGGATTCAACCGGGCCCAACGAATACCCACGCCCGAAAAATTAACGGAGCCCCGCTGCCGCCATCATGGAGTAATACTGTGAGAAGTCCTACAGTTTACGTAAGTACTTTTCTGGTTTTTTATGTGATGGAGTAATTTTATATAATTATGTGACGTAATGTCTTATTTGCGCATCATTTTTGCAATTATTTAGCATTGCTACCAACTGACTGTAGTGGCTCGCGTACCTCACCGACGGCGGTATAATAAGCCTTAAGTAAACAAAGGGACAGCAAGTGAGAACGAGAGAGAGAGAGGGAGAGCGCTGGTAGAAGGAAACGAAGTACTACTAACTGTGGTAATTAAAATCGAAGAAAAGAAATGCTAACTAGACTTAAAGTCGACTAAGTCGTGGTTTCCAAAGAAAGAAAAGCGGACTAGCAAGCACCTACCACAGGAGCGGATAGACGAAACACGATCGGACTAGAGACCGACAGCAAAAAAGATCAGCAACCGAAAAAAGGAGAAAAATGAGGAACGAAAAGACCGAGAAAAAAGAAGAAAACTAAAAAGAATAACTCCCAGCACCCAGTACAAAACCAAAAAAAAACTAAGAATCATACAAAAAAAAATAAAACAGAATCCCAGTGTAGTTATGTATAAGTAGGTGTGTGCGTGTGCGTATAAAGTGTGCGTGTGTGTATGTGTTGTGCTGGAACGCTGTAATCGCCTCTTACGACAGGCAGGTAGTACCATGCGGCTATTCTATGCCTGGACCCACACGGGTTAAGAAAAAGCAAGAAAACGAAAGAAAACCTAGCAAAACAAGAAAGTAAAACGAAATCGTAACGTCCAAAAATCAAGTCCGAAGGAGAGCAAAGTCGGCGTAAGAATCTGGTGCGCGAGGACTAGATATTGGGCTTAAGGCGTTTACGCCGCCAGAAAGAGAACAAAACGAGATCAAGGACATTAGGACTTCGCCGACATACATCTTCCGGTTCGAAAGGAGCATAGAATAATGTCCGCCTCTGTTGGGCAGTTTTCTGCCACACAGGAACAGCAGGGAGTGTAGGAGTTATGTAGGAGAAAGTGGTGACGAGGGTAGAGATAGTAGTGGTTTTCGTAATTTATAGAACTCAGAACACGTTATGGAAGAAGGTGGTTTGTTTTTAGAATTGGTGGTAAGAAAGTGAACGGTAAAAAAGAAAAAAGTATGAACTGAATGAGAATCAACCTTATGAAAAGAAACACAAGCAGAGCACACTTCAGTTACGTTAACTAGAGGAACAAAAGTAGATGCAATTTCGACGACGTTAGATAGAGGACTAGAAATATCACAGTTAGGAAAGAAAATAGCATTGGTTGTAGGAATATCAACCCTAGGAAAAGGAGCATAATACGATAACACTTCAACAATATCACATAAAGAAACAAAATCAGGTGTAAGTTCATCAACGTTACACGAACAAACAGTATCAGGAAGAACTTCATCCCCAATAGATGAGAAAGGTTGACCTTTGTCAACATTAGATATCAGGACATCAGCAAGGATTTTAACGACCTCAGCGAAAAGAACAGAAGCAAGTAGCATTTGTCAGCATGAGAAAAATGGTAATGGTAGGTAACGTTTTATCAATGTCCGATAAAGGAGTAGAATCAAGTAAGACTTCATCACAGTTAGACAACAAACTAGGAACAGACGAAATTTCAGCCACAATACAAACTGATTCATTAACAATAATAGATAAAGAAACAGGATCAGGTGAAACTGTCACGATGACAGCAACAGTATAACAGTTTGTTTTTCTTATTCTACAATAACGTATAAAAATTATGTGTTGTGTTACAAAAATTTTAAATTTACTTTTATAATTCAATATGGATCGTACATCGACAACTAATACAAAATTAAAAGAAGGTATCATAATTTCGAAACACCCCAATTATTGTCCCTTTTTATTCTAATTATCCAGTAAATAAAGTGCATAGTTATAAATGCACCAGTTTGTATTTTAAAAACATGCAAACTCGAATAAGCTATTCAGAATTTCCATAAAGTATCTTCAAGGTAATATCAAATAGCGTGATTTTTGCACATCTGGTTGTTCGATACTCAAGTGTTGAGGTGGCGGTTGTTGTCGAGTCGAACCGGTCTGCCCTTTATTATTCTAGCGTCAACATGGAGAAATTGATATCAAAGGGTGACTTGCGAGTTACAATCTATTTTCATGCAGTCCATCAATCTGTAGGTTTAGAAGCTCGTCATGCGCAACACTAAAGAACTGAAGTAATAATGGTTGTACGAAACCGTTAATTTATTGCCTATGAGATATATACGTTCTTCGTTTTCAACATGGAAGCTCTGTTTTAATACAGAAACAACCCTAAAGAACTGATTAATGGCTATAAGAAGAAGTTAATTTATGGCGTATAAAACGTTTACGCATTGGAAACTTACAAAGATTCCATCCTTCATCTTTATGGTTTTAATTTACGAAGCGTTGTTATAACAATGTAGACAACTGCTTTTTCCTGTGTTGGTTCAATGTCGGAAGTCCACATATAAGTCGAGTTTGTTTGCTAATTGGTTTGTAACCAGCCGTACTCTACGTTCAAGGTCGGTAAGTGGTTTCTTGTGTTAAGACAATCATCTGTTTGACGTACAACGTCGTGTTTAAGCCGCAACCTTGGTAGTTTGAACTTATGGAACCTAACATCTTAATAATAATATTTAATTATGAATTTAGATTTTCAAACTTTGCTCTAGATTAAAATTATGGTTTATAAAATTGTTTATCTAACAAACTCTTTATGAATTTACATTATGAATAATATAGTCGAGTACTTGCTTATACATGACAACTATTAAACAAAGCTTAAGTTTACTAATTAAAAGATCTTATTATAAAATTAATGTTGTAAATATGTACGTCGTTTAGTCAGTACTGAAAAAAAGACAAAAAAGCTCGTAATTTTGTTAATGATATTTATAATGCCTATTTGATTTAGAGGCTTTTAAAATGACCAAGATTATTAATATAAATTCATAAAATTAATGGATCATTCAGAAAACTTATAGTAAATATCTGTCAACTTAAATCAGAAATATTTTTGAATTAATATATTTGTTGATATCTAAGAACTTTGATTTCTTTATAAACTTAGAAAAGGTTAATTACATTCAAAGAAGCACTTAAGAAATAGTGTTTATTCTATCCATACTTATCTTTGGATTCTATAAATTATATATGAACCAGAAGTGCTTAAATTCAATAAGTACAGTGTCTATGCATCAATACACAAAAGAAAAATACCATAAATGCATAAAATTCGCTTGATTTATTAATTTTTTCTATTTTGAGGCGCAAACTGGTCTCTAATATTATTTTATTTACTTTATTCTATTTCAGGATAAACGTAGTACCATCTAAAAATACAAAATCTTGTATTCCAATAACAGAATATATTCGTTGAGGTTCCTGTACTTTTCTTAGCGATATTTCTTGTTCTTACACTTTACTTAAGTACAGTGGCGCCCTACCCATCCGTATTTATTTAATGACCCCCCCCCCTAGGGTCTTTCTAAATAGCTGAAAATAGAGTTCAGAGTTAGTGCGGAAGTCTACAAAAGTCAGTTGTGTTAATACTTTTGTGAGAAAAAATAAAAGATCAGTTATAGAAAGTTGCAACAGGCATCACAGCTACGGGTTCCCTAATTTCAACAGGACTTTCTCTATCCGTATTAGAAATCATCGTCATTTCAACTACGGCTGTTATTGTAAGCACAGAAATTTCTTGAGTAGAACCGTTTAAGAAAGCACGAACAAACTCTTGAGAAGTTAAGCTACAAGTCACTAATTCGAAGTATGGGTTGCAATGGTGGTGAAGACACAGTTTGGGGTGAAAGTGAAAATGTCGAGTCTGATTGGTCATATTTGGAATCGCGAAAGACAGAAGGAATTTGGTTCTTGTTAATAGAGATTCGGTAAGTAGGAGCGTGATAGCCGTAAAAATCAATATTGCAGTTCAAAAGTTCATATGGCTGAAAAGGGTACAAGGTGATGGTAGTAGGACGAGCAGCAAGAAGTCGAAGAAAAAACAAGTAGCATCAGGCCGAGAAATGCGGGTAATGTAGGAAGTTAGGCACTAAAAACAAAAAAAATCGGAGCAACAATTAACTAAAACAAACTTGGAGCAGAAATTAATCAAAACCAAATCAAAGTAACCGTTATTTAAAACAAAATCGAGTCCAAAGTTACACAAAACAAAATCGGGGCCCCACGCCAGGGCGTCAGAATTTATGCTACGTACCTAGACGTATACGGGAGAAACGTAAATATCAGACTAACTACCAGACGCGGAAAATGGGGGGATTTAACTACATACCAAAAAAATCAAAAAAGCACGTCGTCCACGATTATCTATTAACAATAAAAATAAATTAAAATTTCTTGATTCACATGGACAAAGAAAAGTATTAAATTTAAGTTATATTGTAAAGGACACATTTTATAATGGATTCACGAAGTGCACATTTCGTAGTTAGCATGTAATAAAACTCATTGAAAAAAGTAATGCTTAGATTTTTTCAATAGCAAGTGTGTTAAATTAAAGTATTAAATGTAGAACAAGTTGTAGTAATAATTAAAGAAATATAACCAGAAGCTCTAGCGAAGCTAGCTTTTAAACATGTATGGTGAACTGGTTTCACAACATCAACCGCCGATAAATAATAATCCTCGATGTGCACAAAGAAAACGAGTCACATACCTCTATGCGTCGGGATGCTTATCTTGCAACCGTCAGGGTGAGTCAGCACAGCAACACCTCGGTAGTCAGGATCCACTCACCCTGTCACCGTAACTGCAGCAGCAGTCTACAGACAAAAGCAGTTGGTCTACGTCAAAGAACAGTTGGGCCTACATAAAGAAAGAACCAATTTGGCCTCCAGCTAAGAGACGCAAAATACCTCCTACTTGTTGAACAAAAAAAGGTGCATCCCTCTTGAAGTACTGAGACGAGTAATGTAGAAAATATTTCAATGTAAAAGCTGCAGAATCAAATTAAAAATTGGTTCAAATAACACGAGTTTAAACTGCAATCCTCGTGTTATCAAAGCGCGATTAGCAAACTGGAAAACACGCTATCAACTAATAGTAGGATCTATTATTTTGGCAAGTCTTTAGATGGGAAACACAAGAAAAATCAATTATATGTTATCGGAATGTTTAACAAATTAACGAATACCTAAAACAAGGTATTGACTATTTAATTTATCGAATAAATTTTCGTTTTAAGTGAAAATTACGTTAAAGTGGGCTTATTAAACAGGTACACTATATAGGGTATTGTTGGAGAATTTAAGAACAGAAATGGAATTGATCCCAGCGTGTAATAATTTAACCAGAGGAAAAAAGGGTATTTAATTTATGTTGAAAAATAAATGTAACAAGATTACACAAAAATAGACACCTGGTATTCAATTTGATAACAAACAAATATAAAGCATTTCTTGAGAATTTCTGTTTAAATGCTCTTCGTCCTGCTATTGTGTAAAGTAGTTCAATCTGCTGCGATAAAAGAGATGTGTAGGAGAATGCAACCAACAATACTTTTTACTAACCCACCAATAAACATGCAGCAAGGAAGTGAAAAAACAGGTGCGCATAGAACATCCTTGAACCAATTATGAAGTCGTCCAGCACCTCTCAAATACAAATAAAATCACACGAATGTACAATACAAACAAACTTCGGTATAAAAAACCTTCAAAACGTTAGAGTAAATTACTTCTTTTCGTTTTTTCTTTAAGGTTGTCACCGTACTCCTTGGAGAAACAGTGCTAGACGGTGGCAATAATACCCCTTATTTATAAAAGGCTATGACGTCACCAGACCTTAGAAAAGTAGCCGATACTAGGTAGCCCATAGCATTGCGTTGTGGTGATTTTACCTATATGATATTAATTGATACCAAACAAGGTACATTTATCTTGTGGGTGGAAATGTGGAGAAAGATTTATCTCGCAGAGGGTATGTGTGCAAAACGGCAAGTGGTGGTTACATTTTTAATCTGTTTACAGATTCAGATTCTGCGTAAAATTCTAGACTAATTTGATGTGTCGCATGGGTAAAAAGTTATAAGGACGGTCAGAAATCGCTGCTGGTAAAAAATCTTAAAATAAGGGTAGCTTCCTGGGGGATGATGCTATCTAAAAAATCTTAGAAATTCAGATAGCTGAGAAAAATCTAATATTAATGCCAAACAAGACATATTTATCTCGTGGGTGGAAATGTGGAGAAGGATTTATCTCGCGGGTGGAAAAAAGGCGGGTGTGACGTAATCAAAATGGTTGATATGGGGGTGTCCAAGCAAGGAGGAAATCCCTTAAAAGTAAGACAGCAGATTCTTTTTATGGGAATTTACATGTAATTAAAAAGCGATTAGCGGCGGCGGCGGCGCTGCGTTCGGATGCACCTTACCCTCTACTGTCCGAAGGGCTACAAACCACGGTCCACCGACCTGTCGATCTTGAGGCCGTAGACGACAAGTATCATCTCGGGTGCACTTAAACTGTTTGTTGCGCTGAATATGACGCCAACGTGGTTGTTGCCCATCAGGGAGCCATTTACATATACGACAATATAATTTGAATAAGGGCCGCTATACTTGCGGCCACGTCACCAATACTCTACCCGAAGGTACTACATTGGGTTTAAACGCGAAAAATAAACGCGCTTCAAATGACATCCAACTTCAAAATTAATCGATCTTAAATAAAAATCTAACAAACTGAAACAGTTCTTGGAAAGGATGCGCGGTTTCACTCTATTTTATTTTCTTTATTTAATTACTGATTTAAATTAATGAGGGTTTTCTGAATTATTTTATTATTATTTATTTGTTTTGTTTATTCCCGATTTGCAGCCCGTAGAAGGTTGGGCAGTAATTGTTTTAGTGGTGTGAGGGTTCGTCGTGCATATTAGACTTTTGGATTTTTTTATAATACTATCCGCTAATATATAATTTAACCCGAGTCAATTTTCGCGCCAATTTCATCATCACTTAATAACCGTCCTGCAATTTCCCAAAGCCCTATTATCTGTTTTAAGCCTAACCACCTTACCTGCAAATTCTTTAAGCGCGACCCAGAACGTTTTCTGGTCGCAACTTCCTAGACCTCCTTCAAGTTCCTAGGCCATCTTAGGCCTTCGATAGCCAACTTTATGTCAGCTAACCACTCGATGGGGCAATCGAAGAGCACGTGTGGAGCACTCTCGAATCCCCGCTGTACTGGCAACCGTCGTCGTTTCTAAGCCCAAACTCTTTGCAAGTATGCCCTCAACGCTCCATGACCTGTAACGAGCTGCACCATTTTATGATTGAATTTAACTTCGATTCTGTCCCTAGCCCTTATGCTTGGAATAAACCTATGCGTCAATCTACCTGTGATGGTATTATTCCACCTGTCCTTCCACTGACTAATCGATATTTGCTCGCAGCTTCCTTTACAACACCACCTCTACGCGTCCGCCGTGCTTCGACTACAACAAATCTATCCTTGGCCGGATTAACTCTCTTGCCATGACGTCCTCCTTGACCCTTGGGTTGCTGTCGTCGATTCGAACCGCGAACGTCAACGCTGCACTCGTTCCCGCTGCTTTCGTCCCTACTGCACCTGCGTACGACACCTGCCCTGGAACCAAGCGACCTCTTGATCTTCCCTGACCTTTCAAGACCTGCTCCGTGCCCGCCGCTGCGAATGCTACTCCGCCACTACCTCCTTCACCTTGCCCCGCACCAACCTAAGACCCCTAACCTAACCTGAAGGTTGATTCGCAACGTCTCAAAACTCGTCCGTACCGTTGTGAATCACTTTCCTGTCGTCCACTGTGATAGTCGCCGTATGCCTTTCTCGTCCTGAACATCAGGAGATTCAGCTCACCTAAATCGCTAGCCGTAACGCTTCCGTTGCTGCTAGTCGACTCATGATGCTCGCCTTTCGACGTTGAGGGCGACTTAGACCCGGCCCCACACACAAAGGGCGTCTGCCCCTCCGACTCAACTACCACAAACCCAGGCTCCCTCTGCGACGCAACTACCTCTTCGTCGGGCTGCGACACCGACTTCTACAGCCTAACCACGAGTTTCTCTCATCCGACCTTCACGACCGACTGCTCGCTCCTGACGGACTCCGACCGATCACCCTTCTTCTTCTTTGGCAACGGCTCCTCATCCCGGTAGACAACCATTCTGACAAATCAAAACGACAAGAACAAACAAAAACCCAGATCAAAAACGACCTGACCGTTTCGACCCTAAATAAACTCAAAACTAAGATAGACCGCTAAACGACGCAAACTTCCCTGTATTTATTTATTTATTTAATTTTCAAACCGCCAAGTAAAATTTCAAATTTATCAAAGATAAAATAAACACTAAAAGTCGAAATAAGAACGAGGACAAAATAAAATCGTTAGCACAATAAAAAACATACCGTAAACAACACTATTTATTTATGTAGATTTTTTAAAACCCCAAAATCAAATTTTAAATTTAAACAAGCTAATTACTTCAAAATATGAAATTTAAATGTATAATTAAACAAATAAAAACAGGCGCTATTGGAACATGGTACCGCAAACGCACTTAGCCTGGTACGACCTTTAAGTGTTACTCCATTAATTACACCAAAGATCGACTTTCAGGAAAGCTTTAGGTACGCGTGTACTTAAAATATGGAATATTTATATTTAATTTATTTTAAAATTTACGATTTTTACTCCCATTTAAATAATATTGTCATTTTAAAGAATCAAGACCTAATACCCATTTTTACCTTTCCGCATGCGGACCATGCTTTTAGCAAACCGGCACTAGACTACTGGATCTCAGCATTCTTCCACTGGACCATTATGACGTCACAAGATTGCTATCAAAATCCGTCGGAATTTTTTAAATCGGACGACCTCTTGCCGAGTTACACCCCTTTAAAACAGACCTAGATCAAATTTTTCCTGTTATTGGAGACTTTTCCGAGGATTTAAAAGATGTATTTAATCAAGAATTTTCCGAGCAGTCTGGATGAGGGGTAAAATGTAGGTCCCATGTGTTGGGTGTTGTCATGCACGTTAAAGATCCCTACCTTGCTTGGAATAGCAACGGTTCGGTAAAATTCAAAGTTTTCCGTTAAAAAAACTTGCTTCCTTCGGGTGGAGCATTGGAAAGTTAAAAGTAGGAGCTGATATTCTGACGCTTATGTGTGTTAGTCAGCTTCGTGTATGCCGATCCCAAGGTCACGGGTTTAATTCTCGATATTGACCGTAGAAGAATTTTAGGCGGACATTTATCATAAAAATACGCCCTCGTTTGGATGAATGATAAAATGTAGGTCGCGCGCGCGCGCGCGTGTGTGTTGTCACGCACGTTAAAGATCCGTACTTTGCTTGGAATAACAACGGATCGGCAAAATTCAACATTTTCCATTAAAAAATTCGCTTCCTTCCGGTGGAGCATTGGAAAGTCAAAAGTAGTGCTGATCCACTGACAGCTCCGTGGACTAGTCAGCTTCGTGAATGACTGCCGATCCCAAATTTCCGGGTTCAATTCGCGACACTGACCGCTTGAAGAATCTTACACGGACATTTTTCACAAAACTACTAAGTAACAGTTTTTTGGTAAATATAATTAAAAGGATCTGTGAAAGATGTTAGTGGACCTCAAGCTCCAGATAATCAAATTTGAAGACGAGAAGTTGGCCATACCCAAGATTGCTTTCGGGTTGGATGGGTTGGTCTGGAAGGTGGTAGGAAATATGCAAGTGGATCTCTGGTTTAGTTGGTTCGCGTAGGACTACAAAACCCAAAGTTCCGGATTCGATTCTCAACACGGATGGCTTGACAAACGTTAGACAAACATTTCTCACAAAAATACGCCCTCGTTTGGAAGAGAGGTAACATGTAAGTTCCGTATGTGAATATTGTCACGCACGTTAAAGATCCCTACTTTGCATGGAATAACAAGAGTTCGACAAAATTCAAAATTTTCCGTTAAAAAAATCACTTTTTTCGGGCGAAGCTTTGTAAACTTAAAAGTAGGGGCTGATCCTCTGACAGCTCCGATCAAAATAATTTCGAAACGTTTCCAGGTCATTGATCGAAACGTAAGTAAGGACGATTTTAACAACTATGAATGGTTTAATTCCCAAAAAAGATTAAGTAAAATAAGAAAAATGTTTAATACTGTTCTTGTTTCAGGTATAACATCGACTCAATTCCTGGAATGTGAATCAAAGGAAGATTGCCCTGCCGAAAATGCAGTTTGCGACGAAAATGAGAAAACCTGCAAATGTCCCTTGGGCCAAGTACATAGCTCAGATGGAACTAGTTGCTTGCCAAGTAAGTATACATTTGAATTAAATTGAAGATGTTTACTATGCGGGACGTATTAAAGAATTAAAAAATACCAGTCGTAAATATTTTCAAGTAAAAGAAATCACGGAATTTAAATAAATCGTATGAGAGAGGAGATGTGGGAGGGAAGGAAGGAGGAAGTAATAGATGAGGGATGTAGTGACAGGAGAGGGGAGAAGGAGAGGAAAAGGGAGGGAGGAAGAGAGAAGGAAATAGAGAGAATATCAGATAAAGAATTATATATGAGTACAGAAATAGCTTGATGCAAACTCAGCATATTAAATTAGAAAAATACACACATATTTCCGGTGAACAACTAGCCTAGAAAAGAGTATTTGTAAACATTCACACGAGTTCAAAGAAACCAAAACCATGTAAATTACCCCAAGGGTCATAAAGCCATAACACAAAATAAAAGTTAATGCAAAATGAATAACAAACAACGCAGCTGCCGGTATTGCATGGAAAGTGTGGGAACACATTTAACCGTTCTCATGCACCAAAAGAACCTCGACCTCGACCTTAGAAAGGCTTAAATCCTACAAAACTTGAGAAGGAAGAGAGCGGTGTGTACACTTGAAATATTTTTAACTTATAAAAATGTCAGATAATACTAAAAAGGATGAGATCATATCACAGAACGTCAGAATATCTTTAGTAGAGCTGAATAATACGCAATCATCGCCGTGCGGTATGAGGTTGCTAAGCCGCAAAATGAATGGTCGCTTCCCGGAACAGAAACAAATTTATTAGTAATTCCTTCAAGAATACTTATTGCCACACCATGCTGTTTTAAAGATAAGCAGTAGCGCTGCCAAGTCTCGTGTGGGCTTCAACGGTTCTGATCCCGATTCCCCACAATTATCGCTCAATGATCGGTTATACTTCGGTCCTAAACTACAAAAAAGCGTGATAGACATTTTTTCTTCTTTTCGGTTTTTCAACACTTCGGTATGTGCAGACATCCGTATGATATACCGGCAAATTTTGGTTCATCCCGCGGATAGTCAATACCAACACATTTTTGGCGACCTTTTCCTGCGGAATACGAGCTAAGCATTCTTACCTACGGTTTAGCTCTTTCTGACTACCCAGCGCAACGCGAGTTACGTTTCGGGCCTTAGGAGCGGTGTTTTTAACAACTAGTTCCACAACTTGTAACAAATTTTATTAATTTATACAGACGGTTTAGCTCTTTCTGCCTACTTAGCGCACGCGAGTTACGTTTCGGGCCTTGGGAGCGGTGCTTTTAAAAACTACTTCTAAAACTTGTAACAAATTTTATTAGTTTATACAGACATTAATGATGGAATTTGGACAAACGGTTGTACACTAAACTAAGTCGAAATAAAATAATTAATTGAACTAATATTAGGGCGAATAGCCTAGGTAGACAACAATGTTAAAGCTGAAATACTCAGACTAACTGGTCTTGGGGCTCCCGGGGTATTTATGTTGTCACTGCCCCTCACATGTTTGTGGGAACTTGCAGAGCTCATGTCTGCTTATTTCTTAATACTATTCTAATAGGGTTCGCGCTAAATGCTGGTCTTTGTTGGTTCATGTTTTGGTTGAAATGCGGGTTTGGTAAAATTTGAGTTAAACGTTGGCCTCGAAAATTGTTTGAATTGATTATTAAAATTCGTGTTATTAAAATTTGGGTTAATAATTTGCGGTTGATTCATTTGTGCATTGAATAGTGTGAATATTTGTTGGGGAATTGTTTGTCTTGCGGCTTGTATAATTTTTATTGGTGAATAACTTTTATTCGCGTTAGGGTTATATAGTCTGTTTCGGTAATACATTACGTTTTCTTCTTCTATTATCATATTCACGACTTCTTCTAAATTTTGGGGATCTTGAAATCTGATTTTATCTGATAGTCGTTCTGGTAGTGCATTTATGTAGGTGTTTAATGCCATTTCGTCATACAGTTTTGTTTTTAAGAGTAGGATATTTTGGTCGGGTCTATCGATTTTTAATTTTGTTTAGATTATACTTTTTAAGTCTTGGCATTTTATTCCGAATCGGTACGGGGATTGGTTACTTTTCACTCTTAGGTTTATTAGGTCGCGTATAAGGATTTTATGTTACGTTGATCGCCAAAATATGCAATAAATATCCGTTTAAAGTCTTCCCACTGCTCCAAGTCATCTCGACGGGCTATTAGCGTTAGTGCCCGTCCGGTCAGTTTACTGATTATCAGGCGTAAAAGTAATACATTTCTTTCGTTGTCTCCGAGATGGTAAAATGTTTTCAAAAATATTTCACACGATGTAATGAAATTTTCTAACAGGGCCTGATCTCCGTTAAAGATGGGGATGGTTTTGAGATAAATCTTTATATCTGAACTCATGATTGCTAAGGGTTGTTCTAATAATTAATAGTTACTTTCGATTTTAATTAATTTTAAATTTTTGTAAAAATTGAGATTTATTTCGCGGTTTATATTGTTACTTTTTAGTTTGGTTTGTTAATTTCTAGTTTGGATTGCGTTGGGTTATTTATAGAGTCGTAGTTATACGGTTTTATAATTAAACTAAGGAATTTGTGCTTGGAAATGTCTGGTTAATTGCTGTAGCCTTGAATTCGTTTATTTATGCTTCGCGGATGTTAAAGATTTGCGGGTTTTAATTTTCTGAAAAGGTTTCTCTGTGAATTAGTATCTTTGCAATAATTTGCGTTATACTTTGTACTTTTTGTTGCGCCAGTTACGATTTAATTTTATTCCTGCTGATTAATTGAGTCTGTTATTTTGTTCTTCGTAGGTGTTGTAATTTATAAGTGCATAAGATGTTTCCTGTCAACTGTACGGTCTCGTTACCTTAAATGTTTTAATTTATAAAGTTGTAAGTTTTTAGTCAATTGCGTTGTTACAATATGTGCATTAACGTCTCCTTTGTACTTCAATTACAAAGTTTTTAAGTCTAGTGAAAGATTTCTATTTTCAGTCTTGTGATAAATTAATTGCGTAAATGCTATTGTATGATTAAATATGCAATTATACTTTATTTGATTTTTTTGAATTTTTCTCAAAGTGACATGACTATTTACTATTCTAATTATTTGGTTTACGCTCTATGCTTGCATTTTTGAATTCGACTTTGTAATACGTAATATTGAAATTTGTTTTCTTTTTGCGATTTTGAAATAATTTATTGACTTGAGTTACGTTCAACTATGTATTATACAAAAAATACTACTAAAATTTTGTGGTTTAAGTTTACTGGCTGATTTCCCTTCATAGAACTAAAGATTACTAAAATTTTAAGCTTTATAAACATCACTATTCTTGAAATCAGAATAGACAGGGTACACTCATATTTATTTTATTCGTTTAAGATCAATTTTTTCGTTTTCCATCTGGTTTCTCTAACGTAACGCGAATGCGTTTTCCATTTCTCTTTCCTTTTCATTAATTTCTGTTCTATTCTCTGTCCACCTCCTGCTTTTCTTTCTTTCTATGTTTTATGTTTTTGTTACCTCACAACTCTGTAGCTGCTGTTACTATATTTTTTTAACCGTCTCCACGTTTACTCTACTTCTCGGTTGTAATTCTGTGTTTTGTCCTCCTCTTTATATTATCCAGATAAGCTTATCTGATTTCCATATTCTAGGACTTTAATCTTTATCTAGTTTCCCGAATCTGCTAAGAAATGACCGATAATTGATTTTTCATTTCTTGAATTTACCTCCCTTTATAACGATCAACCCCGCATTCCGATATAAAACCTCGGGCGATTAATATTCATAAAAACACTTCCCCAGAGATCCTAACCGGGTGCGGGAGGTTCTAGCTGTTTGGTGCTGTGCAGATTTCTGTTTTCGTTGTTTTTGAGATGCGTTGCTCTGCTGGTCGATACGATAAGAGCGGTGTAGGGGGAGTGTGGGAGTTACTTGTCGATAAGCGTGGAGCACTAAAACGAATCGGTACTCAACGTAAGACGGCCAGGAAAGCTATGCTACATTCCTCACATATAATGTCTACCCTCTTCAGTCGAGGTTGACGCATTTCCACGCGCGTTGGTGGGAACCAAAACTATTTCCATAAAAACATTGTTATGTCAACATGTTCGACGAGCACAAAGATACAACAACCGTACGAAAAACAACCAGACGTGGTTTTCACAGCGTCAGCGGTAAAATTATGATCTTCTGGGCAAAAGCCCCTAAACCTAAATCAATAGACTACTAAGTGAAGCTTTTAAAATAAAGTGTAACACCATGTACGTTTGCGAAAATCCTTGTGTTCGAATTTTGTATTTGCTATCAGCAAATCATTTGCTATAAAATAATAAAAATTATCTAATGCTTATGAATTTAATGACAGATGTTTTGCTACTCCGATGTACTTTATTTAGGACAGCCAACAAATTCTGTTATCATAGAGTTTGTTAAAATCACAGACATAGTAGTATATCGCGTGCTCCTATAGAAGGCGCAATATGTTTCACAGAACTTAGTAACAATAGTATTTGAATGATTTTACAAAATTTTAACTAAACTTACCTTCTGTCGATTTAAGTAATTAAGTTAAGGTAAAGCCAATTAATAAATCCTTGTATTATGGTACAGGCCACGCTGAAATACCTCTACATACTGTTCCTCTTTCTTTAGTTGTGCAGGGCATGGAGTTTCAGTAACTTCTCTAAATTAAACTGTAGTGGAGTTAGTTGGTTGTTTACTTACAACATACTGGAACAAACAGGTACGTAAATGAATTGAAATAGTCGACTGCATTATAAAGCACTACTCTCACAGGTCTTGAAGATACGATAGTTGCGTGTTGAACCAATTGATGGCTGCCCGTTCATTTCAATTGCTCAACGACTAACTTCGCGTAGCGCGTTCTGATTGCTATTTTAAGGCGTGGGAAGTTATGTTAACATTCCACTTCTACGGAATACGTAATAATAATAGCAATTAATTCCCTGAACTGGGAACTAAAAACCGTATTTATATATTGCGTAATACCCTACTCAATTATACAAAAATGTCTCATACGACTAATTATTAACTAAAATCTTCACGTAGCTATTTTATAGTTTAATAACTTAAATATTATTTTTTTTGCAGTTAAAACCAGCATCCAAGCACCCTGCACCGACGATAATCAATGTGCTTGGCTTCTTGGAAGATACAAATGTGAAAGCGAACGCTGTGCGTGCGAAGAAGGTTGGCGGTATCTTAAGGGACGATGCGTAAAACAGATTCATCTAGGGCACACATGTCAAACCGATGACGACTGCTTTACTAATCATGATATTATGTCAATGAAATGTATTGATAATATTTGTAAGTGTGCTACAGGGTATTACGAACGTGGAAATTACGACTGTCGGCCTGAATCAAGTATTACAAAAATTCATAGCGATCTTTTAGTATGTTTTTGTTTTAGAGCTAAACGATTATTGTTCATTAAACTCTGACTGTATAGATCAGGATAACCAGTGCATAGGATCCATTTGTAAGAAACCAGGAACACCAAAGCTTTCAGATACGGTGAAAGAAGTACAAACACTCATTGTGTTCAGTGACGACATGACCGACACTAGTACGAGCTATGAAGGTAAGGAAAATAATTAATTAAAAATCATAGGAAGGTCATATTTCATTATCGCATAAACATCCGACGTCGTAAACTCGAAAAAATTTAAATTATGTAGATATTTATTTGTATAGAAAACGTATTCGCGAAGTTCATGGTATAATGCTTAATGCATGGACATATTCTAAAACATTTTTATCTACAATTTAATAAACAAAAAGGCTTTTTTAATCTCGTTTGTCACGACATTATGGTCATGCCTCCCACGTTTGTAAACCTTCCATGTGCGTGCAAGCGTATTTCAACTTCAAGTCGCCCGCAGCGCTTTTTGCCTACGGAAATTCAATCATATTTTTTGTTGAAGCTGTGTTTCGGTTACGTTCAACTTTCCGCCCTCCGTACTGCTGGCGCGTATTACTAAATTTTGACGTTTTCTAATTAATTGCTAGCGGATAAAGAATTCATTTTTTCCGTTGGATGTCTAAATCGTCATTTCGTCCGCTGTAAAACGCCTATTAATTGCAGTCAGTATCCGGCAATACAATGTATCAAGTTCTAATTTATGGTTACTATTATTGTTGTTATTAATGTTATCCAAATATTATAATGGAATAAATCGGAGCTTACTTGTCCGTGTTGTAATCGCTGATGTCCTCACTTGCTAAATTCTAAGGTTGAATAAGGTTTGCTTTGAATTACATTTTGCGCTTAACGTTTTACTACGTTGCGAGTATGTTGGCATTGAATAAAATTTCAAATTGTAAACTAGAAGTAAGTGAGAATTGAACTCGAAGAACTCTGGAATTCGGCTCGAATCAAAACCAAAAGTAGATTAGAATCTAATTTAAAATAGAAGTATGTTAGAAGTTGTTTAAAAAACAGCTTCGAGTTAAAATTTCGAAAACTTTCTAAATTCACTTTGCAAATACTTAGCTTAATTTCATTTTTATGAAACTTATTAAATGTTCATGCAGACTAGCGTGATAACTTATTACAATACAACAAGTGCAATACAGTAGTATATTGAGTGCTCGTTTAGACGGCGTAATATGTTTCACAGAACTTACAAAGAGTTATTTATTTCGCTTTACAAAATGGATATGCAAGTTAACTACAATTGGGCTTACCCTTTGTCCGGCTAAATAATTTACAAATAACATCTATATACCAAAATCTTGTGCAAGCTCAATTTACATAAAATAATTATAGCACCAAATGTCTATCTAAAGATTCAAACAATGAAATACTTGCGGTTTAGACCATTAAATTTTACCGCATTTATAATTCTTCAAACCAAGTCGTTGATCAAATTTCCACCTCCATTTTGTACTATAATAACTGCATCGAAAAATCAATTTTTAATTCCTCCGTTTATGTTTCCATTAATACGTGAATTAATTCCATAATTTTCCGTCCCATTCAAGTCGTTTATATTTCAATAAAATTTACTTTACCTTGAATGTTACTTCATGAGATAGATTTTATATACACTTCAATAAAGGGGATATGTAACTCATGTTTTAAAAAAAAAACTGTGTTTTAATCAATATTGTAAACGTCGAACGTGACCTTACACGTAATTTAAGTTCCAACTCTTAGTTGATCGTTAAAAACGTTATCAGCAAGTGCCCTTATAAAAAGAGTATTAACAACTGCTTGACCAACTTTTCGTGAAGGACCCCCTTAATTATTTACCGGGAATTATATAATAAAAACTTTTCCTGCGTTATTATCGCTGGAGTTTTCTATACTTGTCTAGTTGACATGGCTCATAACGCTGATCTAATCTCGTCCAAAATGTTGTTAGTGGCTACTTTATGTTATCCAAATTCACTAATTTATTAGGTCGTAAAAATTTTACTAGCTTCGTTAATTGGTGTGGTTATGAGAATGAACGAAAGGGCTCACTTGTTATCGCAGGTACCTTATCTAATTCATGCCATGTTTTCATTAATGTTGTTTTATAGTACAGATGATTATCTGTTATCTGTGATTTATGGGTTTTTATCATCGCTACCGAATGAAATTATTGGATTTTACGTTTCTCATTAAAATGCAAAGAAATCTTTAGAAAAATAAACCCTTGCTTCAAAAACGAAAAAATGACGTTCTCAGTAGAAGTACTTAACTACGCAACGCGTTATTAAATGTATTTAGTCTTTCTTTAGGAGGACATTTACACATTAGAACTCGTTTCCGAGTTAAAACACGGGTTTTTCAACTTACATAATATGCATTTTCAAAATATTTTAAATGGTATTTTGTAACAAGAAGTGATTTGTATTTTCGCGGCTATCACTTATGTACTAGAAAATACTATTATATTAGTATCGTACTACGAAATATTATACAGGGTGTTTCTTCACAGAAATTTATCATCATCATTAAATCTTAAGTTCTGGAACTGGTGGGACACGTACCTCTAATGTTTCCTATTCCGAGCTAACCTCGAAATTACATTGGCTACATCTTGCAGTATCTGCGTGCAATAGTCTGATATAGGTCTACACCTACCTCTCCTTTCTTCTATATCTGTTTGTAATATAGCTCACACTATTCCCCAAAAATGCTTTAGAACTTATCTCGCCTTTCTATTTCTCGTATTTTTTTGTCTTCCATAGATTTCTTCATTTCCCTACTATTTCTATAACTGCTTTGTTATAAACTTTGTCCATGCTATCATCATCATACATCTGAAACATAACATTTCAAAAGGTTCCTTTCTTTTTCTGTTTACTTCTCCCACTGTCCTTATTCCATAGGTGTCCAGTGCTGTCGGAACGAAAACTATTTTGGTGGTTTAATTAACATCCAGCTCGAAGGGCCATTTATGTTGCGGATTGGATAACTAATTGAATGGACTGTATTAACACTTTTGTGATAATAATGAATTTTGTAAGGACTTTTATACAAATTAAAGAGTGACATTAAAAAATTATTATTAAACGTCAATTCATATATTGGCCTACTTGATCTTTTACACAAATCTTTAACTCTTGTATTATTACTGTATTTACCGGTGAACGGGTCAATGGGTGTTTTATACTAATTGATTTGTGAATAAAAAATCACTTACATTTTCCACCGGTACTTGTCTGAATGAACTGTATTTCAATTATACCATTACACATAGGGCTGTCCATTCGTTCCTTAAATTGTTCACTAAACAAATGTCACTCGCGCATCAAACCACTATTAATGTTAAGTTGCCGGCTGGTCGACCATACAAACAGGTCGGCAGAGATTTGCGATCAGCTCTAAAGTTTGTTTGTAACTGCCCATTTTCCAAAAAAAAACAGGGGAGGGTAAAAATTAGGATTGATATTAATAAGGCATTTGTGAATGCGCTTAACAACCGGTTTAGATTCTAATCTAACCATGACAAATAATAAAAGTGAGAACTTATTTAATTTAAATTACGAATGTTCAAATATTCTAATCAACTACAGACAGAGAAATCTAAAATTTATACTTGCGATGGTAAAATGGCGTTCATTAATATATCATCTTCAACGTAATTAACGGTATTAAAGGCTTGCTAGTTCCATCTTAAATATCCATCAGAGTATCAGTTTGCAAAATGCGTCTTCTATTTTTAATCAATTAACTTCAGAGTAGCTCTTGTATCAAACAAGGTTCAATTTTCTTAGTATTTTACAAACAATTCGTTTTATCTAAGGAATGCGTTTGAGAACTAAGTTTCATGTCGTAAACTAATTTAAAGCATGCAAATCGAATGTCGAATCAAATCTTAAATGTCGAATGTTACATATTGTTTGATTTAGAAAGAATATCCAACTTATATACAAAAATTATCTCTATACGTCATTTTCCAAATTCTTTCAAATCCACTTCGAACATAACACACCCAGGTGATGTAATATTTCCGAGGATTTAACGGTTTTAATGGTCTAATGAGTATCAAGCTACCGCTGTCGATATGGTTTATGAGTATCGTAAAGGCGTTGTTTATCCTCTTCTAATGCACGAAATTATGTGGTTTCTTTTTTTCATATTGTAATACATAAAGCAATTAAACTGTCTTATCTAACTTTTATGCGTTATTTCATGGCATTTTAATGACCGCGCGATTTATTGTATCGTGGCGTCTATTTATATACTGAAAATAATTGACTTTTACAATATTTTATAGTAACGTGACGTATTCTCCATTAATAAAGAAATGTTTAACAATGAATATTTTATTTCTGGTTTTAAACAATCTACACGTGAAAAATTAATTACATAATTAATTAAACCTCGCAATTACATTCTTATGCTTTGTAAATGCAATAAGATTGATATTCTTTTTACGGTAAATGGAGCAAATATTCTACACACGAAAAATTATTTAGTACGTTCAATAAGGGCTTGTTTATTTTTGCAAATGCAATTGATATTGGTTTTACGATAAATGAAGCAAATATTTAATAGATGGAGGCGTGTTTTGTTTTAGTGCATATGAAATGAATGGTTTTGTATTTATGTCAGAATTAAAACTTGTTTTCAATAATCATTTATATAAAGAAATATTAATCGTAATTGCTTTCTTAATGATTGATTTGCATTTTAATAAAGTACAGATTTCAGTATTTTTAAACACTTTCTTCAAGGTATCTTTCAACGGTTAATTTGCACTCGGCTAAAAAGAATTGATTTAAAAATGGGACTTTTAAGTTTTTATTTGTCTTACGATCTCTGCAATGATTGCAATACACCGAATTTTTAATTATATGATTAATAAGAGATTCTTTCTGTTTTGTAGTGACGCGAGTGAAATGAATGGCTTTGCATTTATACATTTATACAGAGTAGTAAAATTAAATATTGGAAATTTTAGCTTTTTCCCCGTTTACATCACTTTGGGTGGTAGTTTTTAACAGAATTTGGCGTTAGTTAAATAACCTCTCATAGTCTCTTTTTCACATCGATATATATATATATATATATATATATATATATATATAAATATACTTCTCTTGAGTATTAGGTTAAATTAAAATCACTAACTCAATCCATTTATTTTAACCCTTCAAAAAAACTGTCATTGAAAAAAACTCGCAATTAGGTTTGAAACGTTTGAAGGGTTAAAATAAATGGATTGAGTTAGTGATTTTAATTTGACCTAATACCCAAGAAAAGTATATTTATATATTTTGAAGGTCAAGAAGTAATATATATATATATATATATATATATATATATTGCCATGGAATCTGGGATTAAACTTTTAACATCGAGCCCCAGCGTTGGGCCGTCATAAGATTGCCGTGAAACCTCAGAAAAATTCTTGGACGAAGCTGTGACAAAGCTTTAACATCAGTCTTTTACCAGTGTCATCAAATAATGTTCAAAAATGCACAAATTTCAAAAAAAAAATGCTTACCCTTTTATTTCTGCTTCAAAATCTTCAGCAGCTTCCCTGGCTAGCTCAGCTGTGCCTCTTCTCGGATACCCAAATATACAACCATTCTTCCTTCACACTCGCACCCCATTCAGTAAAATCACCAAATAATATAACAATCATACAATCTTTTATTTACCGCTATTTACAGACAAATTATTCACATGTATTAAAAACCCAGTTGGATTCACTAATTACAAACTCAAAATGTGATATGTTTTTAAAGTCCTTGATTTTCTAATTATTATCAAACAAATTTAATGAGATATGAGTAGATGGGTTCCACATATTACCCTAAATTGACTGTACACTGGAGTATGGTGAGCTCATAATAATCCAGTTTATTTTGTATATGCCTTTTACCTTGCATAAATTTAATACAAAATTTATAGACCCGTTTACCCTTTACAATCCAATTTATATCCAGAACAAAATTTTGTAAGTTTTAAATACACCCTTTTTTAATAACTACCTCAATAAATTGTCCAGTACATGTATCTTTTCTAATAAGTTGATATAACCATAAATAAACTCCAAAATTCACTCACACAGCACCAAAATTTCACAAAAGTTTATCGGACAACAGAAATTTCAAATAAATTACCTGGATAATGCCTCAGGCTTTCATTCCTTTGATGATCGCTAGAACACCTTGACTTCGTTACCATGCGCTGTGATACTCTGCGGATTCACAGACGATAACACCATTTGCGAGCCAAGCGCCTCGTCCCATAGTACCATTCCATATCAGCATACAATCCTGGCTGTTTGTGATGCTTACCCCACATATATTATGCTTCCATTTATTGATTTTCAAGTAGTAGCCGGACCTCTATTAATTTAATATACACTACATGTATTTCGCGTTAATAAATAGAAGGTCGCTACTAATAAGTTACACGTGCTAGCACTATATTTACTGTATTATCAACACATCTAATACTCACAAACAAAGCTTCTACTATTATTTTGGTCAGCATTCAGTACTTTATCGTAGTAAAGTAGTATAGAAGCGAAGCGAAGACAAGAGACAAGAGAGAGAGTTAATAATTTCGATTCGGTATTTATATTCTTTCAAAATCCTACCCTCAGACACACTTTACGTGAAAAGCTTATTTTCCAATCTAAATTCTACAAATTTTGAATACAACCGTCTTGAAAACTCCTGAAATTTACTCCGTTGTACGTGCCGTATATCCGAAAGCGTTCCCACCTTCGCGTTTGTCTACGTTTGGAAAACTTTCTGTTTTTAACCAATGATGATATTCTCTGTCGTCATAAAACCCCGCTTATACTATCTTCATCTCTGTCTTATGCATGTTTGCTTTCCCGTTTAAAACCCCACTTGAGTTACAGAAAATCGATATTGCTGACAGCTATCTCCACTCCACGTGTATATGATACGTGCGTTTTCAATATTAACGCTTTTATGTCTGTTTCTATCTGTAGTATATAACCGATCGTGCACTTCCCTTGCTCTTTAAGAAATTTGTTAGCTTGTTGTTCAAACCAAACTGACGGTTGGAAATATTTCTATGAAGTCCTATCTTAATATGCTCATAGTTTCGACGAATGTAACCTTTTGAAAACGCAGGTGTTCGTTAATTATCGAACGTTTAGCACAACAATTCTTAGACTTTATATTTCGTCGTATTAGATAAAACTGACGTTTGCTTGTTACAACAAACTTTTGCCTTGTATTAAAATAAATTAAAGTTAATTATGCGTATCCATGAACTTCTATTTGCTTTAAAACTGTTTTTCTTTATATATTTTTAACCTTTTAATTATTAATTATAAAAATACGTCAATACGTGTCCGTTCTCCCTAAATGAATTAAATAAATTTTGCGCGTAAATAACTTGTTCTTTTCTTTATACAGGATGGTTAAAATTTTATTGTTTACCCCTGATTTAACCCTTTGAATCCACAACATATATATATATATATATATATATGTTGAGGAAGTGTGTGTGTGTGTGTGTGTGTGTGTCTGTATTGCTGTAGATATTAGGGTATAACTGCCCAAACTAATAAAGATACAATAACTATTAATTGAAACGATAAAAAATGATATGATGTGGGTTCTTACCTAAATATGCCCATATTAACTTGTCAACTTAGCGATAATGAAACAAAGAAATTTTAACATCACCATTATAATGATGCAAAACTTTTATGAACAATCCTTCAAATACGATACATTCAAAAGCATCGTTGTTCTTCACACATAACCTAGAAATTTACTACTTAAATCTAAATTAAAAACAACATCTCATAATTACGAAATATTAATAAAGGATTCACACGGTCCTAGTTAGTGATCAGCAGTCTCGCCAGTTTTCTTATCTAAGTCACAAATTTTTTTTTAAAAGCAACATGGATAATTGAAATAGTCTTGTTTAATCTGTCTATGAGTAACTAATCAGTGACTTCTAAAAAGCTTTCAGTAAGGGTCAAGTCACTTCGAAGTTGGACCTTAAAAAATATCTAAAGGAAATTATCGACTCACAAATAATTTTCTATACGCAACAACCATATACTAGCTTAATCTACTTAATAATAGCACAAATTGTTTCTCTAAGAGTTTAAAATTATGTTATACTTGCGTTTTGGATCGTCAAGTTTTCGCTCGTATTCATGTCTCTAATACAGCATGCGCTTGATTATAATTGCCATTTTAAGATCGCTTCCATTTGGAAAAAACTGAATCGAAAAGTTTCCAGTTTCATTTTATATTTCCGTTTTAAATAAATTTTTATATGTCTAAGTCCACTTTATTAGTTTTAGAAAGTACTTTTGTTACAGTAGATTAAAATATCAAGCTAACCTTGCACAAGTTAAATTATAATTTCTATTGGAGCAATAAATACTTTATCGGTGCGCTCCATAAACAGCAATTTGGTAACTATCTATAAACGAATGCTTCCTCTTAATCATTTACCGGCTCCTATATAATAAAATTTGAATACGTCACAGGTTCTCGAGTGCTTCTACAATATTTTAGCAAGTCTGAACAGTAATTTTTTACTATCGTACTCCGTATTCATGTAATTCCACGAATGAATGACAGATTCGCTCGTTACCGCGGTTATTTAAATTATCTGTCGGTTTAAATTTATTGCGTAATAAAAATCTTACTATCTGAAAGTAATAAATAAAAATATGTATTCATAAAAGCTGGCTTTTGCTCCCTATTACAATTTCTAACCTATTAGAAAGTTTTATCGCAATCTACTAATTGGGTCGTTCATTTACATCACTTGTTAACGTAAAGATAATGATTTTCAAAAATCTGGAAAAGTAGTTCGTTAAAAAAATACCTTATTCATACTTCGTTCAAAAATTATTAGTTTGGTTTTCAAATAGTAATTTGTTACTCCATGTTAGTTATCATTGATATTTTAGACTAATACAAGTTTTCGATCAACGGATGTTTTTGATTTTCGCCGATTAGAATTTGTTTTAAAAATTGTACTTTGTTTTAAATGGTATTCCTCAACACAATATGTACTTAGAAGGTGTTGTTTTACATGGGATTTCACTTATGACTATAATATTTTAAAATTTAAATTTAGGCTGTTGGGTGGTTTTATTTGCAGAGTAGGGTGCTCAATGACCTCTTATGACCACACACACACACACACACACGCACACACGCACACACGCACACACACACACACACACACACACACACACACACAAATCCTCTTGATGGTGCTACCATTCAGTAAATTGCAGAAAAATAAAGGTTTGACCATACTTATTATTTTGTGAATGTACCAGTTTTAGTAGAAACGCTGGTTTGGTGTACGACTCTTTAATCTTTTTGCAGAATCCAACATAAAATGCAACAATGGCCAATGTGGTGATCTTGCTAACAGTGTATGTTACAAACCAACAGATATCTGTATTTGTAAACGCGGTTTCTTTTATAAATCTAATGAATGTATTCCAGGTAAATTAGAGTTTCTAATTTTTTTGTAGTTTAACAAACTGTTTCAGAGCTGGGCACTCCTAGTGGATGTGAAAAAAATGACGAATGTAAGATAGAAAACGCAATCTGCAAAGAAGGCGTATGTCTTTGCCCCAACACTTACTACTACGCATCTAATCGCCTCTGCCAAAAACGTATTAACTATCACTTTTAATTTTTATATATTTAGTGAATTTTTGCAGCTATAACGCACGACAATCTTTTTTGTAATACCAAGGAAAGATGCTTTGTCATGGGTTTACACGTAGCTTGCTCAAATAATATATGCCAGTGTGGAATAAATAGGAAGGTGGATGAAAATTTTATTTGTAAGATTACTGGAGGTAATGTCTAAAATCTTATTTAGAAATAAGGTGTTTAACGTATGTTTACTTGGTTTTAGGTGGCGGTCCTGACAACTGCAACAGTGACGAAGAGTGCAGGACTTATATAAAGAACTCAGAATGTCGAAGTGGGAGGTGCCTGTGCCGTGAACAGTACAGACTAGAGGGAAAAAGCTGTTTACCAAGTACGTAGGGTGTCGAATATTTTGCTAATACACTTCACATAAACCTTCTCTAAGCCAATAGATTTGGTATAGATTTACGTTTTCAAGCCAATACCTTGTAATCTGACTGCAGGTTAAAGAAATTTATTTTCTACAGTAGGGTAAAAAAATTCAGATAAAGAAGTGTTTTTTATATGAATACAAAACTATTCCTATGTATAACTATATTGTAACTCGGGTACGTTACTTTAAACAAATATTAGGTTATTAAAAGAATTTAGAAATGAGCTTTTATCACGAAAGCAGTTTGAAATATTAACAGAATCTTGGATAATTACATTTAGTGACTTGGCTATTTCATTGTAGTATTAAATTAGAATGCACAAATAAACAGAGAAACACACAATATATTGAATACAAACGTTAATAACGATCGGGACTTTACACGCTTTGTATAGAATTTACAAAATACAGATAGATCTCTGTAAATCCCCGGAGATGTAAAAGTTAGTTTGTACAAATTCACACGACTTCAAAAACAAACTATTAAATCATGAAATTGGACCGACGCACCCTATAACCACTCAAGTCACATTACCAGCTGTACTAGCTTCTATGCTCGTTTAGAGCTAGGCCCATTGCTTGTTACTTGATTTGGTTTAAATACAAAAGTGCACAGAATACAAGAAATGTAAACAGAAATAATCACTTATCCTGAATTAGTCTGCGTTGAAGCTAAACTATTTTATGCCACGTACATTGACGTAGCCTATAAAAACCAAAAAAAGAAAGAAGTATAACCGGGCTCAATCGGTGAGTGGGCGGAGTTTTTTACCTATAGACAAATTAAACAGAATCCTGAAATAAATAAAGAAAAATTTATATACACTCACTCATTCACACTCAGAACAAAACATACAAAGAAAAAAAAGAGAAAACTTATAATTAAACAAAATATTTACAGAACACAGTATTCCCAAACCCAACAAAAAAGTCACATATACATCATGAGAAACCCCCAAGCAGCCAAACAAAATTACTCAGGAAAATGGCGAGCTGTAGTTTTTAGGTAATTACCACCTGTCATTATTTAGTAAAAAAAACCAAACGCAACCCTAAAAACCACAGCTCTAGATCATCGTAAATATAAACTTAACCTATAGTTACAAATATAACGGCAACAACGTTTTCACACATGCCAGCAAGTCTTTAAACCATTTTTACGTTAACAAGTACTGTATTTTTAGTTATTTAAAAACAAATAGTACTGCATTAATATAATGCCAATAACTACCAAAATAGGGCAATAATTTTCGTGTAGATCAATTAAATTTGAAAATGCATGGTACTTGAACGGTAAAATCCCAGGCGATATGGTTCCAAAGTAAGTAGCGAGAGAAAACAAAAAAAAACTCACCCTCGAGTTGCTGGCGTCGGGGTTGAATCAGTAGCTGGTCTACGTCAGCGAGTAGGTAGGTCTATGCCCAGGAAGAACGCGTTTGGCCTCTCATTACAACAAAAAGCGGCCACTCAAGGGATTAGCGTGTTCCCCGCAGGAAGCTAGAATAATTACGAACAATAAATTAATTTATTGAAACCGAAAAGTACCTTTTAATAAAAACCCTAAATACCTACCACGCCGCATTGCGTGCACAAAATTCGCATAACAAAAAACGAAACGAAGCGAAACAGGACGGATATTTTCGTGTTGCTATTCAAACAGAAAGTGAATACTAAATTTGTTTAGCTAAAGCACAGAGCTCCAAGTAATCACGTTGTTAAGGAAATAAAACAGGAAAACCCGAGTTTATTGAAATAATATACAACATTTATTTGACGAATTCTTTCAAAGGGAAAACACACCAGCATTAATTATCGGATACTTGGAAATACGTTCTCGCCTATCTAATTATGGTGTAAATTCCACGTTAAGGAATTCTTAAAAAGGATATTTCTTTTTAATGAGCAGAAAGATTTATCAAGTAAAACATATAGGATATTTATTATTTATTACAATACAATTTAAAACACGTGAAAGGGTTATTTTAATTTACGGAATTAATTTTCGTGTTTAACGTCAAAGGGTTTTGAGTTAAAAATTATTGTGCATAAACTAACCAATTATTTCCAAAAATGAACGTAACAAATCCCCCCCAGCAAAATTAAGAGGTCGGGGTCGGGAATAATGGGAGTGGGTAAGGCCAACAAAAAAAAAATTCGCTTGGAAACTAAACGAAAACTCGTTACTAAAAAAAACTAAAGAACACACTAAAAAACCAAAAAAAAATTAAAAGAATTTTTATCCGGCTCGACGACCAAAGAACCGGACAAACCAAAAGTAACAAGACATAGGAAAAAAAAAGGAAAAGGTAACAATCATCGAGGACAAAGATGGAATAGCATTGACACTGCAAAGTCGTCAGAGGACGGATGCATCCCAGAAAGAGAAACAGGGAAGTTTTCGACCTCAACGAAGAAGTTGGTTTTTCGCGAAAAAAACAAAGTAAGAAAAAGAAACGAGGAAGAAAGCCAACAGTGCAGCCAAAAGAGGACCCAAAAGTCAAGCCTCAAGTAAACAAAAGGAACAACAAGGGTGAGCAAGAGGAAGAGAGGAAGAACGCTGGTAACAGGAACGATGTACTCTCAACTGTGGTAGCGAAGAAACGCAACAAACGAAAAACTGACGAAAGAGAATGCTGACTAGTTCTACAGTCGACTAAGTTGCGGCTTCCGAAGAAAGAAAAACGAACTAGAAAGCACCTACCTCAGGAGCGGATGGAAGAAACACAAACAGACTAAGAACCGACAGCAAAGAGGACCAGCAAAAGGATAGGGAAAAGAAAGTGGAACGAAAGGAACGGAAGAAAATAAGGGAAAGAAAAAAGCAAAAAGAATAATACCAACACCAAGTACGAAACCCAAAAAAAAACTAAAAATCGTTCCAAACAAAATAAAATAGAATTTCAGTGTAGTTAGGTATGAATAAGTGTGTGCGTGTCCGTGTGTGTGCGCGTGTGTGTGTGCGTGTATAAAGTGTGCGTGTGTGTATGTGTTTGACCGATGTAGTTGCCTCTTACGACAGGCAGGTCGTACCATGGGACAATTCTATTTCTGGACCCACACGGGTGAAAGAAAAAAAAGAAAACGAAAGAAAACCCCGCAAAATAGGGAAGAAAACGAAATTGTAAGTCCAACAATTAAATCTGAAGAAGAGCAAAGTCGGCATCAGAATCGGGGGCACGTGGAGTGGGTATTGGGCTTAAGGCGTTTACACCGCTAAAAGGAGAACAAAACAAGATCAAGGACATTAGTGTTTCGCCGACATATGTCCTCAGGTTTGGAAGGAGCATAGAATAATGTCTGCCCTGGTTGGGCAGTTTTCTGCCAAATAGGAATAGCAGGGGGTATAGTAGCCCTAGGTTTAGGAGGTGGCAAGGGTAGTTTAGAAAGCTCTAAACGCGTCATAGAGGGACGTTGTTTATTGTTAGGATGGGTGGTAAGAAGGTCAACGGCAGAAAAAGAAACATCATGGATTGTCAGTATATCAACGGTGGAAAAAGGAAAAGAATTGGCTATACGAGAACTAAACTGACGAAAAGAAACACAAGCGGAACACACTTCAGTTACGTTAGAGAAAGGGACAGAAGTACGAGGGCTATTTTTTTTCAAGGTCCGATCGGTCGCGAAATAAAAATTCCCTTAAAAATCGGATAAACCAGTGCGCAGATGTGTTGCGCAGCGTCACTAGTATGGCTGTCAATCGCGTCGCGTCACTTCCGTTTAGTTGTGTTCACGTAGGTAGCACGTAAACATGTCTACAACAATAGCATCTCCCGCCAAGTGTGAAGTTCGTGCGGTAATTCGATTCCTTCAGGCTGAGGGGTGTAATGCAGCCAAAGTTCATCGACGAATAAGTACTGTGTACGGTGAAACTTCAATGAGCGACAGCAAAGTGCGACAATGGTGCAGAAACTTTAAAGCAGGACGTACAGATGTTCATGATGCAGGCGGTTAGGGAAGGAAGTCAGTGTCAACAAAGACACTCCTACAGTCTTTTCAATGGGAAGTGTTTGGTCATCCACCATACAGCCCGGACTTGGCTCCATCTGATTTTCACCTGTTTACTCACATGAAACGCTGGTTAGGAGGACAACTTTTTGCACAGACATTGAGCTGCAAACCAGCGTACAAACATGACTGAACACACAGGCGGCTACGTTCTACAACGAAGGTATTGAGAAGTTGGTACCACGCTACGACAAAAGCCTAAATCTGAGTAGCGACTATGTAGAAAAATAGAGTAATTATGTAAGTACTTGTTACAAATGAATAATTTTTGATTTGTACTGTGGTTTTTATTTTGCGACCGATCGGACCTTGAAAAAAAATAGCCCTCGTAGATATCATTTCCTTGACGTTATGTACAGAACTAGAAGTACCACTGTTAGGAAAGAAAACAGTATTGGTTGTGAAAGTATCCACCTTAGGAAAAGGAGCAGAATCAGGTAGAAGTTCCTAAGCATTAGATAACAAAACATCAGCTAGGATGTCACCAACCTTAGTTAAAAGAACAGAAGTAAGTAGCATTTTGTCAGCATGAGAAAAATGAGTAAGGGAGGTACCAAAACAGGATCAGGTAAAGCTTTAACGACAGCAGCAACAGGCATCACAGCAACGGGTTTCCTAACTTCAACAGGACCTTCTCTATCCGTATTAGAAATTATCTTCACTTCAGCTACGGCTGTGATTGCCGGCACAACAGGAATTTCTTGAGTTGTATCATTTAAGAAAGCAGGGACAGGTAAAATTTTGACAATAACGGGAAGAGGCATTAAAGATACAGGTTCGTGGACTTCAACAGGACCTTCGCAGACTGAATTAGAAGTTATGGTCATTTCAGCGACCTTTATGATTGCAGATACGACAGAAATTTCTTTGGTAGAATTGTTTAGGAAAGCAGGAACAAACTCTTGAGCAGCTAGCTGCAAGTCACCAATTCGAAGCATGGGTTGTAAGGGTGGCAGAGGCACAGTTTGGAGTGTTAGTGAATAAGTAGGGCGAGAAGAAGGAGGAGTAGAATAGAATGTAGAACTAGAAATGGAGGAAATTTTGTTCGAAGTTATGTTTGAGGAAGAGGGGTAGGTTTCGATAGTAGTAGCAGGATGACCTGGATGAGAAGTAGAAGAAGTTAGGCACCTAGAGGTGAGAACAGAATTGGACGTCTGATTCGCGGAACTATTAGTAGTAGGTTGACAGTTGGGAGTGTTGTGGCGCGTAACTCCCTTATGTCCGCAACCATAACAATGGAGTACTTTAGGTCGAGTACAACGGGTCGAAACATGACCAAGTTTGTCGCAATTAAAGCATACGACCTGACGAGTAGGAGTAGAAATAGGAGGAAGAACAGTAGAACGTACGGAAGAAGCATCGGATCTACCCCTAGGCGTAGGAGAAACCTTAATCACTCGGTCATGTAAAGTATAAGTATTTTTATCAATAGTAGTAGCCTTATAAACAAACTCCATGTGTTCAAATTGATGAATCAGTAAATTAGACAACGATTTCCAATCAGAAAACCTATGCAGAAAACTACGATATCAAAGTAGAGCTTTAGCCTGGAACGACTCTACTGCAGACTCAAATAACTGCAATTCGGATACATGGTGAGCTCGTCGGAGTTTTGCGACTCGTTCCAAAAAATTATGTACGGTAAGAGTGTTTGGATTACCAGAAAATTTCAAATTCCACTCCCCCACGGTAGGAAGCCAAAAAAGAAGTCATTTTTAGTAATAATAAAAAAAGAAATTGGGAGAAAGTAACTAGATAAAGAATAACCGTAACTCGGTTGAAGCTCAAAAGAAAAAAAATTATTACGAATACAGGACAGTCTAAAACAAATCCGACGGATAAACTTCAGGAACACCAATAGGAGCGAAATTGGAAGAGGGGTGTAGAACAAAAGAAAAATTGAAGAAAGAAAAAACTAACTCTAGACGTGACGGGGAGAACAAAATATACAGACGGAAGGAAGAAAAAGGAGAAATCTTGGGCGCCAGCGTTTTCAATGGACTAGGATTATTGACGAAAACAAAAGACCAATAATTTGAAATAAGCCAACTAATAATATTGTAGCTAAGGGACGAAACATAAATAATATCAGGCTGAGAAAATGCAGGTCATGTAGGAACTTAGGCACTAACAATAATAAACAAAAAAAATCGAAGGAAAAATTAATTAAAACAAACTCGGAGCCAAAACTAACTAAAATAAAATCGAAGCCAAAGTTACATGAAACAAAATCGCAGCACAAGAAAATTAAGAAAACCAAATCGCAGAAGAAATTAACTCAACAAAGTCGCAGCCCCACGCTAGGGCGTCAATATTAAGGAAAGGAGAGGAGGAAGTATTGCTTTTTACCGAACACTACGTAGACATAACTTTAAGTTTTATGAGTTCATCTTGTATAATTATTTATTCTCTGTTTGCACTAAAGTTATTTAAAGAATCACTTACTGCTACTTGGATTGTGTGTAATTAAAAACTTCTGCCATAATTACAAGTTCAGACTTTTGCCAAATAATTGTCTCAATAATAATTGTTACAAAAAAATTCTTTCTTTCAAATCTTACTTGCTAATATCAATATACAATTGAAAAACATTGGTAAGAAAAATGAACTATAAGTATTCACAATAGTTTGATTGCTAGTTCCATTAGCCTTCCTTCTGTGTTGGATTCAGTCGTTTCTGTACTTCGTCCAATCGTTGTGTTCTGTTCCAGGGCAAAATTGAAATTCCTGGTTAATAGCTCTTCGATTTTGCAATTGCTAGTGCCCTTCTGGAATCCTACCGACTGCGCCAGACAGATTTTGGGTCGTTGGGAGATTATTTTAAAAAGTTTTCTTTCCAATAACACTTCTATAAAATTTATTTTTAATTGTATAATTACAAAAATTGATTTATTTTCTTCTACAACCTGAGTGTTTATGTTCAATAAACGAGATTTAATTGAGACTGACAAAAAATATTCTAAGTTACTATTTTAACAAATCAATAATTAAAAATTACAATGAATAGCTTGAAAAACCAACAATGTTAACGTTATGAAGTTCGACGACTGACTGGCGATCGGGGGCTCCTTACAGTATTTATGAAGCCTCTAGTCTCACTTCATCTTGTGTGAAAATGCAGATCGTGCTGTCTGCAGTCTCCCGATAATCATACAATGTCTTATTCTAAGTAAATTTAATTAAGACTGCTTTGATGCAGCTTATTGTTTCTGCACCTGCAGTATCAGGTTGCGTCTGGAATACAAAGTAATCGTTTCCTTTCTTATTTCTAATATGAACTCTTCATTTAATACAATGTAACATACTATTACTAAGACATAATAATTACATTTATTTTATATGCATTTTAATATGGAGGATATGTAACTCAGGCACCGGAAAAATCACATTTCACATGGGACTGTAGAAAATATAATTGCTAATATAAAATGACTAAGTCTGTTGATTAGAAATTCAAGAAAACCATAAACGAAGAGTTAATAACGAAGAAAATCAGCTACTAATTATGCAAGCTCTTGTAAAAGAACCAAAAACCTCGTAAAAACGGATTTCACAAATGTTACCGAATCGTGTAGAAAATTTTAAGATTTAACAAATTTCATCCATACAAACCAAAATTTGTTAATACGCTCAAACTCAAAGATTTGATATCTCGATTCGACTTTTGTGCTTAGTTTTAAGGAATATTAAATGACGATCCCTTTCTAGCTAGAAAAATACTTTTCACTGATGAGGCAATGTTCACATCCAACAGAGTTGTATGTTCCTAAAGTACTCGTTGTTGAGGTTCTAAAAATCCTAACTCTGCAATTGAATGCCGTGATCAGTGTTCGTTCAGGACAAACATGTGGGCTGGTATTTTTAATAATCAAATAATTGAACCTTATTTTTTGACATAATCTCAATTCGGAGACATATTACCAATTTCTGAATAATCAAATTTTTGATATTCTGTACGCATTTCCTTTGTATATTTGATCCACTTTCTGGTAGCAGTATGACGGGGCTCCATGCCATAGTTCCAGAATTATCAACCAATATCTCGACACATCATTTCAAGACCGCTGAATTAGAAGATATTGTGCGAATCTTTGACCAGCCAGATCACCCGATTTGACACCTCTAGATTATTTCCTCTGGGGCTATCTAACAGCAAGGTTGTACTCCGAGAGACATTTTTCAAGATATTGATCATTTGGAAAGGATTTTCACCGCAAAAATTCATAAAATTCTTGCTGCAATGATTCAAAATTCAGTGACGAATTTTGGAAGGAGAACTGTTCTTTGTATGAAGAGAGATGTAGGACAGGTTATATTCTGATTTATTATTCTAAATAATTAATGACTTAGAAATTAGTTTTGTTATTATTTTGAATTAAACTAGATTATGATGCTATTATTTTGAATATACAAATAATTTTTATTTTGAGTAAAATAAAACTTCTTGATTTCCTTTGTATAACTTTAGGCCGAACAAAATTTTCTTTGGTGTTTTAGAGGTTTTGAACTAAGCAGGACTTTTCCACAGAAAACAACTTTTGGTTCAATAATAATTAATAAAAAAAATGCCATTTGTAAAGAACTTTCGTGGAACCGCTGTATTATATTCATACTCTTGTACTAGGAATAAAGTTAGACAAAAGAGATTAATATATTTATACGTCTAAAGCTGTCTTATGACCGAGTTTCAGTTATCAGTTCGTGTGAGCGCATTAACTGTATGACGTTTTATGATTCTGTCGTATTTTAAATTTAATGTTATTTTATACAGATATTATTAAAAACGACAATGTCCCTTGATTTTACCAGTAATTTTTCTAATTTAATACGAAGAGTGTAAAGTCCCAATCGTATAAAAATGAATTAGGTGCTTTTTGGTTTATTTATTTGTTCTAATTTAATATCATACTAAAATAACCCCTTTGTAGAATATGAACCACCCAAGCTTCTGTCAATTTATTTCTACGACTTAATGTTTGCCCAAATAACGCGCAAGCGCTACATGTTTTTTAATTTAACAGTAAACAAAGCGTGTTTGAATTAATTCTGCAGTTTTATTTTCAAGTATTAGAAACGAAAAATATGCTGAGACACCTTTGCGTCTATCATAATTACCAGCAACTTGAAAACAAGATTTAATTTCAAACCTCAATAAATCGTACTTAGGGTAGCTACAATCAGAAACGGGGAATTCCCACCCTTCTACTACATTAATATTATTTTGAAACATTTTCCAGATATCGGTGCACCGTGTGATAATTCACAGCCCTGCCTTCTCAAAAATTCTGCATGCACTAATGACATATGTGCTTGTGATGAGGGTTACGTGGAAGAGAACGAAGAGAACTGTGTAGCAAGTACGTATAACTATCCTATTATACACAGATTGCATATCTATTTTTTGCAGAATCTAAAGGACTACACAAGGAGTGCACAACAAAAGTACAGTGCTCTAGTGTTGCGTCCAATTCTGATTGCATTAATAGAAAATGCAAGTGTGGGAGTGGCTTCATAGAAAAGAACGGCGTTTGTTTGCTACATATTCGTAAGTATAGCTAGACCTAGATTTGTATGCACCCCTGAAACACCTGGTGAAATAGACTTGAATTGTTAGCTTCTCCTACCGTGCTGAATTGACGTTACGTATATGAATTAATATTACTCTATAAAAGCGAAGTGACGTAACAGTGAAATAGTGCACCGACTAGCTTTCGGTGGTGCGGGGTGAGTTTTATGAACGCAAATAGCGATTTTAGGGGTATACACTTCCAATACTTCTACTATATATTCTTACACATACATTGAAGAGTCTTTGAATTTGTTACGAACAGTTTCTGCATGGTACATTTTCTGATTAATCCCGCATTTTTTATTAATTTTCATTTGTTACGTTTATTTTTCAACATAAATTAAATACCCCTTTTTTCCTTGGTTGTCATTACCCGCTCGAATAAATTCCATTTCTATTCTTAAATTCTCCAACAATACCCTATATTGTGTACCTGTTCAGAATAAACCCGCTTTAACATAATTTTAACTCAAATCCATTTTGCTCTTAAAACGAAAATTTATTCGATAAATTAAATAGTCAATACATTCTTGTAGGTATCCGTTAATTTGTTAAACATTCCGATAACGTATACTTGCTTTCTCTTGTGTTTCCCATCTAACGACTTGTCCAAATAAGGGATTCTACTATTATTTGATAGCGTGTTTTCCAGTTTGCTAATCGCGCTTTGATAACGCGAGGATTGCTGTTCGAACTCATGTTATTTGATCGAATTTTTAATTTGATTCTACAGCTTGTGCGTTGAAATATTTCCTACATTACTTGTCCCAGTACTTCAAGAGCGATGCACGTTTTTTTTTCGACAAGTAGGAGGCATCTTACGTGTAGCGGTGAGTTTTTTCGCGCTTACCCATCCTAATCAGATTCTCTTTTTAGCTCTTAGCTGGAGGTCAAATTGGTTCTTTTTAGGTAGGCTCAACTGCTCTTTGCCACTGATCAACTGCCGTTGCCTGTAGATTGCTAGTGCCGTTATGGTAACAGGGTAAATAGATCCCGACGACTGTCGCGATGCGGTGCTGATTCGCTTCCGAGGGCGTGTAAGCCGAGTATTCCGACTCATATAGGTACACAACTTGTTTTGTTTTGTGTATATCAAGGGCATATTCCTTATAAGCGTTTGGTGTAGTTACGTGATAAGAAACGTGTCACTATAGGACTATTTTTTGTTGCTACGAATCGATATTATCGCTCTACAGGTGTGATGTACCATTGTTAAAAATGTTTGACAAAAGCTCTCACACGTTAATTCTTTTATTTTACGAAAGGTATTATGTGCAATTTTAAAAATACCTGACAAAAGCTCTCACATGTTTATTTACTACTGTTTAATTTTATTTTGTGTAAAATACGAGATGCGCACTTCGTATCTAAATTTCTAAATTGTTCGTATCACATAATTGTTTGCTTTGAAATAGTAAAGCTTAATTAATTTTTTTTGCTTGTTTGTACAGAATCCTTAATAGATAATCGTGGCCGACTTTTTTTGCTTTTTTAGTATGTAGGTGAATCCCCCACTCTCCGCGTTTCGTAGTTAGCCTGATATTTACGTTTTTTCCGGCTACCTCTAGGTACGTAGCACAATTAGTAAGTTCGACTACCTTCCAATTAAATGATTACTTATTCAAGCATCGTATAAAATTTCACATTGGGTTTTTTTCCGTTACAGGAAAAATCTTTCATACAGCACTCCTCGTGGGATTTCCACCCTCTAAAAAATTTCTACCGGCCATTCACTCATTTTTCGGAACCGCTATAGCATTATATCAGAAGATAGTTTGTCTTGGTTCATCTTGTATTATACAGTTTGTCTACTATCTATGGCCTTCGTCTCCATAACCCTTCGAATCTGCTTTGCTGCCGTCCAGTGTTGTTTTATTAGTTTGTTTGTATTTGCAGTTTTGCCGTCCCTCATTTCTTGTCACCTGTACTAGTTGAAAATTTGTTACGTTTATTTTCGACGATAGATCCAAATACGCCCTTTTTTGTGGTAATTCGTTTTTCTTTCCCCTAGCTTCTGTTTCTATTCAAAACCTCATCCTGTATTTTTACTTCGTTACTATAATATGCGCAATCATAACATTTCTAGTCAAATCTATTCAATCTAAAACGAAAATTTATTCGATAAATTAAATAGTCAATACCTTGTTTTAGGTATCCGTTAACGCATAATTGTTTTCTCTTGTGCTTCCCATTTAAAGACTTGTCGAAATAATAGATCCTATTATTAGTTGATAGCGTGTTTTTCAGTTTACTAATCGCGCTTTTGATAAAGCGAGGATTGCAGTTCGAACTCGTGTTATTTGAACCCATTTTAATTTGATTCTGCAGCTTGTGCGTTGAAATACTTTCTACATCATTCGTCCCAGTACTTCAAGAGCGATGCACGTTTGACAAGTAGAAGGTATCTAATGTTGACGAAGATTAACCTGATTCTGCTTTCTCATCAATTGGGGATGAAGTTCTTCCTGATACTGTTTGTTCTAGTGGAGTGGATGAAATTCTGTCTGGTGCTGCTCCTTTCTTTCATGTTGATAAACTTCATTCTACTCCTTTATCTAACATTGGCGAAGTTCTACTTGATACTGTTTGTTACGTTTATCGAGGCAGCCACGTTGGGCGCCAAATTTATGCTACGTTGGCTCGTAGCCGTGCGTAACACAAAGAAAATCAAAGAAATGACCGGGCTCAATCGGAGATTAGGGGGGGTTGTAGAAAGCAGACCAACATATAATGTACGCGGCAGTAAGGAGTTAGTAACAATACCTGCAATAAAAATAGTTAAGCAAACCTGAAAAAAAAGAATAAGCATAGCAGCAATGAAAAGTCTAAGTTATTCAGTACTTTGTAGAATGTAAATAAAACTGTTTAGATAAACTATATAATATAATCACGATAAAAGCATTACAAAATTTTTTATCACAAAGTGAGGTAATATTGGGGAGTAGCAGAAACGTTTTCTCACACACCAATTAAACATAAATCAGACAAAATGTTAACAAAAGATAAATAGGTAAGTCACAATTGATATGAGTAATTCAGTAGTATTGATTGTTTTTTTTCTTTCTTTTTTTTTCTTAATAGCAGGCAAGTCTATTGTAAAAGGTATCAGAACGACGAAGACATGGCAAAACAACGGATAGATATTTAAAGTAATAACAAGTAGGAAATAGTTCAACTTACAAAAAGTCCTTCAGCAACGCTTCCTTGCAATTGAAGTGTGGGATTCACGATGTCCTGCACTACGAAGCACTTTACCCTTGACTGTGAGGGTGTTGATGGAATTTCTTACACTTTACACTAATCACACCTACGTATTTCACTGGTGTTAGCAGCAGACATTATCATGCTGATGGAACTATGTAGTATTGATAAATTTCTTGTCAATTCTATTTCCTGAGACAATAATTCCGAAATATTTTGTAACACAAATCGTAAAAAAAAATGGTAATAAAAATTTAGAATCACGGGCTTTCAAGGCACGATGTAATGCAATAAACTAACAGTAACGTGAGGTGTTTTATTTGCTACCTATGGTAACAAAGAAAAATCTAATGCTTTTGAATAACGAAATTTGCGCAAGCAATGATCTATTTTAGATTCTTTGGGGTTAGAAAATTCAGAAACTACAGTATCAACTGTATTTGGATAATCCAAAGTATGCACTACTCTGATAAAAAACAAAGGACCGCGAAACTAGATCGCACACACAGTTTAAATATCAAAAGACAAAGCATAAAAAAAAACACAATGAGTAAAGCACGTGTATCACTAAAGTAAGTCCGTCAAAATGTTCCGTAAAACACACACGTGCGGTCGAGTAAAACACGTTCGCCTGTAAAGCATCTTTCCTTCAAAGCAATAAGAACTACACTTTCTACAGTTAATATACAACTTTTATTTCACAAGAAAAACAACTAAAAACGTGCCGTGCTTGTTCATGAACAATTCGAAATTTGATACCGCATTAATTCTCACTATTGTCAAAGCAAAGAAGAAACAGTATTTTCAACGTAATTAATATATAGGAACCAAGAACAAACTACAACTCCAATCTGTTTATATAAACTCGTTGTTACCATAAACTCTTGTCGACTATTATCTCCTTCGCTAATAACATAAGGAACATCCAAAACGTGAATGCCGTAATCATATCTAATAATTAATTACAGCGGTTTATCATTTCCGATAAGTTGGAATGTAATTTACGAATAATCCAATTTACAATTCATTCCTTGCAATTTATTTATTAATGAAAATCAATCTTCAAATTATCTACTTTTAAAGTAATACCCACGAGTTAACAGCGATCCCAAAGAAACGATGTATTTACTAACTGGGAAAAAGCGTAAAATGTTCAACTACAAAAATGCACGTTACATGTTTGTTTGGTTTCTTCGCGGAAACCAATCCTGTTCTGGAGATTGATAACCTTACTGTTTCTTCTGAGAAACATCCGTCTGTTGATGACTGCAGTGTCGATGCCGTTCTATCTTAGTCCTCGTTGCTTGCTTATTATCCGTCTTCCTTTTCTTCTTTTTTTTCTCTGTTCTCCTAGTACTCGGTTCACTCCAGTGAGCGTCTTGACTCGTTTTTTCTGGTAGTCCAATTGTTACCTCTATTGGTCCTTCGAGCTGGATGAGAGTTTTTTTTAAATTATTTTGGAGTTTTTTCTTTTTTCTGTTTTTTTTTGTTGTTTTCGTAACGAATTTCCTTTTAGTTTTTAAGCGACTTTTTTGTTTTGTTTGGGTTTTTTTCTTTGGTTTTTTTTAGTCCTGTCCATTCCCGGATTTTGGCTTTCCTACCCCGACTTGTTATTTTTGTTGGAGGGGGGGAGGTTGTTACGTTTATTTTCGACGATAGATTCAAATACGTCCTGTTTGTGGTAATTCGTTTTTTATTCACCTAGCTTCTGTATCTATTCAAAACCTCATTCTGTATTTTTACCTCGTTACAATAGTACGCCCAATCATAACATGTTTTTCAAATCTATTCATTCTAAAACAAAAATCTATTCGATAAATTAAATAGTCACTACCTTGTTTTAGATATCCGCCAATTTGTTAAACATTCCTATAACGTATAATTGTTTTCTCTTGTGTTTCCCATTTAAAGACTTGTCGAAATAATAAATCTTACTATTAGTTGATAGCGTGTTTTCTAGTTTGCTAATCGCGCTTTGATAACGCAAGGATTGCAGTTCAAACTTGTGTTATTTGAACCGATTTTGAATTTGATTCTTCAGCTTGTGCGTTGAAATATTTTCTACATTACCCGTCCCAGTACTTCAAAAGCGATGCACGTTTTTTTTTGTTCGACAAGTAGGAGATATCTTGCGTGTATTGCCCTTAGCTGGAAGCCAAATGCGTTCTCTCTTTATGTAGACCCAACTGTTCGTTGATGTAGACCAACTGCTTTTGTCTGTAGACCGCTGCTGCAGTTACGATGGCAGGGTAAATGGATCCTGACTACTGTGGCGTTGCTGTGCTGATTCACCCCCGACAGATTGCAGGATCAGCATCCAAACGCATAGAGGTATGTGACTCGTTTTCTTTTATGCACATCAAGGATTATTATATATCAGCAGTTGTTGTGAAACCATTTCACCATACATGTTTAAAAGATAGCTACGCTAGTGCTTCTGGTTATATTTCTTTAATTCTTACTACAACTTGGTCTACATTTAATATTTTAATTTAACACACTTGCTATTGAGAAAATCTAAGCATTACTTTTTTTCCAATGAGTTTTATGACATGTTAGCTACGAAATGCGCCCTTCGTGGATCCATTATAAAATTTGTCCATTACAATATAACTTAAATTTAATACTTTTCTTTGTCCACGTGAACCAAGAAATTTTAATTAATTTTCACTGTTAATAGATAATCGTGGGCGACGTGCTTTTTTTGTTTTTTTTTGGTATGCAGGCGAATCCCCCCCACTCACCGCGGTTGGTAGTTAGCCTGGTATTTACTTTTCTTTCGGCTACGTCTAGGTACATAGCAAAGTGTATGATTTGCATTATCCACTTCGCCACAATATATACATTCGTCGTCTTCCACAATTTTATATTTGTACAGGTATGATCTAAAACGGCCGTGTCCTGACAGCGCCTGTTTTCTTCCACTCCATCTTTTAATATTTGTTACGTGCCAAGGGTCACTTTAACATTGTGTTAGTAGTTTAGTTTTTAATGTACGGAAGTTTTCCTGCCATATTTTCAAATACGCGAGACGCGGGAATTTTTAAATAGACTAGGCGGTGCTTCCGTATGTCATAATAGTAGTGAGTCTGCGTAGTGCGCTTATCCCGAGAGGGTTAGGGCAATACTAGACAAGGAGTTGGGTTGACGCGCTGAATCGTGGCATTTTTGCCTTTGATCGTGAAGTTATGTGCACGTGATTGTCTGGTAACGTATCTTAGGGTTTTACCTATGTAGTTCCTTCCCTAATTATCTTTTGTTGTCTACCCTCATACCTTCTCCTGTCCAAACCTTACATAGGTAAGAATTTGCTGCCACTAAGGACTATCGAACTTCACGCCTGAGGAGGACTCATGATTACCTTGGCTAGCCGAGCCGAGCTGTAGCTGTTCCTTACGCATTTGATGGCGTCGACGGATGATCTCTCATTCCGCCGGATACCGGATCACTTATGTAAGTAATCTTTTACTCATTTGTGTTAAAAGGGATTAATTTGTGGTTAAAATGACTCTCGTTTATCTTTAATTGTTTAATTTTTATATGCAAATTATTGTGCAATATCGATGACATCATCAGAAGTTGACGCGCCGAAATCCGTATAAGAGTCGGCGCTGCCAACTGGGATAGTGTCTCTTACACCACGTTACCGGTGTAGTAATTATCGAACTTTAAATTTTAACTACCGTTTCGCGTATAAGATATTTACGATCAATTATCTGGTCCATCGGCCTTTTACTGACGAGTCTCATATATCCTGTCACTTAGTGAAATTTTTCTCTTGCATCACCTTCTGTCAGTGCTAACTATACGTCTGGTATCTCGATAGCGAGTAGATTAATTGGTCGTATGGCCGAAATTACCGACATAGCATTAGCGGATAAGGTTCGATAACCACTGCGTACCCTCATTGACATTTTCTCAGAAGTTGTTTGGAGTTTCTTCTTTAGTTTCTGTGTTTTCATGGAACCTGCGCAGAAGGGTGCCACGTAAAGCGCTACTGAGTGTGCCACCGTTGTCAGGAGTTTTTTCTTGCTTGACATCGGGGCACCTAAATTTGGCATTAGCCGGGACAATGACCCCACCATTTGTGCAGTTTTAGAATTTACTTAGTATATGTGATTAGCAAACGTCAGTTCCTTATCAAGCTACACCCCTAAATATTTGATAGAATTTTGTGGCGTGATCAAGATGTCTCCTATTTTCACAGTTATTTGTCATTTTTCTTCTGGATGACAACATGTATGATGCCGTGCTTTTCTGTTGCAAACTCAAGCCTTTTGTCAGCCAAATTTCTTCAATTGCTAGATTCGCCTTCCACATATTGCCTCCTTCGTTTCTTGCCATTACAACCGTAGCGAGATCGTCAGCAAAGGCCACCGTTGTAATTGTTTCTGGTACATCCAAGTTCAGTACACCATTATATAAAATATTTCACAGCGCAGGCCCAAGAACTGAGCCTTGTGGCACTTCACTGGTTACACTTTTCTTTTGTCGACAACCATCTCCTTCAAGAATAACCCAACGGGTTTGGAGGTAACTTCGTATTAGCTGGACTGTCTTTTCTAATGTCGAACATTTCTAGTCTATTAATGATTTCATTTCTTTATTTTGGACAGACGAGTTAATCACATTCTTGACATGAAATGTTATCGACAAACAAATGGACTTCTGTCGGTTAATAACTCTTTCTGCGTCTTTTGCTATTTGGACTATCATCCAGATTGCATCCACTGCGGATTTTCCTTTACGGAAACCAAATTGTTTCTCACAGATTCCTCCTAGTCGGGCCAAGTCATCTTGCAGGCGCGCTTATACTAGGTGTTCTAGTAGCCTTCCTACTCAATTCGACAGACTTAAGGGTCTTTAAGTTGATGGTGATTCTATGGACATGTCTTTTTTCTAAGTAATCTCAATCTTGCACGTTTCCATATTTCTGGAAATATTCCTGTATTATATGGATACGTTCATGTCTCTGACAACTGTTTCGAGTATTATTTATACCGCTATATTTGATTTTTCTAATGCTTCAACACATTGGTCAGGAAGCAAGTTTTTTATCCTCGAAATTTTGAATTTTGCCAAACCCTTGCTGTTCCAAGCAAGGTAGGAATCTTTGATGTGCGTGATAACACTCGCACACGGAACCTCTATTTTACCTCTCATCCGAACGAGGGCGTATTTTTGTAAAAAATGCTCGTCTAACATTTTTCAAGCGTACCGTGTCGGAATTTGAAGCCCAGACGTTGGGCACAGTAATCACACGTATACCAACTACACCAAGGAGCCGCCGTATTACTCAACCCTCTCCCACCCATTTGATTTCCCAATGCTCCATCCGAAGGTACTACATTGGCCAAGAAACGAGTTTTTACCTGGAAATTTTGAATTTTGCCGAATGAGGAGAGGAGCTTATAGCACCGAGTAACCGACTGCGATTTGGAAAATCTACAAAACCTAGCGGTATAAGTATTGCGAGGCGGCTCCGTGGTGTAGTTGGTATGCGTGTGACTACTATGCCCAACGTCCCGGATTTAAATCCCGACACAGTCCGATTGAAAAATGTTAGGCGAGCATTTTTCACCCATATTGACCCATCTCCGTTCGGGTGCCGGTTTAAAACGGCCCTACGGTACATCCAGCCTGTTGTAGGAGGCAACTAAAGCGGTTCACTACACTCTGAACATGCTCTACACACGCACGCACGCACGCAGGCTAGAAGCCACGCAGGCACGTACGCATGCACGCATACAGACACGCAGGCACGCTACACACGTACGTACTCACTCACACACACACACAGGAGTAAACTTGAACACGCATCCACGCATTCTCAACCATAACCTGGCTTCATTTTTGTCTTCTTTCTTCGAATCCTGTGCTATTTCGTAGTGGTTCTATAAATTTAGTTTTGTTTTTTCGTTCTTTTCATTTCACATTCCTCTCTCTTTTTGACTGGTTTTTCTTACTGTCAGGTTTTACACTGACTTTATTTAGTTTTCGATTCTCTTCTTGTGATGCTTTCTACACTTTTCGTCTTTTCTTCGGAAATTACGACTTAGTTGACTTTTTGGGCAATTTAGCTATTCTTTTCTTGCCCGTTTCATACCATGATTTAGCACAGCTTGAAGTACATCAATTTTTTTATTCAGCGTTCTTTACGTTCCCAAGCATACTTTGAGGCTTGATAGGTATTGTCTCGTTTCGGCTTTTGCTGTTGGTTTTCTTCTTTCTTTCGTATCTTAATTGTTGGTTATTCGCGAGAAACCAATTTTTTCTTAAGGTGTGAAGCTTTACTGTTTCTTTATTAGAGATGTCTGTCCTTGGACGACTTTTGCAGTGTTGATACCATTCTATATTTGTTCTTGTTGATTGCTACCCTATGCCTTTCCTTTTCCTATAGTCTTCTATATATTTGGCTTTGTCCGGTACTGTGGCACTTTAAACCGGATAGTTTTTTGCTATTTTCTTCTCGCTTTGGTCGTTTTGTTTGTCTAATGGGACTTTCCTTTCTGTTCGTACTGTTATTTCGTAGCTTGTTTGGTTGCTTTTCTTCCTACCCCTATCTTATAATTATGCTAGGGGAGGATTTGTTACGTTTTATTTTTTAACTGATAATTTATTGCCTCCTTACTGTAAAATCAATTTCAGTTGCTACTTATTTAAACTTGCAGGCTACTACAATTCTATGATTTTAAGCCTGCTTAGTTAGGCAGCAAACTGTGCACGTCCTTTATTAAATTCACGAGTTCGCTTGTCTATATTCGTTCTGGTCACTTATCTAGACATGTAATCTTTACTAATTAGAAATTTCCTGAATATTGCTAGTTTAATGATAATTAAGTAAAGCAGTTGTGTAATCTTGGCACGATAAACACCTGCTCAAATTCATTTTTATGCCATATGAGATTTCCATAATTATTTCTTCGGAAAACAAGTTTATAACTACATTTGTTGAACGAATTCACTAGATATTTAAGGCATGTTAGAAATCAGATTATACGACAAGCCAGAAAAATTGGAAAAAAGTGTATCGGTTAGATAGAGTAGATAACTTTTATATTCGTTTATTGGAAAACAGTTTGACTGGAGATATGATTAAAAAAGAAACGTTTTGAGGTAAGGCAACATCTGTAAATATAGAGCGATTGATATAATTACAGCCAATTAAATAATTTTTTTTTATTAGACTGTTTATTCTTTATAGGGTTCTAACAGCCACCAGACTATTAATTTATGCAAAGCCTAAATTATTACTTCAAATCAAATTAGTATTTAAAAAAAGAAGATATGAGGTCTTAGACAAGATTTGAACCTGTAATTTTCCACTTTGTACTTAGACGTGATAACCAAGCAAGTCACCGAGACCTATAAATTCAGTTAGAAAGACCGATAAATTAAAATCTTACTAGAAAGAATAACGCAAGTTACAGTAATGCTATAAAAATTAGAACTAGTGCGGTTGTTTCATTCAGGTGTAGTTCGAAACAAACCTGGGTACTTATATCCCACGTGTAATTCTGTCTTTGAATTTTTACCTTCTTAGTACTGCCATATTAGTCACTTGTTGTAAGTTTTTGTAAGTTTAATGGTTAACCTGAGACCCGACTATTTTTTCACTAAATCACTAATCCATTCTTATCTTTGATTAGGTATGGGAGATACATGCACAAACATTCGCCAGTGTACTGATATGTTGGGTGACAGCGTCATGTGCATAAATAACAAATGCCAGTGTTCTGAAGATATGAAACAAGCAGCAGGCGGAAAAGGTTGCGTGCCATCCTCGTCACCTCGAAGCGTACAACCAGCCTACATAGCAATGTTAGCTTTGTTCTACACTGTAGCACGTTACTTTTAGTAATAGCTTAACATTTTGTACTAGCAAGGCTAGCTAGAATAAAGTATTTTGTTACTGCAAGTGAGAAAGCAGATCACTTAGATGTTTTTTGAAATAAATTAGCGTTATATTTGCTTTTCTCTTTCATACCTTTGCTACGTTTATTTTCAGCATAAATTGATTACCCTTTTTTTACTTCTTAATTCCTAAGCCCGCTTTACAATAATTTTAACTCAAATCTACTTGTTTGGAAACGACACGTTTATGTTATAATGAAATAGTTTATATCCTATTTTAGATATCCGTTAACTTGTTATACATTACGACCGCGTGTAATTACTTTTTATGTGCTTTCCATGTAAACCTTCGTCTAAATAATTTATTGAACCATCCGATAAAACCGTGTTTTCCAGTTTTAATCGCGCTTTGATAACGCGAGGATTTGCAGTTTGAATTCGTGTTATTTGAACCAATTTTTAATTTGATTCTGCAGCTTGTGCGTTGAAATATTTTCTACAGTGATGCACGTTTTTTTTGTTTGACAAATAGAAGGTATCTTGGGAGTATTCGCTCTTAGCTGGAGACCAATTTGGTTCTTTCTTTATGTAGGCCCAACTGTTCGTTAACGTAGACCGACTGCTTTTGTCTGTAAACCGCTGTCGCAGTTACGGTGGCAGGGTGAATAGATCCTGACTACCGAGGCGTTGCAGTGCTGACTCACCCCCGACGAATAAGATAAGCATCCCGACGCATAGAGGAATGCGACTCGTTTTTTTATGCATATCCAGGATTTTTATTTATCAGCGGTTGATGTCAAACCAGTTCACCATACATGTTTAACAGCTGGCTACGCTAGTGCTACTGGTTATATTTTTTTAATTCTTGCTACGTGGTCTGCATTTAATACTTTAATTTAAGCCACTTGCTATTGAGAAAATATAAGTATTACTTTTTTTCCCAATGCGGCAGCTTGTACGTTGAAATATTTTCTACATTATCGTACCAGTACTTTAAAAGCGCTGCACGTTTTTTATTCAACAAGTAGAAGGTATCTTGCGTATATTGCTCTTAACTGGAGACCAAATGGGTTCTTTCGTTATGTAGGCCCAACTGTTCGTTGACGTAGACCAACTGCTTTTGTCTGTAGATCCCTGCTGCAGTTACGATGGCAGGGTGAATGGATCCTGACTTCCGAGGCGTTGCTGTGCTGACTCACCCCCGACGCACTGCAAGATAAGCATTCCGACGCATAGAGAAATGTGATTCGTTTTTTTTATGCATATCGAGGATTATTTATCAGCGGTGGATGTTGTGAAACCAGTTCATTATACATGTTTAACAGCTGGTTACGCTAGTGCTTCTGGTTATATTTATTTAATTCTTACTACAAAGTGGTCTGCATTTAATACTTTAATTTAACACACGTGCTATTGAGAAAATCTACATTGAATACTTTAATTTAACACACTTTCTGAGGAAATCTAAGCATTGCTTTTTTCTCAATGAGTTTTTATTACATGTTAGCTGCGAAATGCGCACTTCGTGGATCCATTATCAAATTTGTCCTTTACAATATAACTTCAATTTAATACTTTTATTTGTCCATGCAAATCAAGAAATTTTTATTTATTCCTATTGTTAATAAATAATCGTAGGCGACGTGTTTTTTTTTGGTTTTTTTGGTTTGTAGGTAAATCCTCCCACTCTCCGCGTCTGGTAGTTAGCTTCCTAGTATTTAGTTTTCTTCCAGCTAGGTTTAGGTACGTAGCACCGTGATGTATTAACGTCATTTAGAAGCAGTTGCATACATTTGCATAATTAATTCCACGTAAAACTGGGTAAGGCGTTGTCTTTTTTAGTATTTAATGCCACGTTACATGCTGATTTGACTTAAAGTACTTTATTCCTGGGATTAGAGAAATTCTTTACAGCCTACCCTCGGATGGCATTTACCTGCATCAATTGCCGAGGGCGACGTGGGACTAACGCTATTAATTGCGACTACTCACTAAACCCCTCGCCCCTTTCCTCTTGTGACAAAGAACCCTGGAACCACCGTAAGGTATTACTTCAGGGTACTTGAGGGGGATAGATCTTGTTAAAAAATTTTCTCCTTGGCTTCTATTTTGGATCTGTCTCATAGTCTTCTTTCTTGGAAATGACGTGTATAATGTATTTCTCGATCTCCGCCCAATGCGACGGAGAATTAATCATCAATTTCACCATGTTTGTAGCTTTAAATGTCTCTCCAAGATGCAGCTTAAGGGTTGATCTTTTGCTGTGCTATCTTTGGCACAGAAATAATGTTTGTGTCATATCATCTCTCTCTCTCTCTCTCTCTCTCTCTCTCTATTCGCACGCAATGCAGCTGTCGTCCTTATATTTGCCAATTTTTTCCAAATAATTGGAAAAACAACCATGGCCGCTGAGGGCCTGGGTTAGGTAGTATCTTACCTCCGCACACCCCGTTGTAATCCAAGGCCGAATCTCTGGTATTATCCCGTGTGTTCACCTGCCCCCTTCGGACACGGGACATGGGCCTTACAACACATACAAAATACGCTAGAAACATCAAAGACAATGAAATCTGTAAATGCAGACATATAGAAACTCCAGAATATGTGATCTTTGAGTGTCCGATCTTTGAGTACGAGGCAAGGGAGCTCAGATAATTACAAACACATAATATAAATAACATTATCTTTCCTGTGCCATTTCTGGCATAGAAATAATGTGTGTGTCACATCATTTCTCTCTCCGCACGCAATGCAGCTATCGTGCCTGTACTTGCCTATTTTCCAAATAATTGAAGAAATAATCATGGCCGCTGAGAGCCTGGGTCAGGTAGTATCCTAACTGCCCATGTCCCCCTTGTAATCCAAGGCTGGATTTCTGGTATCATCCCGTCTGTTCACCTGCCCTTTTCGGAGTTGTCCCATCTTACCTGCCAGGCCTTCAACGTAATATTTCTCGCCTTGTTTTTAGAGAGGTTAAAATACCTCATATCATGTTGTTTCTTGGGACGACTTCAGCAATAACCATTGCATCCGCAGACACGGTTTTATATGCACTTATTTTTCTTATCGCCATCCGTCGTTGTACCCTCAGAATTAGGCTTCTCTTGTTAGCCAGCAAGCATACTATTGGCCCAGATCGGTGCCCCATACAACATAATGAAATCAGCAACAGCAGACAAAACCTGTCTTTTACAGGCTCTTGGTCCACCTATATTCGTTATCAGCCGGCCAATCCCATTGGCAGCAATCTGGGCTGTGCTAGCCTGGATTTCCAGGTGTTTTTTGTATGATAGACTTTTGCCGAGCATTACCCCTAAGTACCTCACGTACTCCTGTGGTTTGATTTCCAATCCTACCACCTCTATCGCAAAGGGTTTGGATTTCCTTTTACCGGACATTAAGATGGCCTCCGTTTTATTTGGTGCTAGCTTCAGCCCATTCTCTGACATCCACGCCTCCACCATTGCTAGCGCTTGTATAGTTACACCGCAAAGTTCTTGCTTGCGATTCGCTGCGGTCACCAGTGCTAAGTCGTCAGCAAATTCGACCAGCTTAGCATTCTTTGAGAGCACCAACCTCAACACGACATCGTACATGATGTTCTAGCGAATGGGTCCCAGCATCGATCCCTGTGGTACACCAGATACAACAGGTAATGTGAAGGAAGCCCCATTTCTCCCGATGAGGGTCACCGACCTATCATGTAGATAGCTACTGATGACTCTCACCAAGTACGGTAATATCCCCAGTTGCTTAATCCTTCAAAATGGTTCCCCACTTAGCAGTGTTGAACCCATTTTGCACGTCTAGCGCTACTAATAAACAAAATTGCCGGGTGCGCCAAGTATCCCCCATGGCGCTCTTGACACACCCCACCACCTCCTCTAGTGTGTCAAGAGTCTACCAGTCTTCCCTTAACCCAAAGTGCATACAGGAAATGCCCCTCCCCCCACTCATCCGTTTCCTCCTTAAGCCTGCTATTAAGTAAAGTATTTGAATTATTTTACTCAACCGGGGATGAAATGAGGTAATAGTTAATTAACGCACCGGCCAGGTTTGTTATGCGCGGTGAGGTCTAAAAGCAATTATACTACTTTTAGGGTATACGTATTTCAACACTTTTAAAACGTATCTCGAAAGGTCTTTAAACTCTTTTTGTTTAACGAAGGCTTTGAGTGCCAACCCACCTGAAGTATCAATCCTAATTAGAACTTCCCCGGGAGATAGGAATTCCAAAAAACGATTAACAGTTACTACTGGTGTTGGAGTTTCGACTTGCAACTTTCTTACAACCTTTGTTACGCTTTTAAAGGATTAACGATATTATTTTCTTGACTACTTTTAAGTTGTTTGCTGTTCAAAAGGATCGCCATCGTATTACAACGTATTGTAGGGTCCAAAACGAGTGTGTCAGACACCGCTTCTAGTGTTTCATCAGTTATGGGATTGTGTAGATTTCATCCATTAAAAAAAAACTTAAAATGCAAGAACGGTAACTGCGATTACAAACAAGTAAATACGATGTACAGCTCGTTTTTTTTCTTAGTGTAAGATACTTATTTAGTTGTCAACGTATTAATTAGCAAATTAATTCTGTAACATGCTTTCCCATTTTTTTTTTGAAAAAAAAAGAAAAATCAACAATACTGGATTACTCATATCAATTGTGCTTACCTATTTATCTTTTGTTATAAGTTTGTTTGATTTCTGGAAATCGGTGCAGTGTATCCCCAACTTTCGTGATAACCTTTGGATTTTTGCTCCTCCTTCTTCCTTGACCATCACTACTCCCACTCCGATCCATATTATTTCTGAACTTTTTTTCGACCAACAACTACTTTTAGATTCTTTAATTTCCTCCTCTTTCTCCAGACAACCTCCCGGTCTCGGCTGTACTTCCTTGGTACAACACTATATACGAACGTCCGCCGAGCCCATCAAACAACGATATTATCCTCTTTCCCCTCATCTCCTCAAGGTTGCCCATTCAGAACTCGATGAGATGCTCCGCTAAGAAAAATCAACAATACTGGATTACTCATATCGATTGTGCTTACCTATTTATCTTTTGTTATAAGTTTGTTTGATTTATGGTTAATTGGTGTGTGAGGAAACGTTTCTGCTACTCCCCAATATTTCCTTACTTTGTAATAAAAGTTTGTAATGCCTTTATCGTTATTATATTATATAGAGTATCCAAACAGTTTTTTTTACATTTTACAGAATACGGAATAATTTATGCTTGATCAGCATGCTATGCTTATTCTTTTATTTCAGGTTTGCTTGACTATTTTTATTGCAGGGAAGCGTTACATGAAGAAATTGTTGTAAGTTGAACGATTTCATACTTGTTATTACTTTAAATATCTATCCGTTGTTTTGCAATTTATTTATTAATGAAAATCAATTTTTAATTAATCTACCTTTAAATTAATACACACGAGTTAAAATGCATACAAATCTGAAACTATTCTAAAGTATTCACTTTATACAAACGGCGATCCAAAGACGATGTAATTTAAGTACGCTGACAGGAAGGGAGCGCAACACCTTCTACTAGTCTACTATAAGTGTCTGTATTTTTCTAAACTTAACACAAAGAGTGTAAAGTCCCGATCGTCATTCATGTTTGTATAAAAGTGTTTTACTATTTTCATTCTTTATCTTAATTTAATATCATATTGGAATCGCTCCATTATTAAATGTTGTTATACTCGGGCAACCGTTATACTGCGCAATTGTTATACTCGCAATATAATTCCCGCCAATTGTAACTAAACCGCACACGTTTTATACGTGATGCAACTGCTTTTTAAGTCAATTCGCAAGCACAATTTAAATCAAAACAAAGCACTTACATTCTCAGGGTCCAACGATGTTTTTCAGGATGGGTTCGATTCACGCCATGTTGAACCAGATTACATCCGTTCTTCCTGTGCCTTCTATGCTTGTAGGGGATGAAGGAACACCAGGTAAAGAAGCGACACAAAACAAGATAAAAAGGAACCTACATGCCTAAAAAATGAAAAGACACACCACACCAAGATAGATGTTGCTTCGTCGAGGGCTCGTAACTTAATGGCGTCTTTTACCACCACGCGCGTACTCCGCTATTCACTCTGCGCGGACGCGACTGTCAGCGACGACGGAAGTTAATGTTATTAATTTAAAAAAAACGCGGAAATTTATTTACAAATTAAATCTAACATGATGCATGCCGGTTGGCATGTAACACTGTACTCTATCAAAACTTCGGTGAATTTTATAAGCTGCGTCATGTTGCAACCTTTTTTAACTAAATGAAATTAATAACCTCATTTCTACTATTTAATGTTTGCCTAAATAGCGTACTAGCGCCACAACTTTTGATTAAGAAAATTAACGACGGCAACTGACAACTAGCTGTGTATTGACACACGCAGTGCATGTGCCTAGGACAAGATCTGTGGTAAAAAAAGATGAAATAAACGTACTATTAAGCGCAACTATACTAGTAGTTATGCTAGGCCGTTTTGAGGAAAAAATTTCCTTTATATACAAATTTTGTCATAGAATCACATGTGTATCCGCTTAAAATAAAATGTGGGTGAAGCGCTGGGGGTCCGGTGCCTTTGTTGGTTGATAGTTTACTTAACGATGAATGTGTAATGGGGCTACTTAGGCCTTAGTCCTCGTCACCGTGGGGGCGCAGCGCCGGGTGTCTTTGTTGTTATATAGTATGGTGAATAGAGCTGCGCTCTTGTGGGGGGTGCTTGTGCCTTTGCTTAATGAGGAACGCGGTTCCTTAGAGCTTTGCCCTCCTCGTTTTTATTCTCGTCGCATTAATTAATTGGAAAGCGATTTTTAGGTTAAGCAAAAATAAGACATTCTGAAAATGATGTATGCGGAATGGGGCTCCTTAGCGTGTTCTGAATAGGACTGTGCACCATGAGAGATTTTTAGGTTAAGCAAAAATAAGGAAAGTGCTGGATGACGTTAATCATTCTCAAAATGATGAACACGGAATGGGCCTCCCTAGTGTGCTTTGAACGGGCTGTGCCCCATGAGCGATTTTTAGATTAAACAAAAATAAAAAACGTGGTGAATGACGTTAATCATTCTCAAAATGATGAATGCAGAATGGGGCTCCCTAGCGTGTTCTAAACGGGGCTGTGCCCCCTTAGGTAGTTAACTTCTTAGGAGATATTTAAGAATTCTTAGCAGTACTAGGGCTTTGCTCTCGAGAGCTTTAACAATTATTTTTGTATTAAATATCAAAGAACAGCAAAATTGTACGGCTTGTAGTATAATGGTTTTAGCTTAAAAAAGGTGTGCATGCAAAATCATGTTAAGACAGGTATGTCGTTATTTTGTTCATGGTTGCATCACCAAAATAATTTATACAATTACACTAAACTCGCAGCCGGATCTAACATATAACCTCGTCTTTTTTAATGCTAATTATAGTCGTCTAAATTTAAAATATATGTTAATTATATCAATATTCATCGTGAATTATTTGCCCTTGAATAAAAAGGATTAATTTAGTTTTATATAACGAGTATTTTTTGCTTATATTAGCAATTTGAATATATTTAAATATTTAATGTCATTATACATTCAATTTATAAGGTAGCAGTAAACATTCTTTTATTTTTAATAGTTTGGTAATTGTATGCAGATGGCGTATTAGCTCATTAATTTCATCATTATTTGCATCTGTATTTTTGAAGTGATTAGTAGACTTGTAGCGCGAGTATAAAAAAGGTAAGTTATATTTTATTTTTTCTTCATTTTGTTTTATAATATTTTAATTGCCAGTTAGTAACAACATTTTTCTGCTGTTGTTTGTAGATGGACCAAGTAATGAAAAACAATAATAAAAAGTCAATTGTAGGCCTTAGAAAACAAGTAAAGAAGTTATCTGACTTACCACTAAAGTTCTGCAAACAATTTAAAATGCAAAAACAATACATGCCAAATATGGTGATTGTGTTCTAATTGAGTTAGTCAACAATATTTTATTTCTTCCGCAACGGTATACTGAATGATGGAGGCAACAGATTGATGAATTGGATTAGGTGAAATACGCAACAACCGTATTGAAATTGGTGGACATTAAAATACCTAATTAGCTTGTTTCCTATGAAATAGAACTCATATAGAAAAACAAAAAAGTAGTTGGTATTTTTTTAAATTATTGCTTGTTTTGAATAATGGATCAAATGAATCAAAAAACAATTAAGGTTTTAAGTGATGTCAAACTATCTGAAACATACTACCTATGTATCTTGTTAAGTCTTTCAAAAACATTACAAATTACCTGAATTTTTCAATTTTGAAAACATTCGGGTATCTCTGGAACAAAAATAAATCAATATTCAAAAAAATTTGGGTTAAACATAATCAGAGAGCTATCAATTCAGTAACAAAAAATCAGCAACCTTGATTGACATATTCGTAGTTTCTTAACGTTATTAATATTCAATTAAGAGTAGATTTTGGGTTTTGCTAGGTTTAATGTTATATAATATTTAAAATGCCAAAGTTCGTTATTAACAATTGACGTTTCGGAAGCTATGTTTGTTTAAACTTAGTTATTTATTAGACTGTTGGTTTTCGTGAAATTTTATGTTGTAATGTAAATTGTATTTGTTTTGTTTTTTTGTTTTTGTTTTCCTATCTTTTTGTTTTTTGTTTTTTCTCCTTTTTTCTTTCTTGTGCTTTACTTTTCTTTTTTTCTTTCTTTTTTGTTTTTCTTTTTTTTCTTTTTTGGTTTTTCTTTTTCCATTTTCCTTCTTCAAACTGTTTTTCTGTTTCCTTTTGTTTTTCTTTTAAAAAAAAACAAACAAAACGAATACATATTACACTACAACATAAAATTTCACATAAACCAACAATCTAATAAATAATTAAATTTAAGGGAACATATTTTGCGAAACGTCATTTGTTAATAAATGACTTTGGCATTTAAAATATTTTATGACACTTGGACGAAGGAAAACCAAAATCTACTTTTAATTTTTATATATATATTTTATTATATTATTATATATATTAACGAGCCCCTACGATGGGCGTCATAAAATTTCTGTGATATTAGCTCTGATTCTTTTATTATTTTCAGCCCTTATGTTATGAAATGTTAAATTAGGCTTTTACCCTGAATGGATCTTATTGAATCAAATAAAGCAATTCTATAATACACAATATAATGATTTTTTTTTTCTACAGAATATCTACATATAACAGATCTATGGTTTTCTGAAAGTCAGCAAAAATATCCTTTACTAATTCAGGGAGCTTCGAACGTTCCAAGATGCCTATTTCCTTGTCATAAATTGTTAAGTTACCTTTTTTGTTGACTCTTACAAATACACAGTGTGATAAATATTAAATTAAAACAGTTTTCAAGAATATAGTGTATTAAGATTGCCAACCTGGAATGGGTTTTGTAGTTCCATTCTAGTCCATGATCTGTATCCCCTTTCTATGTCTTCTTTCCTTATTAATGTGCCTGCCCCATAAATTGTTTCCAAATCAGAATACTTTTATTTTTAAACCATCTCCAAAATTTGAGTATGTTCAAATTTCGGAGTCCCAAATTGAAGTCGTTTTAGATATTCCAAATTAAAGCCATCTTATTTAAAATTAGAATTCAAAGTCGTCTATTTATCCAGATTGAAGTTAAAATTAAAAGTCCTGTTTTATAACTATTAGAAATGGATTTTAATTAAGTGGTTTTACTTACGTCTTATTTATAGATCGGCTTCTTTTTGTTACATAAATTCACGCACTTTTAACTCTCATTTTCAATTCACTGGTTACGTAAATTCTTAATACTTTTTAACATAGTCGTAACTCAGTTTCAATATAGACTAACTTGTGGCTTCGTCATTATCGTATATATATAAGCCGTACCTCTACCTGATTTTATTGGCTTATTTATGTTCTGGGACGATACTTCTGCCTTAATCTTGTATGCTTCAGGATTTTCACCAATTATTTAGTTCAAATCTTTCAATGTATGCATCTACTGTCACGTACGCCTCTCGCATGTCGTGGTATATTTTGTGAAATTCCAACTTTTACCTTTTATTAAGTCAGGTATTCGGATGTTTGTTACATTTTATCATCTAAATTGAATCGCCTGGTGTTGTTTATTTCTATAGAATATTGGATTTTTGAACAAATGTGATTTCTTCTAGTCACGTACAATTTTCTAATAATGAATTATTTAGAATGCGTGTATGATGATATTTTAACGCAATTATTACATCTTTGCAATGCCAATTTATCTAGGTTTCCCGGTGATCTAGTTTTTATGCAATTTGTTGCGTTTTAAAATCCTATCCTACTTGTAAACTACTCATAGACATGTTCTTATGCATTTTATCCCGTGTATTTTATATACAGTGTGCTCTCAATTAACAATATGCAGGGTGACCGATTTACTCTTATAATTGCTGAAATTGTGTGCCCTTCTTAATGTCGAAGTTGTATTTCTTTATTCTACGACCCCCCATGACTTAATCTTCCTCTAAACTATCCTATTATCATAGCAATATATATATATATATATATATATATATATATATATATTGCCGTGGAACTCGGGTAAGATGCTTACCAACCATAAATTATTTTCGAAAATTTTATAAAATTTTCAGATTCGACAATAAACAAATTTTCAAAAATTAACCAATTTAAAAAAAAATTATCCTTACCCGTTTTCCTCTTTTCCTCGGTTGAACGGCCTTCTTCAACTGCTTCCGGCTAGCTCATTTGGATCTCCCCTTGGGTAACTAGATTCACTCGCATGTTCCCAATCGTACACACACACCAGCAATAAAACCTCAAATACAACCAACATACAAGCTTTTATTTATAACTATTTACGTATGAAATGCAATATTCTCCATATGCCATTGATCACATTACACTTCAGAAAACCTTATTTTATAATGTCCAGTATTTTATTTTTAAATCATTAAACACAGAAATTGTACCCGGAGTAAATGGGCCTTGAATAATACCTTCTTTAAAATTCCTTCTTTATAATTTATTTATTCATTTTACTCTAACTAAACTCTGGGGTAGGGTGAGCTCAGAATAACCCAGCTAATTATGCATTTGCATACTTTTAAAACAAATAACAAAACAAAGCCATGAACTATTTACAAAAATTTCACGTTTTGATGGAACGTTTAAAAGCTTTATAGACACCTTCAACTTTCTAGTTAAATACCATAATAAAGTTTTTACACGTATTAAGTTCAATACGTAAATAATACACACTACCTTGAAATTTCACTCTCATACTTTCTCCCAATATTCACAGTTTATGAAGTCACAATTCAAATCGTTACCTGGAAATTTTTAGTAGATCTCTGCTCTGTGAATGATGCCATCTATTTCTTCTGCCCGTTCTGCAGGTCGTTTCTAGCTGTTACTAGAAAAACTTCATTTAAATTGAACTGCAAACGCGGCCTCCCCGGTGTAACCCAATTCCAAATTCCATTTAAAAGTATTTTTTTATTAATTAGATGCTTCAAACCACGTTACTTAATGCCCCGACACGGGTTGATTATAATTATAGATGATATCTCTATTAAAATGTAATTTCGGCACACTTAACCGCGTATTTAATTAAGAGACTACCACCTTGTAATACAATTCAACTGATTTAGTAATACTTACAACTCGTGATACTTAGATACGTTGTTTGGAGCGATCGAAAACTTAAGGGCCCTCACCACGTTCTCTAAAAGCATTTATACACTCCGAATGTAACCTCTCCATACCTGCCTAACGCGAAATCCCTTGTTAACACCACACATTCTCGCAATTTTGCACTCACTCCATTTTCAAATCCGCGAATTTCAATACCTCGTTATAAAATTTCAAGAATATCACGCTACACTATCCTCGTGCTTGTTTTAAATCAAACTAACATATCGACCAATCGTAGACCTAGTGACGCTTCACAAATCCCTCTTATCCTATTAGTGTCTCTTACTTATGCGTTTTCTCTGTCCCTTTCTACCGTGGTCTGAGTGGTACAAAATCGATATTCTTGACCATCTGCTGTCTAAACACACGTAGACTTGCGACGTGACTTTAAATAACCCCTGTTTAGTATTTTATGCTAAAACATTCACCCGTTTCCAATATACGTAGAATCTGCATGTTTATCTACTCAAATTTATTAGAACTTGACATTTAAAAGTTTGCAGGTGTTTGATCGTAACGAACGTTCTAAATACAATTCTCCGAGCTTCGTTTCATGGTATTTCAATCCTCCTGATATATCCGTTTGTTAGCAACGTGTTTCACCTTGGGTTTTTACAGGCTTTTATGCTTATTATATATCAATAATTGTTCAATTAACTCTAATTAAATTAATAATGAATGGCATTGGCTTCTACCATTTCATATTAAATTTTTAATTATTATTTGTACAATTTCGTTAATACCCGTTACTTAAAAATAAATTAATTAATATAAATTTCGCACGTAATTTCTGTTTGTTCCTTTATACAGGGTGTTTTGAAATTGTTTCTTTTTGTATTTATTTTTAACCCTTTAAAACCACTATAATATATATGAACTCCTGTAACTATTATGCGCCGACGTTTGGTCGCATAATAAATATGCTATGTATTAACTGGAACTCTCGATCGCCGACTTTGGGCTGTCCAATAAATACTTGATGTGATAACGCCGTACTCGGTATCAATGGCGTATTCAACTTATAACTCCACCTCTCTGTTTAAATTATCAAATTACACTCCCACAAATTTTATTATTCGGTCTCGACTAGCTTTTACTTTTATAAAATGAAGTTAGTTAATTCCATATAATAAAAAGAAATATTATGTACAGGTTTGGAAAATTATTAAAATACACTTTTCAATCAATAAATATTGTAAATTTTATTTATCTCAAAAATCATATGCTTTTCAATCAATCTAAAGTCACCAAAAACTATTGTTTTTATAAAAGAAGCCTGGAACGTTCAAAACCCCTTTATTATATTACGTACTTTCTACGTATGCAAGGTTCGTTGTTGACTCCGTTACACTAGTTTATATTAATTAAGCAAATTCAATATTCAAATTCAAATACAAAAAAATGTCTTAAAACTAAAAAGATCTAACCTGGTCTGTTTACTTCGTGCTTCTATATTTCTTCCTCGCAATTCAAAATTGTACCAAGACTATCTACGCATCCATTATCAACTAACATCAATTAGAATTTTCCATGCATTATGATTAACATCGTATTAAAAATTATTCTCGACCAATTCGGAAATATTTTATACCCATTTAAAATATTATCTATCCACACGCTTGAATTATTATATTTGATTTATTGTCGTCACCTTCTGGATTATTATCACCAGCCTTAGATTTATTATCTTCCAACTGGGAATTATTCTCATCAAACTTAGAATCATGCACCCCAAACTTAGATTTATTCTCACCAGACTCAGAGCCCTATTATTATTATATTTTAGTTTAAATAAATTTCCAAAAATCTACTTACGTTAATCGGCAATAAAAATTTTCATCTTCGTCGCACTATCTGTCACTAAACAATTTTCACTTTTAAATATTATTCTTACGCGTTACTCTTACATTCAGAGTGACGCACCTTCGAATTTGTTGAGTTGAGAACTGAGCTCCGTTATCATTTCTCGTTGTTAATATATGAGTAGGTCCCCCTCTGTCTGTGGGTTTGGCCTACTAATCTTAACCAATAGGGTCTTCGCATTTTCTACACTTAAAGTTGTATTCTGCTGTAACATTCTCGGCCTTTCGAGTAATTGTTGTTTGCTTACAGCTGCTTTGTTATCAGACATGCGGTGTTTTGAGTAAATTAATCGCTTTTCCATATTATACACAAATACCTGATGCAATTCGACTTTCAATTTTCATATATGCTTATTTATTTACGCATTTTTAATTACCTTTACTTATCAAAATTGTTAATTGTTTGTACGCACTTACACTACGCTTCTTTAAGTTTTATCTCTTATCTCCGTATTATCATAACTGATTGGAATTCTTTTGAATGCGTGTTTAATTACCTTTATTATGCTTACTTCTGAATACGCGTGCCTCTACTGAAAAATATCGTTATTTGCATTACCTAAAATTTACTAAAACTCTATATACCGGGTGTTTAATATTTGTTATTTACCTAATGCATGTATTACTTATTTCTATGCTAGCTATGCGCCTTATTGTCCTAAGATGTGTCTATTTGCGTCGCTTAAAACTACTTATACTCTATATACAAAGTGTTGACTGCTTACTATTTACAAACTATCCCAATTACTCAATTTTCTCCTAAATAAATGCAGTTTTCTGCTTCCTATTGTGATTTATGATTCCTACATGACCATTGCTATAAAATACACCCTTAAACAACCCTTTATCACAGCAATATATATATATTTAAAAATTAAAAGTAGATTTTGATTTTTTTATATATAATTTTAATTGCGTCGGTCAGCTCAGTTTTTGAATTACGCATGGAGCTTGCGACAATACGACAAACAAAGCCTTTAAACCTACCATTTACCTCTCCTTCCTGTTTTAATCTTTAAACCAAAACACCATTAAGCACAAATTATTATAATGTTCTTAAAAATATTTACAACGTATAAAAAGGTTAAAATTCTTTAACTGGAATTTTCTTCTAATAAATGAATCAATAAATTTAATAATTATTATTACCAAAGATGATCAAAAAGTCAGCAAAATCATTAGTATTACTAATTATTAATTGAATCTTATGTACGTTCATTTAACCTCATTTATTTACTAATTTATAACATATACGCAAAATTAAATCTTGCCGACCCTCACATAAATAATCATGAAAGCAATTTTTAAAGTATTTAAATTGGTAATATTTAATTAAATGTTAAATTATAAGTTTTTCAATTTAGCAAACTGCAATGAAATATCCACAAATAAAATAATCAAATAATAAACATTCAGATTGGCAAACCTGTTGCTTTTCAGCTTAAATCAGTCTCAGGTCCAACCGTTGTGTGCATCCCTCATAGCATCGCCTTAAATACACTAGCGTACTCCATTAAACTCCTTCATTATAAATCATTGAAGCAAATGCTTGTTGCATTTCCTCTTTTGTTCCATTAATAATTGCTTCAGCACTTAGTTAAACTTGTTCCCTTATTTATAGAGACTGAACTCCAGTAATTATTTAAATTTGTCTCCCGTGTTTGTTTAGAGCTGTCTCCAGTAATTCTTTAGAGATTCTTTAGAGTCCTTTTTATCAAGGTTAAAATTATAATTTATATTAAAACAACTTTCAGTTACTTACGTTTTTCTGTTTAAGGGTAAAACGACAAACCATTAATTTTCCATATTCAGCGGAACTATTTCACACTTTACAATTACTCACTTAACGTGTATATTTTGATCTTCAGAGACGTGAACTGTACTTTACTTCATGATGAACTGATTTGTTTACAAATCTGGTCATATTTAAATGCACCGTCTATCTATTGACAAGCGCAAAGTTTGTTGTTTGTGTATACCAGGTTTTCGGATATTCCATTGTGCTATGGTTGTATATTAACATCAACGCGTTCCTCTTGTCACGTACGATTTCAAGTTAATAGCATTGATCCGCTTGGATTTTCATACTTCTAGATAAGTAAACCGTTGTTTGTTCAAATAAATCTGGTGAACTTTGATTTTTAATAAACATGCTTTGTTTGTTTCCAATAAATCAGGTGTCGATTTTAATTCTTTAGTCACGTAGGCGAATACAATGTATGCATTAAATTATCTGCGTTTTCAACGAACTTCGTTCGTTTATGAAATCGATTTGTCGTCCGTCTGTCCGTCCGTCCGAGGCCTTTCTAATGGTCGGACATCAATGTGTGATACATCAATCGATTCAGCTCGGTGTCCAGAGCTTAAGTTTTGATGTCAGTTAAAATCGGGCCACGGGGCGCCGTGCCCCGCGATATTCCGTCGGGGAAAAAATTTCAAATAGGTCCAAAATTAATGTGCGATACATATTTGGACTCCCTAACATAGCTGAGTCGAAATATGGTACCCCACAAAATCTGACCACGGATACCCGACCCCCCGGAATTAATTTTATAAAAATTTCAAATAGGTCCAAAATTAATGTGCGATACATATTTGGACTCCCTAACATAGCTGAGTCGAAATATGGTACCCCCACAAAATCTGACCACGGATACCCGACCCCCGGGGAATTAATTTTATCAAAAATTTCAAATAGGTCCAAAATTAATGTGCGATACATATTTGGACTCCCTAACATAGCTGAGTCGAAATATGGTACCCCCACAAAATCTGACCACGGATACCCGACCCCCGGGGAATTAATTTTATCAAAATTTCAAATAGGTCCAAAATTAATGTGCGATACATATTTGGACCCCCTAACATAGCTGAGTCGAAATATGGTACCCCCACAAAATCTGACCACGGATACCCGACCCCCGGAATTAAATTTTATTTTTATCTGAATACTTATAATTATTACAACATAATAATTTTAATTTCTTTAAATTGTTTTAAAGTAAGTCTACATTTGGAAGTTCGTTGCGCCAATGCCTTGCATTTTCAACTTGTTTATCCTACGCATTATTAAACCTGCCTGTATTAATTATGATCCTTTATGTATTAATGATGCGTTATCCACGCGTGTCGCGAATCAGCTTGCATTTCTGTTATTTAACGTATTGCAGATTTGTTTTATTCATATAAATTTTTAAAATATTTTTTATTAATTGAATTAATTACGATTTTTATTTATATACACAACGTTGTCATTTACATTCCAGTCTAATCATCGTATTACTTGTTTTCTTCAAAAAACTGTGTGGTTTTCTGAGTCTTTATGTATTTTATGTGGAGTGCGCTATACTCTTAGTCCTGACTACCCCTAAATGACCCTATTAACACAGCAATATATTGCTATAATAATAGGGTCATTTGGGGGTATATAAGATTACTAGGATAGTGCGCTTTATATAAACATCATGAGAGTCCAGAAAACTAGACATTTTACCAAGAAAAATGCGAAATTCGACGATTAGGCAAAAAGGCAAATACCAACGCCCTGTATGTAAACTATAATTATAGTTAGACTCAAAGAAAGGAAGAGTATTCGTAAAGATTCAATTAAATAAACAACCTTGTGAGTCATAAAACCAAAGGGACAGAAGCTATAAAACAATACGCGTGAGTAGTGCATCTTTATTACACAAGGAATTCTATTTAAACGAGCAGGTTTGTCAATGCGTAGAACAGATAAACGCATATAATTTCGTACATCAATAAATATAAAGCTACGTGACTAAAAAGCATAAAAATCCAACACCTTGATAATTTGGAAAAAATAACGGCATGAAGATACCACAGTTCAACAAATTTGCTGTACAAACAAAGCGTACGTGACTTAAAAGACTATGGGGGATTTTAAAATCCAACAAATCTATACAAATAACCTGAAATCCTACCTGCAATGAAGAGCACCTCGATTTCGTTATACATGGAAAATTCATAGAAATACCCAAGCCTGCGTGTGAGAATCAAGGTACAAGGCGGTAATCAACGAACTATGCGCTTGACCGACCAATTGCAAACAAATAGGCGTTCTCTTTAAATACCACAGGATTTCGTAAACAAATAAGTTTGAGTGAAATGAAGGCACGGTTCACATCACCTGATATAAAGTATTTACATGAAATAATTACAAGTGATTTTATAATAAATAATTTAAATGTGGTGATAATTAAATAAGTAAATAATTAAACAAGGTTCGTCGTTTAATCCTCAAAAACGTAAGTTATAAAAGGTTGCTTTAAGATTTATATTAACAAAGAACTCCAAACAATCTCTGGATCCGACCGGAAGAGGTTCAATAAGCATATCCAAGTAATTTCTGGAGAAGTCAAATAAGTATATCCAAGTAATTTCTGGATCCAACCAGGAGTATTTAAATAAATAAACTGAAGTTGAACCAGCGAATAATTGGAGCAGAAACTGAATTAGGGGAACGAGACACTCCAAAATAGAGACATTATAATTTGAGTTACGGCCTCTATACTTGCGGCCACATCCCCAATGCTCCACCCGGAGGTACTACATTGGGTTTAAACGCGAAAAATAAACGTGCTTCTTATTAATTCTAACTTCATAATTAATCCACCATAAATAAAATTCTAAATAAAAATCTAACAAACTGAAACAAAAACTAAAAACAGGGTTTAAATAATGGTATCCCAAGCGTTGACTTTGGAGTGTGCCCGATCGACAAGACACAAGCAAAAATGAGAGAGGGAGGGATCCGTAATACCGGATAGCAGACGCCGGCTCTGCTTACCAGTGCGACCTGAATGGTCGACTTAAAACAATCCAAATCTAGCTAGCTAATTTAAAATGGAATCAAATTTTTTAAGCAATTACCAAAAGTATTAATAGTGAATCCAGCTATTTTGCCTGCTCTATAAATTTACAAATTCGTCCTCCCTGATTTAAGTATTTTATCCTAAATTTGTCCCTAACGTTCTCTAGCATTCCCTAACTGACATATTATATATACAATCTTCTTTTCTATATATACCGCGGCCAAAAATTGGCGACAGAACGTCAAACGAATTAAACCAAGCCACAAAACAATACAATGCAACAAAAAGGGACATTATAATTTGAATAACGGCCACTATACTTGCGGCCACGTCCCCAATGCTCCACCCGGAGGTACTACATTGGGTTTAAACGCGAAAAATAATCGTGCTTCTAATTCATTCTAACTTCATAGTTAATCCACCCTAAACAAAAAACTAAATAAAAATCTAACACACCTAAAAATCTAACATACCTAACAAACTCTAACAATCTAACAAACCTAAAAATTTGACAAACTGAAACAAAAACTAAAAACAAAAACTAAAAACAGGGTTGGAAATAATGGTATCCCTATCGCTGATTTTGGAGTGTACCCGAACAACAAGACAAGCAAAAATGAGAGGGGGAGGGATCCGTACTACCGGATAGCAGACGCCGGCTCTGCTTACCAGTGCGACCTGAAGGATCGTCTTAAAACTATCCAAATCTAGCTAACTAATTTAAATCCATCCCTAGCTTTCCTATCATTCCCTAACTGATTTATATTATGATTACAATCTTCACAATTATACTCTTCCTTCCCAAATATATACTGCAACCAAAATGGCGACAGAACGTCAAACAAAACAAATATGCCACTTAATACTACAATACATGCTAATAAATAAATAAATATAGTGTAAATACAAAATATAAATAAATATGATTATGTAAATATATAAATAAATGTTTAATAAGCGTTAAGCGTTAAGCATATAGCAGTGCACAAAATAGCCAAAGCATCACCCTATTTATCAGGTGCACTCGCACAAGCATTATGTCGGCTAGCGCCATTACGCACAAAACGTGCTTGTTAAATTATTTCAAAAACTACTAATTAATGTAAATCAATGCTTGTGCGAGTACAGCCGCCACAATTTAAATCTTACCTCGATAATAAAATTCTCCAGCATCCGAAAATCTGGTCGTCTGCCTACATCTAACTGTAACTTACTTCTAAGGGGAAGATGGGGGTGCACTGTTAAAGTCCTGGTGGGTATGCACTAAATGTTCTTGGGGGGGGATTACAATCACTATCACTCCACTTTCAAGTCCTGGGGGGAGGGATGCGCGGTTTCACTCTATTTTATTATCCTTGTTTATTTCATTGATTTAATTTAATGAGGGTATCTGATTTATTTGTTATTGTTTATCTGTTATTATTTATTCCCGATTTCCTGAATATCCGCACATAATTATGAAGATAGGCAGTGACTGTATTAATGGTGTGGGGGGTTTCACGTGCATATTGGACATTTGGGTATAATTATCATGTTTATTTTTTTTTAATTTTATTTATATCAGCTTTTGGTTATAGCTATGCTTGTATCCTTATTCACGCCAAGTCGATCTAAAATTTTCCAATCCTCCCACCAACCCCACCAAATTTTACACGCGGTTGTCATTGTCTAATCTCGCGACCCTTCCCGCGAATTCTTTTAAGGCTGTCCAGAACGCCTTCTGGTTAACCACTTCCCCGACTTCCTCTAGGCTCTTTGGCCATGCCAGACCTAGGATAGCTAGTTTGCTATCAGCCAACCCACGATTTTCCGCCTCAAGGGGGCAGTCGAAGAGCACGTGCTCTGCGCTTTCCGCGTCCTTACCGCATTCGCAGCGGTCGCTGTTGGTTAGACCGAACCTTTGTAAATACGCCTTCAGGGCGCCGTGCCCTGTTATCAACTGCACCATTTTGTGATCTAGCTTAACCTCGATCCTACCTCTAGCTTCTATGCTCGGTATGAATTTGTGGGTCAACCTGCCCGTGGCAGCGTTGTTCCACCTTTCTTCCCATTGTCGAATTGATTTTTCGCGCAGCTTTCTTTTGATTAAAGACCTCGGTATCGACGAATGTGATATCCGAAAATCGCCCGTCGCGGCCTCTTTAGCTAATTCATCAGCCCTATCATTTCCTACGTTACCATCGTGCTACCTAACCCAACAGAACTTTAAACGTCGAAACTCGAGCGCTGTATGCGCTATTCTCCAGACGTCCGCTTGGAGGTCTGTCGAGGTGTTCATGTTATTTAATGCCGTCAGCGCTGATTTACTGTCGCTGATTATATAATAATCGTCTCTGCCCGTGTGATTTATTACGTAATCGATAGCTTCTCGTATGGCTACCAATTCGCACTGGAAGATAGTGCCCCAGTTCGTGAGTTTGGTTTGAAAAAGAAACACCTACCTTTCCTGCTTAAACACGACAAACGCCGCGCCTGCTTGCCCGTCATCCGTACGTGAACCGTCCGTGTAAATTCTGATACCCGTCGCGTCCCGATCTCCTTCGACAAACTCGATTCCTCTAATATCGGCCGGGTGCCCCAACTCTGATACCACGATCTTTCTTGCAACGTCTCTATTACCAAGATTAATATCTTCGATAATTTCGCGCCCTTTCCCTATATCTATAAGTCTCCTATCTCTAATTTCCCTAACGACATATTCGATAGGGAGAGTCCTACTGATCACCAGGACAGCCTCCGTGGAGGTGGTCCTGTATGCCCTCGCCGCCTTTACCGTGGTTATACGTTGCACGCTCATTAATTGACGAATCTCCCTTTACAACCTTCCGTCCATACGGATGCTGCGTACAGCATTGCCGGTTCAATTGCTCCGGCATAGACCGTTCTCAGCGATTCGCCTCTGAAACCCCACTTTATTTTAGCCGCCGCCATCATTCTATTTGATATTTCGCCGCCCTTACTTTTAACGTATTGTACGTGCACTTTCCAATTTAATTTATCGTCGATCTTGACGCCGAGGTAGGTAATACAATCTTTAAACGGGATATTCTCCCCTCCTAGCTCTAGTCTAGGAGGTCTCTGTCCTGGTTTCGTGTCGAAATAAAGCGCCTCTGACTTTGCCGTGTTAAATTTTAATTTTACCACCTGCGACCATTCGTGTAATTTCTTAAGCGCCTATCCATTAACAATCTCGATCTTACAATTAAAAGCGTGTCATCCGCAAACCCAACGATTGAGTATCCAAAATGTGGGACCAGAACATGACCCCTGCGGGCATCCCCTTTCCACCTCACGCGACAGAACTTCACCCGGAATTTCAACCTGTGCCAATCGCCCCGAGAAATAACTCTTGACCAAAGACATCAAGTTTCACGGACAACCCCTACGATCTTAACTCGCAAACGATTAATGGCCACCAGGCAGCATCAAATGCTCCTGAAATGTCCAAAGCAATAACGACACAGTACTCTTTAGCATCTCTCGCCTGCTTAATTTCCCCGACAACGAACTCTAACGCGTCGATAGTCGACTTGCCCTCCACAAAACCAAACTGTCGGTTATTAAAACCGCCGCTGTCTTGCACTAGGTGCTCAACACTCGTAGTCATAACGCGATCTAAAACTTTTCCCAGCACCGGTAGCAAGCTAATTGACCGATAGCTGCCCGGATCTGACGCATCCGCCTTTTTAGGTTTAGGTATAAATTTCACATTCTGGATTTTCCAGCAACGCGGAAAAACTCCCCTTTCTAAACAAAGATTAAACAATCCGACAAAGACACACGGGGCTAACAGGCACGCCTCCAGAGCTGCGTCTGAAGTGATTCCATCATGCCCCGGTGCCTTCTTAGGGTTCAGCCTCCTAAGAACCCTGACGACCTCGTGAACTAGGATTGCCTTATCGGCACCTGTTCCTTGCGACTCTGCAGCTTCCCGACGCACTAAATCGTGCGACCCTTCATCCTCTTCGGGATTATCCGATGGGAAAAATTTCTCTAGCAAATATTCCGCTGTGGTTTTAAAACCTTCCGTGTATTCGCCATTTGTTTTCTTTATATTACTGAGCGCGATTTTTTGTTGTCTTCCTCTAATTACGCGGTATGCGGTTCCCCAGGGATCTTTCTCCGAGTTTTGCGTGCAGAATTCTTTAAATTTATTCGTTCGTGTTTCTTCTATTAATATTTTATATTCGCCGTAACTTTGATTATATTCTATTCTCCGTTGTTCTCTTATATCTCCCAAGGCGCATTGATAGTGGCGCCTTAGGTTACGCGTTTCTGCCCGCTTGGTGGTTAGTTCCTGGGTCCACCAGGGTACGCTGTCTTTAAATGTTTTCTTTTGCGGCATGGAATACGACGACGCGTCTACCACCGCGTCGTTAAATTTTATCGCGAGTGTTTCCACTTCGTCTGCCTCTCGGCAGTTAAATAGCTCATTTTAAAGCAACAAAAAAGGGACAACAGGTTAGCCATTGTAAATATTTTGTTGCATTGATGATTTCATTTATGAATATTTAAAAATATTACATTCACGAAAACTTATGTGAGTGTCAACAAAAATCGTTTTGGCATGCGTTATAATTTACGTAAAAAATTTAAGAAAGACTGATGAATGTTTATAGAGCTTCAAGTAATAATAAAAAGGGTGATTTTTGCTGGATATTTGATCAATTAAAGGAAATTATAATTTTTGGGAGAAATTAATTCAATTATATACAAGAGGTTCTATTCAACCATATTATAGACGCTTTGTACATTGTATATATTAAGAACATTATATAAATTGTGCTTAACTGTGTTGAGCTCAAAATACATAGCAAGTACAGATAAGAAGAGAGATTGGAAAATCTTTGTTGTCGTATCGTCGCAAGCTCCGTGCATGGTTAAAACTGAGCTAACCGAGGCATTACAATTAAAATTAATTCTTTGAGATGAAAAGAGGGGCAGCGGGTCATTGCAACGAAATCCCAGCAATATATATATATATATATATATATATATATATAGTTTTATGGTTATAGGTCCTGTTTAAATAGCTTTTTTATTCCATCTGAATTTTCGAGTATATTTGTATTTGGTCACAGATTAAATAGTTGAGATTGTGTAATTATGGCATGTGTAACAGGAAACATTTTTAAAAACTATTACAAAATTGACAGTTTCTGACAAATGACATATAAATTAAAACATTTGTATATAAACATGCAAACTAAACTAGAGTGGAACTAAAATTTATATACAAATGTTTTAATTTATATGTCATTTGTCAGAAACTGTCAATTTTGTAATAGTTTTTTAAAAATGTTTCCTGTTACACATGCCAGTAATTACACAATCTCAACTATTTAATCTGTGACCAAGAGTACAAATATACTCGAAAATTCAGATGGAATAAAAAGAGTACGCCTTTTATTATTTTTTTAAACAGGACCTATAACCCATAAAAGAAAAACTGAATAGTATTAAACCAGAAGTCGTTAATTCTAACTACTATATATATATATATATATATTGATATGATAACGCCGTACTCGGTGTACTAACGTGTTACTTAACGCCACCGCTCTGTGTTCTCACTTCAATCTTACTACTTTTATTATTATGCCACAGCTAGCTCTTTTTAATCTACACAAGTTAAGGTTCGTGGCTTCGAGCGGTCCTTTTTAAAAAGACTTCTTTGAACTTTAACAAATTTATTTTTGATTATACAGAAATTAATTGGAATTTTAACAAACTTGAATAATTAGTCTAAGTCGAAATACATTAATTAATTGTACAATGAGTTATCTATGAACTGCAAGGTAAAAGCTGAACGTTTGATGAACTGACTGGTAGTGGAGCTCTCGGCCTTTTTATAATCTCCCTACCTCTTTACAATTCTGTGGGAACCTGCGGACCTATGTCCGCTTACACTTCATAATACATAGTTGCTATCTTAAAAGCTATTCATAATTACAATGTTGCAGGCTTATTCTCCGTAATCTCGGTACGTGACATCCTACGACCGTCTGTGACCTGACATCTGCAGTTTCACTTATCCTTGTGCTACTTTGTAGCGTTTCCACTCGTGGGAACTGAAATACTCACAATAAATTGTAATAATTTGTTGCAATTTGTCTTTTATGACATTGTTGCACTTTCCTAACATTTCCTAATGTTTCTAATATTTCCTAATAGAGATATTAGTTTTATATGTATAATAGATGGGGGATCCTATAACTCCTCCCAATGTACATTAAAAATTAAGGGTTTTTACCTATTCTTGATTTTTAATTAAATTCGTTTTCGTTTAATCTCATTTAAAATTCATATTTTCTAGGGGTACGTTTGTTTCTTTGGGTTTCTTAAATCTAAAACTGTTTTCTTTATTATTCTTAAATCTAATACATATTTTGTACATTACATAAATGATCAATAAAATAGTCAATAAAATCAATATAATTGTCCATACACTAATATTATCGTAGTGTACTTTGGGCGTCTTGATCTCGTTCAGTTTTTCTTTATATTCTTCCATGAGTTTCATGGCGTGGTTTGAGTTGTCTAATTCCAGGTGTTCCAATTGCATTGACTTTTGAAGGGTTTCTTCATCTTCTTCTTGGGTAATCTTGATTTGCAGATCGGGTAGATTTACTAATTTCTTGCTTTGTACGGGATCTTGGTAAACTCTAATTATTTCGTTTTTTAATTTTAAATAACAATTTTCCTTAAGGGTGATTAATTTACTTCCGGTTAATGCTAAATTACTTTTGTCTTGATTGCAATACATTGTTGCGATTACTTCGGTGGGAAAGATGGCTATCCATTTATTTTCCGTTACTTTCTGAATTTTCATGTTGTTGATTAATACAGGTTTGGCTTCACAATTTTCATAATGATTGGTAAATTTTAGTAGTTGTACTTCGCAAGGGCTGTCTTCTTGAATTGTTGTGGTTGTTAATGATTGGCATAAGTATTGACTGGGTGTGACTTCATTACATTTGTCGTTCGTATAACCATATCTTTGTTCATTTAAGGATAGGAATTTGGTTTTTGGAATAATAACTTGGTATGTGCTAGTCATTTTCATTGGAAAAGCAAATAAGTGATAATAATTGTAACTGTTAATCTCTACTATTGGTATTTCTATTAAAAATGTTATATCGTTATTTTTTACATAGCCTTTAACTATGGCTATTTTTCAAATATTAAAATGTTTGGTTCTATTACATCGAAAAGTAATTTACTATTAGTTATAAAAGATTTTATTCTCAATAATTCTTTTAATAAATCAATTGGTTCTATGATACTTGAATGTAGGGTATTTAATTTTGCAAAGGTTACTGCGTTTTCTAATGTTGCTAGGATTTGTTGAATTAAAGTTAGGGTTGATATTATCTGGTTATATATCGTATTGAATCGGATTAAATCTCGCATGCCTAACATGGTAGTTCGCATGTTATTTTCTAAGGTTTCTATTCGATTGGTTATACTATCTTGATTTCTAACTAGTTTTCTAAGGGTTTCATTAAATTTGATGATCGTTGATTGTGTTAACGATATTTGATTACTAATTATGGTTTTAATGTCGTTTTGATTTTCTATCAATTGTTGTATCGCGTTGTCATAGCGTTCTGCGTCTTGGTTATCTAAATTTCCGGTAATTGCTCTTTCTTCTCGTCATCTGCTCTGTAGGTATTAGTCGATTAAATTTGTCTTCGATATTTTTCAAAATACTTTCTGTTATACTGTCGTAGTTCATCATTTCTATTGCGTATTCTTTTCCGAATTTTGTTGTGTCCATTGATTGTTTTAATCGAAAATAATTGTTTTTGATTATTTGAAATTCTCGTTTTAGCTCGGTTAATTCGAATTTTTGTGCAAAGGTCCAATAATCTATGGTGTTTTGCATACTGCCTAATTTTATTGGTAGTATACCGGGGTTGTTCTTTATGTCTTCAATTATAATTTCTGTGTCCGTTCTACCTGGGTGGAGGTTGACGGTAAGGGTGACGATTGTCCATCTGAAAGTACAGGGTGTCTTAAATTTTTGAGGTGAACATATTTTGTTATCTTGCCGTCGTCTATCGCGGCTACGTTTTTGTCGGATATTCGTTTGATTTTAAAGGGTCCTAAATTTCTCGGTGCCGTTTTGTGTCTTTTACTTTGGTAATTTTTCTCGAATACGGTTTGTCCTATGGAAAATTTATTTATGTCTGAGTTTTTAATACGGGTCGCGGTAATGCGTTCTTTATCGTTATCTAATTTGTCCTTTACTTTGTCGTAGGTTATTTTTGTTTTCTCGTTGTGATCTTTAGCGTATTGCTGATAAATTTCTTTGTTATAATGTATGTCGTAGGGGTTGCGTGAATCTGAATGTCCTTAGGTTAGTTCTAAGGGTGTAAAATTTGTTGTTGAATGAATCGTGTTATTATACACGATTAATGCGTATGACATTAAATTGGTTATGTGTTCTTTCTTGTAATTTACTCTTAATAGTCTGATCTGTTCTAATAGGGTTGAATGTAGTCTCTCAATTAGTCCGTTTGATTCAGGGTGGTTTTCCGTTATAAAGTGAATTTTTATTTTGTGTAATTCCAAAGTGTTTTGAATTGTTTCGTTTTTAAATTCGCTTCCGTTATCTAATGTTATTGTTTCGGGTGCTCCGTAAAATGTAAAATAGTGTAGAAATCCTTGGTTTACGTCTATACTATTTTTAGAAGTGATTGGTATTGCTTGTCCTATTTTCGTAAATGCGTCCACGATTGTTAGGTAACTTTGTGCTTCTACTACTAGAGTATCTGCATATAATTTCTGGAAAGGTTTGTCTGGTGTTTTAGTTAACATTAAGGGTATCTTTGGGGTTTTCTGTCGTATTTGGCTTTATCACATAATTCACACTGATTGATAAAGTCTGCAGTTAATTCTTTCATGTCCTTGAAATAGTAGCGTCTCATAATTTGTTTTAGGGTCTCGTTTATTCCTCGATGGTTGGTCTTTCCTTCGTGTTGGTTTCTTATTACATCGTCTATTTTGTCAGGGTCGTCTAATGTTATTAATTTTCTCGTGCATCTTATAAGTTCGGGGCCAGAATTGTTAAATAGTTATACATATATTTCTGAAAATCGTTTATATAAGTTTTCCGTGTAAAAATAAAAGTAAAATCGTTTTTTCTCGGGGGTGTATTCCTTTAATATTTTAATTATCTGTGATTCATTGTCGTCTTTAGTTATTTGAATTTGGTAAATTTTCTTATTATCCACTTTCGTGTATTTAACAGGGTTGGGGTTGTTTAAAACTTATGTGATTATAAATTGATTAGGCTTCATGTCTATAGCTTCGTTCAAAATTTTTATTGCGGTTTCCGGTTCGTCATTTTGTGTCGAATGTATGGTTTCCATTTCTTCTGGGTCTTCTCTGACTTCGGTTTCGTCTACGTTTCCTACTAATTATTCTGTTTCAAGTGCGTTAAGTTGGATTCTACTTAAAGCGTCTGCATTATTGTTGTAAATTCCCTTTTTGTATATGATCTCATAATCATATGCTTCTAGTCTGATTCTCAATCTTTGTAATTTCGAGTTAGGTTCTTTGAGTTTGCATAGCCATACTAATGGTCTATGATCGGTATATATATAGAATTTCCGTCCGTATAGGTACGGTCTAAAATATTTTGTTGCCCAAATTATGGCTAACAATTCTTTCCCTATCGTACTGTATCGTTGCTCTGTTTCGTTGAGGGTTCTGGATGCGTAACTGATGGGTTTATCGTTACCTACTGTTCCTTGGCTTAATACTGCGCCTAAGGCTACATTTGATGCGTCTGTTGTTAAAATGAATGGTTTCTAAAAGTCTGGGTATTCTAATACGGGGTGATTTGTTAAAATACTTTTGATTTTATCTACTGCTTTTATGAATTCTGGGGTATGTACAATTTTGTTTCCCTTTTTTAAACAATTGGTTAGGGGCTTTGTTATTTGAGCATAACCTTTATGAATTTTCGGTAATATCCGCTAAGGCCTAAAAATCCTTTAATCTCTTTATTCGTTTTGGGTATGGGGTAATTTAATACAGCGTTTGTTTTGTCGGGGTTCGGCATCACTCCTTGGGGTGTTATTATGTGTCCTAAAAAGGCTACTTCTTTCTGTAGAAATTCGCTTTTGTCTAGTTGTACTTTAAATTTTGCGGTTCTTGATCTTTCGAACACTTCTCTTAATCTTTCTATGTGCTCCACTAATGATGTTGAATACACTATTATATCGTCTAGGTACACAAGGCATTTGTCGTTGTGTATCCCTCGTAGTATGTTATCCATTACTCGTTGAAAAGTTGCGGGTGCGTTCTTCAGTCCAAATGGCATCCGTTTATACTCGTAGTGTCCTCTAGGTGTGCTAAAGGCTGTTTTCTGTGTATCTCCTTCTTCCATTTCTACTTGATGGTATCCTGATGCTAAGTCTAGCGTCGAAAAATATTGGCACTTGCCTAACTTGTCTAATATTTTTGTTATGTTCGGTAACGGGTATTTATCGTCTAACGTTTTTTCATTTAGTTTGCGGTAATCTATTACCATTCGGTATTTCCGTTTTCCTGATGCGTTTAGTTTCTTTGGTACTATTAGTACGGGGCTGCTCCATGGTGAATTGGAGTGTTGTATAATATCTTGATCTAATAGATCGGCTACTTGTCTGTCAGCTTCTTCCTGACTTGTCTGGGGTAATCTGTATCCTTTGGTGAATAGGGGTTTGTTATCCGTTAGCTCAATGTTGTGTTTAACTGTATTTGTAAACGTTAGGGGGTATTCCTTCGCAATGGAATATATCGCGGTATTCATAACATAATTTTTGTATTGCTTTTTGTTCTTCGTGATTTATGTCGCGGTTAAATCGGATGTTATTTAAATTTTGTTTTAACATTTCGTCTTTTTCTACGGGGTTATAATTTTCGTTCGGGGTTTCATCTATTTCCATCTCGTTAAAGTTTAATTCTTCTACGTTTATCGGATTTGTTAAAGATATTTCTACGGGGTAATCATTTGAGTTTAATATTGTTGTTGTGGCGTAATTATTTTTGATTTTTACTAATGCGGTTGGGGTTTCTACTCCTTGTTGAAAGGTTATGTGGTTTATTATTCCTAAGTTTTTATTTGAATTTACGGGGATTCTTATTTTTTTTTCTGTTCGGGGTTCTAATGTATATTTTTCGTCGATTTGGGTATTTTGAAATTTAATGGGGATTCGTCCATACTTGGTTCTCAATAATCGGTTTTTGATATCTATGTTGGCTCCTAATTTTCTTAGAAGGTCCATTCATAATAGTCCGTCATATTTGTCATTAAATTCAAATATGCAGAATTTGTGTTTCATCTTTACGTTAAAGGTTTTTGGTAAAGGTATGTTTGCTACGAATTGGTGTATGGTTGTTTGATGGGCGGTTTTAATTTTAAAGGGTTCTCTCTCTACATAGTCTAGATAATGTTTTTTTACTGTTCGCGGGCTTATTAATGTTTTAGAAGATCCGGTATCGATTAGTAATTTAAATTCAGCGTGGGGTATTTCGATATAGGGTAATACAAGGTTATTCATATTATTTAGATTTATTACGTTAGGTCGTTTATAAAATGGTCCATTCGAAAATTTGAACATGTGTTCTCTTCGTCGTCTTTCTCGTAATTTTCGTATGGTTCTTCGCGTTCATAATGGTTTGATTGATTCTGTTCATTATTCGTACACGGTTGATTATTATTATTCTGGTCATCTTCATACTCTTCTACTTCTTGATGAAATAGCTCTTCTGAAGTGAAAGTGCGTTTTTGATTGGGGTTTGGTCTTATGTGCGTTATTTTTGTGTTAGGTCTGGTGTTACCAGATGAGGTATCCATTGGTGTAGGTTTGTAATAATTATTGGGATTATTAGTGTTTATCATCGGTGAGTTTCTGTTAGGATTCGCGTTAAATGCTGGTCTTTGTTGATTTATATTTTGATTGAATCTCGGTTGAAATGCGGGTTTTGAAAAGTTCGAGTTAAATGTTGGTTGATATGTGGGTTTTGAAAAGTTCGGATAAGATGTTGGTTTTGAGAATTGTTTGTATTGGTTGTTAAAGTTTGAGTTATTATAGTGTGGATTATTTGTTCGCGTTTGGTTTGTTTGTACATTGAATGAGTTAAATTTTTGTTGTGGATTTATTTGTCTTGCGGGTTGTATAGTTTTCATTGGCGTGTAGCTTTTATTCGCGTTGGGGTTATATAGTCGGTTTCTATAGTACATTACGTTTTCTTCTTCGATTATCATATTCATTGCTTCTTCTAAGTTTTGGGGATGTTGAAATCTAATTTTATCTGAAAGTCTTTCTGGTAGTGCATTTAGATAGGTATCTAATGCCATCTAGTCATACATTTTAGTTTTTAATAGTCTCACGTTTGGGTCGGTCTCTTCGATTTTGAGTCTTGTCAAGATTAAACTTCTTACATCTTGGCAGCTCATTCCAAATTGATAGGGTGACTGGTTGTGTTCCATTCTTAGGCTGGTTAAATTCCTTACTAAACATTTTAAGTTCCGTTGGTCGTCGAAATATGCAATTAATATTCGTTTATACTGTTTGTTCCCATTCGTCTACGTCTTCGCGACTGGCTATTAACGTTAGTGCCCTACCGGTTAGTTTACTGGTAATGAGGCGGATAAGCAAAATGTTTCTTTTGTTATCTCCTGGCTTATAAAAGGTTTTTAAGAATATTTTGGAAGCCGAAATATAATTGTGAGTAAGCATGTGTCATTTCCGTTAAATTGTGGTATTATTTCGAAGAACAGCTTCATTTCATTAGTCATCTTGGCTGGGGTAATATTTGGGTAATTTTAAAAAAGTAAAAAAAATTATTTTTTTTTTGAAAAAAAATTTGGATTTATTTCGTAATTTTTTGGTGTTATTTGATGAGTTTTACGCTTGGTATTAGTTTGGTTAAGTTTAGTTTTGATTTGCCGATTTTTAATTTTAATTTCTAAAGTTTCAATAGGCTGGGTTATTTTTGTGGTAATTTATCGGGTATGAATGTTTTGCGTTATTTGCGTCAGTTATTACTTCTCTAATTTTTCATTATGTCAATTTTATTTAGGTGCGTAATAATTATCTTGTTGGTTTATGCGATTGTAAGGTGGCTGCAATGCTTACAATGTCATCAATTAGTTAGTTGCGTTAGCGTCTTTATTATAAGTTATTTTTAATTTTACCGTGGGTGTAATTTAGTACTCGCAGTGATTTTATACAATACAATTTGTGCGTCCTTAATTTATTGAAATGTTTTCACGTTTGAATACGGTTGTAATTTGCGTTTCAGTACCGCAATTATTTATTCTCTTGAGTAGTTTAACATTGATACTTTAATAAAGTTTCCAATCTTAATTTTATGCTGTTTATAATGCTTGAATTCTGAAAGGTTTCGCGATGTATTTAAATATCTTTTGTATGTGATCTATTATTAGATTTTATGCGTATTTATTCAAGGTTAGTTTTCATTCACTTTGTAAGGATGAGATATTGGTTTTGCGTTCAATTTGCGCTTTGTTAATTCTCGTATTAAGATGTGGTTTTTAATAATAGAATGCGATTTGTCTATTTATGGATGGTATTTGAGTTTGAATCGTGGTGTTATTAGGGGTTTTTCAATTGCTCGTGGTTTTGCTTTCGTGTTTTTATTCTTGGTGTATTTAAATTATTTTTGTGCGTCAGTTAATTCTTTTATTGGGGGATTGGAAGTTTTTATTTCTTGTGTTAGTTGAGATTGTAGAATTAGAAGTTCTAAAAATTTCTTGCGTTAGTTAAGTTAAGATTTAATTCAAAAATTCTAAAATTTGTTGTGCCAGTTAAGGTTGTTGAATTAGAGATTTTAAAAATTTTTTTTGTGCCAGTTAAGATTTAATTCCGCAATCTTAAGAGGTTTGGTTTTGTCTCTACGAATTTTTCTTATGTTAGTTAAAACGTGATCTAGTCTCTTGTGCGTTCTGCGACTTTTTTAATAATTGTCTCTAGTTTTTGTTTCAGAATAGTTTTTCTCAGTTCTTAGTCTCAGAATTTTTTGTTGTCTCAAGTTTTTGTAAATTTTTCATATATACAAGTAAAACAATAATAAAATTTCAATAAAGGCTTGAAGATAATCTCTAGCAATTGCTAAGTCGATTATTTTCAAAAAATGGCATAAAATATTTGTAACAATAGTCAATATATACATAAATAAATCATAAAACTAGCAAATATCAAATGTCTTTGTTAATAATAAAATAAATTTCAATTGGTTTAGGAAAATGAACTTACACTAGTTGCTTGGTTGCTTTCATTGATTTGTTTTCTTTGTTTCTGTTTTTCTTTTGGCTTCTTGGATTTGATCTATGCTTGTATCGCCTCCAATTTTTCTTTTGTTGAATTCGAACTATGCTTGTTTCTACTTCAACTGCTGGACTTGAACGATGCGTGTTTCTCCTCCAACTTTTTGTTTTTGTTCTGCCAAAATCGGAATTGAAATTCCCGGACCGCCAGTTCCTCGAAGTTGGATTCGCTAGTGCCCTTTTGACATCCGTTACGACTGCGCCAGTTAAGGTTCGTGGCTTCGAGCGTTCCATTTTAAAAAGACTTCTTTGAACTTTAACAAATTTATTTTTGATTATACAGAAATTAATTGTAATTTTAACAAACTTGAATAATTAGTCTAAGTCGAAATACATTTATTAATTGTACAATGAGTTATCTATGAACTGCAAGGTAAAAGCTGAACGTTTGATGAACTGACTGGGAGTGGAGCTCCCGGCCTTTTTATTATCTCCCTACCTCTTTACAATTCTGTGGGAACCTGTGGATCTATGTCCGCTTACACTTCATAATACATAGTTGCTATCCTAAAAGCTATTCATAATTACAATGTTGCAGGCTTATTCTGCGTAATCACGGTACGTGACATCCGTCGACCGTCTGTGACCTGACATCTGCAGTTTCACTTATCCTTGTGCTACTTTGTAGCGTTTCCACTCGTGGGAACTGAAATACTCATAATAAATTGTAATAATTTGTTGCAATTTGTCTTTTATGACATTGTTGCACTTTCCTAACATTTCCTAATGTTTCCTAACCTTTCCTAATAAAGATATTAGTTTTATATGTATAATAGATGGGGGATCCTATAACTCACGGAGTGCACAACGTTACGATGATCAATTTTTTCTTTTCCACCCCTTTATGATTACCTATTTGAATTGATAAAACGAAGCCAATTAATTTCATATAAGAAAAAGATATATTATTTACAATTTTTAAAATTCTTTAAAAACACTCCTCAATCAATCAATATCATATGTATCATTTATCCCAAAATTTATATACTTTGATTCAATCTAAAGTCACCAAAAACTACCTCTTTACTAAAAAATCTAGAACGTTCTAGACCTCTTTATAATAATTACGTAAGTTTAACGTATGCAAATGTTTCTTCTTAACTTTATTACAAGTTTGGATAAATTAAATAAATTCAGTATTAAAAATTTAAATTGAAAAATATCTTAAAATTAAATAGATCTGAGATATGTTGCTCGTGTTGTGGATCAACACCCCTTTGTTGTCATCAATCGTCTACCAATGCTCTTCTTAGTTGAACCAGTATTTGAGTACAGTTACTCCTTGTTTTCCAAAAATTACCTCGTGCTTCTTTATTTTATATGTGTTTGCATATGCTCTAAATCTTCTCCCTTAAATGCTTTCGACGCAGCTTAAAACTGTACCAGAATTGTACCAAAATTCAAATGGAGTTGTCCCCTAAGAGTCCACTTGAAAATCCACTTAGAATTAGTACCAGAAATTTTAAATATTATTGTCGTCACCGCCTTGAAATATTCAGAAATGTAACAGAAGTATTATTGTCGACGCTGATTTGAAATGTCGTCAACGCAGACTTGAATTGTTCAGAAATATACCAGCAATATAATTGTCGACACAAATTTGAAATATATCGACCCAGATTTAAAGTATTCAGTATTATTGTCGACGCAAATTTGAATTATCGTCAACGCAGACTTGAAATATCATTGTCGACCCAGATTTGAAGCCCTATTATTATAAATATTTAATTTAAATCAATTACCCAAATTCTACTCACGTTTTCTATATAAAAACGGCAAAAACTCTTCGTAATTGTTGCACTATTTTCACTGTAACATAAACTTGATATTCTTTTATACTTTATTTATTTTTACGCGTAGCTTTCTGGTTAACAGTGTCGAAGCTTCGATGTGCATCAGTTGTAGACTCGTCTTATCACAGAATGGGTGTTAAATAGCATTTTCCCACTACATGTGGGCTGCGTTTTCAAGCAGTTCTGCAGATTATCTCAACCAACCAGGCCCTATCTTCAACATTTCCTGCATTTTAAAGTGGTTTCTGATGTAATTAATTCGGATTTTCGTGTAATGGTGTTTATGTGCTATTGATACTTTGTTATCTTTGCCATACGTTGTTTTGTGTAGATATCGTCTTTTTGGATAAATGTATTTATGTATTTATGCATCATTGAAACTGCGTTTTCTTATTAAAATGCTCATCTTTTCAGCGTAATTGTATAAAGCTTTGTTAGTTTTGCACAAAAAACCCAGATATAAAAATAGTCACGATTAAGGCCAAAACCTTTATAAATTTTTCGGAGTGTCTATTTAATAAAACCTCATGTAACTTACTAAATTTCTTAAATTTGTTTCCATTTTCTAATGTTTGTTTTAAGTAGCGCACTCGCGTTACACCTCCCTTACAATTAACACTTTTTCAAAAAACCTTGTACGGTAAACCATTAAACGTTTCGTATGTTTCGTTCGAGTGATATGCTTCCAGTCATACCTTACCCAGCAAAATAAAAAATCTAAGAAATCTTTATCCAACTCTAAATTAATATATATTTGCAACATCTAATCTAACGTTAACAACGTACATCTCTCAAACCAAGAGGGTTTTCTCTAAAAAAATTGTTATAACATACAGGTCGGTTTAAGTCAAGGATTATAATTAACGTTGTGCACTTATTACACGATGACAATTAAAAAACCCAAACTGTTTTCAAAGTATGTATTTAATATTGGTAGAGGTACATCCATGAAGGGTATTACCAGTTTTAACGTGACGAAAAGGATTGTGTGTAAAGATATATAAGCACTACTTGGGATCTACTGAACCATACCAGTTTCCAGCAGCAAGAAACGTTTTGTCATCAATGAGAACATTTACTCCCAATTTATACTTCCCCGTTGGAATATGCGGAGGCAGCTTTTCTTGTTCTAACACAAAATTTCTTAAATAGTAGAAACCCTAAAAATAATACAACGCTTAGAGAAATAAAAAATTAAAAGTTCTGTAAAAGCAATCCCATGATATTAACCCTTGTGTACACGAAAAAAATATATACGCTAATACACGGCCACAGGATCTCCATGTATTTATTCGGATTTCGTTTGTATTTAGATTAAAACAGTGGGGCGCATGTTGCTTGTAGCTAATTTTAGAAAATGTTTATTTGTATTATGCATGCACCATCATGCAGCAGTTGCAAGTGCAACCGAGTTTTGCGCATTGTCACTTACACGTGTGGTGACTGTGCGACTGGTGAATGTTAAGTTTTGTTGATAATGAGCGCCAAAAGAAGTGTCAGGTGAAGAATTCATGCGGTAATGGTATCTTTATAGTTATCATATGTTTGTTAAATTTAAAGTTTATTTCTAGTATGAGCTATGAGCGACAATATGGCTTATTTGCGATGTTTGGACGAAAATGATTCTTAGTATAGCATGCACAATTAAGTTGATTCTGGGGATGAATGGCTTTCACAGTTCAAGCAGTGTGCTATAGTGCTCAAGTAACTTAATCGCACAATAAGTAAGCAGAGATTATTGAATATCTGAGATCTTGCTTTGGCGATTTATACTTCAAGCAGTTTGCACCATCTGATAAAATGTCTGTTCACACGGATAGAACGACAATGACCTCGACAATAGGATTATAATCCGAAGACGCTCAGGATATTTGAAAGAAAGGTTCATGCCCGATCAGTTTATTTGACACCAGCTAGCAACCTCTCAAAATTAAATCAGACGATGGTTGAAAGACAGGTACGTTAAATGATGTGACTGTAGTTGTAAATTAAAGCTGCCCGGGATGATAGTTCTTAATTTCAGTTAATATTTTAGGTAGATAAAGATGTATAAATGTTAAAAAGTTTTCGCCGACCCTGACATACGAATTGAATTTCATTCAGGTGATAACGAAATCTACGATACAGATTATCTTGATGCCATTGAGGAAATTATCGCATCCATATGGAAGCGTAAGCCATAGCATTGCACTTAAACCTCAGAGGTATAATATTGTTTGCCAGGTTTTAGGGTCCAAAGAAACTTTTGTAATGTGACGTATTTATATTTTTTGATGCAATGTGTAACATTATCACATGAAAAATAAGTAGAAAAGTCGCAAAGGAATACAGAAAATGGTGTGCAGGTCATGTATCTATGTACGAATATCCTTTATTATAAGCCATACCAAAGCCGTTGGCCCATCCTAGCTTGAACAGTATAAGATAAAATAAGAAAGAAATAAACAAATTAAGAAAAACAAAATAAATTAGGTGGTCTTTTCCTCAGATTCGCTGATACCTTCGGGTGACGTCAAAAACTTGATCCAGGGCAGGAGTGGTGAAGATTCTTCCAGTATTAACTTGCTTTGTATTTGATCGGAAGTTAGGGGAGTTAGGATGGGGGTATATGAGGTTTGGTGTCTAAAATTTCTTGTAGGAAGGCATGTAAAGTAAGGGGAAAGATAATGATTAGGCATTTAAAACCGGGTAGTGGGGAAAATAAGTCGAGTTGAATGATTTGTTGGAGGGTATTTAGGATAGGAGTAAGGGCGGGGCAATGGTATAGTAGATGTTCGGTTCGGGGGAATTAAGATTGCATGGACATAGAGGAGAGGGTATTAGGTGGAAGGAGTGTAGTTTGGATCGGAGTTTGCTATGACCAGTTAGGAATTGGATAATTGTACGGCTGAAATTTTGTATGTGAGTGGGGATGTCGGTAATATTTGGTGGGTGTATTTGCCGGTATCGGAGTAGGACCATGATTCTTACCAGGAGTGAAGGAGGGAGTTGTAGATGCGGTATTAAGGTCGGAAGTATGGCTTATGCGATACGTATCTGGAGATAGTGCTTCATTATGGAGGTGATCGGACGAAGAAATTTTAGGTTACGGGTTTGGACGAAGTGATGTAGTTGGATTTCTAAAGGAGGAATTTTTAACATAGTGTATAGAGAAGCCGTGGAGGTAGTTTGAAAACTCGAAAGATATATAATAAGTAAGGACGGACGATATTACGTGCAATTTGCACTTAAACATGTTTTTAGTTTAGTTTTTGATGTACGGGAGTTTCGCGCCATAATTTCAGATACGCGGTGCGCGGGAATTTTAAATAGACTAGGCGGTACTTCCGTACGTCATAGTAGTGAGTTTGCGCAGTGTGCGTATCCCTAGAGGGGTCGACGAATACTAGACAAAGAGTGGGGACAAAAGTGGTGAAAGGCTTTGGTGACGCTCTGAATGGTGTCTTTTTGCCTTTGTTCGTGGAGTTAAGTGGTCGTTTTGTGGTGACGTATCGTAGCTTACCTATGTAGTTTCCCTGCTTGCTTATCTTTTGTTTGTCGTACCTTCTACCTTTTTTCCGTCATTCCCTGCGTAGGTAAATTTACAGCAACCTTCGGCAAACTGGACTCCACGACCCTGAGGTACATGCTCCGCTAGCCGCTCCGGAAGAATCGCCATCTTTAATCCCTCCGACATGGAGCCCTGAGGAACCCCGATAGAGGCCAACTTTGGTTCGGATTTCCGGGGTGAGTAAATTATGTGTTACCTGTTTATTTAACTTTTTATATTTCCGGTTATTACGCAATGTAATTTGGCAGTGGTGACGTCATGGTAGATGACCGCGCCCAAATCTGTAATAAGGTTCGCGCTTTCATCCGCTAGAGGCGTAGTCTGCTTCCGTATACATTGCGCTTGCCCGATGTATTTTATGAACTTTGGTAACTGTATTACCGACTTTTAAGATCTATCACCATATAAATGTATCACCATCTAAAGTGTAATACTTTGCAAACTGTTTTATCGACCATATAAATATATCACCAAGGATAGTGTAATAACGATCGGGTTTAAGATTCTGCGGGAATGAGGGAGTTGTGAGGAGATACCAAGAGTCAACGATGGGTATGATGATATTGTTCAGGATTCGTCTTCTTGTAGGTGAGGCTAATTGGATTGATTTTAGTAAGAATAGCCGAATGTTGTGCAGGATTAACTTAATTTTTGAACGGTTTTTTGGAAGTGGGTGTCCATTTTCAGGCAGGTTTCTAAATGGATACCGAGGTAGGGGACAGATTCAAAGAAAGATAAGCGTGTTCTTAGAATATGGACAGTAGGATTGCGGCGGGGGTCGAGGAAGCCTTTCAGAAGTAACTTTCTGAATTTAGTAGGGGAGATGGGTTGTTTATTTAGGATCGACCATCGTTCGACTTGTTGGATTAGGATATTTGCAGTAGATTATATTTGGCGGCGGGAGTTTCCGTGATTAAGGAACGTAAGGTCGTCTGCATAGGCAAAAGTGTCTGTGTTTGGAATATTAAGGTCGAGGAGAGGGTTAGTGGATAGGTTCCAAAGAGTAGCTGAGAGAATAGATCCTGTTACATGCCTAAAATCGGCATATAAACTTTTCTATAAGTTCCTAATTTGTAAGTGATTTCGCGCCAATAATTTAAAAACTTGTGCTTGCATTTCCGTCATTTTAGTTAGTTGCGTCGGCGCTGGAGATTGCGCAGACGCAGAGTGGAGAAAAGTGGTGAAGAATCCGTCACGTCGGGACTAGTCAGTCAGACGTCGAGCCTAAAGGTTATCTTTGTGCCGTTTTCTTGTCTTCTTTTTCAGGTAATGTAGGTTTCCTTTCAATTCTACCTGATTACCGTACCTCTACCTGTATTCCTTTATCGTACCTCTACATAACGAAGAAGACAAATTTGAATTTGGATTCAACCGGAGGCAAAAGGATGACCCACGCCCACAATGCTCCACGACGCCCAGCTGCCGCCAAAATAGCCGTAATGCTTTGAGGAGTTCTATAGTTTGCGTGAGTACCTTTTGTTTTCTCTTAGAATTAAAATAAACATTTTTTGTATGTGATAATAATTTGATCAAAGGTATGACGTAACTGTTTATGGCGCAATATTTTGCAAATATTTATCATTGTTACCAACTGTCGTAGTGACTCTCGTACATTGTTGCCGGGACCTTAAAAGTAGACCGAAAGTGTAACAATCCTTGAGGACAGTCTTGTGATAAGATCATGGTAGTGGAGAAGTAGTTTGTACGGAGGGTAGCTGTTCGGGAAGACAAGTATGAATGGAGGATTTTATATATATTGGAAGGGAAATTCAGTATCTTGAGTTTGTTAAGAACATTGGGCCACCAGAGGAGATCAAAAGCGGAGTGAAAATCAAGGAAAATTGCTAGGACTTTGGAAATTAAGGAAAAGATTGTTTGTTCTGCGCTCTGCCTTTGGCGGAAACCGTGTTGGTTGCTGGAAATCAGGGAGTTATTTTCGATATGTGCAGGTCATCCTAACAAACCAGCGAAAAAGTGACGCATTCTTACGGAATCAAAGTTCTACAGATACTTGAATGTTATAATTACTGCTGCCGTGTGCCATTCTTGTTAGTGACAAGTACAGGAACTACGGAAATGTGATGCGTATACACTCTATCGAGCAATTTTACCAATTACGAGATTATAACGGTGAAAGAAATTAAGTACAATAGCTAATCAAGGGCGCGTATAGAGGGGCGTACAAGGTTTCTCAGAAATTGCAAACGTAATAAAGTAATTTAGTTTCAAAGTTTCATAAGAGCAAGATAAGCAACAGATACTTATTGTTTATCTTAGTTTTAGGCGTGAATTCGTTCAACGTTTTTCTAGTCCACATTTTCGCAGTAAAGCTCGTTGGTTGTTTACAACAAAAATGTAAACAGGGAACACAACGAGATACGGCAGAAGGATAGAATAAGGAAGCAATAGGTAAATACTCTACTACGTAGTCTTTATACACTCTCGACACGTCAATCAAAGTAGTTGGTTCATTTGAAAGTTATGTGGCTGTTTTCCTACAACTTCGCCAACCAACCACCATCTTTTTGTTGCGTGTTCTGATTGGTCAGAAAACAACATGACCGTTCCACAACCCGTGAGAAACTTGCGTGCTACAAAATTACATCATAGTAAATGGCTATTCCTCCTTATACAATACCGCTCAACTTATACCACATTTAGTATACGCAATGTCCTAATTTCTAAAAACTATAATACCCAACTATGTGTAATATATCTGTAATTTTACAAAAAGGTCCCTACAATAATTATTTACTACAATAATTTGGCCAAAGAAAAACATAAAAAAAGGAAAAGCTTCTTGTTACCAGAGTTTATATACGTGAAAAACATCTTTTAATGATTTTAGGCGCCACCTGATTTTTAAACCATAGCAATCTTTGCGGTACTAGGAAAGTGAAGAAGTAGCCACCGGATCATCAGAGTAGAGAGTAGAAAATGTATCTGTTAAAACAAATCGGTCTGATGGACCACCTGCAATGCTAGGAGAAACGACTGACAACCCAAAAACAATAGAAGCGCTACAGAGATACTCGGTCTCCATTCAGAATTCCTTCGAATAGGACAGATTCTACTCGTTCTATCACCCCATGGAGGAGCGAGAAGATACAGAAGCTGAAAAAGACCCTAGGCAAACTGTTCAGCAAGGCAAAAAACACCAGAAGTATGGCTGACTGGGAGGCTTATTAAAGCCACCAGCGACTATACAAAACGGTTATAAGATAACGACAGAGAGACTCTTAGAAGACCTTCAGTAACTCAGTCGAGTCCGCCAATGCAATCTCTCGCATTAACAGGATTTTGTCTAAAGACCCTCGCCATCAACCATACTGCCGGAAACGTGTGGATGGTACGTACACCACCAACGAGACAGAAAGAGATCGGCCTCTAATGGGGCGGACTGGGAGGTCTCAAACCGATAGTGGATGAAGGAAAAATTAAATGGGCCATCTCAACTGTCAAACTGTTTAAGTCCCCTGGAATGGATGGCATCTTTCCCGCCCTACTACAGTGGGGCGTGGAGAGGTTTGCACTATTTCTTGTGGTACTTTTTAGGGGCTGTATTGTTTTTAGATACATCTCCAGCAGTTGGAGAAAGGTTAGAGTTGTCTTCATTCAAAAACCAGGCCGGAAGGATTACTACTAGGTCTTACGCCTTTTTTGCTAAAGACCTTGAAGAGACTGTGCGACAATGATATGAGGGAAAGGATAACCAGCACGCCTTTATACCAGGAAAATCCACGGAGTGTGCCCTCCACGATGTTGTAGGACAAATTGAGGAAGCCCTTAACAACAATATGTCCGCCTTAGGCTCATTTATTGATATTAAGAATGCGTTTAGCGAAACACCTTCGAAAGCATTGACAGCTCTGCGGGCACATGGAGCTGACACCCTTCGGCAGCTAACTATGTAGATTCTGCGATGCCGATGGGTACACATTAGTGTTGGGGAAACCTCAGTAATTAGAGGGGCAGGTAAAGGCTGTCCCCAGGGGGTGTGCTGTCATCGCTACTATGGAACATAGTAGTAGACAGCTTTCACCAACGCCTTAATGAGGCAGGTTTCTACCCGATAGGTTATTTGAACGACATAGATATTTTAGTAGTCGGCAAATTTAAACAAGTGCTGTGTAATTTGATGCAAGCAGCACTAAGGACCACGGAGCTATGGTGCTCCGATAACTTTTTAACATGCAAACCCCAATAAAACGGGGCCGGTGCTGTTTACCAATAAAAGGAAGCTGATGGTAACCAGATTGTCAATGCTCTTCCAAACTGCTCTGCCCCAATCAGAAGCGGTCAAATACCTGGGCATCATCTTTGACAAAAAGCTGAATTGGACCTAACACTTACAAGCAAAAACTACCAAAGCCAACTAAGTGTTTTGGCAATGCAAACGTAACATATCCAAACTTTGGAGTTTCCCACCAAAGGTTCTCCTGTGGCTATATACCATGATAGTAGGGCCGATGCTCCGCTATAGCGCTGTAGCCTGGTGGCCCAGGACCAGATTGACCCATGCAGTTAAAGACCTTACTCATATCCAAAGAATGGCCTGTCTAGGCATCACGGGCGCAATGCGACCTACACCTACTGCAGCATTAGAAATCATCCTAGGTCTTATTACGCTGCACCTACATGTGTAGTAGATGGCTTTGAGGCTGCGGTTCAAAGGTCTATAGATCGATAAGGGAGGCGGTGGTAGACACCACAACATACTAAGAGAGGTGATGCGGAACACCGCTCTCTTGGGAGGAGTGGTTGACTCGATCGCACCCATAATGATTTCCAAGAAGCGCTTCGGGGTTTGTCTGAACACTGAGGACGCCTTCTTAACGGAGATCTCCATCTACACAGATGGCTCCAAAACAAATGAAGGTACCGGGGCAGGCATCTTCTCCGATGACCCAGACCTTCATGAAAGTGCTACGCTGGGCAAGTTGGCAACTGTCTTCCAAGCGGAAGTCATAGCCATCACGCATGGTGCTAACGCTATACTAGAACGTAGAATCCAGAATAAAGCTATACGCATTCTGAGCGATAGCAGAGCAGCTCTTCTGAGCTTAAATAAGCTGAATCTTTTCTCGGGGGTGGTTCACCAATGCCATCGCATTCTCGAGTTCGCTTCTAATACTAATACCCTTGAGCTGGTTTGGATCAAAGGACATTCAGGAGTACATGGCAACGAACAGGCATATTCTTTGGCGAGGCAGGGAGCGGCTCGAGTTTTTGTCGGCGCTGAGCCATTGGTAGCTATTGCGCCATCGGTGATGTTCTCTATGATGAAGCAAATAACCCACCGCCGTCACAAGGACAGGTGGATTTGTACAACAAGCTGCATACAGACAAAAATGTTTATAAAGGCTCCCACGACCAAAATCGAAAAATTTGTCATATACTTACCGCGACAGAAACTACAGCTACTAGTGGGTATACTGTCCGGGCATTGCATACTAAAGAAGCATCTGCACAGGATGGGTCTGTCAGACGACCTCACCTGTCGCGGTTGTCAACAGGAGGATGAGACGGCGGAGCACATTCTGTTCACCTGCCCGGCACTCGCCTGATTTCGAGGATCCATGCTGGGGAATTTGTGGCTTGGGAAGGCCGGAATTCGAGACACCATCTGGTCCGACATCTTCAAATTCACCTGTAAGGTCGGGTGGTCGAGTAATGATGAACCAACTTAGGGCAAGGAAGGCCTAAGTGCGTGTGGCATTTGTCACTCTTCTCATTTAAATCCGTCCATGTATCTGTTAAAACAAATCGGTCTGATGGACCACCATCCATTGCGATAAGAAAATTAGACAAAAGTTACAACGACTAACTTAAATATACCCACACGGTAATTTTAAAAACAGTAGCTTCCACAGACATACACAGGAATAATTATATAATAGGCAGTTATTCAAAAATAGAAGTAGAAAAATTTCTTAATATGCCGAACGTTTCGATGTGATTGAGATATTTGTGAAAAAATATATCGATTGGAAATTTTTTATAGTCGTAACTGTAGAAAACGAACCTCTGCTATAAGGGTATAGTTCTCGCATGCTATGTGTGTCCAAACAGTAAAACACCCACCCGACATCAGCTAATACGTACTATAGCTTTGTTGAATTGTTCAAACGGAAGATATGTAAACCCCGACAAAAGAATGCGTGAGTTGGTGAATTGTGCCATCATATGAAGAATACGGAAATAAAAAAGAGGGATTTAAGAAAAATAAAATTATTTAAGGAGGACGTGAGGACTATGTGATTTCGAGATGAATAAGGTACCTGGGAAACGAGAAAATTTGCAATGATTTAGGACTCAAGTGCAAGATATATTTTGTTAAGTGTTACGCGAATTAACGCGTCACATGCCTTTTTCAATTATCGCATAACGTTTCCATTTCTTATATTTAATAAATTATTATTTTTTGAATAAAATTAAAGTAATTCTTTTGTTTATTTAATACGGTCCTGCCCATTTTATACATTATTAGTTACGTTGTAGGATTATAACGATTTAATATATAAATACGTTAAGATACTCTCGGGGATTTTGTATCTCTCTCAAAAAGGGTACAAACACGCATTATTAAAGTGTTTAAGTTCTCTGTTACAACTGGTGGTACGACACAGCCAATTTGAATAAACCAATCCCGGGGAGTGTTTAAAAACCTCATAATTAGGTTGATTATATAAAAGAAATTACAATAGTGGAAGTTAATCACATAAAAACTCTTTCTAGTTAAAATACAAAAATTCTTGAAATTAGGTTATGGAATAACTTTGACCAATTTTAATTATTTGCTTTGAATATTGAGGCATAATTTTTAGGTATTTATAGGTATACAGAAACTATAGTAAAACATACAACACATCAATTGATTTAGATAAAATAACATTTAAAAGCTTATTCCTAACAATACAATTAGCTTTTAGCAATTTTACACATACAAAAGAACATCAATGGTTATCAACAAAAAAAACATTAACTAGGTTTTATAGAAAACATCAAATAAGAGCAGAGTATTCGTAACTTAAGTACGTTTGTGTGCCATAGAAGAGTAACGGCCTCTGGAGACGACTAATCGCTCAGTATGTACCCCATCGTACATCGCTAGCCAGCCTCTGGTGTCATCGTAGCAGATCTGAAGGTGCATGGTTACGATTGTCAACGGACTGGATACTTCTATAAAACAATTTTACTAGTTACAGAAATTGACCTAGTTGGACTTACAAAAACCGAAACAAGTCATGCTTCTTAAAGGAAAGCGACTTTTCGGAGTCTCTTTACGTGAAAAGGACGCTGCACAGAATAGGACCTCTTTTGACGCTCAGCCTGTATATACAGAGGTAGAAAAGGCATTGGGTGGATCGTCTTTTCCTTTCAAAACATTTTCCATCGACAAAATGCCACTTGTAAAAGTATTCTCAAAACAGAAACTGCAAAGTATTCTTAGAACACCACCTGCAAACAAAGCAATTAAGTAAGCAAATTGCCTCAAAATACCATGGCAACTTCCAGAAAGTATGTCCGCGCGGAAACTTCCGTTCCATCTGTTAGGTGTTTTTGTGTGCGAGTGTGCGTGGCGACGAACGTCTATATCTGTCCGTCGAGATTTTCGGACTTTCTTTCGCCGACTTTCTGGACTCTGTCACGCGTACCATTCTTGGTGGCCCCGGTTGGGACCGTGTACATGCTCTACGCCTTTCTCTTCCTCTTTCTGTAGCTGAGATGATAATTCCAAATGCGCCATTTTCGGTTCCGTTTGCCTTCTGATTACCCTTCTAAATTCCGTCACTACTTCACTGCACTACACACATTGACATGTCACTTTAACCTATAACAACGGTAGCCCAAAGTGGTCTCAAATCATAGCGCTCGTTCTTGCCAACATGTAAACACTTCATATATAGTCGCATGTTCTTATTGGTCGAAGCAATGACACATCACTTTGAATCGTAATGTCACGTCTAATGATCCAAAATGATGAAACATAAGTTATTCCCCGAACAATGCTGGGAACTCAAAACCACATTTCTAATGCGTCATAACGTACTTAATTCTACAAAAAAAGGTTCCCTAGGATAATTACTAAAGTAAAATCGTTGTGTAGCCAAATGAGGCGTAACAACATTTATTTTTGGCAAGTACCTCAACTTTTACTGAATGTGAGATGTCAATAGAGCTCGATCGTTTCAAAAATTATAAAACCGTATAACGCTATGTTTAAAACAAAAAATACAGACGTACCTATCCGTGTACACAAGGGTTACAAGTTAAGCGAGATACATTAAACCATTTAAAAATCAATAACTCAAAAACCAACAGAGTTACATAAATTAATCAAGAACAGCTTTTTTGTGTAAAATAGAACGATCTTCCATATTTTTCATTTATTGTAACCTTACTGCAGCAGACAAAAAAGTTATGTCTTGATTTAGTGCAGAAACAGGCGAGCACTGTGAGCAAATCCAAAGTAAGCTTTAAAATTGTAATTGTCATGCCAAAAAAATAAAAATGCAAATTTTTAAACTTAAAAAGTAGACTCATAAAAGTTTTGTGGAGATTGGCTTAAAAACAACTTACCACAGGACAAGGACATCCCTTAAAATTAGAATGTGCCACAGCGCCTTTTATACCAAATGTATCCTTGGTATATTCTTGACATAAATCTATAGTAAAATTAATCGGAAATGGTCGGTAGTCCTTTTTGACAAACTTGTATAGCGAAAAGTTAATCTGAAATAAAGAGTATGTACTGCATGTATTTATAATGACTTTTTGTATCAGGGATTTTATTTTTAAGTTGCAGTGCATGAAAAACAATAAGCGCAGGGTGTTAACAGCTGATTACTTAAAAAAATGGAAGAGCGATCTTCTAGGTAATTTTTTATATGTATTTCATACAAATTAAGGAGACTGTCTGTTCAGAGAAGTGCGATATTGCCCCTTAGAATTAACAGTAGTAACATACAAAATTATTTTTATTTTTGATGTGTTTTCTATAGCGTTGCGATGACTTTACCGCGAGAGGCGAAAGATGAGCGTATGCGGTCTAGTCCTGAGCTTCACTTAAGCAAACGGCAATAGGGAGGAGGTGATTAACTGTAAAAGATGGTAAAGACGAGCGTCACTATATCTTTGACCCAAAAAATAACACCAAATCCGGACAGTTAAACGACCGATGCTATACAACACAAGAGTAACTGAAATAAAACAATGTTATTTATGAATAGAAGACTACAGTTTGCGTCTCAAAAAAATTAAGGACATTAAAAGGACATTGAAAATAACATGATAGATAAATTACAAAACTATTTGTCTCTGCAAACCAAAATGTAAAGAAACCACAATACTTTTGAGTAGATTTTCCTAAAACGCGTTTGCCATATGTTGACGCCGTATTAAATGCGAATGGAAAATTGAAATATCACTTACCAATGCGATAAAAAGTAACCTACAAGTCAGTTCGCATACGATCTATCTGCTAGTAGACTCTTAAATACGTCTCATTAATCCTTTCGTTTTGTGTATGAAGCAACTAAGTCCACACCAGTACCATATAAGTAAATACGGCAGTGATGTACCAACCAAAAAAGGGCACATCACGGAACGTGTCTTAATCGTCCATGTCACTGCAGTAAATCGTTATGTAAATCATTAACATCCTACATTAGAATTTATTTGTACATTGTTCAAAATAAAACAACTATTAACTATTTCCGGACAATTTTCAAATTTATTACTCTACGGAGAATCATTGTAAACGAAGCAAGGGCCTAGATCAAATGCTCGAGAGGTGTCGGACTGGCCTAACCACTACGAATTGATGCTAGCGCACGGGACATACACTCTCATGTACAGGGTGATTCACAACTTCATAGAAATATTTTAACTGATGCTAAATGAAGGGACGTACGCTGATACCTTCGCATAAAAAATTATTTTTTAAAAATAACGACTTAAAATTTAAACGGATGTTTTTAAAAGTATCTGTACAAATATCTGTGTAAGAAAGAGGCAAGTTGAATATCCCTGTATATTAATATGTATTTAAAATTAAATATTAGAATTACGTCTTAGATACAGCATGATACATTGTATAGAGGAATGTGATGTAATATTGTTATCAGAGTTCATACTAGAAATAGAATATGAGACGCCTGATTTGTAACACAGACACAAGTTGATACAATAGGATAAGGAACAATGAACTGCGACCAAGTAGACATATTTATAATTACTTAGAAATAAAGGTATTGTACGATTTATCAGAAAACATCAGAAAAAGCAATATTTGCACTCTCACAGGACCATGTGCGACCGGAGATTTTATGTTAACTGTAAGAAGCTCATCCACTTAGCTAGTCTTTAAATCTTATACCTTTCGCATTGTTAGAATTCAAGCTATTCACCATTAATTATTAATTTTTAAAAATAGTAATTTGTATTAATTTAATTCAGTTTAACTTGTGCTTAAAAAATATGTGTTTAAGTTGTTTGTGAATAAAACAAGTCTGTTGGTAATTAAAATAATAAAATTAATTTTGATAGTTGTAATTCTTGAATAGAACTTTGTAAAAAGACGCTTCGAAGGACTCAAAAACTATCTGGCGCAGTCAGAACAAATTCCAGAAGGCACCAAAATCGCAAAACTGGTAACCGTGAATTTGAATTCTTTGCTGGAATAGAACCCAAAAATTGAAAAAGCACAAAGTCGACTAAATCCAACGCCGAAAGAAGGCTAGGAACGAACAAGCAAATTATTGTGGGTAACTAGTTAATTTAGGTTACCACTTTTTTCAATTTAATATTGATTTTAGTAAGTAAGAATTAAAAAAGAATAGAATTTTTTATGTACATTTTATTATTGCAGTGAATGTCTTAATTGGATAAGATTTTAACAGAACTTAATAAGTTAACATTATCCAAGATTGAAGTAAACGTTTCTTTAAATAACTTTAGTGAAAAGAGCAACAAAAATAATTCAAACAACAAGAATTTAGATAACTTAAGTTTATATTTAGATTCAAATCCTCAATATGACGGTAATCAAGTCATGCTAGTCATTTTTATTACAGCTCGTGAACATTTCTGAAAACTTTTTACAAACAAGGAGAAATAAAGAAGAAAGTGTCTGGAAAGGTTAATTTTAGGTAAGTTAACAGGGAGAGCATTAACTTTAATAGCGAGCGGGGATGATTTAAATGGCCGGGAAGATTATAAGAAAATGGAGATTGCTTATTTTGGCGATCAAAGAAATATTAAATGTTTAGTTAGGGATTTATTAAGTTTGGGATTGGTAAGAATCAATCATCAGTTAAGATATTCCTACGAAGTTCTGAATCACGCTGTATAAAAACAATACTCAAGTATAGTTTAATTAGTTTAATTTATCAAGTAAGTTAGTTTGTTAATTGTTAAAATTTTTGGAATGCCAGAAATAAGTTTTTGATATAATGCAAAACGAAAACGACCGTTCAGCAGTTGTTTATTACCGAAGATAATTCTAGGGGTGAACGCCAATTATAGAAGTAAGTTCTACTGGTAAAGGTATCACACAAACTTACCAAAATATTCTTCTTGACTCCTGGAGTGAAAGTTGCCGATGCGTTAATTGCCTTCATTCTTAAAGTTTCGTTATATTTAAAAACATAAATTTCAGGTTCAACGCATGCCATTTTATTGTAGTTGGTAATTTCAATTCTATCATGTTCAATATTGTACGTGTTTTGACGGCGTTGCTGCAAAATAATTTCTGTGTTAAGAAATAACACTGAAATGCTTTGATTGTAATGTTTTAAAGTCGTAAGAAATAAAAAACCTTCTCTGTTGTTGGGTGCTCAATTGACGTTAAGTACCTGAATTATTTTACTCTACAAGGGCAAGGTGACGTAACTAGAAAATAGTGCACCGGCTAGCTTTGATAGTGCGCAAATGCAATACTTTTAGGAATATACAAATTAAAACACTTCTACTGATGCTTTTTCACCTACGTCCTTAAACTCATTGTCTAATAGAGTTTTTGGGCACCAACCTATCTAAAGAAACCCTAATTAAAGCCTCCCCGGTAGATGTGTTTCGCGAGACGGTTTAACAATCATTACTGCAGGAGAGGTTGATGACGCATTGTTTACACGTTTCCTACCTTCTGCTAGTTTAAAATAAGCACAAATAATTTAAAAACTCCACATTTTGTTCCTCTGATCCATATTATCCTAGCACTAATAGCACAGTTAACAACTACAAACAAAAGATCTACCCGTAATTGACCAAATGCGAGTGTAGTTCAGAAAAAACCTAAGCCTATCAATTATAGATATTCAAACAATGTAATTTGTACATATGAATTATGTAGAAACAAGTATATGTTTACAATACACTTTAAATAAGCGTGCACCAACGTAAAAGTCCGTTTACTTATTTTTATTTTAATACCAATCACAATTATTCATTTAACAGCATGTAATGTTTAGCAGGTGGAAAGCAAAGATTCAATACACATATTTTTTGTTAGTCTTTTGCAAAACTCTTCAAATTTCTCTGCTCTCTGGTTAAGATTTTCTGCAATTGTATTTAATTTTGCTGCCAGGTTTGTACAATTTTTCTCCATGCAGGACTTGGAGTCCTTCATAAAAAGAGAATTTCGGTGTCCATTTTTTTTGTTGACTACGAATGATAGGCAAGCAACGGAAAATCGTTTAAATGTCTTTTTCAGTACTATCGTACACACTTGACACCAGTACAACAAAAACTATTTTGCAATAACAAGTCTTTTATTACCAATTGATTGCACGTGCCTTTTCAACTACTTGTAACTACAGTGAAATTCCAAATAGCTCACAATATACCTCCAGCTAATCGCTAACAGTACAAATACTAACTTCGTTAAAGCTACACTATTATCTTTTTAATTACTATTCCATACACATAATTAACTATCGAAGCACTAATTGTTAATTCATATCGCTCACTACAATAATTTTATATAATACTGAGCTATTTATTTTAAAGCCGTGTTAACACTAGTTTATTTTATATACCGACTTTTAGATTAAAACTTGAATAATGACTAGTATTTTAATCAAAACTTGAAGTGAAACTAAACTAAAACCTTTGAAAGGGCAATTTGTATACTTAATTTTAGTGTTTTAGAGTAATCGAAAAGCGTGTCAAAATTATGCAAACGACGTCCAGAAAGTTCCTATTGTATGCTTAATAAAATTCTTAAATGCAACTTATTGTAAATTGTCAATCAAGTACATCTAAAGGTGTCACGCCACAGGGTGGCGATTAATTATCGTTCCCGTATAGATGCATCGTTTACGTTCTGCTGTATTGTTCTCGTCAAAGGAAGACTAGGTGACGCCTCGTTACAATACGATATTTGTAAAATTAAACGTATGATTTTAGTTACCTCTTCACACCCAGAACGGGATGTAATGGTTTTGCAGGATGGGCCTCCCGGAGAAGGTTCGCATTAAAAACAATGTATGGATCGTTAGCTCCTAAGGGATGCAGGGTAGTGAGCTGAAAAGTACATCATTTTGGTTTTTCTCGAATTTCCCGATATGTATTTAAAATCTTCCTGATAGTATTTTTCGTCTTGGAGATATTCTCTAATGCTAGTTTTCAAATTGTCACTGTAAATAGAAGGGCTTTATTTTTCATATAATTAATTAACAAAATGCTAAATGCATATTGTGTCAGCGATTGTCAAAATATTAGTTACTTATATACGAATACGTCTAAACTTGACATTGACATTTTATTTCTTTCTTATAAATGAGGTGTGAGTAAAAAATTTAATGCCAAAGGAAAAAAAATTTCTAACTGAAAAAATTTAATAAATCGAAGTGTAATGTTACAAATTAACAAAGTCACAGTAAGCTTTTAGTTAGTTTGTTATATATAGTGATTTGTTTTTTATTCTTTTAATACGCAAATTCGTTCGTGTTGGTGTGTTACGTCGACCTTTCAGGCCGAACCAGTAAGCAGAGCCGGCGGGTACCATTATTTAAATTTAAACCCTAACTTTAGTTTTAGTTTATAAATTATATGTAACGATTAATTAATTTTGAAGTCGGATTTATATGAAGCGCGTAATTATTCGCGTTAAAACCCAATGTAGTGCCAATCAGGTGAAGCATTTGGGACGTGGTTGAAAGTTTAACCGTCCTTACTCAAATTATTGGGTTTATTACTGTCCGAATTAATCGATAATCATTGTTCCAAACGCAATAGTTGCGTATCAATGGAATTCGAACCTTCGTTATGATCTCTGTTCTCAAATAAGTGAAGATAATAATCCCCTCCTTTATTATTTATGGTTTTTATAAGTTTCAACACCTCAGAGTCATTCCAGGATCTGTCGTTCTCACGAGGTAATTGGTCTAGCTGCTAGATATTAAAAAACTTTCTAGTTAGCGCTTGAAGTGAGCGGGCGTGTTTTACGGAGCTCCGACTTCAACAGCAAACAAGTAAGTTTTTAAATAGGGTTTTTATTATTTGAAACTTTGTCATTCATTGTGTTTAATTTTATTATTGTGAGGCATTAATTTTAATACAGAAGGTAGTAAAATAGAATCAAAAAGAATAATTTAAACCTGATAAATAATAAATAAATCGCGTTTTAACAAAAAATTTTAACTAAAATCCGCGTTAAAAAATAAACTAAACTAAATTTTGGGCTGATAAACCAAAAATTAATAAACAAACAACCTAATGCAATTTCGAAAATAATTTAAAAGGTGTTTTTAATAAATTTACAGAAAAAAACACGTAAAACGTGTAAAAACCGCGTAAAATCATCACATGAATTCGGTAAAATTTTGTAGTGTGCGTGTAATTAAATAACAAATTAAAAACCAAAATCTAGGACCTTTTTAACTAAACATTTAGCTTAAAAATACTAAATTTTGAAATATTTTAAATATAAATATTCCATATTTTAAGCACACGCGTACTTAAACATTCTTAAAGTTGCGTTTTAGTAAAATTAGTGGTGTAGCACTAGAAGCTCGTACCAGGTACCGAGTATACACGGAATAAGTGCGTTTCCGGTACCGTATTCCGACAGCGCGTGTTTTGTTTGCTTATTTTAATATTTAAATTTAAAGTTTAGTATTTAATAAATTTAATTTTTAGAAGTAATTAGCTGTGTATATTTAGAATTTGATTTCTGGGTTTAAAAAGTTTAAATAAATAAATACAGTGTTGTTTAGGGTTTATTTTTAATCGAATTACTTTTATTGGGCTAGCTATTTTATTTGGCCGTAGTTGTTATTTTCACGTTTAGTGTTGATCGTATTTTTGTTAAATTTGAAATTTAATTTGGCGGTTTGAAGTTTAATTAAATAAATAAATACAGTATTTTTATTGAACCAACGTTTGTGTTTATTTAGCGTCGCAACGGTCAAGTCGTTCTTTAAATTGCGATTTTCGTTGGCTATTCTTTTGTCCTTAGCTTTGATAGCATGGTGGTCCACCGTGACGAGGAGCCGTTGCCGAGAAAGAAGAGGGGTGATCGGTCGAAGTTAGCTAGGTCGGAGGCTGAAGGCGTTCTTGGGGGATAAAGCTTAAGGTGGTTTTGAAGGACGTTGTGATAGGGGCCCAGGAGGTTGAGAGCTTAGAAAAGGAGCCTGTGCCTGTGGCGGTCGTGTCGGAGAGGAGTTGGAGCCTCCAGCGGTGCCTGAAATGCCTTCTACTTCAAGGCGCCAGCGCAAAACGTCGACTGGCAGCAACAGTAGCATTGCCGCTAGCGACCTCGATGAGCTGGAGTACTTGAAGTTTAGGGCGAGGAAGGCGCACGCGGCCGTTTGCGGGAAGGTAGCGACGACCTCCGCTACTATCGTCGTGGAAGACTGGAAAGCAATTCGGCACGCCGCGAATGATAGGAATGATTAGGGCGTTGCGGTTATGTTCAAATGATTCCGGGAGAGCTCGCGTTGTCGGGGGAATTCCAGCGGCGGATTTTGTTTTTTCATGGGGTCCAGGGTCTGCGGAACCAGGAAGCATCGGCGCCGTGTGCGTCCTACGCAGCAGCTGCAGGTGGGGTAAGGCCTGCGTTTGTCGTCAGAGTCGACGCCAAACCTGGCAAGAAGAACGAAGTTATGACGACGCCTAAGCAGAAGGTCGATCCAGAACGTGATGGGTTTGTTGCAGTCGGAGCTCGAAGGATGCGTAGAAGCGGTGTAGTTGTTGAGTACGCGGGTCGTGGAAACCCCAAGAAGCTGCAATCGAAGGTCGGCGGGCACTGCGAAGAATTAGTAGCGAAAGCCATGGAGAAGAAGCGTTCACTGGTCGTTCTTCCGGGGGTCAAAGCGGGAATGAAGACGGAAGAACTGGTGCGGTTGATCGCGCGCCAGAATCCCCGCTTCGGCGATTTGAAGCTGGGAGACCACCTGAGAGAGAGGTTTAGGTTTGGCGGAAAGAGCCCAAAAGCTCCCTTCGCCAACGTAGTCTTCGAAGTGACCCCACATTTAGAAAACGTTTATTAGCTGACGCTATTAACCTCAGGTGGCGAAGAGTATGGAAACGGGACCACTTTTCGATCACCCAGTGCTTACGGTTTTTTTAACCTGTGTGAATGTGTACAAATAACTTTAATATGCCGGTTATTTCCAGAGTGTCCATCTGAGGTTTTCAAAATTTAATATAAAGAGTGTGAAGTCCCGATAGTTAATACTGGAATAGCCACGCTATTAAATGTAACAACAGGAAAAAAGTATATTTAACATCGTCCCATGTTGTACTACAAAAGATTAAGAATTCTAATAAGTGTATGTTATCGGAAGTTATAAGCCTACTGCAGTCATTGACAAAGGTCAAAAAACAATAAATATACAAAGCTATCGATTACGATATCCTAAATTATTGATTTGAATAAGTTCTTTACGATGCAATAAGTCGTAAATCGTGTTTAACTTTAATAAAAGTAAACCAAACAAATCAAACACAGCGTATTACGTTTTAGTAAAGTTATTGCATTCCACCGACACACCTCGCTTTCTTAACCGACCGGCGTATCTCGAACCACTCGGACGACCGACTGCGCTGGTTCCTCTTCCCTTGATCAGTCAGCAACGTACACTACACAAAGGGGCGTATGCATTATGTTTGTTAGTCTCTCCTATTACACATTAATAAGTGATTCACAGAAGATTTTTAAAAATAATTCATTGTATGGATTCTTTGTACAATTGGTTTATATAATTACACATGTTTGTGTAATATAGTTAGAAAATAGGTTGTGTGAATAATCTTCGGGGATTTGCAAAAAAATTACTATTATGCGAAAAGATGTTAAACTAAATTTCCCACGGTTCATAATAGGTACATATCGCTATCCCGACTAATCAGGGAGTTTAACTAAAAAGTGGTTGTGGTTTATAAGTCGGATAGTAGTGGCCATAATACATTCTTGACGACACTAGCTTATCTTTCATTGCTTGTGCGGGAGTGGTGCATTATAAACAATGTAGTGGAGTTTGACCTTGTAATAAAAATATAGTTACAGTTTAGGTTACTTACACACCACAAGAAGAAACCGAAAGCAAGTGATCCTTATAACGTGTCATTCAATCTACCGCCTCTTTTCTAAACCATATTTACATATTACTTATTCTATTGCTTAAATTTATGCCTGGATAGAAATTTGCAGTAGCTGGTAATCATTTTTTCTGTATCTACGTATGCAACTTAAATTTAGTCAATGTTAGAGTTTTAGTAGTAAATTGTCTGGATGTGGTTTTGAGAAGTATAGCAATAAAATTCGCATCTTTATCATTTTTTTTTGTTTGAGCTAAGCCAAAGCTTGTCGAATCAGTATATTGGGGTGACTTTGGTTATTTATTACTGGACCAGGTCAGATACTGGCATTTTGGCATAATTTAGTGTCTTAAGAGATATTGGTTCTAAGCAAGGGTGAGATCAAAACGTTCAATATATATTAACACCAGTAGGAATCTTCTTGTAATATTAGGAAATGTTAATAAAATCACAGGTTATGAAGGAGTTTGGACAAAAAAAATCAGAAAGCAGTGGTTTCTTACCCCATTAGCAATAAACATCAAGATTGATAACTTCAAATAATTAAAAAAATTCATAACTTCACGTTCGATGGTATCAAACAGGTAACATACCCAAGAAATAACAATATACGTTTTACCTTTGTTCATATTCCGTATCAAAATGTAATTTAGCGTAGTACATTAAAAACTCATTAAGTTATTGTGGTGTAATTAGCAAACAGCAGGGAACAATTCACCGTGACAAAAAAGACAAACATTGAAATCTGATTGCAGATCTAAAATGTTATAGTAAAAAGTATTTAGTGCTTATGCATGCGTGGAAGACACATTTGTAAAGGATACAGCAATTTTTAACGGACTTGTTCTGCATTTTTAATTTTTAATTGCAAAATATGGAAACTTGCGACAACCTTACGTCCCTGCTCAAATACAGAGGCACTGTACTCATCTGTTTCTGCTCAACCAGTTACTTGGAACCATCTTTCTAAAGTAAGGTTTATTGGCAGTCAAATTGTAAGATATAATCGTACTCCTAAGGTAAAAGACCATCCTGTGGCGGAACCATTAACGACGCTTTAGAAAATACAATTCAAACAGGTAAACGAAGTTTCTAAAGACGAATTCAAAGTGAATACTTTATTGCGTTACAGCCGGAATTGATGCTATAGTAGTTACTGTCACAGAATGCTGCGGCCTTTTCCTACGAGTTAGTTAGAGAAAAGCAATGGCGACTGAGTGTCTGGAATCAAGAGGGGCAAAGCCATTAAGCCAACAATAGATTGATTGACAGTTACACGGGTGCACTTAGAAACTTAGTATAAAATATACACGTTCATTTTCGTAAATAATTGATTAGTTTATATGCAATAATTTTTAACTTAAATTCCTTTGGCGTTAAACACGAAAATTATTTTCCTAAATTAAACTAACTCTTTCGTGTGTTTAAAATTGTATTTCAATTAATAATAAATATCCTATATGTTACTTGATAAATCTTTCTGCTCATTAGAAAAATAAATATCCTTTCTAAGAATTCCTTAACGTGGAATTTACGCCATAATTAGATAAGCGTCTTTCCAAGTATTTAATAATTAATGCCGGTGTGTTTTCCCCTTTTAAAGAATTCGGCAAAATTGTTTTAATAAATTAGGGTTTTCCTGTTTTATTTTCCTTGATGACAAGTTTATGTTGAGCTTTGGTGCTTTAACTAAACAAATGTAATATTCACTTTCTGTTCGAATAGCAACAAGGAAACATCCGTCCTGCTTTGCTTTGTTCCGTTTTTTGTTATGCGAATTTCTGGCACGCATTATATAGCGTGGTGAGTATTTAGGGTTTATAAAACGGTACTTTTAGGTTTTAATAAATTAATCTATTGTTCGGAATTATTCTAGCTTTCTGTGGGGGGACACGTTAATCCCTTGAGCTGTCGTTTCTTTTAGTAATGGAAGGCCAAACGCGTTCTTCCTGGGCATAGGTCTACCTACTCGCTGATGTGGACCAGCGATGAATATTTTTTTCTGTGTTCTGTAAATATTTTGTTTAATTATAAGTTCTTTCTTCTTTTGTATGTTTTGTTCTGAGTGTGAATGAGTGAGTGTATATTGTTTTTCTATTTTTTTTTCCAGGCTTTCCTTTACGTGCTTATACGTATAATACCCCGCTCACTCACCGTTTGAGCCCGGTCGTCCTTCCTTTCTCTTTCTTGGTTTTTTATAGGTTACGTCAATGTACGTAGCATAAAATATTGGCGACTAACGTGGGACTGCGATTCTTTTTGTGATTAATTTCGGCTGCGTTTTTTTGTAATTAACTTCTGCTGGGATTTTGTTTAGTTAATTTCTTCTGCGATTTGATTTTCGTTCATTTTCTTTTGCTGCGATTTTGTTTCATGTAACTTTGGCTCCGATTTTATTTTAGTTTGGCTACGAGTTCGTTTTAGTTAATTTTTGCTCCGATTTTTTGTTTATTATTCTTAGTTCCTAAGTTCCTACATGGCCCGCATTTTCTCGGCCTGATATTACTTATGTTTCGTCCCTTACGTTCAATATTATTGGTTGGCTTATTTAAGATTATTGGTCTTGTGTTTTCGCCAATAATCCGAGTCCATTGAAAACGCTAGCGCCCAAAATTTTTCTTTTTCTCTTTCTTTTTCTCTGTACATTTGGTTCTTCCCGTCACGTCTAGAGTTAGTATTTTCTTTCTCCGATTTTTCTTTTATTCTACAGCCCTATTCTAGTTTCTATTTCGTTGTTTTGCTTCCATTGGTGTTTCTGAAGTTTATCCGTCGGATATGTTTTAAATTGTCTTGTATTCGTAATAATTTCATTTTCTTTTGAGCTTTTATCGAGTTACGGTTAGCCTTTATTTTGTTACTTTCTACCCATTTCTTTCTTGTTCGTATTCAAAATGACTTCTTGTTTGGCTTCCTACTACGGTCTCCCAGTGTGGGATTGGATTTTGAAATTTTTGGGTAATCCAAACACTCTTACAGTACATAATTTTTTGGAACGAGTCGAATAACTCCGACGAGCTCACCATGTATCCGAATTTGAGTTATTTGAGTCTGCAGTGGATTTATTCGAGGCTGATGCTTTACTTTGGTATCGTGGTTTTCAGCACAAGTTGTCTGACTGGAAGTCGTTGTCTAATTTACTGATTTTTCATTTTGAGCACTTGGAGTTTGTTTATAAAGCTACTACTATTGACAAAAATACTTTTGCTTTACATGACCGAGTTGTTAAGATTTTTCCTACGCCTACGAGCAGATCCGATACTTCTTTCGTACGTTCTACTGTTCTTCCTCCTACTTTTACTCCTACTCGTCAGGTAGTATGCTTTAATTGCGACAAACCTGGTCATGTTTCGACCCGTTGTACTCGTCCTAAAGTACTCCATTGTTGTGGTTGCGGACATAAGGGAGTTACTCGCCACAACTGTCCCAACTGTCATCCTACTACTAATAAGTCTTCGAATAATTCTTCAAATTCTGCGCTTACCTCTAGTGGCCTAACTTCGTCTACTTCTCATTCTACGTTCTCTTCGATACTTCATTTAGGTCCTCCCGCTCTTACTATTCAAACCTACTCTTCTTCGGCAAGTATAGCTTCTAACAAAATTTCTTCCGTTTCTGGTTCTACCTCGTATTTTAATCCTCCTTCTGCTCGCCCTACTTATACACTCTCACCCCAAAATGTGCCTCCACCACGCTTACAACCCATGCTTCGAATTGGTGACTTGCAGCTAGCTTCTCAAGAGTTTGTTCCCGCTTTCCTAAATAATTCTACTAAAAAATTTTCTGTCTTGTCTGCAAACACAAAGGTCGCTATAATGACCATAACTTCTAATTCAGTCTGTGAGGGTCCTCCGGAAGTCCATGGACCTGTATTTTTAATGCCTCTTGCCGTTTTTGTCAAAATTTTACCTGTTCCTGCTTTCTTAAATGATTCTAGTCAAGAAATTGCTGTTGTACCTACAATAACAGCTGCAGCTAAATTGACGATTATTCCGAATTTAATCAGCAAAGGTTCTGTCGAAGTTCACAAACCTGTATCTTTAATGTCTGTTGCTATTGCTGTCAAAATTTTACAATTTCCTTCTTTCCTAAACTGTTCAACTTAAGAAATTTCTGTCGTGTCTACAAAAACAGCCGTAGCTGAAGTGACGATAAGTTCTAATTTAGTCAGCAAAGGTTCTGTTGAAGTCCATGAACCCGTATCTTTAATGCCTCTTCCCATTTTTGTCAAAATTTTACCTGTTTCTGCTTTCTTAAATGCTTTTACTCAAGAAATTTCTGTTGTGCCGGCAATCACAGCCGTAGCTGAAGTGAAGATCATTTCTAATACGGATAGAGAAAGTCCTGTTGAAGTTAGTGAACCCGTAGCTACGATGCCTGTTGATGTTGTCGTTAAAGCTTTACCTGATCCTGTTTCGTTACCTACTCTTACGCATTTTTCTCATGCTGACAAAATGCTACTTACTTCTGTTCTTTTAACTGAGGTTGGTGACATCCTAGCTGATGTTCTGTTATCTAATGCTGACGAACTTCTACATGATTCTGCTCTTTTTTCTAAGGTGGATGCGTCCACAACCACTGCTGTTTTTTCCTAACTGTGATACTTCTAGTTCGGCACATAACGTGAATGAAATTTTATTTGCTTCTGTCCCTTTCTCTAACGTAACTGAAGTGTGCTCCGCTTGTGTTTCTTTTCGTCAGATTGGTTCCCGTGCAGTCAATCCTTTTTCTTTTTCCACCGTAGATATTCTGACCACTCATCCTAAAAATAAACGACGTCCTTCTATGACGCGTTTTGAGTTTTCTAAACTACTCTTGCCACTTCCTAAACCTAGTGCTATAACTACTACACCTCCAGCTATTCTTATTTGGCAGAAAACTGCCCAAAAGAGGCAGACTTTATTCTATGCTCCTTCCGAACCGGAGGATGTAGGTCGACGAAACCTTAATGTCCTTGATCTGGTTTCATTTTTTTTCTGGCGGCGTAAACGCCTTAAGCCGAATACCTAGTCTTTCTGCCCCCGATTCTTATGACGACTTTGCTCTCCTTCGAACATGATTTTTGGATATTGCGATTTCGGTTTACTTCCCGGTTTTACTAAGGTTTCTTTCGTTTGCTTTCCTTTTTCTTCTTCACCCGTGTGGGTCCGGGAATAGAATAGTCTCACGGTACGACCTGCCTGTCGTATGAGGCAACTACAGCGGTCCAACACATACACATACAGACTTCATACACACATACACACACTCCATAAACGCACGCACTTTATGCCTCCACTCATTTCTGTTTGGTTCTCCTTCTATTGCTGTTTCCTTGGGTTTTTTTCTTCTTTCACCTGTGTGGGTCCGGGAATAGAATAGCCCCATGGTATGACCTGCCTGTCGTAAGAGGCGACTACAGCGGTTAAACACATACACACACGCAAACTTTATAGACGCATAACACATACACACACGCTTCTTACACCCCCACACACATACACACACGCGCACGTACACGCCTACACCTACTCATACCTAACTATACTGAGATTTTGTTTTATTTTTTTGTACGAGTTTAGTTTGTTGGGTTTTGTACTTGGTGTTGGTGTTATTCTTTCTGATTTTTTTCTTTCTTGCTCGTTCCTTTTGTTCGACCTTCCTCTTCCTATCGTTTTGCTAGATTTCCTTGCTGTCGGTCCCTGGACCGATTGTGTTTCGTCCATCAGCTCCTGTGGTAGGTGCTTTCTAGTCCGTCTTTCTTTCTTTGGAAATCACGACTCAGTCGACTTTAGGACTAGTCAGCATTTCTCTTTTTCGGTTTTTGTTTGTTGCGATTCTTCGTTACCACAGTTGGAAGTTCATCGTTTCCTTCCACCAGCGTCCCTTCTTTCGTTCGCCATTGTTGTTCCTTTTGTTTACTTGAGGCTTGACCTTTGGGTCCTCTTCTGGCTGTACTGTTGGTTTTCTTCCTCGTTTCATTACTTCTTGGTCCGTCGAGCCGGATGAAAATTCTTTTTAGTTTTTTGGAGTGTTTTCTTTAGTTTTTTTTCGTAACGAGTTTTATTTTAGTTTCCAAGCAAATTTTTTTTGGTTGGTCCTACCCACTCCCATTGTTTTGCTTCCCGACCCTGACCCTTTAATTTTGCTGGGGGGGGGGAGGATTTGTTACGTTCATTTTCGTAAATAATTGATTAGTTTATATGCAATAATTTTTAACTTAAATTCCTTTGGCGTTAAACACGAAAATTATTTCCGTAAATTAAAGTAACCCTTTCGCGTGTTTAAAATTGTATTTTAATTAATAATAAATATCCTATATATGTTACTTGATAAATCTTTCTGCTCATTAGAAAAATAAATACTCTTTCTAAGAATACCTTAACGTGGAATTTACGCAATAATTAAATAAGCGTTTTTCCAAGTATTCAATAATTAATGCTGGTGTGTTTTCCCTTTTTAAAGAATTCGGCAAAATTGTTTCAATAAATTAGGGTTTTTCTGTTTTATTTTCCTGGACGACAATTTATGTTGAGCTTTGGTGCTTTAACTAAACAAAGGTAATATTCACTTTCTGTTCGAATAGCAACAAGAAAACATCCGTCCTGCTTTGATTCGTTCCGTTTTTCGTTATGCGAATTTTTGACACGCATTATCTAGCGTGGTGAGTATTTAGGGCTTATAAAACGGTACTTTTAGGTTTTAGTAAATTAATCTATTGTTCGTAATTATTCTAGCTTCCTGCGGAAGGACACGTTAATCCCTTGAGCTGTCGTTTCTTCTGGTAATGGGAGGACAAACGCGTTTTTTCTGGGCGTAGGCCTACCTACTCGCTGACGTAGACCAGCGATTGAGTCAACCTCGACGTCAGCAACTCGAGGGTGAGTTTTTCTTTGTAATTGCTTCTTACTTTGAAATCAGAACGCCTGGGGTTTTACCGTTCAAATATGGCCTTTCTAAATTTAATTCTTATATATGAAAATTATTGAACTATTTTGGTATTCACTGCTCTTTTACTACTGCTTTACTATTTGGTTATAAATCACTAAAAATATACTACTTATTAATTTAAAAACGGTTTAATGACTTGCTGGCACATTTGAAAATGTTGTTGCCATTATGGTTGTAAATATAGGTTAAGTTTATAGTTACGATGATCTAGAGCTGTGGTTTTTAGAGTTGCGTTTGGTTCATTTTTTTTAATAAATAATTTCATGGGGTAATTACTTAAAAACTACAGCTCGTCATTTTCATGAATAATTTTTTTCTGTGTTCTGTAAATATTTTGTTTAATTATAAGTTCTTTTTTCCTTTGTATGTTTTGTTTTGAGTGTGAATGAGTGAGTGTATGTTTTTTTTCTATTTTTTCCAGGCGGTCCTTTACGTGTTTACGCCCACTCACCGATTGAGCCGGGTCATCCTTCCTTTCTTTTTCTTGTTTTTTTTTATAGGTTACGTCAATGTACGTAGCACGATATAATCGCACCCCTAAGGTAAAAGACCATCCTTTGGCGGAACCATTAACGACGCTTTAGAAAATACAATTGAAACAGCTAAACGAAGTTTCTGAAGACGAATTCAAAGTAAATACTTTATTGCGTTACAGCTGGAATTAATTCCATACTAGTTACTGTCACAGAATGCTGCGGCATTCTCCTACGAGTTAGTTACATAGAAAAGCAATGGCGCCGAAGTGTCTGGAATCAAAAGAGGCAAAGCCATTAAGCCAACAATGGATTGATTGACAGTTACAAGAGTGCACTAAAAAAATTAGTGTAAAATATACAAAAGCGAACAATGTAGAATGCTTGAAATTTCTGATGTGTAAATGGTTTACAAATTACATATTAAAAGATGCACGGCTTAGCAGAGTGGGCAATTTTAATTGAAGTATGCATTTGCAAGTATTCTGGTATAAATTATAGGATAAAGCGCTAAAATAAAAATTTAATGAATACATAAATCATCGTTTCTGCAGATAAATTTGCATAGTACGAGGCATTGATAAAATAGTTACTCGCTGTGTTAAGAAGAATTTAGTGTTAGTAAATATTCTGTGTTTGTTAGTAAATAGGCTTATATCAAACGGAATAAAGAAATTCTTTACATACGTTTACGCAATAGAGCAGCGCAAGTGTGCTAGTAACATGCAAAATATCAAATATTTTTACATTACATACGAAACGTCAAAAGTTCCCATAGATTCTACTTGTTCTAAAAATTTGATTTATGGTCAAAGTCAAAAGCCAGATTTTCACAAGTATTGCTTAAACGATGTGTAATCGTAAAAATAGTTAGTTCAAGGTTTGTGAATGATGCGAATTTCTACAAAAAGATTTTAAATCTCCTTTGTAAATTATCGTTCATGAGATATCGCTATTGCAGAAATTGAAAACCTAACATAAACTCTTGGAGGTCTGATATGTCAGAGGACGATCAATATAAGTTAGAATCTTTAGTACTGGTGTGTACGCAAGCTCGTGCATGTGATATTACTTGTCAATTAGAAAGGTAAAATGTATTATAGATAATCGCTTACCCGTACAGAGGACGTAACTATTTCATATGAATTGAATTGCAAACACCATATTATTTAAATCATTTACGAAATGAGTATGAGGTTAATTAAACCAGGCTTATTTTTTGTTCATCTAAATAATTAAATTTAGGCAAAACCAATGAATGAATCCTTGTATTACGGTACTTGCCACGTTCGAATACTACAACGTATTGTTCCTCTTTCTTTAGTTCTACAGGTCGTGGGTGGGATTGACGCCTATCTAAACCAGATTGTTGTAGCAAAGTTTGTGTTTACCTATAACATTAAACAGGAAATACATATAAACGATATAAAAGGAATTGAGGTAAAGAGTTCACATTTTTAAAAATTTTTTTAATTTATTTGTTCCAACGATTCAGTAGTCTGCTACCCGAAATTTAAGCAGACCTGGCTATCCCACGGAAAGTAACCGTCAGTACGGTGTGTGCGTGTGGGCGCGCTTGAGGGCATGTGTTATGCGCGTGTGTGTGTGAGGGTTGTGTGTATGTGTGTTATGTTATGTTATGTTATGTGTTATGATCATCGGCAGCCGGATATTCCAGTAGTCAAAGAAGAACGCACAACGTTGTCAGAAGAACTCTAGTACTTTAAGTTATAAAATAGCACTCCTAGTTTTTCAAGATACGGTAGTTACGTGTTGAGTGAGCGGATCGCCGACGGTTGTTTTCAATTAGTTCATTACTGATTGGTCGAAGCAACGACGTATATTTACTTCAAAGCGGGGGAAGTCATATAACTTTACATTCACCCGAGTACATAATAATAATTATAATAATTTTTCTGAAACATTGCTGGGAACTCAAAACCGCACTTATATAATGTGTAATAGCCTACTTAATTATAGAAACAAAAATACATAATAAAAAAATGGATAATTCCATAAACATTACTGTGGAACTCGATAAAAAAAATATATGATAATAAAGTTATTTTAAAAAGCTCTGAAAATAATTTCCACACCCTATTTTCTAACTAGATTACTATGTATAATATTCCTAAATTATTTATACAAAAAATTGCCCACAACTAATTATTAGTGAAATAATTTGTGAAACAATTTAGGGCATGACGATGGTAACAATGCTTTAAAATCAAAGACAAAAATAGAAACGCTCTTAAACAAAAGTTCATGTACACGAAAAATTTATGTTTTAATAATGTCTTTAGGCACCATCTAGCTTTTAAGCGGTAGCAACCTTTCCAATACCCGGAAGTGAAATAAAAAGTCACCCAATCAGCAGGGTACATTATGCAGGCGCGCAAGAGTATAGTTTACTGCCCGTAACGACCGCACAAAATTAATCGTAGAGTATGAAATCTGGATGCGTAAAACTAACACTTCAGTTTCACTATAAAAACTTAAATACAAGACTAACTTTCCGTTTACATAGAATATAAATGCGTACAAATTTTTCAAAGGCACTTTTTTAACTAAAAACAAATTAAAACCGGTTTACTAGTAAAAGTAAGACCAAAATATGTTGTAGAAATAAAATTTTTATGTTAATTGATTAGCTAACACTACTGCATTAAGGATGAATAAATTTCTTAATCAACTTTACCAAAATATAAAGCTAACTGGTAGGTAAGGTTATATCCATTTTCACAATAATTTCTACCTTTGATCATAAATACCAAAAGTTGGGAACAGCAAATAGATAGGATAATTATTCCAAACATGGTAGGGATTTTTAACGTGCTTCACACACGAAACCTTGCTGTTCCAAGCAAGGTGCGGATCTTCAATATGCGTGACAACACTCACACACGAGATCTACAGTTTACCTCTTATTCGAACGAGAGCGTATCTTTGTGAAAAATGCTCACCTAACATCTTTCAAGCGGTCCGTGTGGGAATTCGAACCCAGGACTTTGGTCGAATTAACTAAGCCACGGAGCTGCCTAGAAACACTACATATGATTCTCCAATGTTACATCCGAATGTAGTACATTGGCCACGAAGCGAATTTTTTTAACTGGAAATTTTGAATCATGCCGAAATCTTGCTGTTCCAAGCAAGGTACGAATCATTAATGTGCGCGACAACACACACACACACACACTCACACACACACACAAACCCACACACTGGATCTACATTTTACCTTTCATTCGAACGAAGGCATATTTTTGTAAAAAATTTTCGTCCAACATTTTTCAAGCGGTCCGTGTCAGAATTCGAACCCAGTACCTTGGGCTTAGTAGCTACACGCGAATGAACTAAACTATAGATAACGATAACGATAACCCCAACACTATATTTGATCTTCCAATGTTCCACCCGAAGGTCTTTAAACACAGTAGCTGCTTTTTCTTGTTAAATGTACCCCGACCTTGTGCTAATCCTTGTTTTATATCTTTTGCGCTTTTCCTATCTTGCGTTATTTGACTTCCTAGGTAGCAGAAATCTTTAACCTTTTGTAACTCCTTGTTACCGATTTGTATTTAATAAATTTAATAAATAAATTTTGTTACGAAGTTTTTAGAAGAAGCTTTTAAAAAGACTGCTCCCAAGGCCCGAAATGTAACTAGCGCAGTCGTACGGATCCAGAAAGGCACTACGAATTCAAAAATCAGATGACTGGTGACCAAGAATTTCAATTCCCAATTCTGGAAGAATCCAAACAAAGTTGGACCAGGCACAAGCATCGACTAAATCCAACCAAACAAACCTTGGACGAGATACAAGTATCGATCGAATCCAAACCAAACCAACGTGGACGAAGTACAAAAATCGAAAGAGTCCATTAAAGCGACGATGAAACTAATGTAAGTTCATTTTTCTTCAAACCAATTTATTCTTTTTACAAATTTATTGCTATTAGCTAGTAAAGAAAATTTTTTTTATTATTATTTTATGTATGTACAGATTTTAATTATTATTACTGCAATTTATGCTATTTAATGAAAATAATTTACTTATTTATTAAGAGAAATTATTTTCAAATTCAAGAAATTATTTTTAAAGCAAGAAAATTTTAACCAAGAAAACTGAAAAGTACAGTTATTACGAATTATTATTAATACAAAACGTAACTGGCTTACGAATTATTAATTCAAAACAAAAACGATTTTAAATACAAAAATTGAACGCAATGAATTTTATTATTTTATCACCGAGAGCTTATAAAAACAATTTAATCAAAGTTTAACCTTCATCAAAGTCTATAATTAAACATTTAGTGTATAATTGTAAGAACATCTTTCAATTTACTAAATTAAAGTAACTTATTACAAGTTAAAACAGAGCGTGCAAATCCATAGCGCGATTCCTACACAAATTAAGATCGGAAACTCTCATCATTGAATAAAAACCATTTAGTACAAATATATTTAATTATAGCGAAAAATTACTGAAAAGATTCATTCAAAAACGCGCATCGGAACTTCATAAAGTATAATTGCATATTTTCAGTACGAAGATATTTAATTATATTACAAAAGCATTTACGCAATTAAATAATCACGAGGCTGAAAATAAAATTTTTCAGTAGGCTAAAAGTTATAATTTAAACAATTTATTGTATAAATTGTAAATGAGACATTGAAGCAACTACTGCAACGAAATGGTAGACTATAGAAATGCAACTTTATATTTAGACATTCAAGGTAACTAGACAATACAATTGAAAGGAAGCATCTTATGCACTTATCAATTAGAACACCTACGAAAACAAGATAATTACAACAGACTCAATTAATCAGCAGGACTCAAATAAAATAAAATCATAACTAGCGCAACAAGACGTTTAAAGTATAACGAAAATTACTGCAAGAGTTATTAATCCACATAGAAACCTTTTAGAAAATTAAAACCTACGACAACTATCACATTCGCAAAGTATAAAAATAAACAGAATCAAGGCTATAGCAATTAACCAAGCACGAATTCCTCAAATCATTTAAAACACCGTATAATTAAGTAAAGCGACACTTTAAATAACAAATACGAACCAAACTGAAATTTAACAAATCAAAAAGTAACAGTACAAACCGCGAAATAAATCTCAATTTTACAGAATTTTGAAATTAATTGAAAGCAAAAGCAACCCTTGACAATCATGAATTCAGATATGAAAATTTACCTCAAAAGCATCCCTCAGCTACACGGAGACCAGACTCTCTTGGTAAATTTTATTACAGCGTGCCAAATATTTTTGAAAACTTTTTACAAACCCGGAGACAACGAAAAAAATAAACTACTTTACGTCTGATAGTAAACTAACCTGAAGGGCACACTAACACTAATAACCAGCCGGGATGATTTAGAAGAGTGGGAGGACTTTAAACGCATATTAATTGCATATTTTGGAGACGAAAGGAACATATAATGTCTTATCCGCGACTTAATAAACCTCAGAATGAAAAGTAACCAATACTCGAACCAATTCGGAATGAAATGCCAAGACGTAAGAAGTTTAATTCTAACGAAATTAAAAATCGAAGAACCCGACCAAAATATCCGCCTTCTAAAGACAAATATGTATGACGAAATGGTCTTGGACACCTGTATAAACGCATTACCAGAACGACTATCGGGTAAAATAAGATTTCAACAACCCCAAAATTGAGAGGAAGTTATGAATATGATAATAGAAGAAGAAAACGTCATGTATTATCGAAACAGACTATATAACCCTAACGCGAACAAAAGTCCTTCACTAATAAAAACCATACAAGCCGCAAGACAAACAACCACCAAACAAAAATAAAATTGAACACATCCCAGAATTCATTAAAACTGTAGACAAAATTAAATGTATACTCACGAATCACCCCATATTAAAATACCCAGACCTTTCAAAACCATTTATATTGACAACAGACGCTTCAAATGCAGCACTAGGCGCAGTACTAAGCCAAGGAAAAGTAGGTAGCGATAAACCAATCAGCTACGCATCCAGAACCTTAAATGAGACTGAACAGAAATATAAATGCAATACATTGTATTCCAGACGATAGTGATTCTGCAGGTGGGAGGTCACAGACGGTTAAAAACCGCGATTGCTTAGAAATTAAGATTGTTACATTGTATAATGAAAAGAATTAAGAAATAACAGACATGAGCCCTGCAAGTTCCCACAGACATGTGAGGGGCAGAGACAACATAAACAGCCCGGAAGCCCCAAGACCATTAGTCGGTCTACAGTATTTCAGCTTCAACATTGCCGTTTGCTTAAGCTCTCGCCCTAATATTAGTTCAATTATTAATTATTTTTCAACTTAGTTTAATTTTAATCAAGTTTGTCAAAATTCCATAATAATATCTGGTTAATAAATAAATTTTGTTACGAAGTTTTTAAAAGAAGTTTTTAAAAAGACCGCGCCCAAGGCCGGAAACGTAACTAACGCAGTCGTACGGATCCAGAAAGGCACTATGAATTCAAAATCGGAAGACTGGTGACCAAGAATTTCAATTCCTAGTTCTGGAAGAACCCAAACAAAGTTGGACGAGGTACAAGCATCGACCGAAGAACCCAACCAAACAAATTTGGACGAAGTACAAGAATCGACCGAGCCCAAAGAGACAAAACGTGGACGGAGTACAAGAATCGACCTAGTCCACAGCCAGAAAACAAAAAAAAATAGACGATGAAAATTATGTAAGTTCATTTTCTTAAACCAATTATTCTTTTTACAAACTTATTGATATTAGCTAGTAAAAGAAATTTTTTTAGTATTATTATTTTATGTATGTACAGATTTTTTTATTATTGCAATTTATGGCATTTGATGAAAATAGTTTACTTATCTATTAAGAGAAATTATTTTTAAATACGAGAAATTATTTTTAAAGCAAGAGAATTAATTCTAAATACGAGAACTTTTTTCTGAAACAAGAGAACTGAAAAAACGGATGTGTATACACAAATTAGTACAATTATTACGAATCATTATAAATACGAAACAAAAACGAATTCAATTCAGCAAGTCTGAAACAAAAATAGAACGCAATTAATTTTACCATTTTATCACCGCAAGCTTATAAAAACGAATTATTCAAAGTTTAACCTTTATTAAAGTCTATAATTAAACACCTAGTGTATAATTGTAAAAATATCTTTGCAACCTATTATTAAATTAAACCAACACAAGTTGAAACAAAGCGTGCAAATTTATAACGCAATTTTGATACAACTTATTACCGGAAACCATCGCAAATATCAACATCACTGAAAAGATTCATTCAAATGTGACATATTTTATTATTAAATACATCAGCACGAAGTAAATAATTGTAAAAGACGCAATTTATTTATCACCGAAACTGAAAACAAAACCTTTCAGGAGCTTAAAACTTATAATTTAAACAATTTGGTGTATAAATTATAAAAGAGACATTGATGCAACTACTGTAACGGTAAACTGAAAACTTGCAACTCTAGATTTAGACATTCATGGTAACTAGACAATACAATTGAAAGGAAGCAGTTTTTGCACTTATCAATTACAACATCTACGGAGACGAGATAATTAAAGCAGGCTCAATTAATCAGCAGGACTGAAATAAAATAAAATCATAACTGGCGCAACAAAATGTACAAAGTACAACGCAATTATTCCAATAAATTATTAATCCCATAAATTTTTTTTCAGAAAATTAAAACTCGCGATAACTATCACATCCGCGAAGTATACACATATACAAATCCAGGGCTACAGCAATTAACCAGACATACCAAGCACAAATCTCTCAATTTAATTATAGCACCGCATAACTACGTATAAAAAGTAAGTAAAGCGACTTTTTAAATAACAAATTCCAACCAAACTGAAAAGTAATAAATCAAACCGCGAAATAAATCTTAATTGATACAAAAATTGGATATTAATTAAAAGCGAAAGCAGCCTCTAAGAATCATGAGTTCAGACATGAAAATTTACCTCGAAAGCATACGTCAATTCAACGGAGCTCATGTCCTTCATGAAATTTTATTACCGCGTGTGAAATATTTTTGAAAACCTTTTACAAACCGGGAGATAACAAATCAAATGTACTAAGTTTACGCCTAATAATATATAAACTGACCGGACGGGCACTTACGCTAATAGCCAACCGAGATGATTTAGAACAGTGGGAAGATTTTAAACGCACATTAATAGCATATTTCGGCGACCAACGCAACATCAAATGTCTTATCGACAATCTAACAAACTTAAGAATAGAAAGTAACCCATCCCGGTACCAATTCGAAATGAAATGCCAAGACGTAAGAAATTTAATTTTAACAAAACTAGAAATCGAATAACCCGACCAAAATATCCGCATATTAAGGACAAAAATGTATGACAAAATGGCACTGGACACCTACATAAACGCATTACCAGAACCATTATCAGATAAAATAAGATTCCAACATCCCCAAAATTTAAAAGAAGCAATGAATATGATTATAGAAGAAGAAAACGTAATGTATTATCGAGACATACTATATAACCCTAACGCAAATAAAAGCTATTCCCCAATAAAAACCATACAAGTCACAAGACAAACAACCACCGAACAATAACTCACACCATTCTGCGCACAAATGAACCAACTCAAATTTTAATACCACAAATTTTAATAATCAATTCAAACAATTTCCAAAACCTACGTTCAACTTAAATTTTACAAAACCCACATTTGCTCTAAGATTCAACCAAAATATGAACCAACAAAGATCAGCATTCAGCGCAAACCCTGTTAGAAATACACCGATGATAAATAATAATAATAACCCTAGCAATTATTACAAACCAACCCCTATGGATACCTTATCTGGTAACACCAAACAAAATACAAAAATATCGCAAATCCAACTCAGCCATAATCAAAAACGATATTTTTCCTCCGAAGAGTTATTTCAGCAAGAAATAGAAGAACCTTACGATAAATCCAATTATTTAGAAAATTACGAACGTGTCGAACCATGGAACTAACAGACAACACACCAATTTTTACAAAAGCATACAGACAGACTACCTCAAGCAAGCCAAAAAAAAGCCGACAAACAAGTAGCAGATTTATTAGAACAAGATATCATACAACACTCCAACTCACTATGGAGCAGCTCCGTATTAATAGTACCTAAGGAATTTGGCGCTTCAGGCAAGAGAAAATATCGAATAGTAATAGACTATAAAAAACTAATCAAAAAACGGTAGATGACAAATATCCACTACCCAATATCACAGAAATCTTAGACAAAGTAGGAAAGTGTCAATATTTTTAACATTAGACCTCGCATCAAGATATCATCAAGGAGAAATGGACCAGAAAAACAGCCAAAACCGCATTTAGTATAACTAGAAGACATTATGAATATAAACGAATGCCATTTAGACTGAAAAACGCACCCGCTACTTTTCAACGAGTTATCGATAATATTTTACAAGGAATACACAACGAAAAATGTCTTGTGTACCTAGACGCTATCATAATTTATTCAACATCACTGGTAGAACACATAGAAAGATTAAGAGAAGTATTTGAAAGACTAAGACAGGCACATTTTAACGTACAACTAGACAAAAACGCAAAACGCAATAACGATTAATTACAAAAACAAATAATTCAAAGTTTAACCTTCATCAAAGTCTATAATTAAACACCTAGTGTAAAATTGTAGAAACATCTTTCAATTTACTAATAAAAGTAAACCATCACAAATTGAAACAAAGCGTGCAAATTTATAACGCGATTCTTATACAACGTACTAATAGAAACTATCGCAAATATCTACATTACTGAAAGGATTTATTCAAACGTGACATTTTATAATTAAATACTTTAGCACGATGTAATTAATTGTAAAAGGCGCAACTCATTTATCACGAGACTGAGAATAAAACCTGCTCAGAACAATCAAACTCTATAAAGTATAATTAAATATTTTTCAGCAGGAAGATATCTAATTATACAAAAGCATTACGCAATTTATTTAAATATACCATCAAAACTAAAAACAAAATCTTTTAGAAACTTAAAACTTACAATTTAAACAATTTGTATAAATTATAAATGAGACATTGAGGCAACTACTGTAACGAAACGGTAGACTGAAAACTTGCAACTCTATATTTAAACATTCAAGGTAACTAGACGATACAATTGACAGGAAGTGTTCTTATGCACTTATCAATTATAACACCTACGGAAACGTGATAATTAAAGCAGACTCAATTAATCAGCAAGACTGAAATAAAATAAAATCATAACTGGCGCAAAAACACACAAAGTAACGTAATTACTGCAAGAAATTGTTAATCCACATAGAAATCTTTCAGAAAATTAAAACCAGCGACAATTATTACATTTGCAAAGTATAAAAATAAACAATTTCAAAGCTACAGCAATTAATCAGACATTACCAAGCACAAATCCCGCAATTTAATTATAACATCATATAACTACGTATAAAACATAAGTAACTCGATTTTTTAAATAACCCAACACAATTCTAACTAAAAATAACACATCCACCAAACCGAAATAAATCTCAATTTATATAAAAACTTAAAATTAATAAAACCGAAAATAACTTAATTATTAGAACAACCTCTAACTATCATGAGTTCAGATATAAAAATTTATCTCGAAAGCATCCCTCAGTTCAACTGCGATCAAAACCTTCTAGGAAATTCTACTACAGAGTGCGAAATATTTTTGAAAACTTTTTACAAACCAGGAGATAACGAACGAAATATACTACTTTTTCGCCTAATAATAAGTAAATTAACCGGACGAGCACTAAAGCTAATAGCCAGCCGAGACGATTTAGAACAGTGGGAGGATTTTAAACGCATATTAATTGCATATTTTGGAGACCAAAGAAACATAAAATGTCTAATTCGCGATCTAATAAACCTTACAATGGAAAGTAACCAATCCTCGTACCAATTCGGATTAAAATGTCAATACCTAAGAAGTCTAATCTTAACAAAATTAAAAATTGTAGAAGCGTATTAATATATCCCCCTTCTAAAGGCAAAAATGTATGACGAAATGGCATTGCACACCCACATAAATGCACTATCTGAACGACTATCGGATAAAATAAAATTTCGACATCCCTAAAATCCTGCAGAAGCAATGAACATGATCATAGAAGAAGAAAACGTCATGTACTTCGAAACAGACTATATAACCCTAACGGGAATAAAAGCTATTCACCAATAAAGACCACACACGCCACGAGACAAACAACCACCCAATTAAAACTTACCCCATTTAACACACAAACAAATCAACCGCGAATTAACAACCCAACTTTAATAACACGTATGTTAACAATCAATTCATACAATTTTCAAGACCAACATTTAATTCAAATTTTACAAAACCTACATTCCCACCACAATTTAACCAAGACGTAAACCAACAACGACAAACATTTGGCACAAACCCCACCGATGATAAATAATAGTAATAACCCCAACAGTTATTACAAACCAACTCCTATGGACACCTCATTTGGCAACACCAGACAAAATACAAAAATATCGCAAATTCGACCAAACCATAATCAAAAACGAAACTTTACCTCAGAAGAATTATTTCACCAAGAAATAGAAGAACCTAATGATGTTTAACAAATTTGTGGTGGATAGTATAGAGGAAATTATAAGTGACATTCCCAATATTACAAACATTGACAAGATAAATAAGATAGGTTGTAGGAATGAATTTACTTTTAATGAATTCTCAACGGGTTGTGTGCATAAGGCGATTTACAATACAAAAGATTCTAATACAGACTTATTAAATAAAAATATAGTTTTGGCTGGCGGGGCTTATCTAGTTGGTAAGATAACGGAACTTTATAATAAATCTATAACTACTGGATTTTTCCATCTCAATGGAAGGAAACTGTAATAAAACCAATACCTAAAGTAAGAGGTACCTAAACCCTATAGAATTCAGGCCAATAGCTACAGTGCCATTCCTAGGAAAAGTATTTGAAAAACTAATATACGACCAAATTATTAAACATATTGAAGTGAATAACATTCTCATCAAAGAACAATCAGGATTTCGTGGCAAACATTCCTGTGAGTCTTCACTACAACTTGTGCTGTCAGAATGGAAAAGAGTACTGGATAATAGTTCTAATGTTATAGTTGCGGTATTTCTAGACTTTAAACGAGCATTTGAAACGGTTGATAGACTGATTCTAATAAATAAATTAAAATGTTACGGTTTTACGGACCAATCCTTGAAATGGTTCTCGGACTACCTATATCAGCGAAAGCAAATGACTAAAATTAATAATCATACCTCTAGTGCTATATTAAATAACCACGGTGTACCACAGGGAACTATTCTAGGCCCATTGCTTTTCATACTGTATATCAATGATATAGCAGATGCAGTTGATGACTCTGCAGTTTTACTGAACTTATTTGCAGATGATACCCTTATAGCAATCTCAGATACAAATATAGATAACGCAATACATAGGATGAACAGTTTGCTCAATGCTGTTTCAAAGTGGTTGATCAGTAATAAATTAGTTATTAATACTAAGAAAAGCAAAGCAATGATTTTAGGGTTGCGTTATAATGGAAAAATGCATATGTTACCTCCCATAGTTTTAAATTGTGACAGGCTGCATTATGTTGATGAAATTAAGTACTTGGGTGTAACTATAGATTCATCACTTTCATTTAAAGCACATTCGGATAAATTGATAATACAACTTACTGGTAAAATTAATTATTTTTATCGTATCAGTCATAACCTTAATATGCTAACTCGATTAAAAGTTTACCAAGCGCTAATTGCGCCACATTTTATATACTGCTCGTCTATTTTATACTTTCAGAGTCAAACAGTGATAAATAAACTACAGGTCCTTCAAAATCGTGCTCTCCGTATAATATTAAAATGCAATATTTATACAAAGGTACATTTTATGTTGGATTGTTTAAAATTTTGTCAGTGCAACAACATTTGTATTTCTTAGTTATGTGCTTTATATATAAGATTACCAGAAACTTGTTGCCTACTTACCTACAATGTAAGTTAGTTATGGTGCACGGAATCCATAACTACACCACTCGCAATTCGTCTAATTTTTATATTTATCCTTTTAAGAAAACATGTACTAAAAGATCCTTATTTATTGACGGCATCCGAGAATATAATGCGCTCGCTGCCAATATTAAACAATCATCATCTTTGCGATTATTTAAACGTCAATTGAGGACATCAATGACGACAAGGATGTGAAACTATCGTATCAACTATTTATGTGGTTGTATTCTCTATGTAATATATTTAATACTATAAAGTAATTGTAACATGTATTATCATACATTTAAATAAAAAATTATTATTATTATTATGAATCAAACCAATTTGAAACTTACGAACATAACGACCCATGTGAAAATTACGAAAAAGGCGACGAAGAAAATGCGTGCCTAAACTTTCAGACAGACCGATTTATAAACGATCAAACATAATCAACCTAAATAATATCGATCAACAAGTATTGCCATTCATAGAAATACCCCACGCAGAACTTAAATTATTAATCAATACCGGATCATCAAAAACACTAATTAGCCCCCGAACCAATTTTTACAAAAGCATACGGACTACCTTAGGCAGCCAAGAAGAAGCCGATAAACAAGTAGCAGACTTGTTAGAACAAGATATAATCCAACATTTCAACTCACCATGGAGCAGCCACGTATTAATAGTACCGAAGAAATTAGACGCCTCAGACAAACGAAAATATCGGATGCAATATATTGTATTCCAGACGATAGTAATACTGTAGGTGGCAGGTCACAGACGGTTAAGAAACCGCAATTACTTAGAAATTAAGACTGTTACATTGTATAATGAATTGAATAAAGAAATAAGCAGACATGATCTCTGCAAGTTTTCTAGGATATGTGAGGGGTAGGGACAACATAAATACCCCGGGAGCCCCAAGACCATCAGTCAGTCTTGAGTATTGCCGTTTGCTTAGGCTATTCGCCCCAATATTAATTCAATTATTAATTATTTTTCGACTTAGTTTAATTTATACATGTTTGTCAAAATTCCTCATTAATATCCGTTTAATAAATAAATTTTGTTACAAAGTTTTGAAAGAAGTTTTTAAAAAGACCGCTCCCAAGACCCGAACACTACTGATGATTAAATTTATTGATGTGAGTTACCACGTTTTTAATCTGCACATTTGGTTCTCATAATCAAGAGCTTAGTCCTCTAAATTTCAACTAATGTTGTCAGGTGATTTACCTGAAGGCTGTGGTGTTCAGAATTTTAGCCTTATTCAAATATGTCTGATTACAACCCACAAATTTAAACTCGCCAGAACCAGTAAATCTATACGCACTCAAGTAGGTGTCGGTCACGTTCAATGCAGATTGTACAGTCTAAAAATTGAATTATATTGAGCAACTCCGTCTCTACTTTAAATCTAAACAAGCTTTTACCCAAAAAAAGGAATCCTCCTCTAAAAAGTATCCCACGTCATAGAAGCATAACTTTTGATTAAAGCAACTTTTATTAACTTTCCAAACGGAAATATTTTTCGGAAACGTACCTCATTAAGTCGAAAAGTTTCTATCTTTGCAAAGACCGCAGCTTTTCCTTATTCCTTAATGCAACAGGCAATAAGTTATATTGGTTGGTCTCCGATTGGCCAATCCCGCTATCTGTCATCAACTCCGCTTACTCTTAGTATTTATGAGTCCCTAGTGTTTTTTGACTTATACATTTCGAGCGCTTCTCATCATAGCTATGACCAGCTTTTGGATAACGTCGTTTATTGCGCGTGAAAGTAACGCTGTCCTAAATATAAATTGTAGCTGAAAGCTTAAGTATTTGGAATTTTTATCTCATGTTTATGAGGTGTGAGAAAATCGCATATAGTCACGTGGGGATAATCTAATTTTCTCGAGATCGATTTTCTGGAAGCGTAGGAGAACGAGCGCTGATTTTATAAGTACATGGTTACCAAAGCTTTAAATCAGTATAATTTCCCCAAGCACCGTTAGTTTGGAATTTATTTCCGTACGCACTTGGTAAGCTTATCGAAACGCGTAATTGTTATCGTCACGTAACAGAAGGTAGAAATTTCTCGTTGTGACTAAATCCCTAAGCTCAAACCTTATCTTTCGTTTTCATTTCAGTCCGAGTAAATACGATTTATAACGACTTTAAGCAACGTTTCAAATAAACTTGGATTTTCCATTGAGGAAAAGAAAAGCGCGTAACAATCTCTAAGTATTATTTCAATTTACCCCACACTAATGCTGGCTTTTTGGATTCAAAACCATATACCAAGTATGAGTAGACAGTTTTAAAACTGTATTTAGAAACGTACAAACACGGCGATAGAAACTGTTACTTACCGAGAAACCCGAAAACCAACAGAATTGTTCACGGTTACGAGTTAAGGTTTGTGGCTTGGGAGCGGCTTTCTTTAAAAATCTTAATTTCTAAGTAATCACGTTAGCTGACCGTCTGTGACCTGACATCTGCAGTGTCACTATCGTCTGCGATACAAAGTAACGCTTCCGTTCTCACGAACGTTAATAAACTTTACAAATTGTCCTTGTTTTACAATGTTGCACTTCACTTGGCGTATTCTTAACACTTCCTAATAATTTCCTAATTATTCTATTTTAATATGTATACATCAATTGGGGGATACATAACTTACGTTAGGAACAAAAATTGAGAAGTATCACCGCCAGAGAGTACTTTCAATATCAGGTTGGCCTGAATTCAACTTGGATGTATAAACTTTAAATGATCTAATAAATTGCTTAGATCGTGGTGTTTAGAGGTTAACCTTGTCGAGCAAGGCTCCAGCAATTTCCAAGTGTTGGGGAAATGAAAAACGACCGAACGCGTGTCTTGTCAAGCAGCCGCCTTACCAGAGTGATCAATTAAAGAGATTTTCGTAGAATGATAGATTCTATTGACCGTTTTTGGAATATTAACTGTCAACTAAAGCACAAGAAGGGCTTTAACTTGTTTATCAATATCGTGTAAAAAGAAAACTTTTATCGCACAATATGTCTCGTTTTTTTTTGTACCCTGGAGACATAGATGCTGTTATTACCTCACACTCCAGCTGACTCAAATTTGTCAATTGCGGGACGAGAGTGGGACTTGCCTATTTAGCAGAGATACCTAGTAAACTCACTTCTCGCTAGTGATATGCAAACTCAGTTTCGCCGTTGGGTGTTTTATTGGGGCGCTGAGGGGGTATGTCTAGCATCTCGACATCCCTGGAATCACTTATGGCATGTCTTCAGTGAATGGGAAACTTCTTTTAAGTGCAACCATTACTAATCTTCCTCAATCTTTCTAGTTCTCATAAGCATCTTAATATCATGAATTCTGACCCATTCGCCTTCTGCTCAAAGCATACTACTAATTAGTGCCCTAGAATTATTTGCCCAATTTCGTAGATCGTCCAATCTAGTACTCTCAAAAACAGTGTAACCCACAGAATCCATAAAGCCGCAATACATGCACTTATTGTCATTTCTGCACTTGAACCTTTCCAAGTACGCATTACATTTCCATGTCCACTCAGGACTTGGGTCAGGTAGTACTCCACCTCGTCTCAGTCTCTACCAACTTATACATCTAAGTTAGGGATTAGTTCTCTAATTCAAACGTACTTTTCATTATCCTCTCTCGTGCCACTTGCTAATAAGCAACCTCCTAGCTTCAAGTTTGATTCAGGCTTGCTTCAGGCTTAAGGCTTCAGGCTTTGTATATAAACTCCTTCTTTCTGTCAGCTAGAGATTAATCAGCGGAATATCCGCAACCAACCTAGTAGGTTCCAATTCCCTAATAGTTACCTTTTTCTGCAAAGGGTCCTACCGGCGCCTGTTTCGACCCATATATATATATAATGCTGTGATAAGGGGTTGTTTAAGGGTGTATTGTATAGCAATGGTCGAGTAGTAACCATAAATTGCGATAGGAAGCAGAAAACTGCATTTATTTAGCAGAAAATTAAGTAATTTGGATATTATGTAAATAGTAAGCATTTAACACCCTGTATATAGATCATAATTAGTTTTAAGCGACGCAAATAAACACATCTTACAACAATAGGACGCATATTTAGCATAGAAATAGGTAATTCATACATTAGGTAAATAACAAGTATTCAACACTCGGTATATAGAGCTTTATTAATTTTAAGTAATGCAAGTAACAATATCTTTCAGTAAAAGTACGCGTATTTAGAGGAAAGGATAGTACATGTGATTAAACACGCATTGAAAAGGATTCTAATTAGTTATAATATAATACGGAGATAAGAGATAAAACTTAACAAAGCCTTGTGTAAGTGCGTAGAAACAATCAACATTTTTAATAAGAAAATGCAGTTCAAAGATGCGTAAATAAATAAAAATAGACAAAAGTAAAATTCAAATTACATCATGTATTTTTGAATAATATGGAAAAGCGATTATTTACTCAAAACAACGTATGGTCTGATAACGAGGTATCTATAAGCAAACAACCATTACCCGGAAAGCCAAGCATATTACATCAGAAAACCACTTCAAGTGCAGAAAATACAAAGACTTTGTTGGTTAAGATAGCGACGGAATTGGTGTAAACCCAACCCACATCCAAGTGGGTTGAGCCTATATTAACAGCTACAATGTTAACGGAGCTCAGTTTTAACTCAAGAAGGCCAAGTTGCGACACTCTGAACTTAAAAGTCACGCGTAATAATATTTTAATAGTAAAATTAGATGGGGGTAATTTATTTAAACTAATAAGATAATAATAGGGCTCCAAATGTGGGTATAATACTGATCCGAGTAGATAGATATAATAATTTCTAATGAGTAAACGATGTTAATGATCCAAATGTGGGTATAATCCTGATCCGAGTGGATAGATATAATAACTCCAAATGGGTGTATAATCCTGATTCGAATGTGATGTTAATAATTCAAATGTGTTGATGATAATAATTCTGAATTGATGTTGGTTGATAATGGATGGTATAATAATTTAAATGCATGGAAAATTCTAATTGATGGTATAATATTTTAAATGTATGGATAATTTGCATAAGGGGATATTTTTTGGATTAATGAAATACTTCAAATCAGCGTCGACGATTTTGGAATAATTTTGAGTTGCGAGAAAATAAAGAAGCAATTTATGGGAACCAAGGGGTTCAATTAAGCAGAACAAAACAGGTCAGATCTAATTAGTTTTAAGACATTTTTTTCTATTTAAATTTGGATATTGAATTTACTTAATTTATAAAAGTGTAACAAAGTCAGCAAGAAAGTTTGTATACGTTAAAAGTACGTAATATTAGGAAGATATCTGGAACGTTCGAGGTTTCTTTGATAAAAAGGGTAGTTTTTGGTGACTTTAGATTGATTGCAAAGCATATAAATTTTGGGATAAATAAGACATAATATTTTTTGATCGAGGAGTGTATTTTAATAATTTTCAAAACTTGTACATAATATTTCTTTTCATTATATAGAATTAATTGACTTCATTTTATAATTCAAAAAAAGAGGTAATCATAAAGGGGTGAAGTAGAGAAAAAAAATTTATCATCGTAACGTTGTGCACTCTGTGTAGAATAATAAAAGCTAGTTGTGGCATAATAAGTAAAATTAGTGAGATTGAAATTTAATTAGGAAAACACAGAGAGGTGGAGTTAAGTAGAAAACGCCATTAACACCGAGTACGGCGTTATCATATCAATATTATATATATATATATATATATATATATATTGCCGTGGAATCGGGGATTAAAGCTTTTAACATCGAGCCCCAGCGTTGGACCGTCATAAAATTGCCGTTGAACCTTCTTCTAAAATCTCGCCCCCGCTTGGGCCATATGAAATTTTCTAAAAAAAATTAAAAAATTTCTTACTCTACCTTTTGGACGCCTTCGTATTTCTCTGCGCACCCTGACTAGCTCAGCAATCGGTTTCCTCTTGAATACCTACCATTTTAAGTACATACCTATCTCACACACACACAGTCAAATGAAATTACCAAACAAATAATACAACAACTATACAACCTTTTATTTACACATATTTACAAGTTTCATTATTATAAATAAAATATTTACACCATGGTACAGACAGTTTGTTACAACAGTTACCAGCTCACTCATTAAATACGCTAAAGTCTTTGGTTTTTAATATATTTTAACAAATTCTATATGATACGAGTAGATGGGCCCCACATGCAACCCTAGTTTGACTTTATTCTGGTCTATTTTGAGCTCATTATAACGCAGTTTCTGTAAATGCTTTTTAAACCTAGCATTTTATTGAAAACAAATTTAAAGACCCGTTTACTCGTAACAACAACAATTTATAGCATGAATAAACCTTTATATACCACCAATAAACCTTTTTTTAATAACCAAAATTAATTGTCCTGCACATGTACTTCTTTAAACAAGTTTTATAGTAATAAATGCGCCACCAATTAGTCAAAACACACAAACACAAAAAATATCAACACCGATGTTTATACAAAAACAGGAATTTAAGTTTCGTTACTTGGAGTCGCCTTCGTTCCTCATCAACGCTGCAGATGGTTACCAGAAACCCTCGTCGTTGTGTCCATCTACTTCAATGATGCCTGAATCCACTGATCCCCCACCATTCAAATCTCGGCCACCACTACTATCCTTTTTCCCAAATATTAGCTTTATCTCAAACGTAACCTTCCATACCAAATATACGTCGTGCATAAAAATTACGCTTTAGGCTTTGCTTACTCAAATATCATTTCTTCATTTAATCGATTCGTTGTAGTAGCGGCACCTTTTATCTAAACAAAAGCAGCAACTCGTGTAATATCACTTTTACAACTTTTTGCGGTACGTTACTACGGCTTTCATAATTTGAAAACAGGATGTTATATGCAACTTTACTGACTAAACACAATAATTAATACCCGTAAAAGCATTTACTATTATTACCTTGCAAATCTAAGCACGATCTCAGATCTAAATGGAAAGAGAGCTTTACTATTTCTTCCCGTGTATTTATATCATTTTCAAAACCCCTATTTCACTTGAAAAACTTATTTTTCAATTTACTTCTACTAATTCCAAACGTAACGAACTTTCACCTCTGAAAAATCCTCCTTTCGTCGTGCTGTTGCATAGAATTTTGTTTACTACCTCAACGGACGCGCTCTTTTTGAAAACTGCTAGCCATCAACCAATGATATAATTTTCCCACGTCACAACGCTCCACCTATCCGCTATCTATCTCCGTTTCACGCATGTTTGTTGTCTCCTTCAGAACCCCTCTTAAGTTACAGAAAATCGATAATGTAGTCGTCCTTCACATTTACCCGTGTATTTCGTACGTGATTTGTACCCAACGCTTTCTTTATCTGCTTCTCTGTCTGTCTTACATTATCGATCGTTTATTCCACTCACTCTTCAAGGCACTTGTTATTTTAGCAGCTTATACAAATAGATCGTTGCAAACAAACTTCTATAGAATTTTGTGCTAACGTTCGTTTAAAATTCCGTGAACCTGACATTTAACAACAAGTGTTTCTCGAAACAACCGACCGTTTAAAATAACAATTTTTGGTTTTTTGCCTTCTTAGTATTTGTATAAACGAACGTTGGCTTTTAAAATGGAAACATTTGCGTTTAAAATTATTGATTTTCTATACATGCAAGCTTCCTTTTTGCTTTCATGCGTTTGATTTAAAATCAGTATAATTACTTATGCGTATCCTTGAGATTTTATGTACTCAAAAGCTTCTTCCCTCATGCAATTTCAACATTCCGCTTTAAAATAGAAAAATACCTTAATATCCGTCCGATTTCACTATATAAATTAACTAATTTGGCGCGTAAATAATTTGCTCCTGTTTCTATATACTTAAAATTTTACTGTCTGAATCTATTTAACCCCTAATTCCACAACAATATATATATATATATATGTATATATTGCTGTGTTAATTAGGTCATTTAGAGGTAGTTAGGACCAAAAGTATAGCTCACTTCATATAAAATACATAAGGGCTCAGAAAACAAGACAGTTTTCTGAAGAAAACAAAAAATACGATGATTCGGCTGGAAAGTAAATGACAACGCCCTGTATATAAACCATATTCATAATTAATTTAGTTAATAAAAAATATTTTGGAGATTTATTTGAATCAACAAATTCGCAACTCGTAAAATAACATAATTGCAAGCTGAAACGCGACATGCAAGGATAACGCATCATTATTACGTCAAGGATCCTAATTAAAACAAGCAGGTTTAAAAATGCGTAAGATAGCAAACGCATAGAATTTAATGCATACTTTGTATTTAGTCTACGTGACTGGAAAATTAAAATCAACACTTGATTTATTGGAAACAAGCAAGGCATGGTAATTGAAATAAAAGTTCACCAAATTTATTTGAACAAACAATGGTTTCCTTATCTAGAAGTACGAAAATTCAAGCAAATCAATGCTATTAACTCGAAATGGTACGTGACAAAGGTAACGCGTTGATGTTAATGTGCAATAATAATACCACGGAATATCCGAAAACCTGGTATGAAGGTTTAATATACAACATCGAACTTTGCGCTTGTCAATAGATAGACGGCGCATCTAAATATGACCGGATTTGTAAACAAATCAATTCCCCATGAAGTAAGGCATACTTCACGTCTCTTAAAACACAGATATTTACATAAAATAATGAATTGTGAAGTGAAATAATACCATTGTAATTATGGAAAATTAAAGGGTTTGTTGTTTTATCTTTTAAAAAGGCGTAAGTAATTGAAAGTTGTTTTAATTTAAATTCTAATGTTAACCTAACTCTAAATGACTAGTGGGGAACACATCTAAGTGCTTACTGAAGACAAATCTAAATGACTACTAAGGAACAAATCTAAATAATTACTGGGAAACAACACTAAACGATTACTAAAGACAAGTCTACATGATTAATGAAACAAATGAGGAAATGCAACAAGCATTTACTTCAACTATAAATGGGCAAAGAGTTTAATGGAGGGCGGTAGTGCAATTAAGGCTATGCTATGAGGGATGCAGACAATATCAAAAACAGTTGGACCAGGGATTGATTAGAGGTGAAAACAACAGGTTAGCCAATCTGAAAGTTTTATTATTTCATTTGTGAATATTTCGTTGTAAGTTGCTAAACTAAATGATTTAAAAATTGACATTGCATTGAATATTTCTAATTCATTTACTCTAAAAATTTCTTTCATGATAATTTATGTGAGGGGTCGGAAAGGTTTGTATTTTTTTGAGTATACGTTGTAAATTACGTAAATATTTAGAGGTAGAATGAAAGTTCATCAAGCTTCAGTCAACAGTAATAATAATAGCGATTTTGCTGGCTTTTTGATCATCTTTAGGAATGGTAGTTATATAATTTTTTATGCAATTTTTTCAATGAAAATTCTAATTAAAGAATTTTTAACCTTTTCATACGTTGTAAATATTTTTGAGAACATTATAATAATTTATGCTTAATGGTGTTTTGGTTTAAAGATTGAAAAGAGGAAGGAGAGGTAGAAGGTAGATTTAAATCCTTTGTTAGTCGTATTATCCCAAACCCCGCGCGTAATTTAAAACTGAGCTAGCCGACGCAATTAAAATTATACATTAAAAATTAAAAATTGATTGATTAAAGATTTTTACTTTTTTAATTCACAAAAAGGACGCATAAGGGTATTGCTATTGTATCACAACAATATATATATATATATTGCTGTGAATCCTTCTCATATCTGCTAGGTACTGGCCCTTTTAAAAAAAAAAACATTCGAGCCCCACAGTTTGGGCGTCAAGAATGCTGTGAAACCTTTTAAATCACCTGGTCCGTTGATTCCTTCTGTTAATCGCCTCGGCTGCTCCTCTTCTAGATAACTTCCATTCTCAATCATAAAAATTAAACAACACATTCCTACCACAAACATCAACGTTAACTCTATTTACATCAATATTCAGAATACATTAAATTTTCAAATTAAATTTGTACATAAAATTCAGTTTTAAAAAGAATTTCCGGATTAATTTTATTATCATTTTACTGTGCATCCAAAATTAAAGTCCTTGTTGGATGCCTACTAATTAATATAACAAGATAAGCAGACCGAGTCTGAGTATAAAGGAGCATCTACCACCCCTTTACGTTAATTAACCAGGTTTGTCTAATTGAGCTCAAAGACCTACCCAAAGTTTCATCCTATTCCTGAACATCAAAACAAAATACCCCTTTTACTTAAACAAGCAAATTTCATCTTAAAATTAAATTTTTATGGTTAGAAAAATTCCACTAATGTCCATTTAAAGTAAATCAATTATAAAGTCATTCAATACACACAAAAATGTCAAACAAAATAGTACAATTTACCTGAAGGTTATTGTCCTCGTAGCTTCAGTGTAATCGTCCCTTTTGTAAATCACACCATTCCAACCGGATTCTATTTACAGCTTCAAGTTGTCAACGCTTTAAAATGTTCTCCATCACCATTAATTTAAAGTTGTTTCTAGGCTTTTCCGGAACTCATCTGTGTATATCTGCCTCTGGTTCAGTGGATGCAGACACATTTACGAACCATTTAGTCATTAACACCCCGCAAAATAGCAAAGAAATTCATACTTCCTTTTACCAATATTACCAATATACGCCAAAACTGCCTACTTTTGGGTATACATTTGTCGTTGTAAATTTTACTAATTGGTACCGTGATAATAAACTTTTATTACCTTGTATCTAAGTGCACTGAAGTACATTCATGTTAGCACGTAAAATAACCAACTATTTTGAGTCACTAAAATATACTAGCACACTTTAAATTATTTAATCAAACTAAAATGCACTGTTTAATATCAAGTCGCGGATGCACGAGCTTTTAACGCATCGAATCGTCGAAAGTCTAAGAGTCTAAGAGAGCGAAACACATATTCCCGCCTGTATATATAGCGAATAGCCGACACTTCGCTTTGTTCCCTAAAGCGAGTAATTCTAAAGAATTCCTCATTCTACGTTCCCAGTCTGTAGCCTGCATGTCGATTTTCACGAATTCTCACTCGCCCCATTCAAATCTCAGAAAATTTCCACACGGTCCGCAAAGTTGTCCGAGAAAAACTAATTAATTTTATACAGAACTGTTATTTGTACCTCTCAAGTTTGCCTTTTACTTTTAACCAATCGCAACCCCATGACGTTTGCGCTATTCACGCCTTTTGCTATATGTGTCTCGGTCTTGCGCATATTATCTGTCTCTATTTAACCAGTTCTTAGTGGTGCAAATTGATGTTCATTATTATCGATTATATTTTAGTCCACATGGACTGTTATCTTGGTTTAATAAACCCGTATCGCACATTCTCGTGAATATTAAGCCCTGGTTTCTCCAACATTCTTTGAAACATTAATTATCTGCAAACTTTACACCGAATGTGATATTTAAACGACGCAGGTGTTCAAATATAATATTCATTCTCAGAGCTTTTAAATACCCTTCTACGATTTGCATTTTATTGGGTTTTACGAGTTTTATGCTTATAATTAATAATGGTTCAATTAACTCCAACTAAATTGATTTCTATCCTTTCATTTTTAGCGAATACAACTTAAATATTCATTATTATATGTACACTTTGTTTTACTACCGGTTACTTAAAATAGGGTTAATTAATATAAACTTTGCACGTAATTTCCATTTGTTTAGGAATAATTAAATTATCCACTGCGCTTTTCAATACTGCTTCTTTTGATGTAAAGCGTCTTATAGATAATTTAAATTTCTTATTTTTACTGAAACGACCGAGTTTATTTATGCTTCATGGTTTTAATAACGCGTATTATTTAATGAAATTCCTTATACACGGTGATTAAAATTATTTGATGTGATTATTTAATTTTCTACCCTGGTCTAAATATGAGTATTTTCCCCCTATTTGAATACAAATAATCCCACTTATTTGACTTCAAATATAAAGCATTTAGACAAAAAAAAATTACAAAAAAAAATTGCCTATCTCTCTCTACCCTTATCTATCTAACTTACCTAACTTATCCAACCCAAAAAATATTTACATCTATCCTATATCCCTATCCTATTCTTAACTCTCACCTAATCTTATAAACTGAAATTATCCCTAACTTCATCCTACTTATCCATCTAATCCTATATACATCCTATATACCTATCCTATCCCTAACTTTTAACTAATCTTCACCATACTTTACTTCCCCCTACCTAATCCTATATGCCTATCCTACTCTTACTCTATTCCTAACTCTCCACTAATCTTATATGAAATATCTATACTTAACCTATCTTATTTTCTTCCTACATTTAATCTTTATTCTCATCCTAAACCTATTTCTAATTATCTCCCATATTTATCCTATACCTAGCTTTATTTTCTATAAACACTTACTTCTACTCTTCTATCTACACCTATATCTACTCTCTATTCTATTCTTATTCCTATATCTATACTAAAATTCACCTATCTCTATCCTTTGTTCATCAAGTTATTTAAATCTAACTCTCTTTTTGACCCTCCAAGTCTTCCTTCTTACCATCCTAATACTCTTCATCCCTATCTCTCCCCCTTCTATATCTATATTTAATATCTCTATTATCTCACATACAATAAACTTATCATCCCTCTTATCCTGACTCTTAAATATTATTTCTTCTTCAGTCCCTACACTTGTCTGTTTCTCATTTATTCTTGTTTCCCTTTCTGCCGACAAACCAAACGATACTACTTTACAATTATCGTTTTTTCCCTCTATGGAAAACCCTACGTACCTTCTAGAATTTTTGTGTAATGGAATCCGCCAGAATGAATTCCTTAAATCTACTTTATTAAAAACAAACTTGCCACTTAACCTCGTCAAACATAATTCTGCCTTCACCTGCTCCCGATCTGCTGCTGTTGCTTCTACCCCCACTACTTCTGCATGTTTTTGTACTAAAGCTTGAACCTCTACTCTGCTATCCTCTGGACATCTTATTGTGTTGATCTGTTTTACTTCATCATCCTCTACCTCTACTACATTAATATTCAACCCCGTGTCATCCTCTGTGACTTCATAACTGCCCTTCCATGGCACTACCCTATCTTTAATCCTTACTACCTTCCTTTCCATATCTATCAAAACCCTAACTTCATCATACAGTCAACACCTAAAATGCTCTGAAACTTCAGTCCAGGTACAATTACAAACTCCTGTTCACAGCTTAAACCTCCTATATCTATCCTAAGCACCACAACACTATTTACTACAGCAAACTTCTTTTTATTTGGAGCTACTAAATGGCTACGTTTTATAGGCATAATTCTATCACAAACCTTATCCCTAATTTTGCTGACGAATTCCTCCGATATTAAACTCGCCTCTGCCCCTGTATCAAGTAATACTTCTACATTATTTTCAAAAATTTCTAAATTAATAATTGGCAAACATAATTTTCTACAGTTTCTGGCTCTACTTCCTCCTCAATTTTGAAAAATTCACGTGAATGTTCGTATACATTTACACAGAAATCTAGTGGTCTGTCACGTTCTAAAAATCCTGTCTCATCCTGTTTTCCGTGCTTGGTCCTGGTTGTCCTTCTACAACCTGTGCGTACGTCCTCCTCGTGTTAATATCCGTGTCCCTGTCTCTATTCGGCGTGCTGGTCACAGTCCTGTTTACTTCCGGTAAACTGTTCTGTCGCGTGTAACTAGGTCTTGGCGTCGGTCCCCTAGTCGCACTATTGCTCCTGTATTCCTGTCCTCGTCGTTCCCAATTCGGTCGAAAATTTCTGTTGTAGTCAGGCCGTCTCGGATAATTCGGTGTCCTGTTGTCAAACCTAACTGTGTTAACGTTTCGTTCTCGTATCTCTCTTGTCCGTCCTACACATACATCGTCATATCTCTGCAAATACTCTAAAATGTCTCCCGTTCTGTGATGTTTTGTAAGGCCACGTGTTGTCTAATTTCCAGTTCAAAATGTCGTGATAGGTACTTAATAATCTGTCTGTCCGTCAATGGTGGATTCAGTTGTTTGGCCACACTGTATTTGCGGATGGCATATTGCTCCCTAGAACCTGCAAACTCTCCCTTAAATTTTCCTGTAATCAAGTCGTCCCTAATCTGATCTTGTCTGTGGTCACTCCAGTAGTGTTTTAAAAATTTGTTTTCAAAGTCCTGATACGTGTCTATGTCCTGTCCTACTAAATTGTACCATGCTTCCGCGTTGTCCTTTAATAAAGCCTTCATCGTATTCAGTTTAGTCTGTTCGTCAAATAAATTTCCCACTAGATTTCTTACACTATTAATAAAAATTTGTGGATTTACCCTGTTATCGCCATAAAACTTCATGTGTTGGTCCAATGATACTCCACCTGTATAAAATCTGGGACCATCCCCCGTTAAATTTGACATGTTGTATTTGATACTACTAACTTCGCGTTCTACCCTGCCTAACTGATCCCTACATGAGTCCGTTACTTCAGTCATTTTTACGTTTATTTCTTCTTCACAGAAAATGCGTACTTCGGCCCTTAAATGTCCCATTTCCTGTCGAAGACCTGTAATATCACGCTCATTTTTTTCAACCCTATTTTCAACTTCCCCCATCTTTACGGTAAGACTATTTTTAAACTCTGTAAATTCTTTAGTCGACTGCTCAATTTTCCCGCTTATCTGCTCTAATTTTGGTTGGACTCCTCCCTAGCTCTATTAGATTCATCGCTTAGCAGTTCTAATTTTCTGTTAGACTCCTCCATCGCTCTATTCGATTCTTCCCTAGCTAATCGCATTTCCTCTAACATTCTCATCATTAACTCATTTCCTGTTTCTCCTGATTCCGTCCTCGACTGATCTCTACTGCCTCCAGCTTCTTCCATTTTCGAAATTTTCTCACACAATGCACTATCGTCACTTCCAATTTCCACTCCTTGACTCCTTAACCACTCTTTTCTCTGCATACGTTCCAATCACTCACACACACTCTAAAATACTCTTAAATTTATCCACAAACAGAAACTCTCTCTCTCAGATCGCCAGTTTCCTGGAATAAAATAACAAAAATTTTATTTGGAACTCGAGCCTCACTTTTGGGTCGCCAAGAATGCTGTGAATCCTCTCATATCTACAGGTACTGGCCCTTTAAAAAAAAACATTCGAGCCCCACAGTTTGGGCGCCAAAGAATGCTGTGAATCCTTCTCATATCTGCTAGGTACTGGCCCTTTTAAAAAAAAAAACATTCGAGCCCCACAGTTTGGGCGTCAAGAATGCTGTGAAACCTTTAAATCACCTGGTCCGTTGATTCCTTCTGTTAATCGCCTCGGCTGCTCCTCTTCTAGATAACTTCCATTCTCAATCATAAAAATTAAACAACACATTCCTACCACAAACATCAACGTTAACTCTATTTACATCAATATTCAGAATACATTAAATTTTCAAATTAAATTTGTACATAAAATTCAGTTTTAAAAAGAATTTCCGGATTAATTTTATTATCATTTTACTGTGCATCCAAAATTAAAGTCCTTGTTGGATGCCTACTAATTAATATAACAAGATAAGCAGACCGGAGTCTGAGTATAAAGGAGCATCTACCACCCTTTACGTTAATTAACCAGGTTTGTCTAATTGAGCTCAAAGACCTACCCAAAGTTTCATCCTATTCCTGAACATCAAAACAAAATACCCTTTTACTTAAACAAGCAAATTTCATCTTAAAATTAAATTTTTATGGTTAGAAAATTCCACTAATGTCCATTTAAAGTAAATCAATTATAAAGTCATTCAATACACACAAAAATGTCAAACAAAATAGTACAATTTACCTGAAGGTTATTGTCCTCGTAGCTTCAGTGTAATCGTCCCTTTTGTAAATCACACCATTCCAACCGGATTCTATTTACAGCTTCAAGTTGTCAACGCTTTAAAAATGTTCTCCATCACCATTAATTTAAAGTTGTTTCTAGGCTTTTCCGGAACTCATCTGTGTATATCTGCCTCTGGTTCAGTGGATGCAGACACATTTACGAACCATTTAGTCATTAACACCCCGCAAAATAGCAAAGAAATTCATACTTCCTTTTACCAATATTACCAATATACGCCAAAACTGCCTACTTTTGGGTATACATTTGTCGTTGTAAATTTTACTAATTGGTACCGTGATAATAAACTTTTATTACCTTGTATCTAAGTGCACTGAAGTACATTCATGTTAGCACGTAAAATAACCAACTATTTTGAGTCACTAAAATATACTAGCACACTTTAAATTATTTAATCAAACTAAAATGCACTGTTTAATATCAAGTCGCGGATGCACGAGCTTTTAACGCATCGAATCGTCGAAAGTCTAAGAGTCTAAGAGAGCGAAACACATATTCCCGCCTGTATATATAGCGAATAGCCGACACTTCGCTTTGTTCCCTAAAGCGAGTAATTCTAAAGAATTCCTCATTCTACGTTCCCAGTCTGTAGCCTGCATGTCGATTTTCACGAATTCTCACTCGCCCCATTCAAATCTCAGAAAATTTCCACACGGTCCGCAAAGTTGTCCGAGAAAAACTAATTAATTTTATACAGAACTGTTATTTGTACCTCTCAAGTTTGCCTTTTACTTTTAACCAATCGCAACCCCATGACGTTTGCGCTATTCACGCCTTTTGCTATATGTGTCTCGGTCTTGCGCATATTATCTGTCTCTATTTAACCAGTTCTTAGTGGTGCAAATTGATGTTCATTATTATCGATTATATTTTAGTCCACATGGACTGTTATCTTGGTTTAATAAACCCGTATCGCACATTCTCGTGAATATTAAGCCCTGGTTTCTCCAACATTCTTTGAAACATTAATTATCTGCAAACTTTACACCGAATGTGATATTTAAACGACGCAGGTGTTCAAATATAATATTCATTCTCAGAGCTTTTTAAATACCCTTCTACGATTTGCATTTTATTGGGTTTTTACGAGTTTTATGCTGTTAATTAATAATGGTTCAATTAACTCCAACTAAATTGATTTCTATCCTTTCATTTTTAGCGAATACAACTTAAATATTCATTATTATATGTACACTTTGTTTTACTACCGGTTACTTAAAATAGGGTTAATTAATATAAACTTTGCACGTAATTTCCATTTGTTTAGGAATAATTAAATTATCCACTGCGCTTTTCAATACTGCTTCTTTTGATGTAAAGCGTCTTATAGATAATTTAAATTTCTTATTTTTACTGAAACGACCGAGTTTATTTATGCTTCATGGTTTTAATAACGCGTATTATTTAATGAAATTCCTTATACACGGTGATTAAAATTATTTGATGTGATTATTTAATTTTCTACCCTGGTCTAAATATGAGTAATATATATATATATATATATATATATATATATATATATATTGCTATGATAATAGGGTAATTTAGGGGTATATTGAGTATGCTACATATAAATATCACTAAAGTTTATAAAACTAAACAATTTTATGATAAAGTGGAAGTAACTCGACAATTATGCAAAAAGCTAATATCAAGCCCACAGTATATAAATCGCAACTAACTTTAATTTATGAAAGAAAGCTCATTCTTTAAAATCAAGTAAGATAAGTAACTTGTACGACATATAACGCATTTTAAGCATAAAATTGAAAATAAATACGCAGGAATAACATTTTAAACGCAACGAGTTTTATTAAAGTAAATATGCAATTAGTGAAAGGAAATAACCTGGCATACCAGCTATAAAAGAATCTCATTCAAAATATTAACTCATAAAATAAATAAACGCATTCAAAAACGTCATCATAGAAATTTTACTACGTGATCTGTACATTCATATAAAGTCCAACAGATTTTAAAGTACTAAACAACAAAACAGACGTTTACGTGATAAATTGAACGGGAAAAATTTGAATAAATGCAAATATAAACAAGCGAATGTGACTTGAAGAAAGTTCAAAGTTTAATATTCAGAGAAATACACTATACAAATTAGATGTCTACGCGAGGAAATGCACCACTTCTACACGAGTTTTGATGATAACATTATAGAAAATCCGAAGACTGTAAGATAAGGCAAAGTACAACGTCTCAAATAACAAAGTACGCTCGGAAAACCAAGTGCAGGTGAAGGGAGGAGCCTATATATAGAACACGGACATGGTAAACAATCAGTCTTTCTTCGACCAAGGCAGAATCTATATCAGTTCAAAGTATAATATCACCCGAAGTGAATATAGTAAAAGTCGCCGTTAACTTTGAAAAACATAAGTTAGAATTGTTAATTAAACCTAATTTTAATATTTAATAATTTAGGGCTCTAAGTAAACACTCTGGTGAATGAATTCTAAGTAATGAATGAATTTTAAGTAACGTTTTTGAATGAATTCTAAGTAATGAATAAGGAACCACTCTGGTGAACGAATCTAAGTGACTACTCTGGCGAACTATTTAAATAACGTACTCTAAAGAATTCTAAGTAATTACTATCGAACCAATTTAAGAAACGGATTTAAATAATTACTTTAGCAAAGATATAAAATTAAGCAGTGGTCTACATAAGCATATGAGCATTGAGGGAAGAAATTACTCAACCAAGGGTTAGATTGGGCGAACTGTACTACGCAGTAAACAAAAGAGTTTAAGTGGAAACAATCTAGGGGTGCTGGCTAATCACATGCAGAGACAGTTCTAAGAATTGGAATCAAGCAAGAAAAACGCAGGTCAGAAATAAGAATATTCTTTATTAGCCTAAGGCCTTATTTCATTTTTTATATTTACATTTTTGTATATATTGAAGTATTTAATTTGTTAAGGGTCATTAAAAATCTTGTATAAAATTTACGTATAGAGAAAGAAGGTCGTTTGAGCGTTCAAAAAGTACTTCCAGTATTATACTGACTTTAAAGGAGTTATAATTTGGGCATAATTAGATTATATTGTTATTCTGATTCAGGGGTTAATTTATGAATTGCAAATCAAATTATTAAAGTTATTAAACTGTAAATTGTATATATTCTTGGTCATTATACAAATTTTGGTTTTTTCGTTTATATCATTCAAGTAGAAAGAAGTTAGAGTACAAGGGGGGGTTAAACAATCTTTGTTGTCGTACCGTCGTGCACTCTGTGAGGATTAAACTGAGCTAATCGACGCATATCAAAAGAGGTATATCTCTAGCTCTGTAATCTCATGCCCCACGCTTGGGTGGCCATAAATTGCTACGATTTGTTGGTCGCTGAAGCCCCACAATTGGGTGCCATTTAATTTCTGCTAACCCTGGTTACTAAAGCCAATTCGAGCCCCACCTTTGGGCGACATAAATTCTTGCGAAGTTACTCTGCTCCTTCAGCTTTGAGCGTTTGATTAAATTTTCAAACCCTTTTCCTACTAAAACACAAAATTAGGAAAACTAAATTTTCATATCCAATATTGTAGTTTGCCACGGCTGCTCTGCTGTTATCTGAAAAATACAACTAACTACTCTACAAAAAGACAAAACGCTGCAGCGGTAACTCTCCTAGATTTATTCAGAAAAAATTATACACCAAAAAATTATCATCAACGTTAAGTTCACAGATCAATTATATTACATGCTTCCCTTTTTTTTCAAATAATACATTTATATCACATATTACCCAGATCAAACAGCGCTTTACCATCAACCTTACTTTATGCTTGGCTTAATACAAACTCATAGTAAAACTTTGAACTACTCGTGCTAATTTCTGCCCAACAAATTATCAAAAGTTCCTTTTACCTTGCACATAACAAAATAGTACATCGATCATTTTTAATAACCTAAATTCCCACATAAAAATACAGTAAAATAATGTTATAAAAGTTCAATCATTAACTCTTTTCGATTCTGTTACGTAATAGTTCAACGGCACATACTCATTCATAAAGCACAAAAGTCATTACACACCAGTTAAACACAAAAAAAGCAAATTTTAACAAACATCCGTTACCCGATTTCTCCACTGCATATGGATCTGCTATCATACCATCGACGTCTGTGGCCTTCATCAGTATCTGCGCCTTCAGGAACGTCCTCAATCAGGATTGCATCAGCTGCAACTGCAAGCTGCAACTCTATCCTCTCGACTACCAAATCAAAGATACATCCAAATTTCCCCAATTCCGCTACAGATCCCATTTACGGTAGGTGAACAACCAAATCGTTCTACCAACAACCTCGACTCCAATTACTGTGCATGGTATGCACCCAACAAAACATCACGCAGTCTGTACTTATTTAAGTTTGTACATTTTTTTTTAAAAGCTTTTGTAATACATTTGCTGACTGCTTGTCGAAACTCAACACTACTGGCGTCAGTTATATTTCAAACTGTACTTGAAGACTGATATCACTTGTAGACAAGTCTGTTGTAATCTCGTTTACTACTACTAACGTAATCGTCAGCAACAAAGTAAGAGCGTAAAGAGAGAATTACCTCCAACTTCTTGTGTTTATATAAGCTTTTCTGCCCCGCTTTCAAATTCTTGCAATATCCGTCGATACAAACAAGCAAGGCTTTTAAGTAGACTTCCAAAGGTTACACAATTCTTAAAACACGCAAACTCACTTCTTAGAAATTTCTATACCAAAACATCAACTGTCATTCATATCTTGGAATTTTGCCCCGGTGCAAACTCGCTTACGTAGATATTTTCTCCGTATATCTCTCAACTGACACTTGTTTTCCTTACTGGAAAAGTTCATGTTAGAACATGCCTCTCATAATACACATATTATAACCGTCTCCCTTCAACATACTCCCTCAGTCTCCTATTTTTACCTTGTCTAACCCCCAATCTGTTTTCATCCCACTGCTTTGTCTGAACCCCAAGTTTAACGAACTTTGTGTTATGTCCTTTTTTTACTAATTCTGCCAAAATAATCCCTTTTTGTTTAGTTAACCACTTGCATGTCAAACCGACAAAATAACTCCATTTAAAACATGTCTATATTAACACATTGTATTTCTTTCTCACTCTTATCCATACTAACCAAATAACCCTTCATTGTTGCGCTTGTTGTCCACCTGCACATGTAACCCAACATTACCTTCTCTAAACAATATTCAAAACTATGCTTGTTTCAGTTCCAACCATACTTTGATAGCCTTTCTTTGTTCCACTGCTACAAGTTTCGTTTTCCCTTGATGAAATACCCACTCTAAATAACATTCAAATAAGATCACTTTTGCTGTCTACAAGGGTCGACTACATCTCGCCCATACAGTACATAATTCTGGTGAAGGCCTCATTTGCTCTCGGGATTGATTTTATCTTATTTTTTGCTACGACCATTACGGCAAGTCATAAGCAAATCTCACCAACGTCACGCCAACGAGCATGCATATCTCCAAAACGCCATCATACATAATACTCCACAAAATCGGGCCCATCACCGAATCCTTGCGGAACACCGCATGCTAACTTTCTAGCGTCCTTCGAAACAAGCCGATCTTCCAAGTCTAGAAGTACCTTACGTACTATAACGTACAGAAATTTTCTTCCAATTAACCGTATTAAACGTATCTTTAGCGTCGAGTGTTACAAAAATGCAAACCTTCCTGTACTGGTACCTCTCTTTCTCAGCCGTCCCGGCTATTCCTATCACGTTCTCCATATCCGATATAGTACTTTTCCTTTTCGAATCCAAACTGTCTGGCAAACAGCGTCAAATTATCTATTATTCTAGCTGCAAGTGGTTGTTCGTATATCTCAGCGTGTACATCAAGAAAAAAAGTTTGTAGGCGCCTTCTCTCTTTGGTATCAGGCACACTTTCGCAAACTTTCAAACCTTTGGGAATCTTATTTCCATCAGCAGTCTATCGTACATACTGAGACATACTGTCAACTCTTTCCCTAACGTCCATCTGACAACCTCTAGGGGTAGTCTATCAGGTCCAAACACCTTGCATTAATGCGTTCCAAGGCAGATAAAAGCTTTTTTACAGTAAACGGATCTATTTCTGTTGCTTTAGCATAACAATTTAGCTCCAGAGGCAATTTGATCTGAAAAAGCCTCTAGCCTCATCCTGTTTCAGACCTACCTTACGTCACCTGATGCCACTGTTACGTTCTGTTTCATATTTAAAAACACTAATGCCTCATTATCGTAAACACCATTTAGTTTCTACTTACTACATTTACGTTTGCTACATTTCTATAAATTCAAGCACGTAGATAGGCAACCAACTTTACTAGTCCTTGATTTAATTCAAGCTCTGCATGTTTATGTTTTTATTTTCTGGTTCCTTATAAATACCTGGATACCTTTAAGGTAGAGATATCATTAATGACTGCTAGAAGTTTGTTGAGCGATATAAAATTCGTGCATCTTTGATAAAAGTTGTTCACTTTTCAAAACAAAAGTATTTTTCTCTAAATATAACGCAATTCAGCACGTGACAATTTATCAAAAGGAACGACATAGCTCTAGGTTTTGTAATAGTGGTTGGCATTATGCTCTTACCTTCTTTTTACGTAAAGGCCTTTTTGTCTTTATTTCTTTCTAGCTTTCGTTCCATTTCTCAATCGATTTAAAGGGCACTAGCTACTGTACGAGTACATGTGCTGCTAGGCATTGCTAGACAATCGTTCGAGATTGTATACAACCATCCAACCTCGTTCTAAACGTTTACCCAACAGTAAACCGCACAATGCCCTCGTTATCTACCCGATTACTTCTTTGTTCCTTAGAGCACAAAATAAGGCGTAAAGCTCTGAAAGATATTAACAGCTTCCGCTTGAAATATAATTGTTTCTTTACGCATTAACACTTGAAGACACTTTCAAAGTATAGGTACGCTTAATTTGTTATTTTCGTTTTGTAGAAATTTCAATTTTACACTTCTTTATCTGAAATCTAATAATCCATAAAGTAGAATGGTTTATAGTTTCATAATAGCGTTATTTACTGTCTGGATTTACGCGCAATTTACCTCGATCGCTGAACTGTTAAAATGTAAACTTCCTTTTACACTGATATATTACAGCGCTTTATAATAGAAAGGAAATTTTATAGAAATGAAGGATTTAGTATTGGATTACAGGCTGCATCCTGCAGACTAGGAAATGCGCTTTTTGGGGCTTCTATAACATTTTTTTGGGATATATCATTTTTGTTATAAACTAGGTTGTCTGCTAAGCTTTAGCTTGCTAGGAATAATTTCATTTTTAAATTTTATTTGCTTTTTCGCAAAATAAGGAAGTGAGTATCACCTGATAGTATTTGACAGTACGATTCCTATCAGACCCTATTTATGTCTTAATTTTTTATGTGTAATTAGGGTATAGTTTGTTTGAATTATCCACCTCTTTGATTACGGTACTATCAACCACTCAAGAATGCCTGGGTAGTGCTTATTCTAGCATTATTAATGTAAGGGTCTTGCACATATTTGTGGCATAGTTATAAATAGAACGTGTGAGTTATCTTTGGGGATTTTAAAAAATAGCTTTATTGTCGTGGGAAAAGAACGTTCAAAATACCTTCCTACTGTTCGTAATCCGAACGACAAACGATGGAGAAGTGGTAGTCGGACTAGTTGTTTGAATTCCTGTCTTGACTGCCTTACAGTTAATTGTTTGCACTGAAGAGTGCATTATAAATTATGTACTGGAGTGTTTACCCGTCAATATCTAAATCTATACCTTTTATTGTACCTTACTTTATATGTGTTCTTTGCTTACGTTTTTGTTGTAAACAATCATCGAGCTCCGCTGCACAACTTGGTCTAGAGTATGCAATCCACAGCCTTGAAGTACAAAGCTGAGATTAAGAAGAATTATTTGTTACCTACCTCACTAATATGCCGTAATTTTTAATGCAACTGTAATTACAATCACCAGCTTGCATTATTCATATAGCCTGTAAGCGATTTTGCTTATAGAAATCAGTGATCCAAAGCGGAATATCAATAGGCGCATGTGTCGTTAATATAAGCCCTTTTGATTTAACGTTTTGGATGGTTGCTAGCATCAAATTAACACGAAAGCGATTGCTTCTGAGACAATTTTTAGATTTTGCAAAACTACAAAACGGCGTGGAGAGGCAGCGTTCCTTATGGTACTCCTAGGGGTTGTGTTGCATTTAGATACTTCTACAGCAGTTGTAAAGAGGTTAGAGTGCTTTTAATTCCTAAAGCAAGCTGGATGGACTAAACCCAAAGACCGATCAGTCTAACGCCTTTTTTTCTAAAGAACTTGCAAAGATTATGCGACAATCATTTGAGGGAGGGGATTATGCATTCTTAAACACTTCACCAAAACCAGCATGCGTTCATACCAGGAAAACTCATGAAGTCTGCCCTCTATACAGTTGCAAGAAGGATTGAGAAATCACTTTCAACATGCCGAGTCTTAGACGCATTTATTAATATACAGTATGCTTTTAGTAGACAGCCTTTTCCAACGTCTTCATAAAGTAGGTTATGCGGATGGGTTATGCAGACGAAATAGCTATTGTGATAGTCGCCAAATTCGAGCAAGTGCTGTGTAACTTCACGTAGTTGGTATGCGTGCGACAACTATGCTCAAGGTCTCGGGTTCAAATCCCGACATGGTTTGTGTAAAAGCGTATTTCTTGTTATTATTTAAAGTCGTCTTTAGCTAAGTAGTGAACGAGGGGGTTGCGTCCCTTCCTTGACCTGTTGAGGTCAGTAGTCGTTAGGAACTCCTGAGATGATTAACTCGCTTTTAAGTATGATGCACCCCAGCTTGCTTTAACGATATATATACATATATGTTGCTATGGTTTAAGCTCTTAAATCGTGCTCCAGCATTGGGTTGTCCTAAAATATTGCTATGGTTTACTGTAGATTATGCTCCTGCGAATCTCTGGAACGCCCCCTTTATTTCAGCATACCACCGCTAATTCTAAAATCTGCTTCTGCATAGATACTAACCATCCTAAGTTCGCTCTTTCTCACATGTGCTGCCAAATAAAATTACCACTCAAATAATACAACGCAACATACAACCTTTTATTCATACAAATTAAAATTTTCCATTACCAAGTAAATATTTACACATGACGGATATCCGTCATACAGCTTCATAAAATATTACGATCACATTCATTGAACGTTTTTTTAAAAAATTTCATGACTTTGACTTATTTCGACAGTTTTTGTTTTATATGAGTAGATGCGCCCGTTTTGAAACCCTAAATGGATTTTTACTCTGGTCTATGGTGAGCTCAGTATAAACCCAGTTACTTTAAATGCCTAAATACATCGCATCTTTGTTTATAACAACCCTAAAGACCCGTTTACTCTTTACAGTGAATTTTTATGTCATTTATTTACACCTTTAAATAATAAATACAAATTATGCTTTACATATGCCCTTCAATGAGCTTTTATGTTCATCAAAATACACACCCAATACGTCAAATCATTCTAGCACAAAATAACAGCACAAAATGTTCAAGCAATAGCAATAGAAATCAATTTCGTTACCTGGAGTAAGCTTTTTCGTCGTCCCCTCTGAAGATGTTGTCCAATAAACCTCGTCGTTGCTTCCATACACCTCTCTGTTATGTGTAGATTAAACCCATTTCCAATCGCTATCCAAGTCTCTGCAGACGCCTTCAATGTTTTTACCCAGATAATTGACCAAACCAAGTTAATCACTTTCCATATCTACCAAACACCAAGCATCATCGTTCCAACAATTTCACAGCATGCTTACCTTAGTAACATCCCTCAGTTAGTTCTTTGAATGTAGTTATAGCACCGTCTAAAATAAAATAGCACCCACTCGTGCAATTCACACTTTATTTAGCTTTCGACGGACTGTACTAACAGGCGGCTCCGTGGCGTAGTGGTATGTGTGTGACTACTACGCCCAAGGTCCCGGGTTCGAATCCCGACACGGTCCGCTTGAAAAAAATGTTAAGCGAGCATTTTTTACAAAAATACACTCTCGTTCGAATGAAAGGTAAAATAGAGGTCCCGTGTGCGAGTGTTGTCATGCACGTTAAAGATGCCTACCTTGCTTGAAACAGCAAGAGTTCGGCAAAATTCCCAATTTTCCACGTAAAAACTGGCTTCCTGGCCAATATAGTACCTTCGGGTAGAGCATTGGAAAATCACATGTAAGGACTGTACTAACCCCGTTTTAAAATTTTACATTTGAATGTTACCGTAAAAGCTAAGCGAAGTCAAAGAAATAAGCGAAGTAAGAGAGACCTTTACTGCATCTCCTTTACTGCACCTCCTTCCCCTATTTCAGTCGAAAAGCTCCCCTACTGTAATTGATTCTAAAAATTTTATACGTAACGAACTTGTAAAACTGAGAATTCTCACTCCATCGTCGCTTTAGTAAAAAATTGGTTAACAACATACAACGGTCGCGAGCTTCTTTGAAACTTTCTAGCACTCAGCCAATCACAAACATTCCCCCCATTCTTATGTCTAGCCTGCAACTATCTTTCCTAGTCTAACACATATTCGTTGTCTCTTTCACAATCCCACTCAAGCAACATAAAATCGATATTGTGGTTAACCTCCAAACCTGTCGCCTACTTTAAACGAGTGTTTTACTCAACATCTATTATATGTGATCTCTGTCTGCTTTACGCTATCGATATTCTGTCTTACTTTGCTTTCAAACCATCTGTTGTTTTCGTAGTTTTGTGCGTCGACCGTTAACTAAATTTCTACAGAATTATATTCCAACGTTCATTCATGTTCCTTGAATGTCTTTATTTTTCTGTCAGGCTTTTCTATGAAGCAACTGTCCGTTTGAAATTTTATTTTCCAAGTTGTTCAACTTATAGAATTTCTTAGGATTTGTATTTAACGAACGCTTTGTTTAGTTAAATGAAAAATATGCGTTTACATTATTGATTTTGTATACCCAAAAGCTCTATTTATTATTTGATGTACTTGATTTACAACTTTTAAAATATTAAAGCTAATTATTCGTATGCTTGAGTTTCACGTACTACAAAGCTTCTACCCTTATGCAAATTTAACATTTCGATTTATAAATACAAAAATATGCTATTATCCGTCCGTTTTAATGTTAAAACTAATTAATTTGGCGCGTAAATAAATTATTCCTATTTCCGATATATACGGTCGTTACAAATTTATTTTGTTGACTTATCTATGCCTTTTAACCTATAACTAACACGATAATATATATATATATATATATATATATATATATATATATTTATAGATACATCTTATTCTTTATATATATATATATATATATATATATATATTACTCATATTTAGACCAGGGTAGAAAATTAAATAATCACATCAAATAATTTTAATCACCGTGTATAAGGAATTTTATTAGATAATACGCGTTATTAAAACCGTGAAGCATAAAAATTTATTAGTTTCATTAAACATAAGAGATTTAAACCATGTACAAGACGCTGTATATCAAAAGAAGCAGTATTAAAAAAGCTCTGCGTGTAATGTAATTATTCCTAAACAAATGGAAATTACGTGCAAAATTTATCTTAATTAACTCTATTTCAAGTAACCGGTATTGAACAAAACGTACAGATAATATCTATAGAAACTTGTAAAAACCCAATGAAATGCAAATCCTAGAAGTGTTAGTTAGAAGTAGGATGTTTGAACACACCTGCGTATTTTAAAAGGCAATTTCAGTTTAATTTGTTTAGATAAACATGTCGATTCTAAGGATATTGGAAACGGTCAGATGCTTTAGCACGAAATACAAAACAGGGTTTATTTAAAAAGCTCTGAGAATTAATATTATTTTGAACACCTGCGTAGTTTAAATATCACGTACGGCGAAAATTGAGTAGATAACAAATGGTTTCACAGAATCTTGGAGAAACCGGGGCTTAATATTCACGAGAATGTGCGATACGGGGTTATTTAACCCAGATAGTCCACATGGACTAAAATATAATCGATAATAAAGAATATCAATTTGCACCAATACGAACAGGTTAGAAAAGGAAAGAGAAAATGCGTCAAGCAAAGACACATATAGTAAAAGGCGTGATTTAAGCAACGTCACGAGGGTCACAATTGGTTGAAAATAGGATGCAAATATCAGAGGTAGAAACAACAATTTCTGTACAAAATTAATTAGTTTTTCTCGGACATGTTTGCGTGCCGTGTGAGAATTTCTGAGTTTTAAATGGGGCGAGTGAAAAATTCGTAAAAACCGACGCGCGAGCGACGGACTGGGAACATAGAATGAGAAATTCTTAAGAATTGTCTGTTTTGAGGACAAAAGCGACGTGCCGGCTATTCGCTATATATACAGGTGGTAATATGAGTTTCGGCCTCTTAGACTTTTGACTATTCGATGCGTTAAAAGCTCTTACATCCGCGACTTGATTCAAGATGTTAAACAGTGCATTTTAGTTTGATAAAATAATTTAAAATTTTGCTCGTATATTTTAGTGATTCAAAATAGTTTGTTATTTACGTGCTAACATGAATGTACTTCAGTGCACTTAGATACAAGGTAATAAAATTTAGTATCACTGTACCAATTAGCAAAATTTACAACGACAAATGTATACACAAAAGTAGGCAGTTTTGGCGTATATTGGTGAAAGACGCATGAATTTCTCTGCTATTTTTCGGGGGTGTTAATAATTAAATGGTTCAAATACGTGTCTGGATCCACGAAACAAGGGTCAGATATACACAGATGAGTTCCGGAAAAACCCAGAAACAACTTTAAATAAATGGTAATGGAGAAAATTTTAAAAGCGTTGAGAATTAGAAGCCGTAAATATAATCCTGTTGGAATGGTGTGAGTAACTAAAGGGACGATGTACATTGAAGCTTCGAGGACAGTAACCTTCAGGTAAATTATACTATTTTGTTTGACATTTTTGTGTGTGTTGAATAACTTTATAATTGATTTACTTTAAATGGACATTAGTGAAATTGTACTAACCATAAAATTTTAATTTTAAGATGAAATTTGCTTGTTTAAGTAGAAAGGGTATTTAGTATTGATATTCTGAATTATGATGAAAATATGGGTATGTCTTTGAGCTCAATTAGACGAACCTGGTTAATTAACGTAAAGGGGTGGTAGATGCTCCCTTTATACTCAGACTCCGGTCTGCTTATATTGTTATATTAATTAGTAGGCATCCAACAAGGACTTTAATTCTGGATGCACGTTAAAGTGATAATAAAATTAATCTTGAAATTCTTTTTAAAACTGAATTTTATGCTGAAATTTAATTTGAAAATTTAATGTATTCTGAATATTGATGTAAATAGAGTTAACGTTGATGTTTGTGGTAGGAATGTGTTGTTTAATTTTATGAATGAGGAGGTTTATAAAATTAGGTGAGCAGCTGAAGCGAAACCAGGATCACAGCAGTTTATGACGCCCAATCGGTGGGACTAGAATTTTTTTGTTGAAAGGACCCAGTTCCCGCATTCAAAGGAGTATATCACAGCAATATATATATTGCTATGATAATAGGGTAGTCTAGGGGTAGGTTAAGTCATAGGGTTCGTAGAATAAACATAAACAACTTCAACTTTAAGAAAAGCAAATAATTCCAGAAACTATAAAAGTAAATCGGTCACTCTACATAATGTTAATTAAGAGGACACCGTATATAAAATATGCGGAATTAAATGCATGAAAACATAAATATGTCTAAGTGTAGTTTACAAGCAAAGATAAGATTTTAAAACGCAATAAATTGCATCAAAATTAAATCACCGGGAAGCATAGATAAATTGGCATTGCAAATATTTAACAATTGCGTTGAAAATGTCAACGTACACGCATTCTAAATAACTCATTATTAGAAAATCGTTACGTGACTGGAAGAGTGCAGAAAACCAATATTCTGTAGAAACAAATAAACACCAGGCAGTTCAATTATACTATAAAATTAACAAACATGCAAATACGTGAGTTAATGAAAGTCAAAAGTTGGAAATTCTCGAATAATATTACAATATGCGGGATGCAAACGTGACGAACAGAGCATGCATCGAAGATTTAAACTAAGTAATTTGTAAAAATTCCGAGTTATGCGAGATAGGGCAAAAATATCAGCTTAGAATGTAAACAAGCCAATGAAAATAATTGGGAAGGGCTTATATATACGATAGTAACGGAACGACATTTTAGTATATATTCAAACTGAGCAACGACTATGTTCAAAGGTGTTAAAAACTTACGTAACTAATGAAGTATAAATCAAAACAAATTACAGTTAAAAAATGCGAGAGTTTGTGCAATGAAAACTAAGCCGCTCTATAAGTAGACGTAAGTTAAACAACTTAATTAAATTCATTTCTAATATTAATGAATCAAGGCTTTAATTTGGGCTGTAGTTTGAGACATGTGTGATTGAGATGGCATTAATTTGGGATATTTAATTGAGACGACTTTAATTTGGGACTTCTAACTTTGAACATACTCTAATTTTGGAGATAATTTAAAAATGAACGTATTCTAATTTGGACATATTCCGATTTGGTACGATTTTAATTGGAAGCGATTTATGGGAGGCGAGTCTTATATGGGTCCGGCATACAAATAAGCAAAGCGGATACAGAAAGAGGATGCAGATCATAGACTAGGATGGAACTCCAGAACCCATTCCAAGTTAGCAATCTTAATACACTTCATTATTAAAAACTGTTTTGATTTAATATTTGTCATACATTGTATATCTGTAAGAGTCATCAAAAAGGTCACTTAAAAATTTATAGAACGGAAAAGGTATCTTGGAACGTTTGAAGGTCCCTGAATATAATTAAAAGACATTTTGTTTCAGAAAAAGCATAAATCTGGTATATGTAAATATTTTGTACAAAAAGGAAAATGTTGAGTGTTGTAAATATTATCAATTATTATATTGTGTATTCTAAAATTGCTTTATTTGATTCAATAAGATTTATTCAGTAAGCTAGTCGGGATAAAAAAATCCTACTTTAACATTTCATAACATTGGGGCTTAAAATAATAATAGGGCAACTCATATTCATAGTAATATATATCTGTGTATTTATAGGTTATAATAGGTATTAAAAAGGTTTGAGTTTGAGACGTTGTTCCGAAAGATAAGATAAGAATTTACCAATTTTTATTAAATATTAGAGTTAATTGTACGTAGTTGTAAAATTCACTGTAAATATTAATTACAATTAGGTAGGAAACGTAATTTAGTGAAGCATAGTCTTATAAATACGCAGGAAACGAAGCGTAGTTAAGATTTTAAAATGAAGGAGCGTGTAAATGTGTTAATACAAAAGCTTTTATGTTTGTAGCATAAAAATCGATGATTGAAGAGGGTGTATTTATTTAGTAACGCATATTCAAAGCGTCATTTATTTATTTGTGTAATATAAAGCAGGAACATTTATATTTATATTTATATTTATATTTATATTTATATTTATATTTATATTTATATTTATATTTATATTTATATTTATATTTATATTTATATTTATATTTATATTTATATTTATATTTATATTTATATTTATATTTATATTTATATTTATATTTATATTTATATTTATATTTATATTTATATTTATATTTATATTTATATTTATATTTATATTTATATTTATATTTATATTTATATTTATATTTATATTTATATTTATATTTATATTTATATTTATATTTATATTTATATTTATATTTATATTTATATTTATATTTATATTTATATTTATATTTATATTTATATTTATATTTATATTTATATTTATATTTATATTTATATTTATATTTATATTTATATTTATATTTATATTTATATTTATATTTATATTTATATTTATATTTATAATAAAACATGTGTGAATCACAGACGTGAATAACAATTTGTTAAATACAATAAAAATATATTTAGAATATACAATTAAAAAAAAAAACACCAAAAAGATGGAAATTATATTATAAATCTTCAGAGGACAACCTTAAAGAACCAACTGAAGCTAAAAACTCTGGTACTGTGTAGAAAGCATTTTCTAATAAGAACTTTTTTATATTTAATTTAAATTGATAAATAGGCAAATCTTTTATGCTAGAATGAAGTGCATTATAAAAAATACAGCCAAAGTAGTTAGAACCATTTCTGCTCCTACTTAGCCTATGGTAAGGTACAACTAATTTTCCCTTGTTGCGAGTGTCAAAGTGATGAATATCAGTGTTGAGTTGATATTGAAAGATTTGTTTTTTTATGTAAAGAAGACATTGTAAAATAAACAGACAAGGCAAAGTTAAAATTTTAAATTTTATAAACGATGCACGGCAGTCATCACGGAACCCAAGGTTAGACATAATGCGCACAACTCTACGTTGAAGCTTGAAAACCCGAAGGGAGCCGCTACAATGACCCCACACAATTATAGCATATGAAATATGACAATGGAACATGCCATGATAACATGACAGTAGCACATTAGGTGAAAGTGATCTTACCAAAGAGTTTATGAGATAAATAGTTCGGCAAAGTTTTTTGCATAGCAGATCACAGTGGGTGTCCCAACTTAATTTGCTATCCAGGGTAATACCGAGAAAACTAGCCGATTGCTCCTTTGAAAAAGAATCCCTTTTTAATGAAAAATTATTTGTTTGGTTTTATCCCTATTCAGGGCAAGTTTGTTATCATTGAACCATGATTCAGTGAGGCATAAAGATGTTGTACTGTCAGCTACCAGTTGAGCCATATTATCACTCTTATTATATAGAGTGGTATCATCTGCATAAAGGACAACATCACACTTGTCTTTTAGAAAAAAAGGTAAGTCGTTAATAAAGCATAAGAAAAGAAGCGGACCGAGGATGGAACCTTGAGGAACACCAGAAAAAACCTCACACATGCTGGACAATTTGCCTTTGTAAAAAACCCGTTGAGACCTAGCAGTCAGATATGAAGCAATTAGCTTAATACTATCTTCATCAAAATTTAAACCTTTTAATTTGTTAACTAAGAGGGCATGATCAACACAATCGAAAGCCTTCGTCAAATCACAGAATTTAGCGGCAAGATAACTACCCTCCTCAAAAACATCTGAAATTTTATTTACTAATTTGACTAATGCATCACTAGTAGATAATTTTTTTCGGAAGCCGAATTGCTTAGCACAAAACAAACTATTATTTTCAAGATAAGAAGTAATTTGAGTATTTAATATACATTCAAAAACTTTCGAAAAAGTGGGTAAAAGAGAAATAGGACGATAGTTCTTAATATCATCAAACATACCCTTTTTATGAACAGGGATCACTTTTGCTTGTTTTAGAATATCAGGGAAAACTGCTTTCTTTATGCAAATATTAAGTAGTTTGGTTAGCGGAATAAGAATACTGTTGATAACTGACTTAACTAAAGAGATGTTAATATTAAACAAATCCTTCGATCGGGAATTCCTCATCGCTAAGATAACATCTCGTACGTAGTTGAAAGAAACTTCTTCAAAGTGGAAAGAGGGTACCAAACCAGAGAAACAATGTGTATAAGTAGTTGTGGTACTGGTGTTAGTATTAGATAAATTGGATAAAATTTCTGCAACAGAATCAATAAAAAAATAGTTAAAGTCATCGGCTGAGAAACGAGTGTTCATATCATTATCTCTATTTTTAGAATCTTTGAAATTATTAATCAAATCCCATTTTCTTTTATTATTATTTTTAGCTCTAAGAATGTAGTTGTCATAGGCATTAATTTTAGCATTTTTGAGTGCATGACGATAAGCATATTTTAACTTATTAACATGCAGTTTGAGTTCTGCACTAGGAAAAGCATAATAGAATTCAACATGGAGTAAGTAATTATCACGCATCTTTCGTAGGTCATCTGTAAACCAATTGACAACTATTTTGGAACAGTTATTCAATATCCTTAAGTGTTTGATAGGAAAACATAAATCAGCTGCAGAAGCAATTATAGACATAAAGTTAGAAAATTTGTCATTAATGGACAGACTATTATCATCAATAAAGTTCCAGTTAACTAGTTGGAGATGATTAAAAAATTTATATTTCCCATATATTGTATAAGGTCGATAAGATTTATGATGATTAACAACTTTAACATTATCGTTAAGATTTAATTGAGTGGCAAGGCCGAAATGATCAGACAAGCCAGTCTTAACCACTCTACAAGAGAGAGATGGAATATTGGTAAAGATTGTATCAAGACAATGAGAAAGACGAGTAGCTCTTTTATTAACAATGTACAAGCCAAAGGAAAGAAAAAAATCAATCAGTGTTATAGATGCTTTCTCAGTAGATTCAAAATGTACATTAAAATCACCACAGACCAAGAGGTGAGACCTAAAAGGCAAACCAAGGCGCTTAAATACTCTGTAAAGCGTTTCACAAAATATGTCAATTGATCCCTTATTAGGGGATCTATAAATAGTAATAATAGTAAGATTGATACGATTAAAATGTATTGCACATAATTCCGCATGTAACTCAATTGAGTATTTATTGATTGACTCCAACACATTAGGAGTGGCGTAAAATTTCTCATCTACAAAAATAGTCACTCCTCCCCAAAAAAATTTAGATCTGACAAAGCTAGATATAGGTACCAAATTATTAATTTTAACAAAATGTAGAGCATCATTCTTTATGTTCACTTCAGTTAAACATAATACGTCACATTTAATTTTATTAGAGATAAAAAATGCTTCCATGTCATTAATTTTATTGCTTAATGATTGAATATTCAAACAAAAAATATTCAAGGTTGAGACCCCTGGAGATTTACGAAGTTTATCCTCATGTGTTTTATTAAAAACTGATTTGTCATAGTTTATTGAAAACCCCTACTTTGAGCTTGATTACTTTTGAATCTAAATGGCTTGACAATCACATGATTACCCCATAAATTATTTGACAATATTTTACTTACATGTAAATTATTTACACCGATTTTAAAAGACTTATAATTGTTAAATTTGGTAGTTAATTCAACACAAGATGAAGCTTCAATGCTGTTTTTACTAAGAAATCCCAAGATATCTTCGTTATTAAATTTGGGATGTACTCTAGATACAAAAATAAATCTGGATTTTTCAACTCCTTGAATGTCCGAGTCTGCATTATTACCATAAATTAATAAGTTTTTATTATTTTTATTGAGGTTAGAATTTAAAGAGGTGTTCTTAGAAGTCGGCTTATTTAAGTTAGCAGGTCTCAATTTATTAACTGGTGCTGCAGTACAAAGTGGTTTTTCCAAATTAGATAATGAGGCAGCATCTTGAGTGTCTAAATTAGTAATTGTACTCATAAGTTGCCCTTGAACTTTTTCTAATTCCGGTAATGCAGTCAACAATTCACCATTGTTATTGACAACAGCAGCTGTTTTGGCGGGATATGTATAATATTTCTAAGAAGATTTAGCATTGTAAACAGGTTCTTTGAATCGAGTTTTAAAGCTTATCGACAAGTATTGGATTCCTAGTAAAAAACCGTTGAGAAACAAACACCGATAAGTTGCACGTTACGTGCGAAAACAGATCGATAATATAAAGAGAAAGGCTGTATTTTACATGAATTAGTCAAGAAGGGGAGATATCATATGGTTAGTGATCATTGACTTTGAAACGTCTGTTACACAAGGAACTTTAAAGGCAAATAAGCGAGACAAAGATGCGATGTGTTTTCTTAAAATATTGGTTGGGAAGGGAATCAGAAATCCAGTAGAGGGTTGCAAACAGAGTACGATTGTTAGACTAGATGAATAAGAGCAAAATAGACCATATCATCGATCGATTAGATGGAACAGAGCTTATGACTAGGGGAGATAGAAACAACCAGATATAACATACGGGTTAGATGAAGATAAGAATTATGGCGCCCAACGTAGCTCCGTTGTAATGTAATTCCACAATAAATTATGGCGCCCACCGTGGTCTCGATTGTAAGGTATTTCCACAATAAATTATGTCGCCCCAACGCAGGGGCTTCGTTGTAAGATAATTCCACAATAATATATATATATATATATATATATATATATATATATATATATATAACACGAGGTTTATGTAATCCGCGATTCTTTACTATACTTTCTATATTTTGTTTTGTGTGCTACAATGTTTGTGATTTAACCCGTAAATAAAGGCATAAAATTAGCCGTACATTTCTTTATTTGGAAATGATATTCTGCCAGTGCGATACCAAGTAAACCTCTGTTTTTGGTCCACTACAAGAAGGGTCTTCAACCAAAGCTGAAGAATTATCTCAGAGGCATACGAAGTCATCCTTCGCCGCCAGTGCGCTTGAAAAATGTTAGGCAAGCATTTTTAGAAAATACGTTTTCGTTCCGATGATAGGTGTAATGGAGTTCTCCCGTTATGAGTGTTGTCACGCACGTTGAAAATTCTTAACTTGCTTGGAACAGCAAGCGTTTGTCAAAATTTAAAATTTTCTAGGTTAGAAAACTTGCTTCCTGGCCAATGTAGTACCTTCGGGTGGAGCATTGGAAAATCAAATGTGGTGTGTAACTTGATGCAAGCAGCACTCAAGATTATGGAGCACTGGCGCTCCGATAAGTCTCTGGCCATCAACTCGAATAAAATGGGACTGGTGCTGGTTCCTTACAAAAAGAAGTTAATTGTAACTAGACTGCAAATACTCTTCCAAACCATTCGGCTTCCTTCGGAAAAGTCACGTATTCTTGACAAGAAGCAGAATTGGACTAAAGATTTATACGCCAAAACTACGAAGGCCAACTTAGTGTTCTGGCAGTGTAAATGTGCCATAGGCAAACTTTGGGGTTCCCCACCCAAGGATATACACTGCGGTAGTGAGAACAATTCTTTGCTATAGCTCTTTGACCTTATGGTCCAAGACCAGGCAAGCCCATGCAGCTAAAGTGCTAACTTATATCAAGAGATTGACCTGTCTAAGCATGACGGACGCAATGCGATCCAAACCTACGGCATCCTTTTGAAACCAATCTAAACCTCACTCCGCTTGATCTGCATTTGGAGGAGTTGGCACTGAGAGCGCTACACACGCTGCGCTTTAAATGTTTATAGATCAATAAGGGCGACGAGATAGACACCACAACATATTATAGGAAAGTGTACGCAACACGCCTCTCCTGGGAGGAGTGGTGGACCCGATCACAGCTACAATGATTTTTAGGAAGCGCTTCGGGGCTTGTCTTAACGCTGAAGGTGCGTCTCCAACCGACCTCCATCCACATAAATGGTTCCACAACAAATAAAAGTACTGGAACCGGCATCTTTTCAAATGACCAAGACCATCATAAAAGAGCCACACTGGGCAAGGTGATTACTGTCTTTCAAGGGGAAGCCGTAGTCATCATGCACGGTACTAACGCTATGCTGGAACGTAAAATCCAAAATAAAACGATACGCATTATGAACGAAGGTAGAGCAGCTCCTATTAGTCTAAATAATTTATTTATGTTTTATTTCTTCCAACGTTTCAGTAGTCTGCTACCTGAAATTTAAGCAGACCTGGCTTCCCCACAAAAAGTAACCGTCAGTAAGGCGCGCGCGTGTGTGTGTGTGTGTGCGCGCGTTTGAGGACATGTGTTATGTGTGTGTGTGTATGTGTGTATGTGTGTGTGTGTGTGTGTGTGTGTGTGTGTTAGCTTACGTTCCGCCTCTAAGACCAGGACCATCGGCAGCCGGATATCCCAGTCGCCAAGAAAGAAGGCTCAACGGACATTGCCGTGTCAGTCCGAACCATCGGCAGCCGGAAATCCAGATGTTGAGAAGGCAATGTAGGTGTGTGAATAGGCATTCGTGTTTGCAAGGTGTGTGTGTGTGTGTGTGTGTGTGTATGTTTGTGTGAGGGTTGTGCGTATGTGTTGTTGTTTATGTGATGTTGGTATCCGTGTTACGTTCCCCTTTTAAGATTAGGACTATCGGAAGCCGGATATCCCAGTCGTCAATGAGAAACGCTCAACGGATATTGCTTTATCAGTCCGGACCATCGGAAGCTTTTGCAGATGTGGTACTACAGTGCCATCGTATCCTTAAGCTTGCCTTTATCAGTTACGCCCTTGAACTAGTTTGGTCCAAAAGGTATTTAGGTGTACATGGCTCTGAATAGGCAGAAGCTCTGACGAAACAAAGATCGGGCTTAAAGCTTTGTTGACCCTGAACCATCGGTTTCTGTACCACCATCTGCGACGTTCTCCATGATAAAGCAAGCGACCCACGACCAACATTAGGACATGCAGGCTTGTATGACGGACTGCCAACAGGCAAAAGTGTGTACTAGATCTCCCAGGACTGAAATCGAGAAATTTTGCCATATGTTTGTCGAGACGGAAGCTATGGTTATTGGTCGCTATTCTGGTTGGACACTGCAATCTAAAGAAGCTTCTGTGTAGGATGGATCTGTAAGCCAACCCCACTTGTGGCGGTTGCCAGCAGGAGGTCGAGACGTCGGTGCGCATTTTGTGCACATGTCCGGCTTCTGGCCTGATAAGGACAAAATCAGAGACACTGCATGGTCCAACATCCTCAAATTCTCCAACAGGATCTAGTGGATGAGTGATAAAGGTCCAATTTAAAACAAGAGAGGCAACACAATGGACCTACTGAAAGGTCTTAGTGCGTGTAGCGTTTACCATTCCTCCCAATTCAATTCAATTCATTCATCGAGGCTTTCCAAACCGGTTTAACAGGGAGCAAACACTATCCCTTTAACCTTTTCCAAAAACTCATTCGAAAGGTTAAAGCAGGTCATAGATTGGCGACACCATGCGACTGCTGAGATTGTACTTAGAGTCACTGAAGAACAATAAGAAATGTCGTGGTCTATATAAGCAGAAACGCTTGCAACGTGAATGATTGGTAGTTCTAGTCGCATTGTGATGAAGGTTATGGTATGAGAGGATATTGATTTTTACGTGCGTCCAAATGGTTCCAAGCGCTGATAATTGTAGGATTCGGCGCCCTGATTCTGTTACCGACGTAAATAAGAAGACTCTAAAAGAATCTATAACCTCACTCTTGATCTATATGGATGAATTATTTCAGTAAACGTTGTATTGCGCCTGCATGGGCACGCTTAGCATAGCACTGCATTGTCATTACTATTTCTTTCAAGAACGCGATATCTTATTTTCTTCTGTTTCATAGAAATAGTTACAGATAAAATTGGAGCGTTTAAAGTTAAAGGAACGTGTACGTACAGTTATAATCAAATATTTTCTTACGGCAAACTCAAGAGGGCGTTTGTGGCTATCCAAATCTACTCCATCATCTCATGCAGAAGCGATCCCAGTAGAAGATAGATTGGGAGGAATAAGAACTAAAGCAAGAGGTGAATTTTGTATTCTTTTCACTCAAAAACATTGCTACGTTGTGCAGCGTACGAGTCAGATAGAAATACAGGGCTAACTACCAATGCGGAGATTTTCTATTTACTATTTTCTATTTACAATAAAAAAAACACAAATATAGAAATTTCTATCGAAACAGCAAAAAAAATAAAGTTACTATTTATAAAAAAAAGCAATTTTACTCTATGGATAAATTCAATAATTGTTCCACGAAATGCGCATTTCGTAGCTAACATGCAATAAATCTAATCAGAAAAAAAGAATAATGCTGATATTTTTGTATGAGCAGATGGGTTAAATAAAAAAAAAGCATTAAATTTAGAAACCTCTTTACTAAGAATTTTACCACAAGAAACTTTAGCATATCTAATTTCAAAGTGAGTTTTTAAAAAAAGAAACGTGTTTTGTTCGTCAGCACGATGCGAATTGGGTTTATCCTTTGGTATGTTAAAAAAAGGAAACAAGTCACATACATGTGTCGGGATACTTATCTTACCAGTCAGCTGAAGCGGATCAGCACAGCATCGCCGCGGTAGTCAGCAACAACCATGCTGCTACCGTAATTGCAACAGTGGTCTGCACCCAAGAGCAGTTGACTTACGTCAAAAAATAATCGGGCCTACATTACAAGCAATTTGGCCTCCAGCTAAGAGCGATGCAGTCAAGATCTACACTTCTTATTAAAAAACGTGCATCGCTCTTGAAGTAAGTAATTTAGAAAATCCATATAAAGACAAACTGCAGAATCAAATTGAAATTGTTTAAATAACAAGAATTCAAGTTTCGATCCTCGCATTATCAACATACCAAAAAGAAGATTAGGAAACTCGACTCAAGCTTTATCAAATAATAGAATACACTATTTCAACGGGTCTTTCGGTCGTCGCAGTAGAAAGAATACTTTCATGCTATAGTAATGTGTAGCCAGTTAACGGATACTCAAAACAAGGTACCAACTATAGAATTTATAGCGTAAACTCGTCGTTTTAGAGTGGATAGATCGAAGTTGAAAATTATTCGCAATCGTATTTATTATAAAAAGGTATAATATATAGGATGTTATTGACGTACGGAAGAGTAGCAACGGAACCGATGTGGTTTTTAATTCATCGGCCGTAATTGAACGTAACAACATCAGTAAAAAGTGTTCACTTCACTCACGGGAATCTCACATCATCACTTGCACTAAACAGTCAATTTCGATTGGCCGACCAACAACGTTCCTGATAAGCCAACTACACAATTTCCAATGCGTCGTCACTTAATGTTCAGAAAGGAACTCAATTTAAATTGAAGTTGTCGTTACGTGCAAAAATTAAACATTAAAAGGAATTTGATACGCATCAAATACCATGTAACAGTACAACACCAAGGGTGGTCCCTATTCACATTTAGGTTTGTATCACAATTAAAACGATTCCGATGTAGCTTCAAACTAAGCAACTCCACTGATTATACAATTTAACTTTCGAGTAAATAAAGATAAAGTTAATTTAAAGTAGGAAATAATGGATGCGCAGTTAATTATACCTGTCGGCGTATATAAAGCTCTCGCTTCTATATATGGTAGTTATAAAATATTGAAGTTTAAATTAATTTTACCCCTAGTGCGTAAACAACCCTCATACTAATTATACATTATTTCTCGTTACGTTACTATCATTAGACAAACTCAAACGATATCAAAAGCTTTCAGGAGAATAACGAGTCGTGGCAGTATCTAGTTGATCGCCATTTTATATTTTCAAACACAACTCGATACTTCTTGTTCCAGTAATAAATTCGACGAGCGAACAGCATTAATGCTGATTACCACAGACAAATAAAGCTCGAAGATTTTAACTGCCATCTGGTCCAAATTTACGTTTCAAACTCATTACTCGTGTTGAAAACTTTCTCGTTCAGGTGCGCTCGTTGCTTGACAACTCTAATTATTAATGTGGCCAAATAATAATCGGTACTACAGGGAAAAGCACAATAGGAGACAAAACGAGTTTAAAACTTTCGAATGACAATGGTTGTTCAAGAACAAAGAAAATCCATTTTATTCTTTTTTAGGCTTCATTGTGTACGTAAGAGAATCTCAAGTAAGACTAGAAAGTTTTAAGGAGAAGCCATTATTGTATTAGTTTGGAGTTTTGTTTAGGCGTCCCATAAAATTTATTTACCACCTAAGATAGATAGTTTTACTTTTATTGGTGTTTAGTGGTTTCGTTGCAAACTCTGTTTGGTGCAGACAAAAAGGTCTAGAGTGAATTAAGTATTCAAAAGTTCTTTCCGAACAAAACCTATATATATATATATATATATATATATATATATATATATATATAAAATACTCATATTTAGACCAGGGTAGAAAATTAAATAATCACATCAAATAATTTTAATCACCGTGTATAAGGAATTTCATTAAATAATACGCGTTATTAAAACCATGAAGCATAAATAAACTCGGTTGTTTCAGTAAAAATAAGAAATTTAAATTATTTATAAGACGCTTTATATCAAAAGAAGCAGTATTGAAAAGCTCTGCGTGTAATGTAATTATTCCTAAACAAATAGAAATTACGTGCAAAATTTATCTTAATTAACTCTATTTAAGTAACCGGTAGTAAAACAAAGTGTACACATAATAATTAATATTTAATTTGTATTCGCTAAAAATGAAAAGGATAGAAATCAATTTTAATTGGAGTTAATTAAACCGTTAATAACATATAATACCTATAGAAACTTGTAAAAACCCAAGATTAAAATACCACGGAATAAGGCTCTGAGAATTAATAGTATGTTTAAACACCTGGGTTTATTTAAAAAGCTCATTCGGCGTAAATTTTGCAGATAATTAATGTTTCAAAGAATCTTGGAGAAACCGGGGCTTAGTATTCACGAGAATGTGCGATACGGGTTTATTAAACCCAGATAACAGTCCGCGTGGACTGAAATAATCGATAATAAAGAATATCAAGTTGCACCAATAAGAACACGGTAGAGAAGGAAAGAGAAAATGCGTCAAGCAAAGACACATATTGTAAAGGCGGGATTGAAGCAACGTCACGGGGTCACAATTGGTTAAAAAGAGGATGCAAATATCAGAGGTAGAACAACAATTTCTGTACAAAATCAATTAGTTTTTCTCGGACATGCTTGCGTGCCGTGTGGAAATTTTCTGAGATTTAAATGGGGCAAGTGAAAATTCGTAAAAATCGACGCGTGAGCGGCAGATTGGGAACATGGCATGAGAAATTCTTTAGAATTACCCGTTTTAGGGAACAGACCGACAGACAGGCTTTTTGCTATATATACCGGCGGTAATATGAATTTCGGCCTCTTAGACTCTTAGACTTTTGACGATTCGATGCGTTAAAAGCTCGTACATACGCGACTTGATTGAAAATGTTAAACCGTGCGTTTTAGTTTGATTAAATAATTTAAAGTTTGCTAGTATATTTTAGTGATTCAAAATAGCTTGTTATTTACGTGCTAACATGAATGTACTTCAGTGCACTTAGATACAAGGTAATAAAATTTAGTTTCACTGTACCAATTAGCAAAATTTACAACGACGAATGTATACACAAAAGTAGGCAGTTTTGGCGTATATTGGTGACAGAAGCATGAAGTTATTTGCTATTTTTCGGGGGTGTTAATAATTAAATGGTTCAAATACGTGTCTGGATCCATGAAACAAGGGTCAGATAAACACAGATGAGTTCCGGAAAGGCCCAGAACCGACTTTGAATGGATGGTGATGGAGAAAATTTTAAAAGCGTAGAGAATCAGAAGCCGTAATTATAATCCTGTTGAATGGTGTGATTAACTAAAGAAACGATACTTTGAAACGACGAGGACAGTAACCTTCAGGTAAATTATACTATTTTGTTTGATATTTTGTGTGTATTGAATGACTTTATAATTGATTTACTTTAAATGGACATTAGTGAAATTGTTCTAACCATAAAAGTTTAATTTTAAGGTGAAATTTGCTTGTTTAAGTAAAAGGGGTATTTTGTTTTGATGTTCGGGAATATGATGAAACTTTGGGTATGTCTTTGAGCTCAATTAGACAAACCTGGTTAATTAACGTAAAGGGTGGTAGATGCTCCTTTGTACTCAGACTCCGGTCTGCTTATATTGTTATATTAATTAGTAGGCATCCAACAAGGACTTGAATTCTGGATGCACGTTAAAGTGATAATAAAATTAATTTTGAAATTCCTTTTAAAAACTGAATTTTATGCTGAAATTTAATTTGAAAATTTAATGTATTCTGAATATTGATGTAAATAGAGTTAACGTTGATGTTTGTGGTAGGAATGTGTTTAATTTTTATGAATGAGGAGATTTATAAAATTAGGTGAGCAGCCGAGGCGAAAAGCGTAGTTCACGGATTTTGGAGGTTTCACAGCAATATATATATATATATATATATATATATATATATGTGTATATATATTGCTATGATACTCTCTAAATTATCATGCCCCTACATTGTGCGCCTTATTAATTTTGCTATGAACTGCCGGAATTATCGTGCCCCTATGTTGGGCTGTTATGTTATTTACTATTTACTCAAAACCCAAAGTCACCAAAAAAAAACCTATTATCTTTATCAACGAAGTGTAGAATATTCTAAACCTGTTATCATATTACTCACTTTATGCGTATGCAACTTCTTTTGTTGACTTTTTCACATTCATATTATATTAAGCAAATTCAATATTCAAAATAAAAAAATATAGAAAAATAAAATGTCTTATAACTAAAAAATCTGACCTGGTCTACTTTCTTCACCTCGACGCTTCCATTTAAATAAAAACTATCTTCACCCAATTCAGATTTACATTTAAATTGTTGCCATTACACTATGGACTACCATTATTAATTTATGCACCCCAATTTATTGTCGTTTCATTTCAGACTTATTACTTCTTATCAATCAATTTCTTCAAACTTCGAATTGTATTATTCTTCCCCCGTACATAGAAATTGTATTACTCTATTTTCCCCCGTACTTCAAATTTGAATTTTTCACCCCGGCTTTCAAAATTGTAGTTTGTTTTCCCCGGACATAGAAGCCCTATTATTTTTATGTTTTAGTTTAAAATAAATTCATTAAAATGTACTTACGTTTAATCGGCAATTATAGTTTTCATCTTGGCACTTATTTTATCTTTCACTTTTAAAATTATTACGTATTACTTTATTTCATAGCGGCGCACTTGGGTCTTTGTTGAGTTCAAAACTGTCTTCGTTATCACTGTGCCTGCTAATATATTGTTTATTTCCCACTCCGTCAGTGGGTATGGTCTAGAGCTCGTCGCTTATTTATGACCAATCAAATAATTACATTCAAAGAAGTTTCTGATGTAATTCTACACGATTTCCAATAATTGTAAGCTGGTTGCAGCTGTCTTCGTTATTAACATGCTGTATTTTGATAGATCTAATTGCTTTTCCATAAACAACTGATGCAATTCGACTTTTAATTTTCATATTTACATGTTATTCACGCAATTTTTAATCTCCTTTCTTATCAAAAATGGTTAGCTATTTGCACGCATTTACCTATGCTACCTGAAGCTCTATTTCTATCTCCGTATTAATCTAATTGTTTGGAACTCTTTTGAATGCGTGTCTAATTACACTTTATCGTTTACTTATAAATATACGCGTGCTTCCACTGAAAAATATCATTACTTGCTTTACCTAAATTAACTAAAACTTTATCTACAGGGTATTTAATATTTACTATCTACTTAATACATGTATTTCTCATTCCTACGCCAACTATGCGTCCTCCTATGTTTATCTGCATTGCTTAAAATTATTTATACTTTATATACAGGGTGTTGACTGCTTACTATTTACAAACTATCTCCATTTCTCAATTCTTCACTAAATAAGTGCAGTTTTCTGCCGCCTATGGTAATTTCTCATTTCTAAATGACGGAGATAAAAAAATAGAGCTTCGAGAAGCACAGGGTAAATACGTACAAAATAGTTAACCATTTTTAATAAGAAAGGAGATTAAAAATTGCGTAAATAACATGCATATATAAAAATTAAAAGTCAAATTGCATCAGTTGTTTATGGAAAAGCGATTAGATTCGTCAAAACACCGCATGTTTGATAACGAAGACAGCTGCGAGCAGGCCACAATTATTTGAAAGCATAGAAAATTACATAAGCAACTACTTTAAATGCAAAGATTTGATTCGTTAAAACGAGCGACAAGTTTGTAGACTATACCCACTGACGGAGTGGGAGAGCAGTGATATATTGACAGGCACAGTGATAACGAACTCAGTTTTAACTCAACAAAGGCCTAAGTGCGCCACTCTGAGACAAAGTGAGATACGTAATAATTCAAAGTGAAAATTGTATAAGTGCTAAAATGAAAATTACGATTGCCGATTAAACGTAAGTAGATTGTGGTGAATTTATTTTAAACTAAAACATAATAATAATAGGGCTTCCGAGTCCTAGGGGAGAATAATACAATTTCTAAGTCAAGGAAAAATAAATGATGATAATCCAATTCTAAGTTTGGGGAAATTGATAAGAAGTAATTCTAAGTCTGAAATGAGACGACAATAAATTGGGGTGCATAAGTATAAATTAATAATGGTTGTCCAGAGGGTGATGGCAATAATTTAAATGCAATGGTTCAAGCGTGTGGATAGACAATATTTCGAATGGGCATGTAATAATCCTGAATTGGGGAAGAGAATTTTTTATTCAAATGGATGGCGTAATGCATGGGAAATACTAGCTCATTATGGATGCGTCAATACGAAGAAAATGGACCAGGTCAGATTTTTAGTTATAAGACATTTTCTTTTCTATTTTTTTATTTTGAATATTGAATTTGCTTAATATAAATGAATGTGAAAAAGTCAACAAAAGGAGGACTTGCATAAAGTGCGTGATATGATAAGAGGTTTCGAACATTCCACACTTATTTTTTTAAATAAAAGTAATAGGTTTTTTTGGTGACTTTGGGTTTTGAGTAAAAAGTATATGATTTTTGACAAATGAGATTTACAACATTAATTAATTGAAAAGTGTATTTTAAATAATTTACAAATACTGTACATAATATTTGTTTCATTATATAAAACTGAATTTTATAATTCCAAATAAATGCTAGTCGAGGTCATAAGATAAAGTTAATGGGAGTGATTTGATAATTTAAACAATCAAGGAGGAGCTATAAGTTGAATATGAAATTGATAACAAGTAAGGCGGTAACGTATCAAATTTTATTATTGTCCGACAAGGTAGGTTCAAGATAAAATCCAGTTAAGTTTCTGGAAGGAGCTTATAGCAATATTAATAAGACAGCCCAACGTCGGAGGAGATAATTACAATTCTTCTTAATTATACATAGCAATATATATATTACTCAAATTTAGACCAGGGTAGAAAATTAATTAATTTTATCAAATAATTTTAATCACCGTGTATAAGGAAGCTTTGGGAAAAAGTACGCATAATTAAATGCCTAGTGTAAAGATTTAAATCATTCAATTACAATGTAGGGTTTGTATAGAATTTTATTAGATAATACGCGTTATAAAAAACCGTGGAGCATAAAAATTTATTCGTTTCATTAAAAATAAGGGATTTAAAGTACTCACTAGTCGCTTTCTATAAAAAGAACCAGAATTAAAATGTTCAACTTGTATGTAATTTAATTGTTCCAAGTATAAAGAAACAAATAGAAATTACGTGCGGAATTTATAGTCATTAATTCAATTTTTAAGTAACGGGTATTAAACAAAGTGTACAGATAATAATTAATATTTATTTAGTATTCGCTAAAAATTAAAGGGTAGAAGTCAATGCCATTCATTATTATTTTAATTGGAGTTAATTGAACGATTATTAAGGTAGAATATTCTAAACCTGTTATCATATTACTCACTTTATGCGTATGCAACTTCTTTTGTTGACTTTTTCACATTCATATTATATTAAGCAAATTCAATATTCAAAATAAAAAAATATAGAAAAATAAAATGTCTTATAACTAAAAAATCTGACCTGGTCTACTTTCTTCACCTCGACGCTTCCATTTAAATAAAAACTATCTTCACCCAATTCAGATTTACATTTAAATTGTTGCCATTACACTATGGACTACCATTATTAATTTATGCACCCCAATTTATTGTCGTTTCATTTCAGACTTATTACTTCTTATCAATCAATTTCTTCAAACTTCGAATTGTATTATTCTTCCCCCGTACATAGAAATTGTATTACTCTATTTTCCCCCGTACTTCAAATTTGAATTTTTCACCCCGGCTTTCAAAATTGTAGTTTGTTTTCCCCGGACATAGAAGCCCTATTATTTTTATGTTTTAGTTTAAAATAAATTCATTAAAATGTACTTACGTTTAATCGGCAATTATAGTTTTCATCTTGGCACTTATTTTATCTTTCACTTTTAAAATTATTACGTATTACTTTATTTCATAGCGGCGCACTTGGGTCTTTGTTGAGTTCAAAACTGTCTTCGTTATCACTGTGCCTGCTAATATATTGTTTATTTCCCACTCCGTCAGTGGGTATGGTCTAGAGCTCGTCGCTTATTTATGACCAATCAAATAATTACATTCAAAGAAGTTTCTGATGTAATTCTACACGATTTCCAATAATTGTAAGCTGGTTGCAGCTGTCTTCGTTATTAACATGCTGTATTTTGTTAGATCTAATTGCTTTTCCATAAACAACTGATGCAATTCGACTTTTAATTTTCATATTTACATGTTATTCACGCAATTTTAATCTCCTTTCTTATCAAAATGGTTAGCTATTTGCACGCATTTACCTATGCTACCTGAAGCTCTATTTCTATCTCCGTATTAATCTAATTGTTTGGAACTCTTTTGAATGCGTGTCTAATTACACTTTATCGTTTACTTATAAATATACGCGTGCTTCCACTGAAAAATATCATTACTTGCTTTACCTAAATTAACTAAAACTTTATCTACAGGGTATTTAATATTTACTATCTACTTAATGCATGTATTTCTCATTCCTACGCCAACTATGCGTCCTCCTATGTTTATCTGCATTGCTTAAAATTATTTATACTTTATATACAGGGTGTTGACTGCTTACTATTTACAAACTATCTCCATTTCTCAATTCTTCACTAAATAAGTGCAGTTTTCTGCCGCCTATGGTAATTTCTCATTTCTAAATGACGGAGATAAAAAATAGAGCTTCGAGAAGCACAGGGTAAATACGTACAAAATAGTTAACCATTTTTAATAAGAAAGGAGATTAAAAATTGCGTAAATAACATGCATATATAAAAATTAAAAGTCAAATTGCATCAGTTGTTTATGGAAAAGCGATTAGATTCGTCAAAACACCGCATGTTTGATAACGAAGACAGCTGCGAGCAGGCCACAATTATTTGAAAGCATAGAAAATTACATAAGCAACTACTTTAAATGCAAAGATTTGATTCGTTAAAACGAGCGACAAGTTTGTAGACTATACCCACTGACGGAGTGGGAGAGCAGTGATATATTGACAGGCACAGTGATAACGAACTCAGTTTTTAACTCAACAAAGGCCTAAGTGCGCCACTCTGAGACAAAGTGAGATACGTAATAATTCAAAGTGAAAAATTGTATAAGTGCTAAAATGAAAATTACGATTGCCGATTAAACGTAAGTAGATTTTGGTGAATTTATTTTAAACTAAAACATAATAATAATAGGGCTTCCGAGTCCTAGGGGAGAATAATACAATTTCTAAGTCAAGGAAAAATAAATGATGATAATCCAATTCTAAGTTTGGGGAAATTGATAAGAAGTAATTCTAAGTCTGAAATGAGACGACAATAAATTGGGGTGCATAAGTATAAATTAATAATGGTTGTCCAGAGGGTGATGGCAATAATTTAAATGCAATGGTTCAAGCGTGTGGATAGACAATATTTCGAATGGGCATGTAATAATCCTGAATTGGGGAAGAGAATTTTTTATTCAAATGGATGGCGTAATGCATGGGAAATACTAGCTCATTATGGATGCGTCAATACGAAGAAAATGGACCAGGTCAGATTTTTAGTTATAAGACATTTTCTTTTCTATTTTTTTATTTTGAATATTGAATTTGCTTAATATAAATGAATGTGAAAAAGTCAACAAAAGGAGGACTTGCATAAAGTGCGTGATATGATAAGAGGTTTCGAACATTCCACACTTATTTTTAAATAAAAGTAATAGGTTTTTTGGTGACTTTGGGTTTTGAGTAAAAGTATATGATTTTTGACAAATGAGATTTACAACATTAATTAATTGAAAAGTGTATTTTAAATAATTTACAAATACTGTACATAATATTTGTTTCATTATATAAAACTGAATTTTATAATTCCAAATAAATGCTAGTCGAGGTCATAAGATAAAGTTAATGGGAGTGATTTGATAATTTAAACAATCAAGGAGGATCTATAAGTTGAATATGAAATTGATAACAAGTAAGGCGGTAACGTATCAAATTTTATTATTGTCCGACAAGGTAGGTTCAAGATAAAATCCAGTTAAGTTTCTGGAAGGAGCTTATAGCAATATTAATAAGACAGCCCAACGTCGGAGGAGATAATTACAATTCTTTTTGTTTATACATAGCAATATATATATATATATATATATATATATATATATTGCCGTGGAAGTCGGGACAGTCTCGGGATTCTCTATTAAAATTCGTGCCCCACCAGGGTCATCATAAAAGTTTTCGAAAATTAAAAAAATTTCTTACTACTCTTAATAACATCGCCTTCGAATTCCTTCAGCTTCCTGGCTAGCTCAGCTGTGCCTCTTTTCGAATACCTAAATTTACAGACATATCTCTTTCACACTCGCACACTATTTGTTACAGGCGGAAAAGCTACTAAGTATGCATTTTACAGTAACATTATAAAATGGGGGCGGCCTGTAAAACAAAAATTAAAGAGAGGTCACCGGCACTAGCTAGCGGAAGGTCGTGGATCATATAGAGGGTTAAAATTTTGCAGAAAGGCTAAATTAATATATAATATACTACAAAAAAATTTGGTACTTACCTTTCATAAATATTGTGGCTTAATGAGAATTACCAAGGGCTTATTGAATACTTATGCAACTTTCATAATAAAAAAATAATAAAAAACTATTAACTTAATCAACGGCAAACAAAACTATTTAATTAACTGAGCAATAAACGTGAATCTCTCACATTATTGATTTTAATTTAGAAATTTAATTGAATAGGTGAATATGGAATTATGTAAATTTTGCGTACATAAGTAATTCCCAAACACTTGTATATGAACGAAAACTTATATTATAAATCTTACACTAAATTAATCCTACGGTTATGGCCAAAACGTCCTAACAAATGAATTAACTAAAAATGGGTCATGCTACTTAACTATAAAAACTTACTTACTAAAAATTGTCCATTGTTTAATGGCTTGCCTTCCAACGTAGAACAGCTCTTAAATTACGGTAGAGAATCTTTCTTGTTGCTCTTGTAGCTTGTAATTTTTAAATAATTAAATGGCACACGAACCCGGCAGGATCTTATTGACAAAATCACTTAGCTTGTGCGTCACACGCCTACAAGCTTTTTATTATTTATCTTGTATCACTATAAATCCGCGAACATACAGGCGTAACCCTCGCGAACGGGAAGAGTTAATTACTCCTTTCCAATTTCACTATCGTGATACTAAGTACAATTCCATATCTGTGATGCCGGGGAACGCTACCCGCGAACTACGTTACTTTCTACTTCTTGACCACGGACGGCCTCATTGGAATAACTCTGTGGCTTTTGGCTAAAGCCTTAAGTTATATAGATTAATTTCTACTCTAACCATTATTTACGTCATATTTCTGTTATCCAATGACTTAAAAGAACCTCCCACAAAACAAGATTTCAGAAACCAAATTCAACCCTTTTGGAGGTGAGGGTCACGGAAGCAATTATTTTTCTAAGGGTTTAAATATGCTGTATCTTCTAAGATTTTCTTAATTACTGAAATGTGGACCATACCCCTTGGCGACAGTAGTCTGCCATTCAAAAGACCAGTTAACCCACTTGAGCCGAAATGGATTTTAAATACAATGGATGTCTCTAGACTACTTAAAATTACTTGCAATCTTTGAACAAATCAAATTGAAAATAGTTTTCGCTATTTATAATGTTTCGTTTTCTATAACCTGCTGTTAATTAACGAATATATTAAGAAGATTAAGTTTTTCAACAGAAAATTGCTTTTCTTTATTTACGTTAAAAGGTACTATTGCATTTTAATTTTATCAGATTCGTCAATCTGTAATCGACCTAAGCTTTTAAAAGGGTTATTGTATTTGAATTTGCAAGGGTAGAGCTTTAAATTATGATGACCTGCCGCTGGAATTTCTAATAGTTCAGCCTTACGCTATTTGTAAACCTGGTCTTTTATGAGGTATGCTAACTAAACTATAAAAATAATTTATTATTTAATTCTTGTCTATAAGTTATGCAAGTTAATGAATTTTAATTAATTAATTAATTTGTTTATTCGTTAACATTACAAAATCATGTTACACATTCAATAAAACTACCAAATAATACCGCAACCATTCAACCTTTTATTTACACCAATTAACAGATAAATTATATTCACATGTGTTAAAACAGTTGATACAATAATTATAAAACTCAAATTATGGTATGTTTTTAAAGTCCTTGATTTTTCTAATGATTTTTAAACAAATTCAATGAGATATGAGTAGATGGGCCCCACATATTACCCTAAATTAATTTCACACTGGAGTATGGTGAGCTCATTATAACCCAGTTCAGTTTGTATATGCCTTTTAAACCTTGCATAAACAAAATTTTACAGATCCGTTTACCCTTTACAATTCAATTTTTATCCTGAATAAAATTTTAGATGTTCTAAATACACCCTTTTCAATATTCAACATCAATAAATTGTCCAATACATGTATCTTTTACAATAAGTTTCTACAACCATAAATATGCCACCAAAAAAAAATCAACCATACAGCACAAAATTTCACAAATGTTTATAAAACAGAAATTTCAAATAAATTACCTGGAGAATTCTTCAGGCTTCCTTCCTGTCGGAGATGAGTGCCAGAAATCCCTCGGCGTTGTTTCAATTTACTATGCTGCTCAACGGATCCACAGGCCTCTACCATCTGTTACTTCTGCAAGCTATGCGCCTCGTCTCACAGTATCATTCCATATATCATGCATACAATCTCGATTACTTGTGGTGCTTACCGCCATATAACATGCTTCCATTTAATGATTTTTGTGTTGTAGTAGCCGGATCTTTATTGATTTAATACGCACTACTCGTACTTCACGTCAATAATTAGAAGTCCGCTACTCCTGTTTTATACTTGCAACCACTATATTTACGGTAACATAATCACATACATAAAATACTCACAGAAAGCTTTACTGTTATGGTGGTCTAAATCGGCATTCAGCGCTTAATCGAAGTACAGGAAAATAGAAGAGAAGAGAGCCTTAATAATCTGGGTTTAGTATTTATATCCTTTTTAAACCCCTAGTGGACGCGCTTCCTTTGAAAAGCTTATTTTCAAAGCTAATTTCAAAAATTTCGAATATAACCGTCTCTAAATTCGTAAAATTTGTTCCGTCCTACGTGCTGTATACCCCGAATTCGCTTTCAATCTTCGCGTAGGCGTACGTTTGGAAAACTGTCTGCTTTCAACCAATGACGAAATTCTCTGCCATCACAAACTTTGCCTAAGCTCAATTTATCTTTGTTTTATACATATTTGTTGTCTCGTTCAAAACCCCACTTGAGTTACAGAGAATCGATATTGTTGACATCTTATCTCAACTCCACGTGTATATTGTACGTGCATTTCAATTCTTTGCTTGCTTAATATCTGTCCCTATCTGTTGTATATAACCGATTGTCCATTTCCCTCGCTCCTTAAGATGTTTGTTATACTAGTTGTATATACCAAACTGACGGTTGAAAATAATTTCTCTGAAATCCTATCTTAACATAGCTCGACTTCTTTGAACGTAACCTTTTAAAAAGCAGGCGTTTCTGTTAATTATCGACCGTTTGAACATAACAGTTCCTAGTTTTTTCTACTTCTTCGTATCTCATAAAACTGACATTTGCTTTTACAACGAATACAATTGCCTTGGGATTTTTGATTTTCTTACGCAAGCACGCTTGCTTTTGCTTATATGTGTTTAATTAAAACTTATGGTTAATTATGCATATCCTTGAACTTCTATTTGCTTTGAAGCTTTCTTCCTTCCTGTGATCCTAACATTTCAATTATTAAATATAAAAACACTCTAATATTCGTCCGTTTTCACTAAATGAATTAAATTAATTTTTTGCGTTAATAATTTGCTCTTTTCTGTATACAGAGTTGTGGAAATTTTATTGTTTCACACTGATTTATCTCTTTGAATCCACAACAATATATATATATATATATATATATATATATATTGTAGTGTCAGTAGGAGCCACAAGGGTTCTAAGGGTGGTTTTGTGTAGAAGGTAGTGTATGCCAAATAAAATAATCCATATATCAGATCCCGTAATTTAAAAATGTATGTTTGCCGTACTTTACATACGTTAAAGTATTTAAAATGTTAGTTGAAATGTAAGTGCCAAGACGTAAATTATAATGACTTGATGACGTGATAAAATACACAGTGCTCAAGGTTTTATACTGAGTTATAATTTAATAGGCCATTGAACGTACATTTGCCAACCGAAAACCGGATGCGTCTATGGTTGTCCACTATTAACCACGCAGATCCAGGTTCATATGTGAATTATTTTGGCTTTTATTTTACTAGAATCAACTTTTGGACAAACATGTAATCTCAAAATTATAAGTAATAGCAGTGTCAAATGTGATTGAAGGGTTGTGAAACATTTAGGACCAATGATAGAATATTATGTATAAAATAGGAAAGTGTAAAAGACAAAATTTAAGGTATTTGTGACACAAACTCAGTGATAAAATGTTATTGGATGGTTTTATTTTATATAATATGTAATAGAGTAGGCAGAAAATATTGTAATTATCACCTAGGATAGTAAACAAAGGGAGTTGATTTCGAATTATTTTTGTGAAAAGACGTGTTTTATAAAACTGCGCTAAATTGTATAAATATTTTTGGAAGAGTAAATATATGTGTTTGAATTGCAAGAGTTTGATTTATAAAGAAGGAGTAAAGAGAAGCATCAGTGTATAAAGAATTAATAGCGGCGACGAATAAAAGTAAATATTGGATTTAGTGCGACAGCGAACCGGCAGAAGATAAGTGTGGATTAGAACGAGATTATATAGGTAGAAGGCATCGAGTGAGAAACATAAGAGTGAAGAATATAAGGATTGATTTGGATATGGATTTATATGTAGCGGGACATTGAGCGGTAAATAGGAACGAGGATAGATTTGGATTGAGTGGTTAATAGGAACTAGCATAGATTTGGAACGAGTGAACGAGAGGAGTAGAATTAGAAAGCAGCGTAGGAATAGCAAGTGGAAGTGTACAATTCAAGGAAGAAATTACTACGAAAGAATTAGCGCAGGGGAAGTAGATAAAAAGGGTATTTTAAATTCTAAATTCGGGTTATATTTATTTTAGATTTGGGCGCAACAAAATTAAAGAAAAGACACCTGGAGGCTAGACGGCAGTTCAAAGTGATAGTGAAACCTTGTGAAGGCGCATACGGCGAAAAGGATTTTGAGCCAGCATTAAGAGAGGCCAGTAACGACGTATAATTCAGGTGAGTACGGTGTATTATAACGTCAAAGTCATAAATTTTGTGGTATTAATTAATTTGGCACAAGGCTACGTGGATCACATAAAATTTGGCATATACACAAGTAAATTCTAAAAAAGGTACTAAAACAAAAGATAGTGCAGTTTGGTTGGGCATTGCACATCTACTTACCACTGAACCCACGGTAAGTAGGTGGATGCCCTGAGAAGAAAGAGTTCATATAGTCGAGGCATATTAAAACAATTTGGATTTAATTAACCAACCAAACGTTGCAAAAGTACGAGGCGTGAAATAGGTATTTGCACATCATATAAAGTCATTAAATTAATAAGAAAAGGCGCACAACACAAAGAAAGAGTGTGGGGGGCAGCATAAGAATATATATATATATATATATATATATATATATATATATATTTGCTGTGTTAATAAGGTCATCTAGGGGTAGTTAGGACCAATAGTATAGCGCACTTCACATAAAATACATAAGGGCTCAGAAAACGACTTAGTTTTCTGAAGAAAACAAGAAATACGATGATTTGACTGGAAAGTAAATGACAATGCCCTGTATATAAATCATAATCATAGTTAATTCAGTTAATGAAAAATATTTCTAAAGATGTATTGGAATAAACAAATTCGCAAGTCGCTAAACAACATAATTGCAAGCTGAAACGCAACATTCATGGATAACGCATCATTATTACGTCAGGGATCCTAATTAAAACAAACAGGTTTAAAAATGCGTAAGATGGCAAACGCATATAATTTAATACATACATTGTATTAAGTCTACGTAACTGGAAGATTATAATCGACACCTGATTTATTGGAAACAAGCAAGGCATGGTAATTAAAATCAAAGTTCACTAAATTTATTTGAACAAACAATGGTTTACTTATCTAGAAGTATGAAAATCCAAGCGAATCAATGTTATTAACTCCAAATGGTACGTGACAAAAGTAACGCGTTGATGTTAATATACAATTATAATACCATGGAATATCCAAAAACCTGGTGTGCAAAGTATAATACACAACAACAAATTTTGCCCTTGTCAATAGATAGACGGTGCATTTAAATATGACCCGATTTGTAAATACCTGGTTTGTTTGTTAACTTGTTGGCTTTATCCAAGACGACAACCTATGCAACCAAATTCGGGGACGTACAAGTTACGTCCAGGATTGTACATGGTTGGCGATGCAAGTAAGGAAAGTTTTTCGCATCCTTATATTAAATATTTAAGTGTAAAGTTTATGAATAGTATTTCTCACGAACCCGAAGACAGTTACCCAGTGATTTATAGCATGTAAGCGAATACGCTCGCGTTCCCAGGCTAAAGGAACGCATTGTGGTTTAAACGGTCCGTCTTAAAAATCATGGAATGGTGGGCATATTACAACTCGTGAGATCAAGGCATGAAAAACCGCCTAAGCTCGACGAAGTGGTTCAATTTAATTTCTCTACCCAAGAACAATCTCTGAACTCCGACACACTATAGGTATCTTCACTTCGTCGTCCAAAATTTGAAAACATTGAGAAACCACCCGCAAACAACCTCGACCTAAAAAGCACGAAACGGCCTTAGCTTCCAGTAGAAACCAGGTAAATACCTGGTTTGTTTATTAACTTGTGGGCTTTACCCGTAACGACAACCCATGCAACCAAATTCGGGGACCTACAAGTTACGTCCAGGATTGTACATGGTTGGCGATGCAAGTAAGGAAAGTTTTTCGCATCCTTAAATTAAATATTTAAGTGTAAAGTTCATGAATAAAGTTTCTCACGAACCCGAGGACAGTTACCCAGTGATTTATAGCATGTAAGCGAATACGCTCGCGTTCCCAGGCTAAAAGAACGCATTGTGGTTTAAACGGTCAGTCTTAAGAAGCATGGATTGGAGGGCGTATTACAACTCGTGAGAGCAAGGCATCAAAAACCGCGTTACCTCGGCGAAGTAGTTCCATTTAATTCCCGTACCTTCTTCCTCTACCTAAGAACTATCTTTGTGCTTCGACATAGTATAAAGATCTTCCCTTCGTCGTCCAAAATTTGAAGACATCGAGAAACCACCCGCAAACGACCCCGACCTAAAAAGCACGAAACGCCCTTAGCTTCCAGCACAAACTAGATAAATACCTGGTTTGTTTGTTAGCTTGTGGGCTTTACCCGTGACTACAATCCATGCAACCAAATTCAAAGACGTACAGGTTACGTCCAGGATTATACATGGTTGGCGACGCGAGTAAGGCGTAACTTTATTTTGATTCATGTGAAAACGTAACAAATTCTAATAGACAGCAACTCTTTAAAAACTGCAGATTTGATTATACCCAGCATCAACAAGCTATATGTCCAACGTAAAATTTGAGATCTCAAATCATCGTCATCGCAATTTTCGATCTCTGTATTATATCGATTTTGAATTTTAACTATTAATTGCATGTTTTGCTCAAATCTGCGTACGAAAATTGTATAGTTGCGCGATTAGTAGAATCCTGTTTCTTTCAAATAATTTATGCGTTGTTAGGGCAATTTTGTAATTCCTTTGAAATGTTTATAATCGTATTTCATTTTAATAGTTTCTGTATTGGCAAATTCTACCGATAGGATTAGTCGTTTACGAAATACAATTATTAGTTTACACGCATTTTTTATATATGAAAGGAACACCTTAGTTAACCTTGTAATCTTAAATTATTTTTACTCAAGGTTGTCATATTTATTTAGTAGTTTAAAGGTTGTGAATAATAACATCGCTACGGTGTATTCTAAATTATTACAGTTTGACGATTTATTTGTTTTGATTAATAATATGTAACGTTGACACCTGCGACATCATCGTCATGGAATGAAAACGTTCACAACTTAACTATGCCGATTCAGGAAATGATAAAGCCCTTTCTTTAGTTCAAGTTAATGTCTAATAAATATAGTTTTACATATGTTAAATAGAGAGAAGATACAAAAGTAATTTCAGTTTGCTGTCTTAGATTTCGAATTGTAAGATAACTTCAAGTTCGTTTTATAAAAAGATACATCTGCTGGTTACTTTGTGAAGTGTACTGAAAGAAATAACACGCAAACTAAAGTAGGTACAGTTAATACTTGAATAAATAGGTATCAAAAGTGATTAGTATGATTAGTCAGTTAAAGTTCTGAATTATATCGTACCAGGTTAGTAAATTCCTTAGTGAGTTGAAAGTGGGACTGAAAGAAAGCGAAGCTCTTGAAGTGATTCAAGACGTGCGGAGCACCAGGCAAGGGAAGCTGTTGATAACGATAAGCAAGGACGAAAATGCGGTGAAGATGGTCAGAAATGCCATCAAGTCAAAAGACGAGACAATTCAGACCAGGCAGGCAGGCAGAAAAGATGAGTTGACAACCCTGCATTTAAGAGGGCTAGACGGCGCTACAGAAAGACAAGAAGTGATCGAAGCCCTACAAAAAACAATTGGGAACACAGATATAACGACTTTTAGGCTAGGGCAGCTAAGACCCTATGCAAGGGATACCCAAGCAGTCACGCTAACGTTAGGGAAAGAGAGCGCCAATAAAATTCTTACGGAAGGGTTCAGAATTGGATTGGCCCGATGTCTTATTAGTAGAAGGGTTGAAGTAACTAGATGCTTTCGATGTTGGGAGCACGGACACTCAAGCAACACTTGTAACGGAATAGACAGGTCCAACACATGCCTGAGGTGTGGACAGGAGGGACACAAAGCTAGGGATTGTAAAGAAGAAGAGTATTGCGTACTCTGTAATCGAACTGGTCTCCAAACTGGTAGGGGCAGATGTGACGCCTTTAAAAAAGCACTTGAGGACGCAAGAATGGCAGACGGTGGATGGAGGAGAAGGTGACATAAGTGAAGTTATGACCTAGAATTGCTGTATATATATTTTTAAATGTGAACGTATAAATAGAAATCATGTCAAGTAAGAAAACAATCTAACAAAGACCGATGGGTAACAAGAGGACGGAGATAACATTACTACAAATAAACCTGAACACCTGTAAGATGGCCCACGATTTGATGGAGGCAACTGTTAGGCAATGGGGTAGTGATATACTAATCGTCAGTGAGCCAAATGTAATTATGAGCAGAACATGGCTAAAAGATGAAACTAACACGGCGGCCATTGTGGTCAAGAATAGAGTATTAGACATAAAAGAAACAGGCAAAGGCAAGGGCTTTGTATTTGTGAGGATAGGCAGTCTGGCGTTAGTAATCTATAGCTGCTATTTTTCACCGAACCGATCTGAACAAGATTTTAAAAGCTTCTTGGACGCACTGGCAGACGACATCGCTAGGAGGAGAGAGAGCAAAATGCCAAAGCTGTTCTGTGGGGGTCCCCGAAGACTGATAAGCGAGGGGAAATATTGCTGGATTGGATGGCCAGCCAAGATCTGCTGGTGGTGAATAAAAGGAAAACTCCCACCTTTGTGAGGGGACTATCCCAGTCAATTATAGACATTACTATGGCAACGCCAATCATAGCGGCGAATATCCGACAATGGACAGTGGAGGAGGAAGAAAGTATGAGTAATCATCGGTATATCACCTTCCAGTTGACCCTAGGGGAGGAACCAATAAACAGGTATTATGCAGCCTCGGGTTGGGTACTGAGGAAACTTGACATCGACGAATTAAGATCAATACTAGTAAGGGAGTCGCATAAAGAATGTTTAGACTATGCACAGCTAGTAAGCAGGTTGTCGCAGGTATGTGATCAAGATATGCCTAGAAGGAAGACCACAAGTGTTAAAAGAAAACCATGTTTTTGGTGGACCGAAGACATCTCCAAACTAAGAGTAGCTGCGGTGACTGCCCGTCGGCAGTATCAAAGAAGGAGGAAAAATGATGCAAACGGGGGAGAGGTGGAAATGGCCGCTTTCAAAAATGCCCGTAGGGAGCTTAAAAGAGCTATAAACAATAGTAAAATGCGGTCCTGGCAACAGCTTTGTGAAGATATCAATAAAGACACGTGGGGTTTAGGCTATAAAATAGCGGCAAAAAAGCTTAAAGGTAATGTTGCAGAGGAGCTCTTCGGGGAAAGGGCGAAGGCTGTATTAAAAGCACTATTCCCACAACGGACGGTGCGACATAGCGAGGGAATTTATTCTACAGTAGACCGGGAAAACATTCCACGCTTCACCGAGGAGGAATTAATTATGGCGGCCAAAAAAATGAAGATAAAAAAAGCACCCGATCTAGATGGCATCCCGACCGAGGTGATAAGAGAGGCATGCAGAGTGATGCCTAAAACCGTCCTATCGGTCATGAATAAGATTATATTGGTTGGGAAGCTTCCCTGTGGAGGGCCGTAGAGCAAAGGTAGTACTGATTAAAAAGCCAGGTAAATCTACAGATGATCCAGGGTTGTACAGGCCTATATGCCTGATAGATACAAGCTCGCTGAGCATCTCTTAAATGAGAAACTTAAGATCGAGGTCGATAGGAAAGGTGGTTTATCACCAAAGCAATATGGGTTCAGGGAAAGGAGATCGACGTTGGATGCAGTAGAAGAAGTGTTGAAAATAGCTAAGCATGCCAACTCGGGAACCTGGAGGACGCGAAAGATGAGTCTGGTCATCCTGCTCGACATTAAAAACGCGTTCAACACGGCCAGTTGGGAGAAAATCATGGAAGCTTTTCGTAAAGTGAAGGTGTCACCATACATACTAAAGGTAATCAATAGCTACCTGAGTAACCGGAGTGTAATATACATACAGAACAATGGCGAAAGTCTCACCCTTCCAGTAACAGCTGGCGTTCCCCAGGGCTCGGTACTAGGACCGATGCTCTGGAATATTATGTATGACGGGGTTTTACGACTTTCATTACCAGAAGGAGCAAAATCTATTGGCTTCGCAGATGACCTAGCAATTGTGGTGGTGGCACAAACTAAGGAAAGCCTGTGCATTAAGGCCAATAGAGCCATTAGAATTGTGGAGAAATGGATGGAGGAGATGCAACTACAGCTTGCTTCACCAAAAACCGAAGCAATACTGCTTCGGTTTTTGGTAAAAGTAAAAGAAAAATTAAACCGATTATGTTGAGCGTTGGAGGGGTCAGCATCATACCTAAGGAGGAGGCCAAATACTTGGGATTATTTTGGATAGGAGGTTGTCTTTTAAGGAACATATTAAGAAGCAAGCCACGAGGGCCCAGGCAGCAATCCAAAATATTTGTAGGCTTATGCCGAACATTGGAGGACCTACTGCAGGCAAGAGGAGGGTGCTTGCTGAAGTAGCAGAGGCAATTCTGTTTTATGGCGCACCACTATGGGCGGATTGCATAACCGTGCAGGCTCGGAAGGCAATCCTGTACAAGGAACAAAGACGTGTGGCATTAAGAGTTGCCAGTGCTTATAAGACCGCGTCGGCAGAAAGTATTTTAGTCATCACTGGTATAATACCTGTGGACCTGCTTGCTCGAGAAAGAAAACAATGTAGGATGGAGAGCATTGATTCTAGAAGAGCACGATTGAGGACGATTATGAGATGACAAGAGAGATGGGATACATCAAACAAAGGCCGATGGACGTATGAGTTGATTCCAGAAATTTCATCCTGGTTAAACCGAGGTCATGGCGTGATCGGTTACCATCTAACACAGGTGTTGACCGGTCACGGATGCTTTGCTAATTATCTTTATGCCATGGGCAAATATAGCGACGATAAATACATAATGTGTCGTGAGGACGATGATCCGGAAAACACGCGGTTTACGTGTGCTAGATGGACGCAGCGTAGATATAAGTTAGAGAGTGAGTTAGGGGAGAGGATAAATACCAAAAATTTAGTAAGCCTAATGCTTGGTTCCGCGGCCAACTGGAAGTCCGTTGACCAATATGTCAAATATGTCCTGACGACCAAAGAGGCCAAGGAAAGACAACTAAGAGGACAAAATAACTGCTATGCCCCTGTCGGTGCAGTAGTTGAAGATTATAACCATACCCTCGAGATCCTCAAGTAATGCCTAACGGTGGTTCCCGGAAACTCCGTCACAAGAGGGAAGGGAGAAGGGAGTTTAGTGGTTAGTCCTGAGAGATAGTGTTAGTCCCACACTCCCTCCGGTAGTTGATGCTTAAATAGCCAACCTGAGGCAGGCAATAAAGAGCTTCTCCTAAACCCATTAAAAAAAAGGTTAGTAAATTTTACTTTTAGAAAGAATTGGTTCTTTTGCTTGTTCTGGTTTTTTGTCTAATAGTTCTTTGGCATCCTAGAGTCAATCTTTCGCCAATATCTTTGTTCTTGTTGTTTGGTTTCGAAGGAATTGTCTACCATAGATGCACAGAATAATTGGAAATAGTGTTTTGGTTGTATTTATAAGTCTATATGGTGTAGCAATGGTTTCAGCGGCCTCTTTGTATACAAATTACAGGAGATGGGTTTTGTAGAAAATTTCTTGAATTGTAGGATCCATTCTCAGAGGATTTCTTTAGGAGTAAGTAGACATACTTGGGTTTGCGTATATTAATCTAGTATTTATCTATCCATGGTTCTCGTTCTACGGTTTAGTGACATAAATCTTGCACATCTCGCTAGATTAGTTTGGATTTAATGCTTATTATTATCATTTGTTACAACATTTTTGCATAGACAATGATCAGAGTAGCGACGTTTTAAAAGTTCAACAGAAATAACTCCATTTTTCCTTTGTATCTCTTATACTAGTACAACATTATCGAGTATTAACTGATATAAGCACACCTATAACCTTACTGATCAAATAGAAAAGGCAGAGAACTTTGTTAGTAGTAGTTGGATCTTATAAACAAAATAATTGTCTACAACTGTAGCCTCAGTCCGGTAAAGCAACGTTAAATCTAACTTCTCTATTTCTTATTGTCAGCTAACACTCTATCCAAAGGCCTCGAAGTTAATTAAAATCAGGTGGCGTCCATCCAAATTAGTGCTAATCACAAACTACCACTTTAACAGCATTTATTCTACGCTTCTTTTTGAATAGTCGGCAATATTTTCTCTGCTGTCTGCACCCAACATCGATGATAATTTTGAGGCTTGCAGAATTTTGAGAGAAACATATTGCCAAACTTTTCAGACACGGTGTATCACTGCTATATATACCTTTACATTTTCAGATGACGCTAGATAGGTTTTGGGCCTCTTGGAGCGGCTTTTCAAAAGGTTTCTTCCAAAAGACTCTTCTATCAATTTATTTGAAACAGAAATTACAACATTAATTTTAATTACAGGTACGTTATATGCAGTAACGTATTGGGATCAAAAATATTCTAAGTTGACATTCACTTTAAATTAACTAAAATTAGGATGAGTAGCTGAACAACCAACGACGTTAAAGTTGTGAAGCTCAAGACTGACTGACCATCTTGGGATCCTGAGGGTATTTATGCTATTCCTGCGTCTCACATTGCTTGTGGGAACTGCAAATCTAGTGTCTGCTATTTCTTAATTCAATACAAAGTATTACTTGTTAGTAATCTTAATTCTAACAATAAGTTTCTTATAATCTACTGTGACCTGCACCTGTAGTGTCAGGTTGCGTCTGGAATACAAAGTATTCATAACCGTTCTCGTGTCTGGTTTATGAACTTCCATTAACCTTTTGAAACATGTCCTTCAATTATACAATGTTGCACCTAACAAGTTTTAATAATTCTATTTAATTATACATATATATTGACTTGGGGGATATGTAACTCGCTGCCTGCTAAAAGCTGCAAAGTTAATTGAAATCATGTGACGTCCATTCTAATTCTTAGTACCTGAGGAACTACATAAACAGCACAATCGGTCGTTTTCTTTTTAAAAATTGCAAACAAACACAACTTAGTAAATTTTCAATTCAGAATTCAATTACAGAGCTTTCAACGCGGCATTTTTTTTGAAAGACACCTACAGCACTTATTTTTAATTTGACTAGACTGTGTTTCGGAAAATTTCTGTTTTGTATATAAGCTCCTTTTGTAAACGACGCTTACATAGGTGAGACACATATACATTGAACCTATCCTACTTTGAGCTACCGTTTCAACTTCCTTTTAGAAGATTTCCCATGCACTATCTAAAGAAAAACAAACAAGTTTATACAAGCTAACGTTCGATTCAATCTCGTCCGTCCTTCATACTCAGCCAATCACGGAAACTATACTCGTATCTGACATTAAGCACCTTATCTCTGTAGGGATGACTTAGCCTTTATATGCAAAACTTTTGAAAGCTTTATGAAGTAGCTTTTACGCTTGGGTTGTTTGTTTTTTCCTGAAACTTCTAGATTTGACATTTACAAGGAAAGCGGTAGTCTTGTATATGGTCAGTTTAATACTTTACTAATACGGTATTCTTTAGTCTTTGAATCTGTTAAGTAGAGAACGGGTGAGACACTTACTGCAATTCCAATATTTCGATTAAAACTAAATGCTGCTCGTGAATTCCAACCTTATTAAATTGATGACGTTTACAGTAACCTGAGATAGCTGATACAGCGGGAGACCACGATTTACTTATACGAGACTTATTACAGCCCCGTCGGCGAGGTACGCGAGCCACTATATCAGTTGGTAGCAATGTTAGATAATGTAAAAATTGACGCGCAAATTAAAGATGACGTCACGCAATTATATAAAATTACTTCATCACATAAAGGCTAATCACATAATTTGCAGGGCTTTTTGCAGAATTACTCCATGATGTCGGCGGCTGCTGCTTCGCTGATCTTTCTCGTGCGTCGACTGCTTCGCTAAACTTTCGGGCGTGGGAATTCTTGAGCCCGGTTGAATGCAAATTTAAATATCTTCCTTCTATATGTAGGGAACGACAGGAACTGGTTTATAAGGAACGATAGTCAAGAGAAGACAAAAAGGGACCTACATAACAAAAAAAGATACGATAAGACACAAAAGGCAACAACACTTGTTCACATCTGGAGGCTAGTTCAACACGTATCCGGAAATCCACCACTTCCTCCTTGGTCCACCGCGTCGGCGCAAATCTCGCGGAACGCACTATCTGAAGTGACGGAAATACGCGCGCAAGTCTTTTTAAATTCATTGGCGCGAAATCCTTACAAATTAAAACTTATAAGAATGTTTACGGCCGATTTCGGCACGTAAGAGACTACGCTGAAATAGAGCTCCAAAGGAAATCATAATTTGTGAGAAAAAGCACATTCCCGTACTCTCAATGTTCGTTGGCCGAGGCGCTAGCCGGGAATGTATTGCTTTTACTATTAGATACACAATATACCATTATATTGTATTTTACAACTTTTAGTGTAACTTTTAACACGTGTAAGTAGGCATAAACTACCAGCTAACGTTCCTCCTCCTACTACTCTATTCACATAAAACGCCTGGAAAAATGTCAGGAAAGTTTATTCGTGTAATTGCTTATAAGTTAGGCATCCCTTATGGGAAAATTAAATACATTCATATTATACGCTACTTGAATCTTTCAACATTAGAAATTCGTCGTAATTATTTAGACATTTTAATGCTTTTAAAATTATTAATGGGCTGATAGATTGTTCAGATTTGTTACACTGGGTTCAGTTCCATGTGCCACCGCGAAATATTTGATCATCTATATTTTTAATGTCTGTTTACATCAAACCAATTATGGAATGCAAAGACCTTTAGAAAGATGTTGAAAATGCTAACTTTCAGTGAAACTGACTTTTTCTTGAAACACTATACTCCTTCAAAAATTCAGTTAAACGTCATTTGTTTTCCAATATGTAGTACTCTCTTGTAAATCAAATTAGTTAAGACAATTTTTATGCATTTATTTATGATAACTGTAACTTTGTTGCATACCGTTAATAATAAATAAATAAATAATAAACAGCTGGAACCCAAGATTCGGATTGAAGCATGGGTTACTCATATCCAAAATACGAAATCTGGAAATTGGGAACCGGGTTAAAGACATTAAACATTTTCATCAGCAAAGCAATAAAAATATTAGACACTTACCAGTCAGACAGAAAAGTAAAGGAAGTTTTTAATTACCCAAAGATTTTCATAACTGCCCGTTCGAAATTATGATGCTCGTTATAAATAAATAGAACCACCAAACAGGACAACCAGTATACAAACAAACCATTCAATCCGCGATATACAAACTGGTTTCTTTTTAAAAATAGTTACGGAAAACCCCTTTCCAATAACATAACCCTATGTGTCTTGATAACAGGACAGAAACTTGTTTTTATTCCATGCCAGAATCGTGAATGCCATAGAAACGATAACATACGAAGATCTCATTACACCATGTATATACAACCTCGCATTCGTAATACAAAAATTTGATGTTCAACGAATGTATAATAAAATTCACTTTATATTAGAATTTTGGGCGAACCCATTATAGTAAATTGAAATAAAAAAAAGCATAATTGGGGACAACAGGCATATCATACTATTAAGCTGATGGTGGACTGCGGTATAGCCTGTTACGTGAATCGGGCAGCCACGTTGGGTGCCAAATTTATATGTTACGTAATACAAAGAAAATCAAAGCAATGACCGGGCTCAATCGGAGATTGGACGGAATAGACAGGTCCAACACATGCCTGAGGTGTGGACAGGAGGACACAAAGCTAGGGATTGTAAAGAAGAAGAGTATTGCGTACTCTGTAATCGAACTGGTCTCCAAACTGGTAGGGGCAGATGTGACGCCTTTAAAAAGCACTTGAGGACGCAAGAATGGCAGACGGTGGATGGAGGAGAAGGTGACATAAGTGAAGTTATGACCTAGAATTGCTGTATATATTTTTAAATGTGAACGTATAAATAGAAATCATGTCAAGTAAGAAAACAATCTAACAAAGACCGATGGGTAACAAGAGGACGGAGATAACATTACTACAAATAAACCTGAACACCTGTAAGATGGCCCACGATTTGATGGAGGCAACTGTTAGGCAATGGGGTAGTGATATACTAATCGTCAGTGAGCCAAATGTAATTATGAGCAGAACATGGCTAAAAGATGAAACTAACACGGCGGCCATTGTGGTCAAGAATAGAGTATTAGACATAAAAGAAACAGGCAAAGGCAAGGGCTTTGTATGGGTGAGGATAGGCAGTCTGGCGTTAGTAATCTATAGCTGCTATTTTCACCGAACCGATCTGAACAAGATTTTAAAAGCTTCTTGGACGCACTGGCAGACGACATCGCTAGGGAGAGAGAGCAAAATGCCAAAGCTGTTCTGTGGGGGTCCCCAAAGACTGATAAGCGAGGGGAAATATTGCTGGATTGGATGGCCAGCCAAGATCTGCTGGTGGTGAATAAAAGGAAAACTCCCACCTTTGTGAGGGGACTATCCCAGTCAATTATAGACATTACTATGGCAACGCCAATCATAGCGGCGAATATCCGACAATGGACAGTGGAGGAGGAAGAAAGTATGAGTAATCATCGGTATATCACCTTCCAGTTGACCCTAGGGGAGGAACCAATAAACAGGTATTATGCAGCCTCGGGTTGGGTACTGAGGAAACTTGACATCGACGAATTAAGATCAATACTAGTAAGGGAGTCGCATAAAGAATGTTTAGACTATGCACAGCTAGTAAGCAGGTTGTCGCAGGTATGTGATCAAGATATGCCTAGAAGGAAGACCACAAGTGTTAAAAGAAAACCATGTTTTTGGTGGACCGAAGACATCTCCAAACTAAGAGTAGCTGCGGTGACTGCCCGTCGGCAGTATCAAAGAAGGAGGAAAAATGATGCAAACGGGGGAGAGGTGGAAATGGCCGCTTTCAAAAATGCCCGTAGGGAGCTTAAAAGAGCTATAAACAATAGTAAAATGCGGTCCTGGCAACAGCTTTGTGAAGATATCAATAAAGACACGTGGGGTTTAGGCTATAAAATAGCGGCAAAAAAGCTTAAAGGTAATGTTGCAGAGGAGCTCTTCGGGGAAAGGGCGAAGGCTGTATTAAAAGCACTATTCCCACAACGGACGGTGCGACATAGCGAGGGAATTTATTCTACAGTAGACCGGAAAAACATTCCACGCTTCACCGAGGAGGAATTAATTATGGCGGCCAAAAAAATGAAGATAAAAAAAGCACCCGATCTAGATGGCATCCCGACCGAGGTGATAAGAGAGGCATGCAGAGTGATGCCTAAAACCGTCCTATCGGTCATGAATAAGATTATATTGGTTGGGAAGCTTCCCTGTGGAGGGCCGTAGAGCAAAGGTAGTACTGATTAAAAAGCCAGGTAAATCTACAGATGATCCAGGGTTGTACAGGCCTATATGCCTGATAGATACTGCCAGCAAGCTCGCTGAGCATCTCTTAAATGAGAAACTTAAGATCGAGGTCGATAGGAAAGGTGGTTTATCACCAAAGCAATATGGGTTCAGGGAAAGGAGATCGACGTTGGATGCAGTAGAAGAAGTGTTGAAAATAGCTAAGCATGCCAACTCGGGAACCTGGAGGACGCGAAAGATGAGTCTGGTCATCCTGCTCGACATTAAAAACGCGTTCAACACGGCCAGTTGGGAGAAAATCATGGAAGCTTTTCGTAAAGTGAAGGTGTCACCATACATACTAAAGGTAATCAATAGCTACCTGAGTAACCGGAGTGTAATATACATACAGAACAATGGCGAAAGTCTCACCCTTCCCGTAACAGCTGGCGTTCCCCAGGGCTCGGTACTAGGACCGATGCTCTGGAATATTATGTATGACGGGGTTTTACGACTTCCATTACCAGAAGGAGCAAAATCTATTGGCTTCGCAGATGATTTAGCAATTGTGGTGGTGGCACAAACTAAGGAAAGCCTGTGCATTAAGGCCAATAGAGCCATTAGAATTGTGGAGAAATGGATGGAGGAGATGCAACTACAGCTTGCTTCACCAAAACCGAAGCAATACTGCTTCGGTTTTTGGTAAAAGTAAAGAAAAATTAAACCGATTATGTTGAGCGTTGGAGGGTCAGCATCATACCTAAGGAGGAGGCCAAATACTTGGGATTATTTTGGATAGGAGGTTGTCTTTTAAGGAACATATTAAGAAGCAAGCCACGAGGGCCCAGGCAGCAATCCAAAATATTTGTAGGCTTATGCCGAACATTGGAGGACCTACTGCAGGCAAGAGGAGGTGCTTGCTGAAGTAGCAGAGGCAATTCTGTTTTATGGCGCACCACTATGGGCGGATTGCATAACCGTGCAGGCTCGGAAGGCAATCCTGTACAAGGAACAAAGACGTGTGGCATTAAGAGTTGCCAGTGCTTATAAGACCGCGTCGGCAGAAAGTATTTTAGTCATCACTGGTATAATACCTGTGGACCTGCTTGCTCGAGAAAGAAAACAATGTAGGATGGAGAGCATTGATTCTAGAAGAGCACGATTGAGGACGATTATGAGATGACAAGAGAGATGGGATACATCAAACAAAGGCCGATGGACGTATGAGTTGATTCCAGAAATTTCATCCTGGTTAAACCGAGGTCATGGCGTGATCGGTTACCATCTAACACAGGTGTTGACCGGTCACGGATGCTTTGCTAATTATCTTTATGCCATGGGCAAATATAGCGACGATAAATACATAATGTGTCGTGAGGACGATGATCCGGAAAACACGCGGTTTACGTGTGCTAGATGGACGCAGCGTAGATATAAGTTAGAGAGTGAGTTAGGGGAGAGGATAAATACCAAAAATTTAGTAAGCCTAATGCTTGGTTCCGCGGCCAACTGGAAGTCCGTTGACCAATATGTCAAATATGTCCTGACGACCAAAGAGGCCAAGGAAAGACAACTAAGAGGACAAAATAACTGCTATGCCCCCTGTCGGTGCAGTAGTTGAAGATTATAACCATACCCCTCGAGATCCTCGAAGTAATGCCTAATGGTGGTTCCCGGAAACTCCGTCACAAGAGGGAAGGGAGAAGGGAGTTTAGTGGTTAGTCCTGAGAGATAGTGTTAGTCCCACACTCCCTCCGGTAGTTGATGCTTAAATAGCCAACCTGAGGCAGGCAATAAAGAGCTTCTCCTAAACCCATTAAAAAAAAGGTTAGTAAATTTTACTTTTAGAAAGAATTGGTTCTTTTGCTTGTTCTGGTTTTTTGTCTAATAGTTCTTTGGCATCCTAGAGTCAATCTTTCGCCAATATCTTTGTTCTTGTTGTTTGGTTTCGAAGGAATTGTCTACCATAGATGCACAGAATAATTGGAAATAGTGTTTTGGTTGTATTTATAAGTCTATATGGTGTAGCAATGGTTTCAGCGGCCTCTTTGTATACAAATTACAGGAGATGGGTTTTGTAGAAAATTTCTTGAATTGTAGGATCCATTCTCAGAGGATTTCTTTAGGAGTAAGTAGACATACTTGGGTTTGCGTATATTAATCTAGTATTTATCTATCCATGGTTCTCGTTCTACGGTTTAGTGACATAAATCTTGCACATCTCGCTAGATTAGTTTGGATTTAATGCTTATTATTATCATTTGTTACAACATTTTTGCATAGACAATGATCAGAGTAGCGACGTTTTAAAAGTTCAACAGAAATAACTCCATTTTTCCTTTGTATCTCTTATACTAGTACAACATTATCGAGTATTAACTGATATAAGCACACCTATAACCTTACTGATCAAATAGAAAAGGCAGAGAACTTTGTTAGTAGTAGTTGGATCTTATAAACAAAATAATTGTCTACAACTGTAGCCTCAGTCCGGTAAAGCAACGTTAAATCTAACTTCTCTATTTCTTATTGTCAGCTAACACTCTATCCAAAGGCCTCGAAGTTAATTAAAATCAGGTGGCGTCCATCCAAATTAGTGCTAATCACAAACTACCACTTTAACAGCATTTATTCTACGCTTCTTTTTGAATAGTCGGCAATATTTTCTCTGCTGTCTGCACCCAACATCGATGATAATTTTGAGGCTTGCAGAATTTTGAGAGAAACATATTGCCAAACTTTTCAGACACGGTGTATCACTGCTATATATACCTTTTACATTTTTCAGATGACGCTAGATAGGTTTTGGGCCTCTTGGAGCGGCTTTTCAAAAAGGTTTCTTCCAAAAGACTCTTCTATCAATTTATTTGAAACAGAAATTACAACATTAATTTTAATTACAGGTACGTTATATGCAGTAACGTATTGGGATCAAAAATATTCTAAGTTGACATTCACTTTAAATTAACTAAAATTAGGATGAGTAGCTGAACAACCAACGACGTTAAAGTTGTGAAGCTCAAGACTGACTGACCATCTTGGGATCCTGAGGGTATTTATGCTATTCCTGCGCCTCACATTGCTTGTGGGAACTGCAAATCTAGTGTCTGCTATTTCTTAATTCAATACAAAGTATTACTTGTTAGTAATCTTAATTCTAACAATAAGTTTCTTATAATCTACTGTGACCTGCACCTGTAGTGTCAGGTTGCGTCTGGAATACAAAGTATTCATAACCGTTCTCGTGTCTGGTTTATGAACTTCTATTAACCTTTTGAAACATGTCCTTCAATTATACAATGTTACATCTAACTTAAGTTTTAATAATTCTATTTAATTATACATATATATTGATTTGAGGGATATGTAACTCGCTGCCTGCTAAAAGCTGCAAAGTTAATTAAAATCATGTGGCGTCCATTCTAATTCCTAGTACCTGAGGAACTACATAAACAGCACAATCGGTCGTTTTCTTTTTAAAAATTGCAAACAAACACAACTTAGTAAATTTTCAATTCAGAATTTGATTACAGAGCTTTTTGAAAGACACCTACAGCACTTATTTTTAATTTGACTAGACTGTGTTTCGGAAAATTTCTGCTTTGTATATAAGCTCCTTTTGTAAACGACGCTTACATATGTGAGACACATATACGTTGAACCTATCCTACTTTGAGCTACCGTTTCAACTTCCTTTTAGAAGATTTCCCATGCACTATCTAAAGAAAAACAAACAAGTTTATACAAGCTAACGTTCGATTCAATCTCGTCCGTCCTTCATACTCAGCCAATCACGGAAACTATACTCGTATCTGACATTAAGCACCTTATCTCTGTAGGGATGACTTAGCCTTTATATGCAAAACTTTTGAAAGCTTTATGAAGTAGCTTTTACGCTTGGGTTGTTTGTTTTTTCCTGAAACTTCTAGATTTGACATTTACAAGGAAAGCGGTAGTCTTGTATATGGTCAGTTTAATACTTTACTAATACGGTATTCTTTAGTCTTTGAATCTGTTAAGTAGAGAACGGGTGAGACACTTACTGCAATTCCAATATTTCGATTAAAACTAAATGCTGCTCGTGAATTCCAACCTTATTAAATTGATGACGTTTACAGTAACCTGAGATAGCTGATACAGCGGGAGACCACGATTTACTTATACGAGACTTATTACAGCCCCGTCGGCGAGGTACGCGAGCCACTATATCAGTTGGTAGCAATGTTAGATAATGTAAAAATTGACGCGCAAATTAAAGATGACGTCACGCAATTATATAAAATTACTTCATCACATAAAGGCTAATCACATAATTTGCAGGGCTTTTTGCAGAATTACTCCATGATGTCGGCGGCTGCTGCTTCGCTGATCTTTCTCGTGCGTCGACTGCTTCGCTAAACTTTCGGGCGTGGGAATTCTTGAGCCCGGTTGAATGCAAATTTAAATATTTTCCTTCTATATGTAGGAACGACAGGAACTGGTTTATAAGGAACGATAGTCAAGAGAAGACAAAAGGGACCTACATAACAAAAAAAGATACGATAAGACACAAAAGGCAACAACACTTGTTCACATCTGGAGGCTAGTTCAACACGTATCCGGAAATCCACCACTTCCTCCTTGGTCCACCGCGTCGGCGCAAATCTCGCGGAACGCACTATCTGAAGTGACGGAAATACGCGCAAGTCTTTTAAATTCATTGGCGCGAAATCCTTACAAATTAAAACTTATAAGAATGTTTACGGCCGATTTCGGCACGTAAGAGACTACGCTGAAATAGAGCTCCAAAGGAAATCATAATTTGTGAGAAAAAGCACATTCCCGTACTCTCAATGTTCGTTGGCCGAGGCGCTAGCCGGGAATGTATTGTTTTTACTACTAGATACACAATATACTATTATATTGTATTTTACAACTTTTAGTGTAACTTTTAACACGTGTAAGTAGGCATAAACTACCAGCTAACGTTCCTCCTCCTACTACTCTATTCACATAAAACGCCTGGAAAAATGTCAGAAAAAGTTTATTCGTGTAATTGCTTATAAGTTAGGCATCCCTTATGGGAAAATTAAATACATTCATATTATACGCTACTTGAATCTTTCAACATTAGAAATTCGTCGTAATTATTTAGACATTTTAATGCTTTTTAAAATTATTAATGGGCTGATAGATTGTTCAGATTTGTTACACTGGGTTCAGTTCCATGTGCCACCGCGAAATATTTGATCATCTATATTTTTTAATGTCTGTTTACATCAAACCAATTATGGAATGCAAAGACCTTTAGAAAGATGTTGTAAAAATGCTAACTTTTTCAGTGAAACTGACTTTTTTCTTGAAACACTATACTCCTTCAAAAATTCAGTTAAACGTCATTTGTTTTCCAATATGTAGTACTCTCTTGTAAATCAAATTAGTTAAGACATATTTTTTATGCATTTATTTATGATAACTGTAACTTTGTTGCATACCGTTAATAATAAATAAATAAATAATAAACAGCTGGAACCCAAGATTCGGATTGAAGCATGGGTTACTCATATACCCAAAATACGAAATCTGGAAATTGGGAACCGGGTTAAAGACATTAAACATTTTCATCAGCAAAGCAATAAAAATATTAGACACTTACCAGTCAGACAGAAAAGTAAAGGAAGTTTTTAATTACCCAAAGATTTTCATAACTGCCCGTTCGAAATTATGATGCTCGTTATAAATAAATAGAACCACCAAACAGGACAACCAGTATACAAACAAACCATTCAATCCGCGATATACAAACTGGTTTCTTTTTAAAAATAGTTACGGAAAACCCCTTTCCAATAACATAACCCTATGTGTCTTGATAACAGGACAGAAACTTGTTTTTATTCCATGCCAGAATCGTGAATGCCATAGAAACGATAACATACGAAGATCTCATTACACCATGTATATACAACCTCGCATTCGTAATACAAAAATTTGATGTTCAACGAATGTATAATAAAATTCACTTTATATTAGAATTTTGGGCGAACCCATTATAGTAAATTGAAATAAAATAAAAGCATAATTGGGGACAACACGGCATTATCTAATTACGATTTAAATGAAATCAATTAACTATAATAAATACTGAATGTTATAAGTATTATAAGCAGGTCGAATATTTATTAATATTCCCAACTATGAAAGCGAATATTGACAAAAATGGGATATTTAATTAGAACAATGCAGGGTAATTTTAACATAAGGAAATGAATGTAACACAGTTTATATTTGATACTGTAGGAAATTTATTTATTAATTTATGGGACGGCTACATCCAATTACAAATAAAATGCCAGTAACTATTAATAGATAAAGCTATCAATATGTATGTTATTTGCCAATGTTTGCTTGCTTTAGTAAAACACAGAATGCTACTCCATAAAACGAAGATCTTTATATCTACCAAATGTGCTTGTCGTGTTTCATCAATATAATGTGTTGTAATAATAACAGTAGTACTTCTAGTTTTAGTAATACTGACTAGATGATCCCAAATATTTTGACGTAAAAGTGGATCAACACCTACAGTAGGTTCATCTAATATAAGTAATTCTGGTTCATGTATAAGCGCCGACGCTAACGATACACGTCTCTGCTGGCCACCACTTAAGTTTTTTATTTTTTGGTTATCATTTGGCAACATAAGTAGCTGTACTAGAAAGTCTATTCGTTTATCTATATAATCTCTCTTCATACCAGCTATCCACCCAAAGTATGTAAGAGATTCTCGGATAGAAAATTCTGCATACAGAGCAATTGCCTGCAACAAAAAAATCATTTTTATAAAATGAATCTTAGACACACAATCAATGGAAATAAGATGGTTTGAAAATAAATCTTTTTCTACCTATGACATTCTTAACAGTTCTTAACAAAGTATACATTCGCATTTGCAAAAATTCTCTTAAATTTTTCTAAACTTTTGAACTCGTATTGCTTTAGTGTGAACATGTGTACATTATTTCTATTTTACTATTACTATACCGAACTTACACATTTCTCTTCAAAAATAAATAACAATACACTTAAGTAGAATGTCTCATTGAAGACAAACTATCCCCACAGCCAAATTTCCTTCCTCTAATCCTGTATGAATTACCCTAAAGTCTCTACTCCAAAAATCCCCCGCATCTGGCCATCGAACTTTGCCGATCTCTGCTATGTCTAGTACTAACCTATCCATTTCAATTTTCAAGTTCTCTAGCTTACCTACTTGCTTCATACTTCTGACATTCCACGCTCCAACTCGTAAAATGTTTCCTGCTATTCCTTTAAACATTCCGATCACATCCTCCAAAGTAGTTCCCTGCTGAAGATCCAAATGGGGGACTATTTTAACTCCGGAATCTTTTAACCCAGAGGATGTCAGCATTTTAAAACAATTTAAGTGTGCTGTGTACTTGAGAGATAATTTGTTGGTTTCCCGTTGCCTTTCACATCGCAGTTATGTATGTTAGAATGCCATACCGACCCATAGGATCTCTGCCACTTTAAATACCGAAAAAGCTGTCTTAGTCTGGTTTTTCACTAAAGATCCTACTACTTTGATTGGACCTGTAGTTTGGTTCTTTAGATCACTGGAACGCGCAAGTCATTTCACCGTTCTAGTAATCTAGAACTTCTTCAAGGTGCAGGTCCATTCGGAATGGTATAACCACAATATAATAATAATTATAATATATAAACTTAGGTTCTCCAGTTTATTATTATTATAATATTCATTAAATTTACTATATTTTATTTAAAAGTAAAGTAATCTATCCCGTTTCCTGGATCTGGCCTTGAACAGGTTATAAAATTATTAGTTACATTGTAGTTTTAGAATGATCTAATAAGTGTAGATATGCTAAGTTAATTTAAAGGACTTTTTCATTGTTCTCGGGGAATGACTGTGAACACATATTATTGAAGTGTTGAAGTTCTCTATTCCAAGTAGTTGTAGGACATAAGCAAATTTGAATGAGCCAATCCCAAGAATGGTGAATGTAGTGTTAAAACGTTGGAGGCAATTTACACAAAACAAAAAGTGACTACTTCAGTTCGAAATCTTACAAAACGTGATGGTGTTTTATCGGAGTGAAATTTTCGAGCACGTCGTCGATGCAGTGCTTGTTATCGTTTTCCCCTTATTATCTTTCTTCTAGGGCACAACAAATAACGGTCAGCACCATATCAAAAAAAATCTGTAGGTAACCAAATCACACTGACAACGTTGAGAAAAGCTTGCCACTAAGAAGAAAGCTTGTTGTCAAGGACTGTACAGTAAGTGTAATTTTTAAATCTCTATATAAAAATTTGCATTTCCCGAATCCTAATATTAATTAAGCGAAGAGATATGTAAGAACTGGCATTCACACCTGGGTCGTGGCTCCCAACGTTGGGCAGATTCTTATGACAAGATTGTTCATGCAATTTTATGTCATATCTTTGTTGTGCAATAATATGAACGTGGATAGTACCAGTGTTGCCAACTGTGGTAGTGGCTCTGAACACGCGACGCGGGGTTATAACAGTGGCGCCTAAACTTGAGTTGAAAAATTGTCTTCACCTCTAATTTATCTTATAAGGTGTTAGTTTGGAATATCTTTGTAGAAATTAGGTTTTTTTAACTCAAATATAAAAAAATAATAATTTTTAAAATTTTTAATGGCTTTTGAATAGAAAAAATACAATCTGGCAACATTGAATTTGGTAACTTTTATTTTATGTTGGCGTGACATTGAATGCAGTTGAAATGTCAATTTGTATGATCAAGAACCGCCATTTTTAATGGTGTGTTTACCTCTTATATATGTTATTTTAAATTTAGTTAATTGGCATTTTCTCTTATAAAAATAGTGTATTTATATTTTAAATTCTCTCAAATAATTACTTAACCTAATTTAGGACGAAAGTAAAGTATATATCTTTCAAGTGTTTAGCAAATTACCTTAACTTTAAACATGTGCTTTGGATTAAATAATTCCTTTTGTAAGTATTCTAGCCATAGATAAAAAGCTATGATTAAAAAATTCCCTTAAAATGACATTAAATTTAATTAAATAATTATTTTAAACCTGAAATTTCTTTAGTTTATTTTTAGTTTAAATTTTACCTAACTATCACATTATCTTAGGTTGGCATGACTTTAAAGTGTCCCTTTACAATCTAAATAATTAACTATAGGTTACGAATTCCCACTTAGAGAAAATGTTGTCTGTAAATACAGCAAACGTAATTAACTGAATTCTTATCTTAGTATATCTGTACCTTCTAAAACATTATAGTAAACTTGATTTCGTTATATCTGCTTTCTTAAACACTATAATAGTGAGGTTGATGATAATGTTTTTGTATTTAGGTTCATATACTATCCCCTTTAGTTACCTGGTTGTTTGATAAATTCCTCGATGTAAAAGTAATACTTTAATCATTTGGTACACTGAGTTTTTCTGTAGATGTATCGCCAGAATATTGCTTTTGTGTAGTGAGCATGATTTTGTTTGGATAGCAAATTTTTTATTTATATCGACATTGCAACGCATTTTAAGATCTATTTGGTCTAGGCAAGACTTGTCGTCGTGATTGGTCGCTCAGCAGTATGTTAGTCTAGACGAGACTCATGAAGAGTTGGTCGCTCAGCATTACATAAGTCTAGACGAGACTTGTGGTAAGTTTGTCGCTATAGTAATTTTTAAATCATTTTTTGAGGATGATGTTGAAGTTTTTCTTTATTAGTCTAGGTGAGGCTCAAAGAAGGGCTTGTCACCCTAGCAATTATATGCATTGTAAGATATACTTTTTTTGTGTTCTTCAACAATTTTGTTATCAGTAAATCGAGTCTTAATTACCGCTATCTCTTCATATATCGATTCGACCACACTAGGTGGGATGAAAATATCTTTAAAATCGCTCAAGCTTTGCGTACATCCAAAATTTTTCACGTTTCATTTTTTTAACGGTTTACCTAATGATTCTGTCTCTACTGCAAATTAGTTAACTTTATTCAGCCTTTCTTTTCTTATACAGCACCTACCTTCTACATGTTTGGCTTATTTACCTTAAATTAGCCATCTTTTTGCTGCCCGTTAACTTTTCCTTGAATTTATTGCTAGTCACATATCTGTTTATTATCTAGGCTCCCCACTATAACTCTGTCGCTTCATTTAATTAATCCTAGCACCTTTTCTACACCATATTATTTTGTTTTCAGCATTTATCTTACATTGCTTAATTTCGAGGTGATTGTCGTAACTTTGGTTGCAATAACTCATTGAATATTTATAATTGATTTAAGCTGATGTTGAGTGGATGCTTTTTTCTTTGGACTCACATAGGAGACGCGGTCTATGCCATTGTAAGTAATTGCCCATATTCGTAGTTGCAAAAAACTAGGAGTTTGTATTCCAATGCGTTTTTCTTCAGAATTATTACAGTTGCCCACTTTATCATTACTTGTTTTCTTTTTCTATTAAGTCACCAGAACATAAACATTTTTTTGTTGTTTTTTATTGAACTCCGTGGTGAGGTGCTATCGCTTTTTATTGATATCTTATCGAATTCTCGGTTGTTTTAGCATATTGGAACAGTGTGTTTGTATTTAACTGCTTATAGTTAAGCATTCTTGTGTGTTTATGGCGTTACCGTTTCTAAAAATTACCTTGCAACAGTTGGTTTTTTGTGTGAAGGTATCTGTAGTGATACTTTTAAGTTATTGTTTCAATTTTTGTCTGATTTTCTTATAACAGTGGATGCATTCATTATAGTCTAGAAATTTATTTTAACTTATATGTCTTAACTTACCTATATAACGGCTTCAAGGAGTCACTCTATCTTGTATCTTTGTGATGGATGACAAACTGACTTGGTGAGCTGGGGAATTCTAGGCTATATCTTTAATGTATGTAACCGTAGCGTGCCTTAGCGTGCTGGGACGTTTCGGATCCACCTATTGTTATCTAGTTTTATCTTAATATCTTTATCTTACCTATTATCTTTCATAATAACTTGAACTTAATATCTGTATCTTCTTACGATTTAAAAAAGCGATTATTCTTACAAATAAAAAGTCGATAATTACAGTTAAAAAGTCGATAAATACATCGCGCAAGCGTGATGAAAAGCGACTCCACGGGCTGTTAGTAACGCCAACCTTATTACAGATTTGCGCGCCCAACTGCCAATGACGTCACCAATGCACAAAATTATATTGCGTATCCCATTCATTTCCAACTTCTAATTTGACAATACATCTTTAGGGCATATTCTGGATCTGTTTACCACAGCTTATGTGTTGAATTACCGTTCACGCTGCAACAAAAGAGTGAAATACTATTTTCAAGCTAATTTGGACATTGTAGATGTCTTTATAACCAAGCAAATTTTGAAAATTCGAAACTATTTGTTTGATTATTATTATTATTGTTTAAGAAACACCCTAATCCCCATGTGGTTGGTTACCCATTGCGCGCGTCCCCAGGTGGCGGATAGGAGAAATCCCAAATATATGGCCAAGGGATTGGCTATCTACTCTGGGAAGGATCGTGATAAACTTATCTCTTTCAGTAACGCAGTGACCTGAGTGGTATAAGACCCACAACATGGTGGAGAGCAAGAGACTGTGCTGATGCGGGGTAAAATCCGCTCCCTAACCAAGTAAAACAATCCCGCACACCAAACTCCTCAACCCATGCTGTAGTTTCGTGGCTAATGAGCCTGCACTGAGGTAAAAGAAGCCGGTGGGGCAATTCAGCAACACATTCATACTGTGTCTACCCTGCCGTCGTGGTCATGCCCCACGGGCAAGAAGATGTGGGAGTCTTGGCTTAACCGACCGAACCAAGAAGAGACCATCTCGTTAAATATTCCTAAATCCCGTGGTGTAGGACCGAGCCCAGGGATGCGTGGCTGGATAGTTGACCAGTCCCAATCGGTCAAAAACTCGGGGAACAGGGCGGCACCCCGTTTTATTTACGCCTTCCATGCCAACAGGGGACACCTCGCATAGCAATCATTTACATCCTCTGTACTCGTGGGAACAATCATGAATAATATTGGTACCACTGGTAAAACTAAACTTGATGGGGTGGAACCAGCAATAGGGAATTCTAAGGTACCCAAAATGTATCCATGGAGGTGTAGCAGACCTATGATGCAAGTCCGCTTGCAAGACCGGTGTCTAAAACAACAGACATGGAAAATACTATAAAGATACTTGCAGGCACTGGACTGCAAGCAAAAACGCTTTCGGGAGCTCAGCGTAGAAAACTGAGGAAAGCCAAGAAAGTCGAATCTGGGACTTGGACGGAATCAAATCCGTCCACTATGTAAGCTGATGGTGGACTGCGGTATAACCCTTATCCAGGAACCTTGGATTTGCAAAGGAAAGGTACTAGGACTGAGTTCAATCGGTGAGGCACTTGTAGATTCACTAATAGACCTAGGACTTGTATACTAATCAACTTAACCAGGGTCAGCACAATAAGCCTTTTAGGCTGCAGTGCGGCGGGGTCGTTTGGCAGTCGCATCCGCCAGGGGAGTGGATTTAGTGGGTATGCCGCAAGGAGAGTCTCACACTTTGGCTATAAAGGCTCTCCACTCCACCGGGTTTGGATAACTATCAAAAAAAAGAATAACCTAATTATTATTCAACGTCTTATTCTATATAAGAATACACTGAAAGATATTTTAATCTTGTATATTTAGGCACTTTACCAAAACCATTCTTCCTTGCTATTTTAAAGATCATATAATCACCGATCTCCAAGATTAGCTAGTAACTTTTGATAGTCTCAATTATTGTTTATTATTCTACACACCCTACTAGTTATATTTTCTTAATCGCACATGTCATGCATTTTAATTAGTAAAGCAGTTCTCATTTTCTGCTCTTCAGTTATGATATTTGTGTACGCGCATTATTAAAAAAAAAGGTTTAAAATATTCTGTGAAAAAGAAGCATTTAGTGAACCATTTCCAATATTTGGCAAGGTTATGACTTTCGTGGCCACTTCCTCCAAATTCGTTTAAACTTAAACCTATTTTAAAATAATAAATTTTTAAAAAGGTAAAGTGTTTGGTCTCTTTGTCGCACGTTGTTGTGTTTAATTTTAAGTCGTAAATTTGTAGTTGTAAATCTAATAGTAAAACTGTCATCCCTTGTTCCCTTATATCCTGTCGTAAAAATTCCTTGTGCATGTGTAAATAAGTTGGACTAAAGGTAGTGACGAAAAACACTCTTTCATCCATATCGAAGCAGAACAGTCGGTTTTTCGTTCACCAAAAAACATAATGGATCGAATTTCCATTTGTGAAACCTTGGCCAAACGGAATGAAATCGACCCATTTCTTAAACGGATAGTGACTGGAGATGTGAAATGGGCCACATAAGACACGATCGTGATCAAAGCGCGGTGAAATAGCTCAAACGGGGGCCAAACCAGGACTAACGGCCAGAAAGGTTGTACTGTGCATTTGGTGGAACTGGAAAGGAATAATTAATTATAAGTTGCTTGCATATAGCCAAACACTAAATTCGGATCTGTACTGTCAACAACTGGACCGTTTGAAGCAAGCGCTTGACCAGAAACGGCCAGAATTAGCCAATAGAAGAGAGGTGTTGTGTTTCATTAGGACTACGCTAGACCACACACGTCTGTAGTGACTCGCTAGAAACTCCAAGAGCATTTTGCCCAACCTTTTATAAAGTGTTCTCAAGACCTTTTTAGCGCTAGTTTGTTCGGAAAAACTTACACGTGATCGTAAACAACATCGACAAGTCAGAAGGCGGATCATGCACCGCAGTTTTGCGAACTCTTCCAGTGCGAGAAGATATTCTACAAAAGAGTCGCAATACTAGTACATCGGTAGAACCTACAAAGGTTTTTCTAATGGAGTATTACATCTCTCAAAGCAAACACCATATATGTGGGTTGAATTGATAGGGTAGTTCGACAGTTTATCGTGGCTCATCGCGGCCTATTTTTGTCATGTATTGATAATTAAAATAACCGTTTAGGAATATTATTATCATATATGTGAGACAGATAATCAAATGTAGTTAAGTTATAAGTTATCTAGCCAGAAGCAGGTAACTAGTCATACGCGCCATAGACAGCGCGTAACGCTAGTGCGTTATGTAAATCAATATTAAGCAGTAGAAAAGAAAACATTAATTTCAAATAGTTTATTGAGCTTTTTGTAGGAAAATAGCCTTTAACAATTTAGAAGCTTTGCTGTTTCATAATAATATTAGAGTAGGATACAAAAATAAATAGATATTTTACACTTTTCTCAGTAAATTTAGAAAAATACAGATAGAGCTAGGTAATTAGCCGGACATAGGAGAGCTTATTTGTACAAATGCACACGAGTTAAAGAACAAACCATTGAATCATGGAATTAGACCGAAAACCCTAGAATCACAATAACCATAAAATCAGCCATAAAAATTAATACTTCACATATAAACCACAGCAGGAATTATGAATTCATACGATTATAACGATATTAACCTCGACTGTAAAACAGCTTTAATCGCACTATCTGTTAAAACGCGACATAATGTAATAAACTTACGGCTTTCAAACTTATAGAACCGACAGATTATAAATAAGAAAGGATACATTTTCAGTTATTTGATATCAAGCAGCAGATCAGGGCTTTGAAGTACATTGACATGCAATCATCGCTTTGCAGATAGAGTTGTAAAACGGGTAACAAAATCTACGATATTAAAAATCTGGAACAGTTAGTGAACAGATGTCCAAAAGCGAATAAGAGAGCAGAGTTAAAAATACGATTTTTCGTGAAAGTGGTCTGTGTTGGTAAGTTTTATTTAACCTAGAATTGAAATAATTAATCTACCTGCAGCACTCCTGCAGCTTGAAGGTTGTTGGGGACAAACAAAACTGTGCGTTGAATTTTTATTTTCCATGTTTGTAAACGCGATATGATATTTCGTATCACATTGTTGTGATTGGTGATAGTGATACCGTTGAGCGAAGCTTATTATTAGGAAGGACGATTACGTTGGGCCATACATATTTAAAGCGGTTTGTATACACCTAAATTCAAATATGGAAAATGTCATTATTGTAGAGGAACATTAGTACGTGATAATTAAATTTGTTTAACATCTACCATTGATTAATTTAGATGGTCATTTTTTAAGTACACGCATACTTGGCCAATTAGGGGTAAGTTTTAGTACTTTATTTACTGTGATATTAATGTTTGATAGCATACGGTAGGTGAACAAACTAGAGTTTATCTGTTTGTGTTCACAGTAGAAATGTATTGAGAGGTTGTAAGCGATGCTCTGTCAACCTCTAACTGCAGTGGAAACAATTAAACCGTCTCGCAGCATTCGTCTTCCGGTTAGGCATTATTTAGGAATAGCCTAGTGGGTTGTTCCTCGAAAACTTTACTAGACAGAGAGTTCAAAGACCTTTCCCGGTAGGTGTAAGAGTATACAGTGAAAGTGTAGCAATTGTATACCTCAAAAAGTCGTTTGCTTTTAAAGCTCCAACTCCACATCTTTGTTACGTCAGTTTGTTCCCGGTAAAATATAAATTACTTCGGGTACCTAACGTCAATCAAGCACGTAATAGGTAGAAGAATAAGCAAGCAATTAAAAGTAAATATGAAAGGGTACCACCTCATTTAATTGCATTTATTCTACGCTTATTTTAAGTTGGTGGGAAGTATTTACTTTGTTGTATGCATCTGACATCAATGGCAATTTTCTGGTTTGCAGAATTTTAAGAGGAACCTTGTCGAACTGTTCAGATCCGGTACATCACTGCTAAATTCACAGATTTGTTGTTCTGACAAATTCTACATTTTTAGATGACGCCACGTTTTAAGAGCTGCAAAGCTAATTAAAATCATGTGGCATCTATCCTAATTACAAGTGTCTGAGAAGCTGAAAGAAAAGCAGAACCGGTCATTTTCTTTTAAAAACTTGCAAACAAACGCATCTGATGTAGAATTTTAGTTCAGAAACCGATTATAGATCCTTTAACGCAGCATTTTCTTAGAAAGACGCCTAGACCATTTATTGTTAGTAGGGTGTTGGTACCTGTTGGTACCTGGCGCCTCATTTTCCTCCAGCATCCTCATTTTCCTCTCTCATTTTCCTCCTGCATCCTCATTTTCCTCCCTCATTTTCCTCCAGCTTCCTCATTTACATGTAAATTCCCATAAGGAGAAAATGAGGAGGAGTGACTCTCCTTCCCCATTTTTTTCCCTCATTTTCCTCCCTCATTTGCTCCGCATTGTGGACCGCCTTGTGGAATTTTTACCCCAACCATTTTGATTACGTCACACTCGCAGTCTACTAACCATTTTTATCTTTCGAAATAAATCTATCTTAGCATCCTCATTTCCTCCCACATCTGGACCAAATAGTTTTCTTCGGCTATCCATTTTTTCATCTTTCGAGATAAATCTATCTTGTTTGGTATCAATTAATATTAGATTTTTCTCAGCTACCCAAATCTCTAGGAATTTTTTAGATTGCATCATCCCCCAGGGAGCTACTCTCGTTTAAAGATTTTTTACCGGTAGCGATTTCTAACCGTCCTTATTAAATTTTTTAGACATACGACACATTAAACTAACCTAGAATTTCATGCAGAATCCGAATCTGCAAACAGATTTGGAATAGGGTCACCCCTGCAAAGTTACACCCCTTTAAAGTCCTGAACCTCCAAATTTTGCTCTTTGCTCTATAACATAACAAATAGCTTTCTTCGACTAGCCATTGCATGTTTCGAGATAAACCTATCTTGTTTGGTATCAATTAATATTAGAATTTTTTCAGCTACTCAAATTTCTAGGAATTTCTTAGATTGCATTATTCGCCAGAGAGCTACCCTCATTTAAAGATTTTTTGCAGGTAGCAATTTCTGACCCGTTCTTATAAATTTTTTAGTCATACGACACATCAAAATTATTTATAATTTTACGCTGAATTTGAATCTGCAAACAGATTTAAAATCCAACCACCCCTTACAAAGTTACACTTTAAAAGTGTCAAACCTCCAAATTTTGCTCTTCGCTCCATAACATAACAAATAGTTTTCTTCGGCTGGCCTTCGCATCTTTTGTGATAAACCTATCTTGTTTGGTATTAGTTAATATTAGATTTTTCTCAGCTACCCGAATCTCTAGGAATTTCTTAGATTGCTTGATCCCCCAGGAAGCTACCCTCATTTAAAGATTTTTTGCTGGTAGCGATTTTTGCTCATCCGCATAAATTTTTTAGACATGCAATACATCAAACTAATCTAAAATTTTATGCAAAATTTGAATCTGCAAACAAATTTAAAATCCGACCACCCCTTACAAAGTTACACTTTAAAAGTCTCAAACCTCAAATTTTTGCATGCTTTAACCAACAATTTCTTGAGAAATGTAAAACCGCGGCGATTTTAGAAATGAGTTCTTTATAAGCCATAAGTGTTTAATATTTAAAATCATTTTTAAACAGTAATGCACTGTTTTTAGAATATTCAAAACCGCGGTTTTTTAAAGTTTTAAACAGTTATCTATTTCTGGTTTAACATTTTCCTAAGTACGTCACAAATAATTATATGCTCAATGCTAAATATGTACTTTGGAAAATACATTTCATCCCCGAGCTAATTGCTTACAATTATGTGACGTAGAAGTGAAAGTAGCGTAGACCTTTCTCTTTATTGACTATATGTTTGAGAAATATATTTCAATGTCGTGCATTAGGAAATTCACGTATAATTGCTGGTGATTTACACAATGTACTTTCTATTACGACCTCAACTAGGAAAATTGCAAACTTCATCTTGTGATACAGATTGATTAACGGCTAATTATTTCAAACCGCATATAAACGCGATCTGATTAGTAAAAAGCTATTCGTTCCGCATGCTTTGTGTGAGTTCGTTGAAATTTTAAACGATTTGTTTCGTGTAGTGATTTTTTCTCAAAATCTTTTTAAAAAAATTTAAGGTAGGTTAGCATTTTTTATTAAAATAGAACTGAATTTATTTGCAAACACCAATTATTGTGTATTTTGCTATTGTTTCTGATTGTATTTTTAAAACATTAATTTTTCCAAAGTAATGCGCTGTTTTACATATATATTTTTTCAAATTTTAAAGATAGGCTTTTGGCTAAGATAAATAAAAAAAATAATTCCCCCCAAAATATTTTATTAAAAATTAAATACATTTATACATTAACAAAACGCTGTAACAGTAAAACATTTTTTTGGGAACAGCTTAAGTTATTCAAACAATGGTTTAAACAGTGATTGTACTTATCACCGAATCTTCTTAATTCTTTGAGCCTAGGAAGTGAGTATACACTTTCCATGTTTAAAATGTTGTTTGATAAATATTTCGATAGTAATTGCTTTTTCTGCTCTCCTTTAACATAGACAGTAGCATTGGGAGATATTATTTCTTTCAGTAGATCACCCACATTTGTATATCCACTCGTAGACTGTTCATTCCAGCAGAGTCCATGGATTCTTTCTTTTAACCACCGAACTTGCTTTTTGAAATCATCACTTAGAGTGTTATACCCCACCACCATGTTCAGTATCTCATGCCATATTACATTATTCGCTACATCCAAAATGGCAATCTCTTTGGAATAGAAATCACTAGTTTTGTATTGATACCCTTGTAAATCGATTATGAAACACATGCTTCCTGCTTCAAATCACAGATGGAAATGGGCTTCTAAGCAAATCTCTCCTGTATATCCGGCTAGGGGTATTTACCCCTCGCGGGCTTTCTCCTTCAACTTCTGCATAAAGACTTTGGCGGCATCAACTCCTCTGTATAACTCAAACTTGTCAAGAGTTTTATCGTAGGAGCATTTAACGTAATAGGCGAAGCTGTATGGTTCGTGTTGGTGGGTGTTGTTAGTAAAGGAGCCGGAGGGATCCGGTGCTGCCGAAGAAATGGGTTTCAACAAGCTTTCGAAGTCCGCGTACACAACAAACGGTACCCACATTTGTTTGTGCATGTTCGTAAACTCTAATACGCTGTTGAAGTGGTTGGGCATGGTGGTGGCGACATGGTTACACTCGTATTCTGCGTGTTTGCGTAGCTTATCCTCCGAACGGAAATATATCAGGCAACCATCACACAACCATTTGTGATGTTCATCCTTTGATAATTGTTTTCCGACCAACCCATTCAAGTTTTTAATTAAACAAAAGTGCTCCTTTTCGCCATCTTGGATGTGCAAAGGTTTACATGCCGTGCTCTCTTCTTCTGGGTAAAATGCAAAGGTCCCACAATCGTTTTTCCTTCTATACCAAACACGTTGACGCTGACATCGTTTTGCTCCTCGAACCGGGGTATACTTTTGAATTCCATTGTAAAATTGATGCCATTCAAGTTTAATATGGTGCTGTAATGAGGGTACTTAGCCACCCTCTGAGGATCTTCATTAACGGGGTGTAGGGCTGCCACAACACACCACGCAAAGCATGCATTATCCTGGTTCTCTACGTTGACGATGGCATGTTTCTCCCTTACCCATTTAGTAAGTTCGATGTATGAGGATCCTCGCAAAGGGTTGTACTTGTTTACATTCACTTCCAAGTATAGTACATTTTTCAGAGTCCATCCTAAAATTAAAAAAAAATTAGAAAAATAAAAAAATATTAATTTTTCAAAGCTTATCAGAATCTCATTCTTGAAATTTGTCTGACTTAGCTGACATGCTCTCCACAAAGGAGTTGTAGACCTTCCCCAGATCGCTGGATGACGTGATAATCATGTTTCGGGTGTTGAAGGATTTCACGTCTTCAACACCCTCTAGCACACCCATCTTGGTGTATCCACCAAACACCTCCAAGTTGATCTTGAGGGAAGTGTGTATATCCAACTGTTCCCCGACTAAGGTGATGAACCTCTTGCGTTGCGCGCGGAGGAAGTCTTGGATACCTAGAAATAACTAAGTTATACACTCACTCAATGTTTAAAAAAAATACATACTACTAGCGTTACTATTTTTAATTAGCTATTCTGTTTTTAAATGCTGTAGCTACCATTTCCACACCATCGCCTCCGTCGAGTACCCTAGCCGCAGCAGTTTTGTGTGCGTTGGAGCGCTGGTGGGCTGCCAAGTTGGCAACGTTCACACAACCCTCCTGGCATCTCCGCAACCTCTTGGAAGCAGGTCCCTCAACTGTCGGTGCAGCCGGTCGCTTGACTCCGGATGGGCCGGCAACTGGAACCACCACACCAGGCTTGGTGCCCTTGTGCCGTTTAAGGTTGTCCTTACGGGTGAAGGATTCCGCACACATCGCAGGTGAACAAGCCAGTCTTGATATGACACCGATCCATGTTGTTGGAGCTGGTGTCCTTTTAAATTATCGCTCCTCGAGAAAGCTGCACTACAGACATCGCACACGAATGAAGACTCTTTTCTATAAAGAAAATTAAAAACTGGTCAAAGACTTTTCAGCTGTTGTAACTAGTCAAAGACTAAACAGTAACTGAATTATATTGTATCGCACGGTGCTTTTATACCTGGTTGGTATAATTAGGTAGTTTACTTTTAAATTAGGAGAAACCCAACGTCGTTTTGACCTCGAGTTACATTTCAAACCAGTCTATTCACATCGGTGAAAATTAATTAACTTTTTGCTTACGCACTACAACTACAATTATCAGATGTATCACTTTAACTTTCACTTCTACTCTAATTGTTTACAGACAACATTAGTAGAAATGTTTAGACGTTTAAATTTGTTGGATTCTGAAGATTCTGGGTATGGTGATAACTAGAAAGAGTATTTTATAAAAGACAGTTGTAGTTATAGTAAACAACTACGATCACAGCTCAAGAGACGTTGATGTAATTATATTGTTATTGTAAATATATTGTATAAGTAGTTTGTGAAACTATAATATATTGGACATTTTTTGAAAAAAGTATAAATAGACCTGCTGTTGTTTATTTATTTAGTATAGTTTGAGATTTTTCTGAGTAAACACGTGATTATCTGTTCTGCAGAGGGTTTAATCAACAGCGCTATAAACAGGTTACCGTTTGAGCTGCATATTCCAGGTTATCAGTACTGCGGTCCTGGTACAAACTTGAATAAGCGCTTCGCAAGAGGTGATCCTGGAATAAACGAATTGAATAAATTGTGTAAAGACCACGACGTTGCATACTCCAAGTACCCTGACGATTTTCCAGCCAGACACCGAGCAGACAAAAATTTTAGAAGAAGAAGCCTGGGGGAGAGTTAAGTCTAAGAACGCAAAGTTTGGAGAAAAAGCGGCAGCTTGGTTTGTGACAAACGCTATGAAAGCAAAGAGAAAAATGGGTATGGGCTTAAAGAAGAAAATAAGTTTCAGAAGTGGATTCTTGAAGAAAATGCGATTCGCAATAGACCGAGTTGGTTCCGACAACTTGAGAAAGCTACTAGACGTTGGTATTTTAATTGGTAACAAAATCATAAAAGGAGCCGGTGGGAGAAACAAAATTAAATCCCACGTATCATACCCATTCCACAGAAAGGAGGTTTTTTACCATTGATTCCGATATTCGCTGGACTAAGTGGTCTAGGAGCACTAACAGGTGGTGCTGCAGGGATAGCTAAAGCAGTAAATGATGTCAAGACAGCCAACCAGCAGCTTACGGAGAGCGAACGGCACAACAGATCTATGGAAGCCACTGCCGTTGGGGAAAAAGGAAATGGAATGTTTTTAAAACCATACAAAAGAATAAAACCTTACAACTCTGACAGTGCTTCTAAAAGTCTCAAAAAGTTGTATAAGGTCGGAGAAATTGTGCGTATATCAAAATATAAAGCAGTATTCGACCGAGGATTTCATCCAAACTGGAGTACAGAACTATTCAAAATTGTTAAAGTACAACAAACGAGACCGATAACCTATCTACTATAAGATTTAAAAGGTCGGCCAATTCTAGGTGCTTTTTACGGCGATGAGATTCAGCTCACAGCAGCACCTGACACGTACCTAGTGGAAAAAGTTTTACTGAAACGGAAGCACGGGCGTGAACTATTAGTGTCGTGGTTGGGGGATGGTAAAAGTTGGATTAAGAAAACAGACCTGCTTTAGTATCAACCAAAGTTCTAGATAATTACCTAGTTAAAAAATGATAAAAGGAGTTGGCAAGGGTAAAGACCCCTAGCCGGATATATAGGAGAGATTTGCTTAGAAGCTCATTTTCCATCTGTGATTTGAAGCAGGAAGCATGTGTTTCATAATAGATTTACAGGGATATCAATACAAAACTAGTGATTTCTATTCCAAGGAGATCGCCATTTTGGATGTAGCGAATAATGTAATATGGCATGAGATACTGAACATGGTGGTGGGGTATAACACCCTAAGTGATGATTTCAAAAAGCAAGTTCGGTGGTTAAAGGAAAGAATCCATGGACTCTGCTGGGATGAACAGTCTACGAGTGGATATACAAATGTGGGTGATCTACTGAAAGAAGTCATACCTCCCGATGCTACTGTCTATGTTAAAGGAGAGCAGAAAAAGCAGTTACTATCAAAATATTTATCAAACAACATTTTAAACATGGAAAGTGTATTTTCACTTCCTAGGCTCAAAGAATTAAGAACATTTGGTGATAGGTACAATCACTGTTTAAACCATTGTTTGAATAACTTAAGCTGTTCCCAAGAGAATGTTTTACTGGTATAGCCTTTTGTTAATGTATAAATGTATTTAATTTTTAATAAAATATTTTGTGGGGAATTGTTTTTTTATTTATCTTAGCTAAAAGCCTATCTTTAAAATTTGAAAAAATATATATGTAAAACAGCGCATTACTTTGGAAAAATTAATGTTTTAAAAATACAATCAGAAACAATAGCAAAATAATTGGTGTTTGCAAATAAATTCTGTTCTATTTTAATAAAAGAATGCTAACTTATTTTAAATTTTTTTAAAAAGATTTTGAGGAAAAATCTCTACACAAAACGAATCGTTTAAAATTTCAACAAACTTACACAAAGCATGCGGAACGAATAGGTTTTTACTAATCAGATCGCGTTTATATGCAGTTCGAAATAATTAGCCGTTAATCGATCTGTATCACAAGATGAAGTTTGCATTTTTCCTAGTCGAGGTTATAATAGAAAGTACATTGTGTAAATCACCAGCAATTATACGTGAATTTCCTAATGCACGACATTGAAATAAATTTCTCAAACATATAGTCAATAAAGAGAAAGGTCTACGCCACTTTCACTTCTACGTCACATAATTGTAAGCAATTAGCTCGGGGATGAAATGTATTTTGCAAAGTACATATTTAGCATTGAGCATATAATTATTTGTGACGTACTTAGGAAAATGTTAAACCAGAAATTGATAACTGTTTAAAATTTTAAAAAGCCGCGGTTTTGAATATTTTAAAAACAGTGCATTACTGTTTGAAAATGATTTTAAATATTAAACACTTATGGCTTATAAAGAACTCATTTCTAAAATTACCGCAGTTTTAGATTTCTCATGAAATGGTTGGTTAAAGCATGCAAAAATTTGAGGTTTGAGACTTTTAAAGTGTAACTTTGTAAGGGGAGGTCGATTTTAAATCTGTTTGCAGATTCCAATTCTGCATTAAATTCTAGATTAGTTTGATGTATTGCATGTCTAAAAAATTTATGCGGATGAGCAAAAATCGCTACCAGCAAGAAATCTTTCAATGAGGGTAGCTCCCTGAGGGATGATGTAATCTAAGAAATTCCTAGAGATTCGAGTAGCTGAGAAACATCTAATATTAATTAATACCAAACAAGATAGGTTTATCTCGAAAGATGCGATGGCCAGCCGAAGAAAACTATTTGTTATGTTATAGAGCGAAGAACAAAATTTGGAGGTTTGAGACTTTTAAAGTGCAACTTTGTAAGGGGTGGTGGGATTTCAAATCTGTTTGCAGATTCAAATTCAGCGTAAAATTATAAATTATTTTGATGTGTCGTATGACTAAAAAATTTATAAGAACGGATCAGAAATTGCAGCTTGCAGAAAATCTTAAAATGAGGGTAGCTTTCTGGCGAATGATGCAATCTAAGAAATTTCTAGAGGTTTGGGTAGCTGAGAAAATTCTAATATTAATTAATACCAAACAAGATAGGTTTATCTCGAAAGATGCAATGGATAGTCGAAAAAAACTATTTGTTATGTTATAGAGCAAAAACAAAATTTGGAGGTTCAGGACTTTAAAGGGGTGTAACTTTGCAGGGGGTGATCCTATTGCAAATCTGTTGCCAGATTCGGATTATGCATGAAATTCTAGGTTAGTTTAATGTGTCGTATGTCTAAAAAATTTAATAAGGACGGTTAGAAATCGCTACCGGTAAAAAATCTTTAAACGAGGGTAGCTCCCTGGGGATGATGCAATCTAAAAAATTCCTAGAGATTTGGGTAGCTGAGAAAAATCTAATATTAATTGATACTACACAAGATAAGTTTTTCTCGAAAGATGAAAGAATGGATAGCCGAAGAAAACTATTTGGTCCAGATGTGGGAGGAAATGAAGATGCTAAGATAGATTTATCTCGAAAGATAAAAATGGTTAGTCGAACGCGTGTGTGACGTAATCAAAATGGTTGGGGTAAAAATTCCACAAGACGGAGCAAATGAGGGAGGAAAATGAGGAAGGAGAGTCACTCCTCCTCATTTCCTCCTTATGGGAATTTACATGTAAGTGATGATGCTAGAGGAAAATGATGGAGGAAAATGAGGATGCTGGACGAAAATGAGGGAGGAAAATGAGGATGCTGCGCCAGGACCGGTACCAACATCCTACTATTGTTCAATGTGGCTAAACGGTGTTTCGGAAATTTTCCGCTTTGTATTTAATCTTCTTTTATAAACAAGACTTACGTAGGTTAGATATGACTATGTTGAGTTTACCGCACTTTGAGCTACTGTTTCAACTTTTTGTAGAGAAATTCCCATGCACCATTTAAAGAAATACAAACAAGTTCACACAAGCTAACCTTCGACCTGCTCCGTCTTTAATACTCAGCCAATCAGGGAAACCATACTCGTATATAACATTAAACACCTCATCTCTGTCGGGATAACTGGCTCTTTATATGCAAAACTTTTGAAAGGTTTATCCTGTAACCTTTTATCTCCTAGGTTAGTTAGTTTCTCTTAATAGCCTCAGATACAGTTTATCTATAAATTCTATTAGTTGTATTTTCTGATTTCGACACTGCCATGTATTTTAATTAGTAAGGCAGTTCTCGCAGTTATGAAATTTGTATACGCGCATCATTCAAAGAAAGAGAAGAGCATTTAGTGAACCATTTCCAATTATTGGTGAGGCTACGACTTGAGTGTCTACTTCCTCCAATTTCGTCGAAGCGTAAACAAGTTCTGAAATAACTGTAGATGAAATTTTAAAAAGGCGTAAAGTCTTTAAAAGGTTCGATCTAACCTAACAAAGTTATCCTATCATGCTTGTTTCAAAATTGTTGTATCGAATACACCTTGAAATGTAATGAAGCACTGTTAGATTTATTTTCCTAATTATTGTTCTGGTAGCTTCACTTTTTCAGCAGCGATCACTGTTGAAAAAGGCTCTGAAACTAGTGAAAATTAGATGGTGCTAAACAAAATTACTAAATCCCGACAATGGTCCTTCGAGCCTAATCATACAATTTTACTTTACCCTGAGTTAATTGTCGTTTACTGTCGATGACAACTTCTACGAGTTTTCCTGTAAAATATCTAACTAGCTTTCTAAACCAATCCAATACGAAATAAAGGTTTTACATAGAAACATAAACTCTCTTTACAAATATATGTGGAAAATGTGTATACCTGCTCTGTTGCATATGAAGCTGCATTGCATTTGCAAGCTTCTGAAACAAAAATCCACTGAAGCGGAAATATAGAAGGCGAAACTAAATCGCGAAAAGCCTTCATAACTTTTACTTATACCGCTGAAATCTGGTCGCCGGACAACCCATTGTCCAAAAATTACTTCATACGTTTCACTTAAGCGAGAAAGAGCTTAAAGCGGTTACGGCTTGATCCGTATCTTCGTTGACGTCATCCGAAAGTGAATATATGTTATACTGAGTAAAAGATCGAGTCTACGACAAAGCTTGGATACCATCGTTTTCGTATATTTCCCTTGTTTAATACAATGCTACGCGAATAGAAACGCAAGAAATGTCTTTAGTATAATAAAATTTATTTGTTTAGGTATACGTAAACTAAAAGTAGCATTTCGGTTTCTATGTTTGTTTGAACACTAACGCTTGAACATTGAGTAAACGAAAAAAAGTACGCACAAGTTCACTTATTACGTACATTTCAACTATAAGCCTACAAGTGGCACTGAGAAGCTTCAGCTCAAAATAAACCTCCGGTTTGGCATGTAAAATACCTTTTTACAAATTTTTTTCATTTTTACAATTAATTTTCAAGCGAGATTGAATCCACCTTTCAACCTTTAAGGATAACCTTGAAGACTACAAAGCGCCCTTAGAATGAATCATCTAAACGTTAATATTTAATCGATACTGTCTAACGGCTTCCGAATCCTTGCAAAGATCAGTCGAGTAAATAATATAAATTTATTTATTTAACTGCAAACATCATAATTATTTTAAATTTGTATGCGATTTATCATAGCAAAGTTTTTTTGTTGAGTAGTTGTTTTATTTTCACAGGTAGCTGAGCAACAGTGGTAAACTTCACTGCGAAACTAAAATGTTATTTTTTTTTAGATATGAGCAGCATCAAAGGTGTGTAGCATTTTGGCGCCTATTAATGCGGAACTTTATCAAAACCGGAGATTGTAAATTTTTGAAGGTCCAATTTTATGTACCTTAGTAACAATAGAGCTTGAAAACTTAAACAAGCTCGAATCATCAGCAAAAAGCTCGCAGAGTTGGGGCTTTAGTATCTGAGAGCTCGCAGCATTTTGGCACCCAAAAGTAGGCTTTTCATTTTTGGACCAGAACTTCGCAGCATTTAGATGCGTAAATCGTGGGGCCGTAGTAGTAGCTACATAAGAGTTTTTTTAGGCAGTTTTTAACAGATCGCATAACGCAGCAATATATATATATATATATATATATATATATACATATATTGTTGTGGATTTAAAGGGGTAAATAGGTATATACAATAAAATTTCAGCAACCATGTATATAAAAAAGAGCAAATTATTTACGCGCCAAATTAGTTTAATTCATTTAGTGAAAACTGACTAGTATTAGGGTATTTTTATATTTAATAATAGGAATGTTAGAATTACATAAAGGAAGAAAGCTTCAAAGCATACAGAAGTTCAAGGATACGCATAATTAATCATAAGTTCTTTTAATCAAATGCATATAACCAAAAAGGGAGCGTTCTTGCATAAGAAAATCAATAATTTCTAAGGCAAGTGTATTCGTTTTAAAAGCCAACGCTCAGTTTTATCAAATACTAAGAAGCCGAATATCGAGGAATTGTTATTTTCAAACGGTTGATAATTAACAGAAACACCTGCTTGTTAAATATTACGTTCACAGAATTTGAACGTGCGTTAATATAAGATTTCATAGAAATTGTTTGCAACCGTCAATTTGTATAAACCGCTAGGGTAACAAACATCTTAAGGAGAGAGTGAAATGAACAATTGGTAATATACAACAGATAGAGACAAATATAGAGCAGCGTTGGATTGAAAGTCACGTAAAGCATACACGTGGAGTTGAGATAAGATGTCAACAATATCGATTTTCTGTAACTCAAGTAGGGTTTTGAACGAGACAACAAACATGCTTAGAACTGAGATGCATAGCGCTTAGGAGGAATTTAGTGACGACAGAAAACTCTGTCGTTGGTCGAAAGCCCACAGTGTTAGAAACGAACGCACACGCGAAGGTTGAAAGCAAATTCGAAGTATACAACAAGTACGGCGGGAGAAATTTTCTGAATTAAGCGTCGTTTCGAAAATAAGCTTGTCGGATGAAACGCGTCCGATAGGGGGTTGGAGAAATGATTTAAGTATGGGAGCTTTAATATTCAAGCTCTTTTCCTTTACTTCGATAAAGTGCTGAATACCGATTCAGACTACGATAATAATAAAGCTTTTTGTGAGTATTTTATGTTTGTGTAATAATGTTACTGTAAATATAGTGGTTGCAAGTATAAAACGGTAGTAGTGGACCTTTAATTATTGAGGTGAAGTACGAATAGTGCGTATTAAATTAAAAAAGGTCCATCTACTACAACACAAATTGTTAAATAGATGCATGATATATGGGGGTAAACACCACAAGTAATCAAGTTTGTATGCATGATATATGGAATGGTACTGTGAGACGGGGCGTATAGCTTGTAGCGGTATCAGATGGTAGAGGCCTGTAAATTCGACAAGCAGTATAGTTAATGGTAACAACGCCAAAGGGTTTTTATGGTAACTATCTCCGACGGGAATGAGGACTAAAGAATTCTCCAGGTATTTATTTCAAATTTCTGTTATTGTATAAACATTTGTGGAATTTTGTGTTGTGTGTTTGACTTTTTGGGTGGCATATTTATGGTTGTCAAAACTTATTATAAAAGATACATGTACTGGACAATTTACTGATGTTGAATATTGAAAAAGGGTGTATTTAGAACATCCAAAATTTTATTCAGGATATAAATTGAATTGTAAAGGGTAAACGGGTCTGTAAATTTTGTTTTAATTTATGCAAGGTTTAAAAGGCATATACAAACTAAACTGGGTTATAATAAGCTCACAATACTCCAGTGTGAAGTCAATTTAGGGTAACATGTGGAGCCCATCTACTCATATTTAATTGAATTGTTGAAAAATCATTATAAAAACCAAGGACTTTAAAACATACCATAAATTGAACTAATAATTATTGTTTCAAACTGTTTTAACACATGTGTAAATAAAATTTATTTGTTAATAGGTGTAAATAAAAGGTTGTATGGTTGTTGTATTATTTGGTGATTTTATTAAATGGTGTGCGAGTGTGAAAGAGGTATGTCTGTAAATTTAGGTATTCGAGAAGAGGCCCAGCTGAGCTAGCCAGGGATGCTAAAGGAATTCGAAGGCGATCTCATTAACAGGGGTTAGAAATTTTTATTTTTTTTTTGAAAATTATACGTTGGCCCAAAGAGGGGCGCGAATTTTACCCAGAGCCCACGGTAATTTTATGACGACCAATTCGTGGCGTTCGAATGATTTAGGTAAACGATCGATGTTAAAGCTTCGTTACTGACTTCCACGGCAATTTTATGACGGCCCAATGTTGGGGCTCGATTTGAAAACCTTAGTTCCTGAATTTTACAAAGGTTCCACGGCAATATATATATATATATATATATATATATATATATTGCTGCGATAAGGGGTTGTTTAGGGGTGTATTGAATAGCAAGGGTCGTGTAGTAACCACTAATTGCAATAGGAATAAGAAAACTGCATTTATTTAGCAGAAAATTAAGTGATTGGTATATTATGTAAATAGTAAGCATTTAACACCTTATATATAGACCATAATTAGCTGTAAGCGATGCAAGTGAGCATATCTTACAACAATAGAACGCGTATTTATTAGAAAAATGGGTAATTCATACATTATGTAAATAACAAGCATTCAACACTCTGTATATAGAACGTTATTAATTTTAAGTAATGCCAGTGAGCACATCTTTCAACAATAGAACGCATATTCAGAAGAAATGATGGTACATGTAATTAAACACGCATTGAGAAGTGTTCTAATTAGTTATAAAACAAATACAAAAATAAGAGATAAAACCTAACAAAGCTTTATGCAAGTACCCGGAAACAATAAACATTTTTTATAAGAAAACGCAGTTGAGAACACGCATAGATAAACGAAAATACCATTGAAGTTACATTATTTATTTTGTTCGATTATCCAAAAGGCGATATCCATACAAAACAACGTCTGGCAAAGATAACTAGGTATCTATAGCAAATAGATATTACAAGGAAAACCAAAGAAATTACATCAAAAACAACTTCGAAATGCAGGAAATACAAAGACCTAGTTGGTTGAGATATCTACAAAACTGTTGTAACCCTAGCCCACATGTAAGTGGGAACAGCCTATATTAACACAGAGCAATGATAAGACGAGGCAGTTCATAACTCATGCAGGGCGAAGCTGCGTCACTGCTAATCAGAAAGTCACGCGTAATTTAATATTTAATAAAATATCAAGTGACAATAAGTGCAACAATTTTGAAGACTTATTTTGCCGTTTAACGTGAGTAGAATTTGGAGTAATTTATTTAAACTAATAATATAATAATAGGGCTTCAAATTTGGATCGATAGAATATGTCTAATGTGTCGACAAGAAGAATAATTCGAATATTCGAGTGTGGTGATGACAATAATTCAAATTGGTGGTGTATTTCTGAATAATTCAAGTATGCGTCGATAAGAACAATTTAAATCTGGGTCAATATAGTATTACAACTCAAATCATCGTCGACAATTATATTTTGGTACAATTCTGATACAATTTGGAGTTGCGAGATTCAATGCAAATAAAATAAAGAAGCACAAAGTAATTTATGGAAAACGAGGGGTTCAACTAGGCAGAGCAGTGATAGATGAATGAGGACAACAAAGGGGTGTCAGATCTATTTAATTTTTAAGATATTCTTCTATTTAAATTTCAATACTAAATTTATTCAATTTATATAAACTTGTGATAAAGTCAACAGCAAACATTGCATACGTTAAACTTACGTAGTATATTATAAAGGGGTCTAGAACGTTCCAGGTTTCTTTGGTAAAAAAAGGTAGTTTTTGGTGACTTTAAATTGAATTCAAAGCATATAAATTTTGAGGTAAATGATACATATGATATTGATTGATTGAGGGGTGTATTTTAATATTTTTCAATAATTGTAAATAATATTTCTTTTCATTATATGAAATTAATAGACTTCGCTTTATCAATTCAAACAAATAGGTAATCAGAAATGGGTGGAGAAGAAAAAAATTGATCATCGTAACGTTGTGCACTCTCTGTAGATTAAAAAGGGCTAGTCGTGGCATAATAGTAAAATTAGAAAGATTAAATTTGGTTTGAGAACACAGAGTGGTGGAGTTAGGTAAAAACGTCATTACACCGAGTACGGCGTTATCATATCAATATATATATTGTAATGTCAGGGGGAGGTACAAAGCTTCTAAGGGTAGATTTGTGTTAAAAGGGGTGTATGCCAAATAAAATGATCCATATATCAGATCCAGTAATTCAAAAACTATATTTTGCCGTACTTTACATATGCTAAAGTATTTACCATGTTAGTTTGAAATGTATGTGCCAAAAGGTACACTAAATGACTTGATGACGTTGATAAAATGCACAGTGCTCAAGGTTTTATACTGAGTTGCAATTTAATAGGCCATTGAAAGTACATTTGCCGTCTGAAACCGGATGCGTCTACGGATGTCTACTATCAACCAGCATCCAGGTCATGTGTGAATTATTTTGGCTTTTTATTTAAATAGAATCAACTTTTGGACGAATTTGTAAATTCAAAATTATAAGTTAATAGCAGTATCAAATATAATTGGAGAATTGTGAAGTATTGAGGACCAATGATAGAATTTAGAAATGTGTATAAAGACAATAGTGAAGGTATTTGTGACACCAAAAAAAGGACAAATTGTTATTGGATATTTTTATGTATGTAAAATGTAATTAAGTAAGCTAGTTTTGTTGTGCTTATCGCCTTGGAGAGTAAACAAGAGGATTCTTTTTCGATTAAATTTTGTATAAAGACGTGTTTTTGCAAACCTGCGTTAAAGTTGTTAAATATTTTGAAAAAATAAATGTGTTTGAATTTAAATAGTTTGATTTATTAAAGTGGAGTTACAAGAAGCATCGGTGGTTAAATAAGCAACAGCGACGATAAAAGAAGTGTAAAGATTGGTAATAGTGCGACGGGAAAGCGACGAATATTTAATTAGATTTGGAACGATATTGGGAAAGGTAGTAGGACATTCGAGTGGTTATACAAAGGGACGAAGTTGGATTTGGATAGAGGTTTAAAGGCAGAAGGACATAGAGTGGTTATACAAGCGACGGCGAAGCGACGAATATTTAAATAGATTTGGGATTGATTTGGATAGAGATTTGAAGGCAGTAGGACATCGAGTGGGTATATAAAGGAACGAAGATCGATTTGGATAGAGATTTATAGGACGGCGGTTAGATTTGGATTGAATACGAAAAGGCGGACGGATTAATTGGAGCACGAAGAGTGAAATTAGGAGAGCAGCAATTGCAGGGGAAGATTCAACGCAAAAAAAAGGAACACGGAAGGATTAGCGCAGGGGAAGTAATTACAACGGTTTGTCAAAATTCTAAAATTCGGGTTATTCATTTCAGATTTAGGGTCATCAAAATTGTACTAGGACACCTGGAGGCGATACGAAAGTTTAATAGTGATTGTGAGTCCATGTAAAGACGCATACGGCGACTAAGATCGTGAGCCAGCAGCATTTAAAAAAGGCATCAGCGAAGTATAATTCAGGTGAGTACGGTGCAATATCATAAAACGTCAAAAGTCAGAAATTGTGTTGTAATTAATTTGGCACAAGGCTACGTTGATCAGAAAATTTTGGCATATACAGTAGTAAATTCATATAAAAGTAGTAAAACAAAAGAGTGTGCAGTTTAATTGGGCATTGCACATCTACTTACGACTGAACCCACGGTAAGTAGGTGGACACCCTGAGATAAAGAGTTCATATAGTCGAGGCATAATAATAGTAAACATTTTAATTAGATAACCAACCAAACGTTGCTAAAGCACATTATATAAAAGTCATTCATTTAATAATAAAGATAGGGGCGACGACAAAAGTAGAGTATAAATAAATTTATATTTAAAAATATATAAAAAAGAGGAGGGGCTAGTCAGAAGAATATATATATATATATATATATATAAAATATACTGTGATTGGGTAGGCTTAGATAGGGGTAAATAGGTCAAGCATATATGTATCTATAGGTACCATGTATATAAAAATTAATAATTTATTTAAAAAGCTTTAATACAATTAGAGTGAGATAAAATTACATATTATAATGTAGGTTTAATTGGTTTGGGTTAATTTAGTACAAGAACAACAATTAAGATCGATGACAAGGTCGAAAATTGTGTACAAAAATTATTAGTATTAAAGCTTTTCAGTATAAAATCCATAATTTAAGCAACGTATATTTATTAAATACAGAATAAGCTAAAGGTTTCGACGAACGTTAAAACAGTCGAGGATTTCATAGAACCGAAGTTGGGGTAAATAAACGATTCTTGTAAAGCTAGTTTACGTTGAGAATATAATTAGTGGTAAAATATGTTAACGGAAAAACGTAAATCTAACAGCAAAGGAGCTGTAATTATGTAATGGGTTTTACGCTTGAAACTGTCTTGGTTACGTGTATTTTTAATTTACTGATGTTAATTTTATTGTAAGTTTGGTGTCTGAAGTTTCGATGTGACTGAGTGATTTTTGTGGTAATTTATTTCACTTCGCTTGCTTTGCGTCAGTTAAAACTTTTCTATTTTAATTATGCCGATTTAATTCTGTCTGTTGTAATTATCTCGTCCCGTGGGTGTGTGTATCTTATAAGTGTGTCTACGATGTTTCTCGTCTCGTAAACTTAAGTGTTAATTATAATGTTTGCAAGGTTTCGTTTTTTACGTTATTCAAAGTTGCATGAAATGATCTTGTTTTAATTACAATGTTCTAAACTGCTGTAATACTGTTGCTTTTCAGTTAATTGTTTGCGTCAGTGTCTCTGTTGTACTTTAATTACAAGGTTATTTTTAAATCTACTGTAGGTGTAGTTCAGTCTCTGTGAATGCTGTAGTATAATGCAATTATACTTTGCTGAAAGGTGTTATTTTCAGTTGATATGAAATGAATTTTGCGTCTTTTCTATAATTAATTATCTCGTCTTTAAGTATTTAATCGTACAATGTTGCGTTTGAAATGAATGAAATTTATACCTTGTTAATTGCTACAGTATTTTAATTATAATTGTCAAGTCTGAATGAGGTTGCAATATGCGTTTTCAATATCGTAATTATTTATAGCTTTTTTAGTTGATTTTATAATTAGACGTATTTTTCGTATTTAAAATGATGTTTTATAAAAATCTCCGGTCGTAATTCCTGTTTTGTTTTAATTAAAAATTTTATTCCGGTAATTGAAATGTTCTCGTATAGTTATATTTAGATTCGTGATGCGTTTTGATTAGCTTGTAAGGTTTAGGATAAACGTTCTTGGATGGGATTATTCAGTAGTTATAATTAGACATATCCGTTTCCAATTATAACCGTTTTATAACGTTGCGTTGGGTGAATGATTTTATTCGATGATGAGATTTTGCGTTTGGATTTGCGCTTTGTTAATTCTATTAGTAAATGTAAGGTGTTTTTATTACTTTATAAAATGCGATAAGTTTGCGTCTAGATAATTCGTTTGATATTTTCTTTGCGTATTACAAAGATCTCGGTGTTAATTCCTGATTTAATTTCGCTTTATTTTTGGGGTATTGCGCCAGTTAATTTCGTATTGTTGAATTAGAAATTTGTTTTTGTTTTGTTTCTGTTATTTTTTTGCGTTAGTTAACTTTTGTAATAGTTGTCTCAAGTGCGCATGCAAACGTCTTTTGGTTCTCTCTAGCTTTTTATGTCTCTTTTTAACAAAAAATAAATTTTATCAAATATAACTTGAAAATAATTTCTTGCACTAGCTAAGTAATTATTTTCAGAAAATAGCATAAAACAGTGGTACTAATAGTCAATATACATATATAAATCATAAAATCTCTCATACTAGCAAATATCAAATATGGTTGTAAAATAAAAATTTCAATTGGTTTAAGTAAAATGAACTTACACCAATTGTTTTGTTGATTTCATGGAGTCCGTCGATTTTTGTACTTTTTCCACGTCGGTTTTCGGATTCGACCTATGCTTGTATCTTCTCCCGGTTTTCTTTTGTTGAATTTGAACGATTTTGTTTCGACTTCAACTTTTGTTTGTATGTTGGATTTGAACGATTCTTGTTTCGCCTCCAATTTCTGTTTGGTTATGTCAAATTCGGAATTGAAATTCCAGAGCACCAGTTCTTCGAATTTTGGTTCCCTAGTGAACTTTTGACATCCTACCGACTGCGCCAGTTAAGCTTCGTGGTTTGGGAGCTGCCTTTTTAAAAACCAGTTCCAAACTCTTTAACAAATTTTATTTTATTACACAGAAATTAAATATGGAATTTTGACAAGTTACAATTAAACATTACTTTAATTCAAAATTAATTACTAATTGTACTATTTTGAGTAGTAGGTAAACTGCAATGTAAAAGCTGATCACTTGACTGACTGTCGTCAACTGGCGTTTCCGGGCATTTTATAATATCCCTACCCCCTCACATGGCTGTGGAAACTTGCAGATCTCATCTCTGCATACACTTAACTCTATTCATAATTACATTGTTGCAATCTTAATTTCTAGGTAATCACGGTACCTGACCGTCTGTGACCTGACATCTGCAGTGTCACTATCGTCTGCGATACAAAGCAGCGCTTCCGTTCTCATGAACGTTAATAAACTTTATAAATTGTCTTTGTGTTACTATGTTGCACTTCACTTGGCGTATTCTTAACACTTTCTAATAATTTCCTAATTATTCTATTTTATAACATATTGGGGGATATATACTCGCGTTCTCTTAGCCTGGGAACGCGAGAGTATACGCTTACGGGGTGACTGTTTTCGGGTTTGTGAGAAACTGTATTCATGAACGTTACACTTAAATATTTAATTTAAGGATGCGAAAAACTTTCCTTACTCGCATCGCCAACCATGTACAATCCTGGAAGTAACTTGTACGTCCCCGAATTTGTTTGCATGGGTTGTCGTCACGGGTAAATCCCACAAGTTAACAACTAAAACAGCTATTTACCTGGTTTCTACTGAAAGCTAAGACCGTTTCGTGCTTTTTAGGTCGGGATCGTTTGCGGGCGGTTTCTCGACGTCTTCAAATTTTGGACGACGAAGTGAAGATGCCTAAACTATGTCGGAGCACAGAGATAGTTCTTAGGTAGAGGAAGAAAGCACAACAATTAAAAGAAACCACTTTGAAAAGATAACGCGCATATATATCTATAGTAAAGTTCCTTGGTTTTGGATGCCTCGTTCTCACGAGTCGTAATATGCCCACTATTCCATGCTTCTAAAGGCGGACTGTTTTAACTAGAACGCGAGATAGGTTTTGGGCCTTTAGGAGTTTCTTTTTAAAAAGTTTTATCGCCAAAAACTCTTCTATCAATTTTATTTTTAATTGTTTAATTACAAAAAATAACTTATTTCTGTTACAATATTTAGACGTTTATATTCACTAAACATTAAGTAATTGAAATTGACAAAAAATACTTGAAGTAAATAAATCAAAAATTACGGCGAGTAGTTTGAATTACCAACAATGTTAAAGTTATGAAGTTCGAGACTGACTGGTCATTATGGGCTCCACAGGGTATTTATGCTATCCCTGCCTTCGCATCGTCTTGTGGGAAGTGCAGAACTCATGTCTGCTACTTCTTGATAAAACTACTTCTTAGTAATTTTACCTCTAACAATTGCTTTTTTGTAGTTCATTGTGACCTGCACCTGCAGTATCATGTTGCGTCAGGAATACAAAGTAGTTGCTTCCGTTATCACGTCTGATTATGAACTTTGATTAATCTTTTATAATGTGTCCTTCAATTATACAATCTAACATTCTAGTTTTTAAGATTTAATAGTTGCATTTGAATATACATATATATTAATTTGGGGTATATGTAACTCGCGTTCCTTTAGCCTGGGAACGCGAGCGTATACGCTTACATGCTATAAATCACGAGGTGACTGTCCTAGGGTTTGTGAATAACTCTATTCATGAACTTTACACTTAAATGTTTAATTTCAGTATGTGAAAAAGCTTTCCCATGCTAGATTCAAAAACCCCCTAAATCTAGATATTAAAATAAAATTTGATGCTGCCAAAAAGCCCAACAGATTTCAACCCAATATTGAATATATTTAGCATGAAACCACAAAAGCATTACCTTTGGTGTAGTAATTGACCATTTAATAACAGTCAGATTGCTTTTTGAAGCACCTCTTTAGAATTTTCATTATTGCTTTAATACGTAAACCTCAAACCAAATTCAATTAAACGGTTTTATGGGGTGTTATACATTCAACACATTAAACTTTATTCAAATGTGTTTCACATTTATCAATACTAATGCTGTTGACATTTGGAAAATGAAATTCTCATTGAAATGCCTTAAAGCTGTTGTAAACTGAAATGGAAAAGCAACCACAGTAGTATTATAACTAGGAGGGAGATCACTTTAAACCATTTTCAGGAACAACCAAGCATTCTTACATCTTATCTTTTGATTTCAGCTAAATTTTTCTGACTTCTTAAAATTTTATTTATCGATCTGGGCGTTATACTTTGCTTGGCTATTCAATTGATGCGATGTTTTGCATAATATTTAGCAGCAGAATACAAAATTATACAAAATTGGATAGCAGGAGTTACTGGGATTGTTTGCGTCAATGCAATTATCTGATGAGCCTCTTTTTGTTATAACGCTAGTTACGTTTCGGGCCTTGAGAACGGTCTTTTTAAAAACTTCTTCCAAAACTTCTTGTAGCAATTTATTTCTTAAACATATAAAACATGTAATTTTGACAAACTGATATAATTATTCTAAGTCGAAATAAAATAATAATTGAATTTATATTACAGCGACTAGCCTAAGCAACCAACAATGTAAAAGCTGAAATACTCAAGACTGATTGACTGATCTAAAGCTCCCGGAGTATTTATGTTGTCCTTGCCCCTCACATGTCTGTGGGAACTTGCAGAGCTCATGTCTGCTTATTTCTTAATTCTATTCATTATACAATGTAACAATCTTAATTTCTAAGTAATCGCGGTTTCTTAACCGGCTGTGACCTACACCTGCGCCATCACTTACGTCTGGAATACAATGTATTACATCCGTCCTCACAAGTTGCTTTTGAACTTTCAATAACCTTTTATTAGTTGTCCTTGAAATACAATGTTGCATTTAACTTAAGTTTCTTTATATTCTTCTAATAATTTCTATTTATTTGTGTATATATAGATTAGAGAATACGTAACTCGCTTAGTAAGCTACATTTTAGTCGATGACGGAGATATAACTTTTGTAGGGAGGAGCTATTTTGTGGACGTACCTAAGATTTTATCACTTACTTAAACAGACAATTTAGCCATTGATACACAAATTATTAAGAAAACTTATAAAGTAGACTGAGGTAGCAAAATAAAAATGGAATCCCATAGGTAATAGACGTGAAGAAGTGAGTACATATAAGACAGTTTTAATAAATTTAATTTCCAACGATTAAAATAATGTTCAATTCAATTTCATTTCATGCTCTCTTTTACTGTTGGCTATCCCTGAGCCTTATGTCCTTCTGTTACCAGATAAAAACTCCAGACGAACTTAATTCCTTTTGCACCGATCACGATAACCACTCCTGCAACAAGAAGGGGTAAACGTATATAAACAGCTCCGAATCGACCAGAAATTCAGTCCTTGTTGATTTTTATCCGAGGTAGAGAACGCTTGTGACGGTTATCCGAGCATCTAGTACTACGCTACGTACAAGCTTACGTTAAATACATCACGCTACACACAACCAGTGATTGTTACCCTGGCTAACACGCATTACTCTCTTATTATACCGTTGATGGTTGTCTCGGTTCGAACACTACACTGTCTGTGATTTTTATCCTGGCAGCACGCTATTATTCCATCATTACACAACCAGTGATTGTTAACCTAGCGGCACAAAATCAATCTATTACGCGGTCAGGAATTACATTATGACCCCTCATCACTCCTTTAAACCTAAAAACGCAAAGCACCACTCCGCCGACGCTATCAGTTTTGTCGGCAGATCTACGTCGTACCACATTAAAGCGTCCAAGCACCAGCTATACGGCACCGTCATCGACTATCACTTCCTGAATGCCTGTATATATTTTTTAGCTAAAATAATCCTTTATAAGTCTATTATAACGTTCCTTTAGGTTAAGTTTGCATATTTATTGTAAAATGGACTCCACGTTTATTTCGTGTCTGTTTTTCTTTTGCTCGTTAACACGCATCGGTGTTAACCCTGTATTCATACAGTATTTAGCTTAATTAACTTAGCGTTTGTTCTGGTTTGTACACATGCTCTTGTTAATTCTGCTTAAGTGACTTGCAGTTGTTACATGTGTATATGTGCTTTTATTATATATAAGGACAGACAAGCGTTTGTTCTTTTTTGTGCTCAGTAACACGCTCTCGTGTAAATCATGTAAATATTCATATTTTAATAATCGAACTAATTTGCTTTAGAGATATAAAAAATATTTAAATATTTGTTCTTGTTTGTGCTCATTAACACGCACTCGTGTTATTCCTGTAAATATTCATGCTATATTCACATTTACTGCTTTACGACGATTGATATAATGTACATGTTTGTGCTTGCTTATATGGAGGAATATACAAACGTTTGTTCTTGTTTGTGCTCGTTAAGCCGCCTTCGTGCTAATCCTGTAACTATTTAACCGTATATATCTGACTAATTTAACCATTTATTATACGTATATTTAGTTTGTACTTATATATATAAGTATCTGTTCCTGTTTGTGCTTATTAACACGTACAAGTGTTAGATAATTAGTTGTGATATCGTATATTAATTGTCAGTATTATAAATGCTTTTTGCTTGTGAATATCTTGACTTATATGTTGCAGTAGTGTGTTTTATTAAATACCACCATACGCCTTGGTATTTTGGCGCGCAAAGTGCGACTGTGAAAAATTTCACGAAAAGGATTGTTCAGGACCGAACTCACAATACCGAGGAGAAAAAGGCAATCATCTTCCATTGAGCTGGTCGAAATATTGCAGTTTCTGGACTGTAGTCAGAACCAACTGGCGCCCAACAATCAATCAAAGCAATCACCACGATCACAAACTTGCAAAACTTTATCTGTTACAAAGAACCCGAACTATCTACTTTCTCGGAGAACCAATGGGAAATTCAAATGGTTTCCTCACCGCTATGTGCACGTAAGCTTACACACAAATTGAAAAGATAAGATAAGATAAGATCGTCTTCAAGACCAAACTTCTAAGATGATTCAATAACTCAACGACAAATATAATCGCATTATATGGGCAAGAAACAATTGGCTGGAGAAACGGTTACCAATTTTCCACAAAGAAAATACTGTAGGCCGTTCGGTTAAAACTACACAATGAAGCTGACACGATTAATTATCAGCTTGCTGTCACCCACAGTAAGACTGCAGATAAGGAGCTACACACCCAGCAGTGTGATGGGCCTCACGGTGAAAGCATTCGAAGTCAGACAAGATCTGTAAGAGGCCGCAAAGGAAACAAGCACATCTGCAAGGTTTCCAAAAGTAAGCGCCGAACCACAAACCTGCCAAAGTACCACTTCTACCACGGAAGGCGTTTTCAAACGATCAACTGGTCGGACCACGCTAGAATCCAGTTCGGTCGGCAGAAAACTGGCGACACCGCAATTAAACACCAGTTATGGACATCTAGAGTTACCTCGCATAATGGTAACCTAGATGGAAGGGCACGTACAGCTCTGCTACACACAGGAGTTTCCTGCTGTCTATTTAACAAAAATTGCTTCTAATCTGGGCCACAATCAGACAAAAAGACAATCTCCTTGAGATGTCTGAAAAAAGTTGAGGCAATATCGATTACGAAGCCGACATGGGCTTCAACATTGAGCACATCGAAAATCGAAAAAACTTGCTGATTGTTTCCAGGGTAACAGAAGGCATCATTGTTGGACCTCCAACTTGAAATAGTTTTTTATATCCTGAAAGATTTACATTTTGAGATGTTAGTTTTTGATACGGCAGAATAGTGTTTTAACGTGTCAGAATGGGGCTTTTTATGGTGCACGTACTAATGTTTAATAGTACAACCTCTTTTGTTTTATATACATTGATTTTAGCTACGTTATGTTTTAAATAAAATCGGTCAATGTCATGTTTTGATAGCCTTTTTGACGGCAATGGGGTGGGACTGTATTGGACATTTTGACACTTTGGATAATCCTTCGGACAACATTTATAGAATTCCTTTGGTTACCAAGAAGGTATTGGGGATGATGAAAGATGAGAATAATGGGCAACTTATGTCAGATTTTATTGGATTACGATTAACATGTATGCAACAAAGATTTATGAGACGACAGAAGAGGAGGCTGAACTCACACGATTAATGGAAGAAGGTGAATTGATCACTTGCTATCCAAAACTTTGGCGTTACTAAGAATATAAAGGGAGTTAAAAAATCAGTGTTAAAGAGCAGAATCACGTTTGAGGATTTTGTCAGCTGCATAGAAGATCTAAAAAAATATATATAACGCAGAACTTAATTTAGTCTGCCAAGCATCAAGTTCAAATCGTCGTTCAGGAGAACATTGCTTAAGTCCAGAGGATGACAAACGCCACTTAATTTCCGCTTCATATACAACTCCACCAATTGGGCATTACTCGATAATGGACACCGAACAAACTGCTATATAAAATATTTATTACAAATATTAATATAAACAAATCATATTACTATTATGTAAACATTGTTTAATAAATTTTTTTTATATTGTGACTCAATATTTCGCAGGTATACGTGACCTAAAACACAAACTATGTATGAAGGAGGGCTCACAAGTACAATTCTTGTCTGGAGGTAAAATACACCCCCATTCGGATCTCCGAGAGGGGGCACTTGGGGCTCGTCATCGTAAGAATTTAAAACAATAGGGACTTGGAATGTAGGGTCATTACTTAGAGTAAATAAGTTAACAAATTTATTAGTCAAAATGAGAAAAAGAAAGCTGGACGTTTTAGGTATTAGTGAGGTGAGATGGCCAGATAGTAATGACTTTTGGAAAGATCATTATAGAATAATTACAACTTCTTCAACTAATGGACAGGCAGGAGAAAGAATAGTGTTAGGTAAAAGATTAGGATGTAAAGTTAAGGAGTACCTACAATTTAGCGATAGAATAATTATGATTAGATTGAGTACGAAACTCACAGACACCGTTTTAGTACAGGTTTACATGCCAACAACTTAGTTTGAGGATGAAGAAGTAGAAAAGGTAAAGTAAAGAGAGATGGGAATTTAAAAGTTATGGGCGATTTTAATGCGTCAGTGGTAAAAGGTAGTGAGGGAAAGATGATAGGAAAATTTGGGTATGGTAGACAAAATGATAGAGAAGAAAGATTAGTTGAGTTTTGCCAGGAACGTAGATTAGTAACTGCAAACATCCTATTCGAACAACATGTTAGAAGAGGATATATCTGGAAAGCGCCAGGTGATAGGGCTAGAAACCAAATAGATTATATTTTAATTAAAGAAAAATTTAGAAACCAAGTTAAAAACTGTCGTAGTTATCCAGGGGCTGACATTTGTAGCGATCATAACTTAGTTAAAATAAAGTGTAATCTAAAATTCAAAAAATTGAGAAAGGCTAAAAGAGAATGATGAAATCTAGCTAAGCTTAATGATAGTGAGGTAAAAGAGGAATATAAAAAGTATTAGATAATAGGATCAAAGAGATTGCTATAGGAGGGAACGTAGAAAATAGTTGGAAAGAAATAAAAAGGGATGTGCATGATACAACAACACAGACTATAGGCAAGCAAAAAGTAAAAGCGAGAAAACCCTGGGTAACAAAAGAGATATTAGATTTAACAGAGAATAGAAGGAAACTTAAACCTTTCAGAGAATTGGATAGTGAAAGTAAACAAAAATATAATAGTTAGAAATAAGATAAGTATAGAAAAGTTAGAAATAATGGATGGAGGAGAATTGTAAAACAATAAAAGATGATTTCAGAGTAGGTAAGACAGAAAGGGCTTAAGGGCAGTTAAAAAGTTTTTCGGGGAAAATAGGAAAAAATATAATGGTATTAAAGATGAGAATAATGAGTTTCTAATAAATAAAGTTGAAGTTGCAGATAGATGGAAAAGATATTTAGAAGATTTATAAATAGGAGACGATATGGATGAGTTAGAAAACGACCAAGAAGAGGATGTAGAAATAGGGTTCTCAATATTAAGAGAGGAATTGGATAGAGCTGTTAGGGATCTTAAACTAAATAAAGCGCCGGGGATAGACGATATAACCGCAGAATTAATAAAATATGCAAGTCAAAAAACGTTAGACAGTCCTCCCTTTTGTAAACTTCCAATCATTTTTGAAGTCCAGTAGTGTCGAAGGTATTGTTCTAGTTAAGGGTAAACTGTGTGACGCTTCGTTACACTGCCATCTTCTTAAAGCTGTTCTGTCTCAATACATTCCGTGACCCGGACGATAGAAGTCCTTGTGGCAGAAAGGTCAGTCAGACCATATGTACAGTTTCTATATTGATGGAAGTAGCAACCAGCACTCTTTGTAGCAGGCACCGTACCGTTTTTATTATAACTACACGTCACGATTTGGACTCCAGCTTTCTGGAACAGTACCTTTAGCATATTTCATACCACCCTCCAGTCCAATCCATCGAATCCACAACAGATCTTGAGTATGGTCAACTCGTGTCTCCAAACTTGATCATCTGGCCCTCAATGTCTACTAATGCCCTCTAAAAATCCTAATAATTTGATCTACTAGAAAGCAATTGCTTATTCACCATGTATTAAATGCCACGATGTCGGTCGTTTAGCCGTATGGACTTTCTAATCTTTGGTTGTTGTCGGCGAAGTTGATCTAGACCATCAAATTTATTTTTAGCACCCGACTTTAATCTTTAATTTTTATTGGGATTACCTTAAGTTCAACGCGTACTTAAATAAACTAAAAAATAATATTGTAAAATTAAAAACACGAATCTAGTAGGAACTTAGATCCATTCAACTAGCTACTCTTGAAAAAGTGTTACAAGTATTTCAGCACTGACTTGCTTATGTCAAAAAGGGGAAGCATTCCAATTTGAACATCCTACATGATTAATTTCTGTTAAATTAGTTGTTTTATTGTATTTCAAATATTTACACAACTTTGATTACTGAAATATCTAACACCTCTCTTTCCTACCTTAGACATGAACTCTAAAATTAATACTTCTAAGACCACAGTGTTACATTTTGTCATTTTTGAAATTCCATCAAAATTCGATAAAATAAGTCGATATCTTTATTTTAAAAAAGTCGTGACAACATTATATCTATTATGACAAAAATTTTGGTAAGTAGGAATACGGCAGTCGAACGACCTCAAGTAAAGATGGAAAGCCCGACAAGATGGATCAACAACTTGAGAGCCAATGCTTTACTATAAACAGGCGCAGTTTGAAGATCAGTCGCGATAACAATAATTAAATAGTCTACTAATAACGCTGATATCGAAATGTTACCATATAATGATCCTAGTTACCCAAAGTCGGTTGACAATTAAATTCCCCGAAACCTTATATTATGAAAGCCATTTCCACGTTTTTGCATCACTGTTCACACTATTCCCGTCCACCTCTAAACCCACGTTACAAGTCTTCGTGATTGCTAAACCGCGATCTTGATTTCTCCAATCATACTTTCCAATTGCAATTAACCATGTGGCTACCCGAACGATCAAACTTTCACATTCTCACTAAAATAACCAAAAACATGTTAATTTGGCACCTAGAAAATTTCATTCCAAACAGCTTGTAAAGTATTAAATGGAACAACTATTGTTACATGCCGAAAATCGGCCGTAAACATTTCCGATTTTAGTTTTAATTTGCAAGTAAATGCGAGCCAATAATTTGAAAGACTTGTGCGTGCATTTCCGTCCCTTTTGATAGTCGCGTCGGCGCTCGAGATTGCGCAGACGCAGTGTGAAAAGAAAGTGGTGATTTTCCGTCACGTCGGGACTAGTCAGCCAGACTTTGAACTGAGTGGTTATCTCTGTGTTTTTCTTCTCTTTTAGATTATGTAGGTTCCTTTGCCTTATCTCTGCCCTGTATCGTCCCTCACCCTATTCCTGTGTTCCGCTACAGAAGAGAAAGAACAAATTTTAAATTTGGATTTATCCGGGAGCAAAAGGACTATCCACGCCCACAGTGCTCAACGACGCCCAGCTGCCGCCAAAATAGCCGTAATGCTGTGAGGAGTCCTACAGTTTACGTAAGCGCGGTGCGAGCGCTTGGGCACACAGACTTAATTTAGTAAAGCCAATACAAAGGGTGAATAGCACACAAAGAGGTCTATTGCTCCGACTAACTGGAGCATATAGAACAACATCACATGATGCCCTTTATGTTATCTTGGGGACGATGCCATTAGACTTAAGAATACGACAATTAGCAGCCAACTATTGGCTAAAAAGAAAAGACGTACAGAAAGTTAAAAAGATCCTGAAAATAGACCAAGAATTAACAGAAAAAGATCAAATTAAAGAAACAATAATGAACATTTGGCAAGAAAGGTGGGATACTACAGAAACTGGAAGAAGAACATATTCCCTTATGCCTAGCATAAGGAAAGACTGAAAAACACGCATCTAACACCATCTCAAGGCTTGATTCATTTTATGACCGGACATGGACCATATAATACATACAAGAAACGATTTAAATTGGAAGATACAGATATATGTTCGTGTGGTGAAATTGGTTCACCAGAACATATAATCTTTCACTGTCCAGAATTAGAAAATGATTTGATTAGAGAAAGAGACATACTTAAAAATACACATATAAAAGATATGCTATACAACGAAAATATCTTTCATTATTTTAATTTGATAACAAATAAGGCAACTATAATAATACATAAAAAGTACACTGAGGAGGCAAATGTTTAATAGTGCGAAAAGAACAACCCGCGTAACAAAGACTACACTCCAGGAATAATATTCCTGGAGATCAAAAACACTTAAGTGAATTTAAATTTCAAACTTTTAAAGTGAATAGACAATAAACATACTGATTTATCAGTATGTTGACGTAGGTTAGAAAATAACACAAGGTGATGGACTAATTTAGTAGATTAAGGACTACACTAACGACTAACATTAATAAAATTATCTAACAATTAAGTGGCAAACTAACAAAGTAGTAATCGTATTAATCTAACCTGTAGAATAATAACAAAATTGTATGTAAATAAAATGTCAATAATTTAAGTAATCATAAGCATGAAATGTATGTAAATAACTAATGTAGTAATTCATAAGCATAGTTAATCAGAGCCGATTAAATATGCATGAAAGTAGAAATTATAGCAAAAACCTAAAGTATAAATAATTAATAGTTTTGAAGCTTTTCCAAAGCATGTTGATTAAGCAAAGTAGACAAATTTGTTTTTGAAGTTAATTCCAAGAATAAATGCATGTAAAGTAGAAGTAGAAGTAGAGATAAAAGTAGAGTAGAGGAACATCTAACCTTTTGGTAAGAGAGAAAGAGACGATATAACAAGTACACTTATAAAAACACACAATGTAGCAAATACAAAAAGCGGCACCTGCACGCTTGCGTGCAGGTGTCACAGAAATAATAATAATAAAAATACAAAACACACTCAACACACAACACAAAACACACACACACATACAAACACACAAACACACAAACACCAACGTAGCAAATACACAACACCGGTGCACTCGCATGTCCTTAGGACCACTACGAGTGCACCAAAGCACTTCGGTGCTACACAAACAAATAACACATACAAACACAACAAAAGATCAAATTCATGGCATACACAAAACGATGGCCTCATGAGTCCTGAAAGGGACCTATGAGAGTCATCAACACGTAGTCAATACCGAGGGTCGCGATTTCCGGCTGCCGATGGTCGCACCCGAGAGAAGGGACTAACACAACACTTACCAACATAACACAAACAACGTAGCAAATACACATTGGTGGCACACGCCTATCTCCTCGGAGATATGTGTGTGTCATCACACAATTCCTGTCCGGCGACTCGGAGCCGCGATTTCCGGCTGCCGATAGTCGCACTTCGGGAAACCGGACGGGAAACACATCTTTACACACTACACTACAACAAATTCCATGAATTGCATTTTAATGAGTTTTCTCATTAAAAACTCATTAGCACTGATTGCTTTTTAATGAGTTTTCTCAGTAAAATCCCATTAGCACAAATTGATTTTTAATTAAAAACCAAGTGTGGACCTAGGTTAGATAAAAGGAAAAATTGATAGGAAACTTATTAAAAAGCAATTAGTGCTAATGAGTTTTTAATTAGAAAACTCATTAAAAAGCAATTAGTGCTATCAACTTAATTCCACTGTTTCTCGGTTCAATCAGATATGGTACTACTCTAATGATAAAACTTAGTCATGGCATCCATTTAAAGTTTCAAAGACAATTTATTTAAAATTGGTGTTGCGTATAACTTTTGTGATATTGCAATAATATTAAACTATTTCTTTATGTGCATAATCGGATCTAAGTCTGGTTGTGGGGGTGTATTAATGGCAAAGTTCCTTGAATTTATCTCCATCAGAATAGGGCGAAATTGCTCCATAGGGTGAAATTGTCCCATAGGGTGAAAGTGTCTCCCTCCGACCTAGGTCGGATAGCAAAACTATTCCTAATCAAGAGAATGTGACGGTGTCCAACATATGTCCTGTCATCATAACGGCATTTAATGTAGTATGCGAAGCTATTAGGGGTATGGTCATGCACATTATTAGTGAATGAAGTTGAGGTGTCTGGAACAACAGAGCGAATACATTCGGCATTTTTGTAACTACTTTAGATTTTGAATATTTTGGGACTTGGTAAAATTTTTAGTAGTTCTGATTTAGAAAAATTTTAACATAAAACTGGAAATTTTATACCAAGGCCTCTATCTCGTAATGTGTCCGTACGCACCCCTGTCCATGCGCACCCCTGCGCATGCGCACCCATGCCCATGCGCACCCCTGCGCGCGCGTATTCTTTTCCCATGCGCACCCTAGCGCGTGCGCACCCTTGTCCATGCGCACTCCTGCGTGTGCGCGCCCCTACCCATACGCACTCCTACGCGTGCGCACCCTTACCCGTGCGCACCACAGCGTGTGCGCATCCCTAGCCATGCGCACCCCTTCACGTGCACACCCCTGCCCATGCGCATTCTTGTAATGCTGGTATATAAGGGGGTATTATTTTCAATTTGATTCGGTTTAAACTTATATATGAAAAATGTACGTCAAGGAATCTTTAGAGAAAGCAATTAGTAAAATACAAAAAGGTATAAGTGTTAACTCTGCAAGTAGGTTATATAGTATATCTAGAAGAACGTTAAGCAAATATGTTAAAAGGTTGCAGAACGTGAAGAAATTACATAATTTCAACGATGCATCCAGAGATGTTATACCAGAAGTTAAAATACCTGTGCAGAATTATGATAACTTTGCTATTGCTAGTGCAAAAGAGGATGGTTAACATGGAATTTTGTTCCCGTCTAACATACGAGCTGTATTCGCGGGACCAACGAGTTGTTGGAAGACCAACGCTTTAATATCTCTGATCTTGCACGAGAACGGTCTTAGATTCCAAAATGTATATGTATTTTCGAAGAGTTTATATCAACCGAAATATGAATTGTTAAGAAACGTTTTTACACCATTAAAAGAAGAAATTGGGTACCATGAGTTTGAAAATTACGATGATTTGACGAACCCGGAGATACCAAAGAAGATTCAATTATGGTTTTCGATGATATACCTGCAAACGAGCAAAGTAAAATCACTCAGTTTTTCTCGTTCGGTCGACATAAAGCAATAGATTCGTTCTATCTATGTCAAACTTACGTTAGTGCCTTAAAACATAGACTCAGAGATAACGCCAATGTAATCGCATTATGCAAACAGGATGAAACCAATCTCAGACATATTTTTGTATTTAATTTTTAATAAAATATTATGTAAGGAATTGTTTTTTTTATTTATCTTAGCTAAAAGCCTATCTTTAAAATTTGAAAGAAAAATATATATATATATATATATATATATATATATGTGTGTAAAACAGGGCATTACTTTGAAAAATTAATACCGGTTAATGTGAATCTATACGAGTCTTAGATGTTATAAAATACAACCAGAAACAATAATTGGTGTTTGCAAATAAATTCAGTTCTATTTTAATAAAAAAAAATGTAAACTTACCTTAAATCTTCACAAAAAGTCACTATACGAAACGATTGTTTAAAATTTCGATGTACTTTAACACAAAAGCGTGCAAAACTAATAGAATTCTACTAATCAGACTGGGTTATATACGGTTTGAAAACCGTTAATTATATTACTAAATGACGTTTGTATTTTCCCCAATCGAGGCCAATATAGAACGCTCATTGTATAATTATTAAACCCTCCAGCAATGATGCGTTGATTTTAATGGGTGGTATTGAGCATATCTATTGTATTTTTCAAATCACATAGCTGCTAATTAATAAAAAGAAAGGCTACTTTCACTTTACGTCACATAATTGTAAAGCAATTAGTTTGTCCTCGTCTACGTATTTTCCAACTATTTAGCATTGAGCATATCTATTGTATTTTTCAAATCATATAGCCGCTAATTAATAAAAAAGAAAGGCTACTTTCACTATACGTCACATAATTGTAAAGCAATTAGTTTGTAAAATGAATGTATTTTCCAACTATTTAGCATTGTGCATGTAATTATGTTAAAACCAGAAAAATTTTAAAAGTCATGGGTTTTTGCGATATTCTGAAAACAGCACATTACAGTTTAAAAAAATAATTCTAAATATTATACACTTATGGTGTAACGTATTTTTTTTCTAGTTACACCTAGCCTAATAAATTAATAATAAAACAAATAAATTTTAAAGTATTTAATTCGTAAATATTCAGCCAATAAAAATTAAAGTATAATGTTCATAATAACACATGGATTCTAGAAGATATATATTCTAAAGCTTGTTACCAAGCGCTGTCAAGTTGATAACCGGCACTTTGGTCTCCAACGTCCTAGAGTCAAGCCGCTTTTTGTAGACGAGAGATAAAGTCAAGATGATGACCCGTCAGAAACACGAGGCATCTAATCGAGTGAAGAAGAAAACTTGAGCTGAGAAAATGGATTGATAATATACATCATTTTAATACAGTTGGTATAGAATAATAAAATATATTAGACTAACACTTACTCACTTTAGTGCAATATCATATGGACAGGTTTACAGCAACGGTTTTCAATGTAAATTATAATAATTTTCCGTCACAGTAATTAATGGTAAACAGCTATGGTTTCGTCCTTTTATCTAACTACGCAGTATGGAAATGGTTGATGTTACAAAGAACCTTGACACTTCAATCTAACTGATGACTAATACGATGAAATAAATACAACAGCTGAGGTCGTGATTTTCCACCTGCAGTTCTTTTGTCTACACGTGAGTGTTTGAAGCTATAGTAAATTATTATGAAATTTTCTACGTTAATTATTAGAGTAACAGAAAATATAAAGTACTTTCTTAAAGTTTGTAAAACAACGTATAAATATCTAGGTTGTCAGTCACTAGTACAAGCACACAATGTGTTGAGATATTCAGAATCTAAACGCCAGACGCAGTCTTGGTTTAATTTTATATTTTGTTTAATTGAAAAACATGCACGTCATGTAAAAGTCTTTTATTGATACTGAAATTCACGTATATTCTTTTAGTAGATTACCGTTAAAATTGAGTAGTTACATTTTAAGGTCGTTATTGTCCTGACGATCGAATTTTTTTGTGAATGGTCAAGGAAGCGCTTCTATGATTATAGTAAAATAAAATCCTGTGTTAGGAACTAATAAATTATGACATATTTGCTTAAACTAAATTTTATAGAAACGATTAATTTATACGTATTTATTCTGAAGGTTAAATTATACAAAATTCTTTTTTATAAAATTAATGACAAAATAGTAAACATATGTATTGCAGTCGCATGTATATAGTCAGATTTCCATATGAATAGAATTCCTTTTGTTTTTCATAAAGTCGTTTTTATTATTCAATATTTAAAATATGAAAAAGTAAACTAGAGCAAATCCTCCTTAAGAAAAACAGATAGAGAGAAGAAAATAAATGCCTTTAGTATTTCATAGATGTTTAAATTCTCTTATTATATTTTTGGGCATATGCTTTTAAGAACACAAATGGTGTCCATGTGGTGTTTTGTTTGTTCACAGGTACAGCTGAGACAACTGTTTAACAACTGGTGGTTGATGTTTTGGTAAGTGTGTGATAAAGAGTGAAATTCAAGTTTTATGGCTAAGATAGTGGTGTTAACATAAGGTTTCCGCATTTCCTTATACAAACACAGTTAAATTTTGTTGGCACTTGTATTAAAAAATACGGTGGCGCCTATTAAAACTATTTTGGTCAGTTATCCACCCATGACCCATGCTCATGATCTACCCAGAGCTAACACTCTACTAGCCGTTTAACCCTTAAGAGTTTTCTTTGTCTCTAGCCGTTTTCCATCCGACATTACCCTGGGCTTGAGTTTAAAGAAGAAATACTCGACCTAGTGATATCAGATTAAAATAGAGAGCTTTAGTATATAGCTGATAGTCACCAGGATAAATTTACAAAAATTTTATTATAATTACAATGGCTTATAAAGAACTCATTTTTAAAATCCTTGCGGTTTTAGATTTTCTCGAATAATGGTTGTTTAAAGCATATGTTATAGATGAGCAAAACAATTTAACGAGGTTTGAGACTTTAAAGGAGTAACTTTGTAAGGGATGGTCCGATTTTAAATCTGTTTTGCAGATTCGGATTCTACGTAAAATTCTAGACTAATTTAATGTATCGCATGTATAAAAAAATTTATAAGGACGACCATAATATCGCTATCGACAAAAAATCTTAAAATTAGGGTAGCTCTCTAGGGAATGATGCTATCTCAAAAATTCTTAGAGATTCTGGTAGCTGAGAAAAATCTAATATTAATTGATACCAAACAAGATAGGTTTATCTCGAAAGATTCAATGGCTAGCCGAAGAAAACTATTTGGTTCAGATGAGTGTGGAAATGAGGGATTCTCCTCATTTCCGCATTATGGAAATTTACATGTAAATGTGTGTGGAAATGAGGGATTCTCCTCATTTCCACCAAACTATCACTCATCTCCACATTTGCTCCTTATGGGAATTTACATGTAAATTTGGGAGCAAATTTGGGTTTTGGGAGCAAATGTGAGCCCAGTATTGCTATATTTACCCTACTTAGAAGGATAGATAAGGAACCTTGTATGTGGAAACAATTAAAGGTCAGGAGAGATCGAATGATAGGGCACCAGTTAAGACATGAAGGACTATTTAGTAAAGTCTTAGATTAGAGACTACCAAATAAAAATACAGTAAAAAGACCTAGACAAAGCTATATTAATCAAATTATTAGAGATTTAGGTTGTGAACGTTATGTAGATTTTTTTAGACTATCTAAGAATAGAAATGAATTTAAAGCTGCGTCAAACCGACCTAAAGTAAGTTCGAAAACAAAACAAAAAAAAATAAATAAATAAAAATCAGTAAACTAAATGTCACCATGACATAACTCACAATTAGTTAGCGGTCTGGCATTTTGGCAGGGATTTGCTGCTTAAGCCTTACCACAACACATAATTTAATACTTTTTCTTTTTTGGAGGGGATAACCTGGTAATATTTCATTTCCTCATAAATGGGGATCATGTAAACATGTTAGAGTTCTTTAACAACCATCAGGTTGCTAATATCTATGTAGAACTAGGTAGATTAGAAAAAGATAGAAGAGTATAGGAACACCTAGACCAAGCTATATTAGTCAAATTATTAGAAATTTAGGTTGTAAAAGGTAGGTAAAACTTTTTAGATTAGCACAGAATAGAAAAGAAGTTAGAGCTGCCTTAAACGGACCTTAAGTAAGGTCGAAAACAAAATGATGACTCATTTCTATTTTCATGTTCAATCACTGACCCGAGAAAAAAACGACATCTTAAAATTTATGTTATCATTAGTAAAGGTCTCTAAATGAAATTTACATGGGAAAAATGAATGATCTGCTCCTTATGGGAATTCCTATAGTTGGTCAAAAAATTACAAAATGAACCTTAGACTTTCTTATGAAAAAATACAAGTAAAAATGGTTGATTTTGCGCTCGTACGAAGGTACGTATTCTACTAGCAGGATTGTATTCTGCAAAATTGTGAATACGAAATGTTGAATTAACCTTGGGATTGAATCAAATTAGAAAATTATGAGCTTGTTGTTTTCCAAATGGGGCCAAGGACTATTAAAAATTAAGGATCGACCTAATGCTGTAATAAATGAGTAGACGGATTTTTTCAAATTTTTTTTCTAATTTGTTGCAACCGGCAAATTTTCCCTTAAAAATTGTTACACTATTTTCTAAAAACAAAATAGTTAAAATATTATTCTCAATTAAGATTAATTATTTGTGAAACATACTATACAGAGCTCGTGCATATTTATTCTGTACGTCGAATTTTACAAATTTTTCACTTCGCAACGCAATGCGTTACTACGAAGGCGTAAAAGGAACACAAAAAATCGCTCTACTTATTTTAGTTAAATTTCGACTTTGATGTCGAAATTTAGTTAAATTTTGACTTCAATGTCCAAATTTAGTTTGTTACGTATAATTTCAACGTAATTAATAATAAATATTCTTTGGAATAATTTATCGAGTTAAATCCAATTTGCTTGGAAACATAGAGTTTATTATGCGATAATTTAAATCATTTACATCCTGTGTACAATAAATACGCTTTCTACAAATTTTCAGGTTGAGCTTATTTAGTTTGAAACAACAAATTTATGCTACAATTAAAGAAGTCAATGTCCTGTTTTAAGTATTTTGTTATACCTTGCGATAGCATATCATTACTTTCTCTGTAGTTTTATTCTATACCTTCGTCGAAGTAGTATATTGAACTATTCCGATGTAAACCGGGTTTTCCAGTCAGTTGCGCTACGATAAGCGCGGATGCTTGTTTTTCGAATTAGTGTTACTTTGAATTCATTTTAAAATTGGTTTCTGTAGCTTGTGCGGTGATGCACTTGAAAAAAAAATTACTCGCTCTGTTATTTCAAAAGCAATGCACGTTGTTGTTTGTTGTTCTACAAGTAAGCGATGGTTTACGTGTAAGTAAGTTTTTTCGCGTTTACTCTTTCTAATCCGATTTTCGTTTTAGCTTTGTTACCTGGGTGACAAATAAGTCCTTTGGGTGTGTAAGCCAGACTGTTCGTTGCCATGGGGCAGCTTTTTCTTTCTTTGTGGTGACTCACTACTGAAATTACGATGACCGCTACGTCGCTGTGTCGACTCAATGCTCCACGGTAGGCAAGTTAGGTACCCGGGCCCCCACAGATACGCGACTTGTTTTCTTTTGTATGCACCAATGGAACATTCTTTATCGACGTTGGGTGCAGAGTAACGTAAGCCTATAGGACTTTTCTTTGTTGCTACGTTCGTGATTCTCGCTCTACAGGTGCTTCGGGTTATACTTCGGTAGTTATTAGTACAACGTTGCTGGTATTTAATGCGTAAATTTAACACTTATAATATTGAGAGAATCAGCCTTCACTATTTTTAATTTTAACATGTTGCTATTGATATTGAGAAAACCTACATTTAAAATTTGTTATCACTATTGTTATTGTGAAACCTTTGAACATTAATTTTTTGGTTACCTGTTAGCCGCGAAATGCGCACTTCGAAGATTCACTATCAAATTTGACATTTACAACATATATAAAATATAATATTTTTTATTTATCGATGTGAATTAAGAATTTTTTTTTTTGCTTTTATTTATGTTTAGTTGTTAATAGATAAGCGTGGGCGATGTGATTTAATTTTTTTGTGAGCTTAATTTTTTAATATTTAGGTAAATCCCCCACTCTCCACGTTTGATAGCTAGCCTGGTACTTACTTCTCTTCCGGCTACGTCATTGCATGTAGCATAAATTATTGGCGCCTAACGTGGGTTGTTACTACTAGGGTCATATAGAATCCCCCAGCAAAATTAAACCGTCGGTGTAGCAAAGAAAAAGAGAAAGGAGAAAAACAAAAGTAATGAAGCGGCAGGACTGAACTACAAAAACAAAAAAAGAAACCCAAACAATCAAAAAGAACATTCGCTTAAAAGAAATTAAAATAGATTTTGTTTCTAAATAAAAACAACTAAAGAAAACACTCAAAAAAAAACCAAAAAACAAGTAAAAAAGATTTTCATCCGGCTCGACGGACTAAGGAACCGGATAAATCCAAAAATGAAAAAGGCATAGAAAAAGAAAAAGGACAAAGATGGAATGGCATCGACACTACAAGGTCGTCAGAGGACGGATGTATCTCAAAAAGAAACAGGATAGGTTATTAACTTTAAAAGAAGAACCGGAACGAGGCAGGGAACCAACAGTGCAAACCAAAATGATAATGGTGTCAAGCCTTAAGTAAAAAAAAGAAATGACAAGGGAGAACGAGAGGAAGAGAAGAATGGCGCTGGTAAAAGGAAACGATGTACTGCACACTGTGGTAGCCAAAACCGAAGGACCAAAGAAAAGAAAAGCTAACTAGTCCTAAAGTCGACTAAGTCGTGGTTTCAGAAGAACGAAAAACAGACTAGAAAGCACCTACCACAGGAGTGGATGGACGAAACACAACCGGACTAAGAACCGACAGCAAAGAAGACCAGCAAAAGGATAGGGAAAGATAGGGAAAGAAAAGGAAAGGAAAAGAAAAAAAACAAAAAGAATAATACCAACACCAAGTATAAAACCAACAAAAAAAACCCTCAGAATCGTATAAAAGAAAATAAAACAGAATCCCAGTGTAGTTATGTATGAGTACTTGTGTGCGTGTCTGTACGTGTGTGTGTGTGTGGTTGTGTAAGAAGTGTCTGTGTATGTGTTGTGCGTGTATAAAGTTTGCGTGTGTGTATGTGTTGTACCGCTGTAGTCGCCTCTTACGACAAGCAGGTTGTACCATGGGGCAATTCTATTCCCGGACTCACACGGGAGCAGGGAGTACAAGGAGAAAACGAAAAAAAGGAGAACCAAGTAGGACTGTGGTTATGAAATGTATGTGTGTATGTGTGTGTATATAAAGTGTGTGGGTATGGATTAGACGTATATAAAGTGTGTGTGTGTGTGAGTGTGTGTGTGTGTGTGCATGTGTGCTGGACCGCTGTAGTCGCCTCTTACGACAGGCAGGTCGTACCGTGGGATTATTCTATTCCCGGACCCACACGGGTGAAAGAAAAAAGGAAAGCAAACGAAAGAAACCCAGCAAAACCGGGAAGTAAACCGAAATCACTATATTTAAAAATCATGTCTGAAGGAGAGCAAAGTCGTCATAATTTGGGGCGCGAGGACTAAATATTGAGCTTAAGGCGTTTACGTCGCCAGCAGGGAAACAAAACAAGATCACGGACATCAGGATTTCGTCGACCAAACATCTTTAGGTTCTGAATCAATATATACAAATTTCTGCCTATTTGGGGCAGTTTTCTGCGAACCAAAGATAGCAGGGGGTGTAGGAGTTGTAGCACGCGGTATAGGAGGTGACGAGGGTACTTTAGGGACTCGAAATGAGTTAAGGAAGAAAGTTGTTTGTTGTTAGAATTGGAGGTAAGAAAGTCAACGGTAGAAAAAGAAACAGGAGTGGCTGTAAGAGAATAAACCTGACGAAAAGAAACCCAAGCGAAACACACTTCAGTTACGTTAAAGAAAGGGACAGAAACAGATAAAATTTTATTGACATTCTGTGTAGGACTAGAAGTATTACAGTTAAGAAAGAGAATAGCATTGGCTATGGATGTATCTACCTTAGGAAAATTAGCAGAATTTGTAATTTAATATTTACCTACCGCGTGAGGGTATCCAATTAACAATAAATAATAAATGGCAGGACCTCTAGCACTATCGTACCCTCACGTTTCAAGACATTGCCTCGCAAGCTGCAGCAGTCGGTGAGAGGAGGGGTTCATTAAATAAACACACTAAGACGAAATTCCGATTGTTTTATTAAATGGGCTACTAACTAAAACTTCACCTAATTACATATGCATAGAAAAATATACAGTAATTAACATTATTTACAATAGGGCGCCACCATGGGAATTAAACGGCCCATAGACCAATCGCGGTAATAGCTCTCGTCGCACTTTGTTCGTGGGCGATGAACCAAGATTGCAGGACAGAAAATAAATCACTTCACAGGGGCTAATCTTTTAAAGTCTCCGGCTAGCACAAACACAACTTAACTAAACAAAACTAAAATCCTTATTTTATGAATATTAATAACAGTTCTGGGTGAAACCACCCCCAATACAATAATTAATTAATTCTACCGTAGTCTACTTAACTTGCATATGGCGACGACCCTCCTTTAACCACGGGGTCATCAACACCAGGAAAAATACGACCTTCTCAAGGGTCAAATAGTACAGTAACGTGACTCCTGACCTGAGCTTTGCATACTCAGGTAATCTCGTGGCTTAGTGATTAACGGCCTCTGACACCGTCGAAACACAATATAATAGGAGACCCTTCTAAAGTGATGCGGTCTCTAAAACAATAATCTAACGGATCAATTTACTTGAACTGAGCTTTAACCCGAAATTGTATTTTATGGAAGTCGACAAGTACTGTATTTAAACAAATAACTGACTTATGCTGCATAACACAGCCTTGAGTGCATGGTAATACCACATATACTAATTACTTATTCAGAGAAATAACTAACTTAGAACATAACGGCACGCACTTGAATTCAGAGAAATAAAACACTTCACTCAATCGTGCAAATACCCGCCAGTTTTAAACTCTAACGCGTCTGGAAATAAACAACAATCCCCATTACACCCGGCTGGCATCCTTATATACATTTAAGTTAATTAAAAAATAACCCCTTGCCTAGCTCTCATACTCGACTTAGGATACGCCGGTCGTAAATCTTTAAGATTAATTAAACTGCCAATTGCACTAAGATAGCCACACAAGTAGATCTCGGGACTAATTTTTAGTTGAGTACTCCGCTAATTGAAAAATTCCTTCCGACCACCCAGACATAAATAGGGGCCTAGAACATGATTGACATCTAATCATAGAAAAATTAATTAACTCTTGGATTATATCTTCCTGGAACTTCGCTAGGACGCTACTTGGGTAATCTTGCAGCCGTTTACAATTGCAGACATATTTATGCTACAAGACCTTCATTCTAATAATTAGAATGCTAAAATTATACTAAAAAATAACTGTTTTTAGAAATAATAGAACTATTAGAGCGTCATAAAACAGTATGTGACAAATTAGGTAGAAGTTCGTCAGCATTAAATAACAGAACATCAGCTAGGATGCCACCAACCTTAGTTAAAAAAACAGAAGTAAGTAGCATTTAGTCAGCATTCCGTTTCGTCATGTTTTCGTTTGTTGCGTTCTTTTTCTACCACACCAAATAATTTATGCTACGCTCAATGACGTAGCCGGAAGAAAAGTAAGTACCAGGTTAGCTATCAAACGCGGAGAGTGGGAGGGATTTACCTAAATACCAAAAAACTTAAGCCCACAAAAAATTAAAGCACATCGCCCACACTTAACTATTAACAACTAAATATAAATAAAAGCAAAAAAAAAAATTTTAATTTGCATAGAGAAATAAAAAATATTAAATTTTAGTGATGTTGTAAATGTCAAATTTGATAGTGGATCCTCGAAGTGCGTATTTTGCGGCTAACAGACAATAAAATTCATTGAACCAAAAAATTAATTTTTAAAGTTTTCGCAATAACAATAGTGATAGCAAATTTTAAATGTAGGTTTTCTCAATATCGATAGTAACATGTTAAAATTAAAAATAGTGATCGCTGATTCCCTCAATATTATAGGTGTTAAATTTACGCATTAAATACCAGCAACGTTGTATTTATAACTACCAAAGTATAACCCAAAGCCCCTGTAGAGCGAGAATCACGAACGTAGCAACAAACAAAAGTCCTATAGGATCACGTTTCTCATCCTGTGACTACAACCAACGTTAGTAAGGAGTGTTCCATTGGCGCATACCAAAGAAAACAAGTCACATACCTGTGGGGGTCCGGGTACCAATCTTTCCTACCGTAGAGGGTTGAGTCGACACAGCAACGTAACGGTCATCGTAATTTCAGAAGTGAGTCACCACAAAAAAAGAAAAAGCTGCCCCTTGGCGACGAACAGTCTGGCCTACACACCGAAAGGACCCATCAACGCACAAGCCACAGAGACAAATTTTAAAATAAGTTCAAAGTATCACGAATTTGAAAAGCAAGGATCCGCGCTTATCGTAGCGCGACTGACTGGAGAACCCGGGTTATATTGAAATAGTTTAATATACTATTTCGAAGAAGGTTTAGAATGAATCTATAGAGAAATTAATGTTATGCTATTGCAAGGTATAACGAGATACTTTAAACAGGACATTGACTTATTTAATTGTAGTATAAATTTGTTGTTTCAAACTAAATAAGCTCAACCTGAAAAATTTGTGGAAAGCGTATTTATTGTACACAAGATGTAAATGATTTAATTTATCGCATAATAAACTTTGTTTCCAAGCAAATCGGATTTAACTCGATAAATTATTCTAAAGCATGTTTATTATTAATTACGTTGGAAATAAACGAAACAAGTTAAATTTCGACTGCGATCTCGAAATACCAACATGAATAAACTTTTGACTATAAGTTAAAAATCCAGCAAAATTTCGAGATAGAAGTCGAAATTTAAATAAATGTAGATTTCAATCTCGAAATTTAATAAATTTCGAGATCGAAGTGGAAATTTAACTAAACTTCGACATCGAAATGGAAATTTAACTAAATTTCGGGATCGAAGTCGCAATTTAATAAATTTCGAGATCGAAGTCAAAATTTAACTAAATTTCGAGATCGAAGTCGAAATTGAAGTAAATTTGAGATTGAAGTCGATATTTAACTAAATTTCGATATTGCAGTCGAAATTTAACTAAATTTCGACATCGAAGTCGAAATTTAACTAAAATAAGTTGGCGATTTTTGTGGACCCTTTACGCCTTCGTACGTTACAAACTTTAAATTATACGTGTGTACATCTTGTCAATTTTTTAAGGTATGCGAGTTATGTGATCCCTCATTTGTTATACCTATGAAACTAATAAAGTTATTAGAAAATATTAAGAAAATGCAACAATGTAATTAAAAGACAATTTGTTACAATTTATTTCAGTTATAAACGTTCTCATGTGAACACAAGGATAAGTGACACTGCAGATGTCAGGTCACAGACGGTCGTAGGAAGTCACGTACCGACATTACGCAGAATAAGCCTGCAACATTGTAATTATGAATAGCTTTTAAGATAGCAACTAAGTATTATGAATAGAATCAAGTGTAAGCGGACATTAGGTCCGCAGGTTCCCACAGAATTGTAAAGAGGTAGGGAGATTATAAAAAGACCGGGAGCTCCACTCCCAGTCAGTTCATCAACGTTCAGTTTTCACATTGCAGTCCGTCGGTAACTCACTTGTACAATTAAGTATTAACTATTTCGACTTAGAATAAATTAATTTAATAATGTAAAATTTCATGTTCAAATCGGTTTAAACAAATAAATGTGTTAAGGACCAAAGAAGTCTTTTTAAAAAGGATTGCTCGAAGCCACAAACCTTAACTGGCGCAGCCGTACGGATGTCAAAAAGGCACTAGCGAATCCAACTTCGAGGAACTGGTGGTCCAGGAATTTCAATTCCGAATGTAGCAGAACAAAACAAAAGTTGGAGGAGAAACACGCATCGTTCAAGTCCAACAGTTGAAGGAGAAACAATTATAGTTCGAATTCAACAAAAGAAAAATTGGAGGCGATACAAGCATAGATCAAATCCAAGAAACCAAAAAGAAAAACAGAAACAAAGAAAACATATCAATGAAAGCAACAAAGCAACTAGTGAAAGTTCATTTTCCTAAACCAATTGAAATTTATTTTATTATTAACAAAGACATTTGATATTTGCTAGTTTTATGATTTATGTATATATATTGACTATTGTTACAAATATTTTATGCCATTTTTTGAAAATAATCGACTTAGCAATTGCTAGAGATTATCTTCAAGCCTTTATTGAAATTTTATTTTTATTTTACTTGTATGTATGAGAAATTTACAAAAACTTGAGACAACAAAAAATTCTGAGACAAAGAACTGAGAAAAACTATTCTGAAAAAAAAACTAGAGACAATCAAAAAAGTCGCAAAGCGCACAAGAGACTAAATCTCGTTATAACTAACGTAAGAAAAATTCTTAGAAACAAAACCAAACCTCTAATTCAGCAACCTTAACTGTCACAAAAATTTTTAGAATTTTTGAATTAAATCTTAACTAACGCAAGCAATTTTTAGAATTTCTAATTCTACAATCTCAACTAACACAAGAAATAAAATTCTAATCCCACAATAAAAGAATTAACTGACGCATAAAAATAATTTAAATACACCAAGAATAAAAACGCGAAAGCTAAAACCACGAGCAATTAAAACCGAAATCCTTATAACAACGCAATTGATTCAAACTCGAATACCATCCAAAAATAGACCACTTGCATTCTATTATTAAAAGCCACATATTAATACAAGAAATAACGAAGAGCGATTTCAAATTGAACGTAATATCTCATCTTCAAAAGTGAATGAAAACTAACCTTGAATAAATACGCATAAAGCTAATTATAACAAGAGCTATTTAAATACATCGCGAAACCTTTCAGCATTGTGAAATTAAAGCAGCATAAAATTACGAACAGAAACTTTATTAAAGTATCAATTTAAAACTACTCAGGAAAACTATAAATAATTACGGTACTGAGAACGCATTCAAACGTGAAAATACTTTAGTAAATTAAAGACGAACAAATTGTATTGTATAAAATCACTGCGAGTACTAACTAACACCCACGGTATAATTAAAAATAACCTATAATAGAGAGGCTAAACGCAACTAAGTAACTAACAACATCCTGTAGCAGATTATAACATTGTAAGCATTGCAGACACCGTACAATTGCATAAACCAAAGAGATAATTATTACGCACCTAACTAAAATCGACATAATTAAAAATTAGAGAAGTAATAACTGACGCAAATAACGCAAAATATTCAAACCCGATAAATTACCACAAAAATCACTCAGCCTATTGAAACTTCAGAAACTAAAATTAAAAATCGGCAAATTAAAAGTAAACTCAACCAAACTAATACCAAGCGTAAAACTCATTAAATAACACCGAAAAATCACAAAATAAATCCAAATTTTTTTCAGAAAAAAAATAATTTTTTTTTACTTTTTTAAAATTACCCAAATATTACCCCAGCCAAGATGACTAATGAAATGAAACTATACCTCGAAATGATACCCCAATTTAACAGCATTGACCAATGCTTACTCCGCAACTACATTTCGGCCTCCGAAATATTTTTAAAAACCTTTTACACGCCGGGAGATAACGAAAGGAACACTTTGCTGATCCGTCTCATTATCAGTAAACTAACCGGAAGGGCACTAACATTAATAGCCAGTCGCAAAGACGTAGACCAATGGGAACAGTACAAATCAATATTAATTGCATATTTCGGCGATCAGCGTAACCTAAAATGTTTAGTAAGGGCTTTAACCAACCTAAGAATGGAACACAACCAGTCACCCTATCAATTTGGAATGAAATGCCAAGATGTAAGAAGCTTAATCTTGACAAAACTCAAAATCGAAGAAACCGACCCAAACGTAAGACTCCTATAAACGAAAATGTATGACGAGATGGCATTAGATACATATCTAAATGCACAACCCGAAAGATTTTCAGATAAAATTAGATTTCAACATCCCCAATACTTAGAAAAAGCAATGAATATGATAATTGAAGAAGAGAATGTAATGTACTATAGAAACCGACTATATAACTCCAACGCGAATAAAAGCTACACGCCAATGAAAACTATACAACCCGCAAGACAAATAAATTCACAACAAAAATTTAACCCATTCAATGCACAAACAAACCAAACGCGAACAAATAATCCACTTTTTAATAACTCAAACTTTAACAACCAATACAAACAATTCTCAAAACCAACATCTTATCCGAACTTTTCAAAACCCGCATATCAACCAACATTTAACTCGAACTTTTCAAAACCCGCATTTCAACCGATATTCAATCAAAATATAAATCAACAAAGACCAACATTCAACGCGAATCCTAACAGAAACTCACCGATGATCAACACTAATAATCCCAATAACTATTACAAACCTACACCAATGGATACCTCATCTGGTAACACCAGACCCAACACAAAAATAACGCACATAAGACCAAACCCCAATCAAAAACGCACTTTCAATTCAGAAGAGCTATTTCATCAAGAAGTAGAAGATTATGAAGATGACCAGAATAATAACAATCGACCGTGTACGAATAACGAACAAAATCAATCAAACCATTATGAACGCGAAGAACCATATGAAAATTACGAGGAGGACGACGAAGAGAACACATGTTCAAATTTTCAAATGGACCATTTTATAAACGACCTAACGTAATAAATCTAAATAATATGAATCACCTTGTATTACCCTATATTGAAATACCCCACGCTGAATTTAAATTACTAATCGATACCAGATCTTCAAAAACATTAATAAGCCCGCGAACAGTAAAAAAACATTATCTAAACTATGTAGAAAGAGAACCCTTCAAAATTAAAACCGCCCATCAAACAACCCTACACCAATTCGTAGCAAACATACCTTTACCAAAAACCTTTAACGTAAAGATGAAACATAAATTCTGCATATTTGAATTCAATCACAAATATGATGGACTATTAGGAATGGACCCTCTAAGAAAATTAGGAGCCAACATAGAAATCAAAAACCGATTATTAAGAACCAAATATGGACGAATCCCCATCAAATTTCAAAACACCCAAATTGACGAAAAATATACATTAGAACCCCGAACAGAAAAAAAATAAGAATCCCCGTAAATTCAAATAATAACTTAGGAATAATAAACCACATAACCTTTCAACAAGGAGTAGAAACCCCAACCGCATTAGTAAAAATCAAAGATAAGTACGCCACAACAACAATATTAAACTCAAATGACTACCCCGTAGAACTATCCTTAACAAACCCGATTAACGTAGAAGAATTAAATTTTAACGAAATGGAAATAGAGGAAAACTTAAACGAAAATTACAACCCTGCAGAAAACGACGAAATGTTAAGACAAAATTTAAATAATATCCGATTTAACCGCGACATAAATCACGAGGAACAAAAAGCGATACAAAAATTATGTTACGAGTACCGCGACATATTCCATTGCAAAGGAATACCCCTAACGTTTACAAATACAGTTAAACACAACATTGAGCTAACGGATAACAAACCTATATTCACCAAAGCATACAGATTACCCCAGGCAAGTCAGGAAGAAGCTGACAGACAAGTAGCCGATCTATTAAATCAAGATATAATACAACACTCCAATTCACCATGGAGCAGCCCCGTACTAATAGTACCAAAGAAACTAGACGCATCAGGAAAACAGAAATACCGAATGGTAATAGATTACCGCAAACTAAATGAAAAAACGGTAGACGATAAATACCCGTTACCGAATATAACAGAAATATTAGACAAGTTAGGCAAGTGCCAATATTTTTCGACGTTAGACTTAGCATCAGGATACCATCAAGTGGAAATGGAAGAAGGAGATACACAGAAAACAGCCTTTAGCACACCTAGAGGACACTACCAGTATAAACGGATGCCATTTGGACTGAAGAACGCACCCGCAACTTTTCAACGAGTAATGGACAACATACTACGAGGGATACACAACGAAAAATGCCTTGTGTACCTAGATGATATAATAGTGTATTTAACATCATTAGTGGAGCACATTGAAAGATTACGAGAAGTGTTCGAAAGATTAAGAACCGCAAAATTTAAAGTACAACTAGACAAAAGCGAATTTCTACAGAAAGAAGTAGCCTTTTTAGGACACATAATAACACCCCAAGGAGTGATGCCGAACCCCGACAAAACAAACGCTGTATTAAATTACCCTATACCCAAAACGAATAAAGAGATTAAAGGATTTTTAGGCCTTAGCGGATATTACCGAAAATTTATAAAAGGTTATCCTCAAATAACAAAGCCTCTAACCAATTGTTTAAAAAAGGGAAACAAAATTGTACATACCCCAGAATTCATAAAAGCAGTAGATAAAATCAAAAGCATTTTAACAAATTACCCCGTATTAGAATACCCAGACTTTTCGAAACCATTCATATTAACAACGGACGCATCAAATGTAGCCTTAGGCGCAGTATTAAGCCAAGGAACAGTAGGTAACGATAAACCCATCAGTTACGCATCAAGAACCCTCAACGAAACAGAGCAACGATACAGTATGATAGAGAAAGAATTGTTAGCCATAATTTGGGCAACAAAGTATTTTAGACCGTACCTATACGGACGGAAATTCTATATATACACCGATCATAGACCATTAGTATGGCTATGCAAACTCAAAGAACCTAACTCGAAACTACAAAGATGGAGAATCAGACTAGAAGAATATGACTATGAGATCATATACAAAAAGGGAATTTTCAACAATAATGCAGATGCTTTAAGTAGAATCCAACTTAACACACTAGAAACCGAATCAGTGATAGGAAACGTAGACGAAACCGAAATTAGAGAAGACCTAGAAGAAATGGAAACCATACATTCGACACAAAATGACGAACCGGAAACCGCAATTAAAATTTTAAACGAAGCTATAGACATGAAACCCAATCAATTTATAATCACAGAAGTTTTAAACAACCCCAACCCTGTAAAATACACGAAAGTGGATAATAAGAAAATTTACCAAGTTCAAATAACCAAAGACGACAATGAGTCACAAATAATTAAAATTCTAAAAGAATACACCCCCGAGAAAAAACAATTTTACTTTTATTTTAACACGGAAAACTTGTACAAACGATTTTCAGAAATATATGTAAAACTATTTAACAATTCTGGTCCCGAACTTATAAGATGCACAAGAAAATTAATAACATTAGACGACCCTGACGAAATAAACGATGTAATAAGAAACCAACACGAAGGAAAGACCAACCATCGAGGAATAAACGAGACCCTAAAACAAATTATGAGACGCTACTATTTCAAGGACACGAAAGAATTAACTACAGACTTTATCAATCAGGGTGAAGTATGTGATAAAGCCAAATATGACAGAAAACCCCCAAAGATACCCTTAATGTTAACTAAAACACCAGACAAACCTTTCCAGAAATTACATGCAGATACTCTAGTAGTAGAAGCACAAAGTTACCTAACAATCGTGGACGCATTTACGAAAATAGGACAAGCAATACCAATCACTTCTAAAAATAGTATAGACGTAACTCAAGGATTTCTACACTATTTTACATTTTACGGAACACCCGAAACAATCACATTAGATAACGGAAGCGAATTTAAAAACGAAACAATTCAAAACACTTTAGAATTACACAAAATAAAAATTCACTTTATAACGGAACACCACACTGAATCCAATGGACTAATCGAAAGACTACATTCAACCCTATTAGAACAGATCAGACTATTAAGATTAAATTACAAGAAAGAACATATAACCAACTTAATGTCATACGCATTAATCGCGTATAATAACACGATTCATTCAACGACAAATTTTACACCCCTAGAACTAACCCTAGGACACTCAGATTCACGCAACCCGTACGATATACATTATAACAAAGAAATCTATCAGCAATACGCTAAAGACCACAAAGAGAAACTAAAAATAACTTATGACAAAGTAAAGGACAAATTAGATAACGATAAAGAACGCATTACCGCGACCCGTAATAAAAACTTAGACATAAACAAATTTTCCATAGGACAAACCGTATTTGAGAAAAATTACCAAAGCAAAAGACACAAAACGGCACCGAGAAATTTAGGACCCTTTAAAATCAAACGACAAAAACGTAGCCGCGATAGACGACGGAAAGATAACAAAATATGTTCACCTCAAAAATTTAAAACACCCTGCACTTTCAGATGGAAAATCGTCACCCTTACCGTCAAACTCCACCCAGGTAGAACGGACACAGAAATTGTAATTGAAGACATAAAGAATAACCCCGGTATACTACCAATAAAATTAGGCAGTATGCAGAACACTATAGATTATTGGACCTTTGCACAAAAATTCGATTTAACCGAGCTATAACAAGAATTTCAAATAATCAAAAATAATTATTTTCGACTAAAACAATCAATGGACACAACAAAATTCGGAAAAGAATACGCAATAGAAAATCAAAACGACATTAAAACCATAATTAGTAATCAAATATCGTTAACACAATCAACGATCATCAAATTTAATGAAACCCTAAGAAAATTAGTTAGAAATCAAGATAGTATAGCCAATCGAATAGAAACCTTAAGAAAATAACATGCAAACTACCATGTTAGGCATGCGAGATTTAATCCGATTCAATACGATATTTAACCAGATAATATCAACCCTAACTTTAATTCAACAAATCCTAGCAACGTTAGAAAACGCAGTAACCTTTGCAAAATTAAAGACCCTATATTCAAGTATAATAGAACCAATAGATTTATTAAAAGAATCATTGAGAATAAAAACTTTCATAACTAATAGTAAATTACCTATCGATGTAATAGAATCAAACATTTTAATATTTGAAAAAATAGCCATAGTTAAAGGCTATGTAAAAAAATAACGATATAACATTTTTAATAGAAATACCAATAGTAGAGATTAACAGTTACAATTATTATCACTTATTTGCTTTTCCAATGAAAATGACTAGCACATACCAAGTTATTATTCCAAAAACCAAACTCCTATCCTTAAATGAACAAAGATATGGTTAAACGAACGAAAAATGTAATGAAGTCACACCCAGTCAATACTTATGCCAATCATTGACAACAACAACAATTCAAGAAGACAGCCCTTGCGAAGTACAACTACTAAAATTTACCAATCATTATGAAAATTGTGAAGCCAAACCTGTACAAATCACAAACATGAAAATTCAGAAAGTAACGGAAAATAAATGGATAGCCATTTTTCCCACCGAAGTAATCGCAACAATGTATTGCAATCAAGATGAAAGTAATTTAGCATTAACCGGAAGTAAATTAATCACCCTTAAAGAAAATTGTTATTTAAAATTAAAAAATGAAATAATTAGAGTTTACCAAGACCTCGCACAAAGCAAGAAATTAGCGAATCTACCCGATTTACAAATCAAGATTAACCATGACGAAGACGAAGAAAGAATTCAAAAACCAATGCAATTGGAACACCTGGAATTAGACAATCTAAACCACGCCATGAAACTCATGGAAGATTATAAAGAACATCTGAACGAGATCAAGACGCCCAAAGTGCACTAGGATAATATTAGTGTATGGACAATTATATTGATTATTTTGACTATTTTGTTGATCACTTATGTAACGTACAAAATATGTATTAGATATAAGAATAATAAAGGAAACAATTTTAGATTTAAGAAACCCCAAGAAACAAATGTACCCCTAGAAAATATGAATTTTAAATGAGATTAAACGAAAACAAATTTAATTAAAAATCAAGAAAAGGTAAAAACCCTTAATTTTTAATGTACGTTGGGAGGAGTTATGTGATCCCCCATTTGTTATACCTATGAAACTAATAAAGTTATTAGGAAATATTAGGAAATATTAGGAAAATGCAACAATGTAATTAAAAGACAATTTGTTACAATTTATTTTAGTTATAAACGTTCTCATGTGAACGGAAGCGCTACAAAGTAGCACAAGGATAAGTGACACTGCAGATGTCAGGTCACAGACGGTCGTAGGAAGTCACGTACCGAGATTACGCAGAATAAGCCTGCAACATTGTAATTATGAATAGCTTTTAAGATAGCAACTAAGTATTATGAATAGAATCAAGTGTAAGCGGACATTAGGTCCGCAGGTTCCCACAGAATTGTAAAGAGGTAGGGAGATTATAAAAAGACCGGGAGCTCCACTCCCAGTCAGTTCATCAACGTTCAGTTTTCACATTGCAGTCCGTCGGTAACTCACTTGTACAATTAAGTATTAACTATTTCGACTTAGAATAAATTAATTTAATAATGTAAAATTCCATGTTCAAATCGGTTTAAACAAATAAATGTGTTAAGGACCAAAGAAGTCTTTTTAAAAAGGACCGCTCGAAGCCACGAATCTTAACTTGTGTAACACTTACGTTTCTATTTTAATGTCAATCACTGACCCGGGAAAAGAAACGACATCTTAATATTTAAGTTATCATTAGTAAGGGTTTCTAAATGGAATTTACATGGGAAAAATGAATGATCTGCTCCTTATGGGAATTCCTATAGTTGGTCAAAAATTTACAAAATGAAACTTAGATTTTCTCATGGGAAAATACATGTAAAAATGGTTGATTTTGCGCTCGTACGAGGTACCTATTCTACTACCTGGATTGTATTTTGCAAAATTGTGAATACGAAATGTTGAATTTAACCTTGTGATTGAATCAAATTAAAAAATTATGAGCTTGTTGTTTTCCAAATGAGACCAAGGACTTATTAAAAATTGAGGGTCGACCTAATGTTGTAAATAAGTGGTCTGGACGGATTGTTTCTAATATTTTCAACGAGCAATTTTGCCCTTAAAAATTGTTACACTATTTTGTAAGAAGAAAATAGTTAAAATATTATTATCAATTAAGATTAATTATTCGTGAAATCTACTATACAGAGCACATCCATATTTATTCAGTACGTCGAATTTTACTAATTTTTCACTTCGCAACGCAATGCGTTACAAACTTTAAATTATACGTGTGTACTACTTGTTAAATTTGAAGGCATGCGTAACACTTACGTAATATTTACGCAAGTATTGGACGCGTAATTCATCTACAAAATGTAAAAACTGCAAATTCCAAAAAACACTAGACGCAAATACCAATTTCTCCAACCAGTTTCGCACGATCTTTTTTACTCGAATAAAACAAAAATGACTTCGAGGTTATGTTAATGACTTATTTTAATTTTAAAATTCTCCTCAATAAAAAATTGTTTAGCATTCATACGACATTTTGCCATATATCGTTATACATCTGAGAAACAATTACCAATATAATTATAATTATTTACAAAGTTATATGCAAAACAATTTATAATCTCCAGCAACAGGTTGAACAAGAATCTAGTACAAGGAGATCCGCTGATCGGGATTGCAATTTACGTAAATCATTCAATTACCAGTATCTGTACAACTAGTACTTATTCTCTTTTATAATAACAGTCTAACGCCTAGAACGTACATTAGATAGAATAACTGTGCAATCGAAGACTGGTTAATAGAAGTTTTAAAGTTATGTCTTCCGGATCCATATTACCATATACCGAAAGCGAGAGGACCACGATACTAAAAGTATACGGAAGAACGCCAGAAAATATCAAGGATGACATCGAGAATATTAAAGATTGGATGGCGAAACAAGCTCATTTGCCGGAAGTTGCAGGTTAGTAACCAAAATTGTTTGTGTAACAGATAGGACCTAAGTTATGATTTGTAGAAAATAGTTTATTCTACTTTAGATTTATATATAAGTTTTGTTGGTTGTGTATTTACAAGGGCGATTGTTTCTGCATGTAATAAGAAGTGAATATTCAAGCAAGTCAATTTCCACAGCCCCCCCACAATCGAAATTTGAACTTTTTTCTACGTAATTTGTTTGTGCATCGTAGGTGCACAATTGTGAACCGGGAACGAACGTTTGTGTACCTCTCTATACAAAGATACAAATAACAATGGGGAGCCGTGGAAACGGCAGTCCCCCCACCGAAAAAATTTCGGGTTTTTTTTATAACTATTCATTAGTGCATCGTAGGTGCACAAATGTGCATGGTATACGAACGTTTGTGCACATCTCTATACGGAGATACAAAGAAAATAATGTGGAGGGCTGTAGAAACGGCACCCCCACCGCAGAATTTTAGGATTTTTTATAGCTAGTCGTTTGTGCATCGTAGGTGCACAAATGCGCACGGTATACAAACGTTTGTGCACATCTCTATACGGAGATACGAAAAAAATAACGTAGAGGGACTGTAGCAACGGCAGCCTTGTCAACAAAGCAATTCTGAATTTTTTTTATAGGGAGTCGTTTGTGTATCGTAGGTGCACAAATATGCACAGTGTACAAATGTTTGTCCACTTCTACATACTAAGATACGGGAATATTATTTATGGGTAGCCCTAACATAAGCGGCGAAGTACCACCGATGCAATCCCATATTATCTAAAACCCAATCGCTTTCGCATCGTAGGATGACAGCAGTTAGTGCACAACGTGCAAACATTTGTGCACTCTCGCAATCGATGTGAAATACTAACCAATACAGGTGCATGAATTAGTCGCATTTTTTTAATCTTACAAAAAATTTTGTGCTGTAATTAGGTGCCATTTTGCGCCGTTAAAATTAAATTTTGCGCTCTCTTAGCATTCAAGTTATTTTTAAAAAATTTTCCGGCTAAGTTTACGCAGTCATGTTGTTTTCGTTTTTTCTAAAAATATTTGTGCCATAAATAGGCGCCAATTAGGCGCTATTTTGCGCCGTTAAAACAAAATTTTGCGCCCACCTGGCAAACAAGTTATATTAAAAAACTATTGCTCCGGGCAAGTCCAAGTAACCTTACATTTGATTTTCCAATGCTCCACCCGAAGGTACTACATTGGCCAGACAGCGAGTTTTTTATCTGGAAAATTTGGAATTTTGCCGAACCCTTGCTGTTCCAAGCAAGGTAGGTGTCTTTAACGTGCGTGACAACACTTACAAACGGGACCTCCAATTTTTCTCTCATCCGAACGAAAGTGTATTTTTGGGAAAAATGCTCGCCTAACATTTTTCAAACGGACCATGTCGGGATATGAACCCGACACCTTGGCCATAGTAGTCACACACATACTGTTACAGGCAGAAAAGCTACTAAGTATATATTTTTTTTATTAAAACTATAAAATTGGGGCGGCCTATAAGGCAAAAATTAAAGGGGGTCACCGGCACTAGCTAGTGAAAAGCCGTGGATTGTTTAGAGGGTTAAAATTTTGCAGAAAGGGCTAAATTAATAAATGTTATACAACAAAAAAATTTGGCACTTGTATTTCATAAAAATTGTGGCTTAACGACAATTACCAAGGGCGCCAGACAAGTCGACAATGTCCAATGTTCATGCAAAACCTTGAGAGACTTGTCATCCTAAGGAGGACAATTGTTTCTTTTAATCAATTCTTACTTTTTTGACTACTTATGCAAATTCCATGATCAAAAATAAAAAACTATTGACTAAATCAACGGCAAACAAAAACTATTTGATCAACAGAGCAATAAACGTGAACCTTTTACATTAGAAAATTTATTGATTTTAATTTAGAAATTTAATTGAATGGTTAATATGGAATTATAATAATTTTATGAACATAAGTAATTCCCAAACACTTTATCTGGAAGAAAACTTATATTATAAATGTCACAGTAAATTAATCCTACGGTTTATGGCTAAAACGTCCTAACAAATATATTAACTAAAAATTCGTCATGCTAACTTAAATATAAAAACTTTCTTATTGAAAATCATGGCTTGTCTTCCAATTCAAAACAGATCTTAAATTGGGGAAGAGAATCTCGTTTGTTGCTCTTGTTCTTGGCAACTACTCAAATAATTCAATGGCACACGTATCCGGCAGAATGTTTTTGATAGCTTAACCTGTGCGTCACACGCACACAAGCTTTTATTATATACTTTAATATCACTTTCAAATACGTGAACACATAGGCATAACCTTCGCGAACTGGATGTGTTAATTACTCCTTTCCACTTTTACTATCGTGATACTAAGTGCGATATCATATCTGCTACGCCGAAGAAGCTACCAACAAACTTCTCTGGCTACGTTTCTTTCTACGTTTTTAAAACTGAAAACCCCATTGGAATCTCTGTCTTTTGACTAAAGCTTTAAGTTATATATCAACCATACTCTATACCATTATTTACGTCATGTTTCTGTTATCCAATGATTATTAACAGAACCTCCCAAAAACAAGATTTCAAAAACCAAATCGAACCCCTTTCAAGATGAGGGCCACGGATAGCAATTATTTTTCTAATAGTATAAATATGTTGTAGCTTTTTGGAATTTTAAGTACTGAAATTGTTGACCATATCTATTGGCGACAGTTGTCTGCCATTAACAAAAGGCCGGATAGCCTAACTCAAAACGGAATGGATTTAAATACAATTGTTGTCTCCAGTCTACTTAAAATTACTTGCAATCTTTGAACAAATCAAATTGGAAAATAGTTTGGCTATTTATAATATTTCGTTTTCTATAAACCCTTGTCAATCACTGAAATATAAAGAAAATTAAGTTTTACAACTAAAAATTGCTTTCCTTTGTTAACGTTAAAATGTACTATTTCATTTAAATTTATCAGATTCGTCAATCTATAACCGACATAAGTTTTAAAAGAGTATTTTATTGAATTTGCAAGGTATGACCATTCAATTATTATGACAGCCGGTGGAATTTATAATATTTAAAGGTAAAGCTATTTCTAAACCCGAGGTCTTTATTATAAGAGATGCTTACTAAAATATAACGGTAATTTATCATGTAATTTTGCCTATAAGTAATACAAGTTAATAAAATTTAATTAATTAATTAATCTATTAATACGTTAACATTTCAAAATAATGTTACAATACCAACTACGCTACGGAACCGCCCAGGTTCAAATAACCTCACTTTTTCGGAATTTTGAAAAAAAAATTGTGCCATAATTAGGCGCTCATTAAGCTCCAATTTGCACCTTTAAAATAAAATTTTGCGTTCTCGTTGTAAGCAAGTTATTTAGAAAACCTCCAGTAAGCGCGGTTTACGCATCTACGGAAAATTTCCTGAAAAACTTGTTCGCAATCATATAGGTGCATTTTTCTTTTAATTTTACAAAAAATTTTGTGCTATTAGGCGCCATTTTGCGCCGTTAAAATTAAATTTTTGCGCTCTGTTAGCATTCAAGTTATGTTAAAAAAGTTTTTTTTGGCCAAGTTTATGCAGCCACGCTGTTTTCGTTTTTTCCAAAAAAAATTGTGCCATAAATAGACGTCAATTGGGTGGGCACTATTTTGCGTCATTAAACACAAGTTTGTGCCGACTTGGCAAACAAGTTATATTAAAAAACTATTGCTCCGGTCAAGTTCAAGTAACCTTACATTTGATTTTCCAATGCTCCACCCAAAGGTACTACATTGGCCAGAAAACGAGTTCTTTTTATCTGAAAAATTTTGAATTTTGCCGAACCCTTGCCGTTCCAGGCAAGGTAGGGATCTTTAACGTGCATGACAACACTCTCAAACGGGACCGCTATTTTACCTCTCATCCGAACGAAGGTGTATTTTTGTGAAAAATGCTCGTCTAACATTTTTCAAGCGGACCATGTCGAGATTTGAACCCGGCACTTTGGGCATAGTAGTCACACACATACCAACTACGCCACGAAGCCGCCCAGGTTCAAGTAACCGCACTTTTTCGGAATTTAAAAAAAAGATTGTGCCATAATTAGGCGCTCATTAGGCGCCAATTTGCACCCTTGAAATAAAATTTTGCGTCCTCGTTACAAGCAAGTTATTTAGAAAACTTCCAGTAGGCGCGGCGCGGCTCACACATCTACGGAAAATTTCCTAAAAAACTTGTTCGCAATAATTTTTTTAATATAACTTGTTTACTAAATGGGCGCAACATTTTGTTTTAACGGGGCAAAATAACGCGTAATTATGCCACCAGAAACATTTTGAAATTCAAAAAAAGTGCGGCTAACTTCACGCACCTAACTAAAACTAACTATGCAGAAATTAATTTGAGTAGTCCACATAAACAGCAACACTTTTTCTACGCGCCATACTCGAGGTTTTAGTAATTCCTGTTGACGTGTATTACACATACATAATTCTGAAAAAATCTCAACGTTTGTGCACTTTCGTACACTAAGGTAAAAGGCAAGCGAATTGTGGAGACTGGAAACAGCAGAAATGGTAACTTTTTTACCAAACAAATTTTTTCCCTTCTTTATCGATGATTGTTCGTTAGGGCGTTGCGTTTGTACACTTTCTCAATCTGTAATATAAAAAAATAAACATAGAACTGCTAAAGAGTTAGCGCCCATCAAATGAACGACGTTCTCTTACAAAAATTTTGTTGAGGACGGATAATGCAAAATGGGACGGTAAGGAATGGGCGGACAGAGTAGAAGCGTCCTGATTTGTTTACCGTCCACGCCTTGACTACTTCTTACTACTTATCTCCTTTTTTCAATTGTCGGTTGTTTCCACTAACACTGACGTTCGAAGCGTTTTGTTTTGGAAACTTCTATTTTAATTATGCCGAAATGCAAGTCCATATTTAATATTAGGTTACAAGCAAACTGTTTATTAAGCAAACGAATACTCCCTAGGTTGTCATATGCACAATAGATTGGCTTTAAAAAATCCAGAATTTCTTTGGTGGAGGGAGGCTGCCGTTTCTACAACCTCTCCACTTTATTTTCTTCGTATCCCCTTAAAAAGATGTGCACAAACGTTCGTATACCGTGTCCATTTGTGCACCTACGATGCACAAACGATGCCATAAAAAAATCACGAATTTCTTTGGTGGGGGCTGCCGTTTCTACAGTCCTCGATTTTACTTTCTTCGTATCTCCGTATAGAGATGTGCACAAACGTTCGTATACCGCGTACATTTGTGCACCTACGATGCACAAACGATGCCATCAAAAATCAGGATTTTTTTCGGGGGGGGGGGGCTGCCTTTTCTGCAGCCCTCCATTTTACTTTTTTCGTATCTTCGTATAGGGATGTGCACAAACGTTCGTATACCGTGCGCATTTGTGCAACTACGATGCACAAACGATTGGCCATAAAAAATCCGGAATTTCTTTGGTGGGGGAAGGCTGCCGTTTCTACAGCCCCTCCACTTTACTTTCCTCGTATTCCCGTATAGAGATGTGCACAAACGTTTGTATACTGTGCACATTTGTGCACCTACAATACACAAACGGTTGGCCATAAAAAATCCGAAATTTCTTTGGTGGAGACTGCCGTTTTTACAGCCCCTCCACTTTATTTTTTTGTATCTCCGTATAGAGATGTGCACAAACGTTCATATACTGTGCACATTTGTGCACCTTCGATGCACAAACGAATCAAGTAGAAATAGTTCAAATTTCGATTTGGGGAGGGCTGTGGAAATTGACATTATTTAAGCTACTGTTTTTGTAAGATCTGTTTATCTATAGAAACATGATAATAAATAGGAACTCGTTTTAACACAAAATTATTCGATTGAGCAAGAAGATATAAAAAGTCAATTTATATTGCAAAATATATGAAAAACGATTAAATGAAAAACTTCGTTTCGTACATTATCTTCTAATTTATTAGTCAATAGAATTAATTTTCCTTCAAATCGAGACAGATTTAACAAGGGAAACGGTTTTATGCAAATAATAAATTTAATAGATAATGTACCCGATTAGTATACAAATTAGGTAACCGGAAAATTGCTCGGAACAATTCACCGACCGAAAATCGCCCGACAACAAATGACCGATAGAAAAGTTGCCCTAATGGAGAATTGTCCCATCATCATCATCATTAGGTCTTCAGTCCTGGAATCGGTTGCACGCGTACCATCATTGTTTCCCAGTCTGAACTAACCTACACAGTTCCCTGAAATTTACACAGTCTGCACCTTTCACTATCTGCGTGCAATAGTCTGATCTAGGTCAACCCCTACTTATTTTTTTCCTATCCCTGCTTATTTATAATAATTCCCCAAAGAACAATCAACCGAAATTAAATTTTCCCGAAAAAGGAAGTATTTACATACTTATAATTGGTTTTTAATAACCAAATATTTGGAAATTTATCGAAGCCATATAGAGAACAGTCTGCATTAACTGCAGATTGAGCAATTTGTTAGTGGTATGGAAGGACCAGCATCTCGTAAAAAATGTCAGGATTGTGCAGAACGCATTAAATTGCTTGTCGAAGATTACGATACTGAAAAGATTGTCGAATTTATGCGTGGCTCAGCTCACAACTTCGTAAAGTGGTGTTATTATTTTATTTATTGTAATTAAAATTATTATCATAGATTTGTTTTCGATCTTACTTAAGGTCGGTTTGACGCAGCTTCAACTTCTTTTTTATTCTGTGCTAATCTAAAAAATTCTACATACCCTTCACAACTTAAATTTTGACTAATATAGCTTGGTCTAGGTCTTCCTATACTCTTCTATCTTTTTCTTATCTACCTGACTCTACATAGATATTGGCAACATGATGGTTGTTAAAGAACTCCAACATGTTTACATGATTCCCAATTATAAGGAAATGAAATATTACCAGATCATCCCTCAAAAAAAAAAGTGTTATATTAAGGATTAAGCAGCGAATCACTGCCAACATGCCAGATCGTTAACTAATTTTGAGTTATGTCATGGTGACATTTAGTTTATCATCATTAGGTCTTCAGTCCTGGAACTGGTTAGATGCGTACCATCATTGTTTCCTATTCTGAACTAACCTACAGATTTCCCTAAAATTTGCAGTCTGCATTTATCACTATCTGATCTAGCTCTACATCTACTTCCTTTTTCCTATCTCTGCTTGTAATATATCCCATACCATTCCCCAAAAATGCGTATTCTGTCTGTTTCTTTCTCTTTTTTTTCCACAGACATCTTTATTCCCCTACTATTTCTATAACCTATTTGTTATTAACTTTGTCTGTCCATGTCATCACCCGCATACATTTAAAGTATAATATTTCAAAAGGCTGCTACCGTTTTTCTGTCTGCTATTCCTACTGCCCATATTTCATAGGCATACTGTGCTGTGCTCCACACATATGTTTTCAACAATTTTCTTCATGTATGTATGTTTGTTGTCTTTGATCATAGGCGCTGTCTTTTCTTGTTAGATGCAGTTCAATCCCCTTCTATTATGTTACAATTGTATACCCTATTTCTCCGACATTTAGGGGTTGTGAAGGAGGATAAGCAGCCTGTGGCTGCCAAGTACTCCTAGAACTTGAACATTTACTGATTTAATATTTTTCCACAATATCTTTTCGCACAGTCAACATTAGTTGCAGATATTTTACAATCAACACCTGTAGTTGTTTATAATAATCATCAGCTTTATCTGCGCTTATTCTTTCGTCATTAGGTTTTCCGTCTCAAAACTGGTTGGATACGTACCTGTACTTATTTATATTCTAAGCTAGCCTTCTCAGTTCAACGAAATTCACACACACCCTGTATACAGCTCGGTTCCCTTTTATTGTTTTCTAATTTTATGCTTCATTTCACCGAGATTCAGTGAAGGGGGTTAAGCAGCTTGTGGCTGCCAAGATCTCCTAACTTGTAGTTGCTTATAATAATCATCATGTTTAAGTACAGTTTCCTTTTTCGTCATTAATTTATCCATCTTGGAACTGATTGGATGCGTGCCTCTATTGATTTCTACTCTGAGTTAGCCTACACATTTCCCTGAAATTCCTACAGCCTACATCTTTCACTATCTGTGTGCAATAGTCTAACGTAGGTCTACCTCTACTTCTCTTTTTTCCTATCTCTGTTTCTAATATATTCCGCACCATTCGCTCATGCCGTAGTATGTGGCCAATCATTCTATCTCTCCGATGTTTTACGGTTTTCGACATATTTCTTTCTTTCCCTCCATTTTTAGTACATCTTCGTTCTTAACTTTGTCTGTCTATGATATCTTCATCATACGCCTGTAGCACCACATTTCAAAGGCTTCTGTTTTTTTCTTGTCCGCTTCTCATACTGTCCAGGCTACACAGCCGTACAGTGCTGTGTTTTAAGAAATGCTTTTCTTGTTTCTATGTTTGTTGTCTTCGAACACGGTAGTTGCTTTTTCTTGTTAAATGTAGCACGACCTTGTGCTAGTTTTTGTTTTATATCTTTTACACTTTTCCCATCTTGCGTTATTTGGCCTCCTAGGTAGCAGAAATCTTTAACGCATGTTAGTTCTTGTTACCTATTTGTATTCTTGGTTTCGACTTATTTTCCCCTCCTTTGCATACTAGTACTTTAGTTTTAGCTTTTTAATTTTTATACTGTATCTCTTTGTTAGAACCGTTTTCAGCAGCTTCTAATTCTTCTTTGCTAGATTCTAATACCGCTATATTATCTGCAAATCTAAGCATATCAATTTTTTGTTCCTGCATAGTAATTCCAAATGTCTTCCTGCATTTGACAGTATTCATTGACTCTTCCATGTACATGCTAAAAATTAATGAGGATAGGGCACATCCCTGCCACACCCCATTCGTAATGTTTACTTCTCTACGTTCTTGCTCTAATTCTATTACTGCTGTTGGCTCTTTGTATAAGCTATGTACTATTCATCTATCCCTATGACTCATTTCAATTTTTTGAGCATTTCGAACATTTTTTCTCATTTTACAGATCTACAAATCCTATATACACCTTTCCCCTTTTTCTATTGTTTTTTCCATTATCACTCTCAGAACTAAAATAGCCTTCTGTGTTCCCTTGTTTCGCCTAATTCTAAATTGGCTTTCTCCTAGTATTTCTTCAGCTCGTTTTTCCATTCGTCTTTGTACAATTTTAGTTAATATTTTTTTATACGTGTGCTGTCAAACTTATTGTTCAAGAATTTTCACATCTATCCGCGCCTTTCTTTTTTGATAGAGTCACTATGATGTTTCGTTTGAAATCTTTGAGTATCTTGTCTGTCTCATACATATAGCTTACAAGAGACGTTCTGTTACTGCTTGTCCAGTGGCTTTTAGAGTTTCTGCTTGCACCTTATCTGTACCCGGCGCCTTACCATTTTTCAGACCCTTTAATGCTAATTCAAACTCATCTCTAAGTAAAGGATATCCCAAATCATCATTTTCAATCCCTGATTCCTGTTCTAATGCAGTTAGTTACTCTTCTGCATATAAATTCCCTATATATTCTTGACATTTACCCACTTTCCCTGCATTTTCTATAATGACGTTTCCTCCCGCGTCCCTAATATTTTTTGCTAAACGTTTTTATATCCCTAAAATTGATTCTAATTAGTTTGTATGCTTTATCTGTCTTTCCTTCTTCTATCTTAGTTTGTACCTCTTTGCATTTTACATCAATCCATTGTTCTTTAGCTTTCCTGAATTTGCAAATAATTTCCCATTTTATGGCTTTGTATCACTATTTTACCTGTTTGTCTGATTTATTTTTGTATCTTTGTCTTTCTTCTATTAAATTCAGGATATCCTTTGTTATTCATAGTTTCTTATTTTCATTTTGTGTGTTACGTCCCATCATGACAATAAATTGTACTTTGGTAGTATGTTAGTACATTCTTTTAATGGACCGTTATAGCTAGAAAATAAGACGGCCTGCGTGCCAGTTTTGCCCTTTCACCCCACCATGCGGTGGCTGTAAATGTCTATACTCAGTATTTTCGTGTTCGTACCACAATAAAGATGCTCAAATCTCGTCTCCTGTTTATTTTAATATAAAAGGAAATATTGGTAAAACACCGTTGTGTTCTCGTTACATAAGGTGAACTGCAGTACGCCGTCACCTTACATTTGGTCTTTCGTAGAGTCGGATCGTTAATTACAGTGACCGTTATTAATTGAACATTAAAGATATCACGCGCGTGTATACAAAGTTTTATATCTCGGTCGGGTAACAGAAGTTCAAGTAGTGCCATCTTTATCGTAAGTTTGGTAGACAAGCTACCTGCTACAAACTGGACAAGCAACCCTTACAATCGTCTTTCAATTTTAAACACGTTTTAAGAATATAATAAGAGGCATTCCTCTTCTCGTAAGTGGCAGTAAGGGCGATTGCTTGCAAGAATTTTTACGAAATACAACCAACGTGGGCAAACAGTAGAGTGTTCTGTTAGGTTACTCTATTGTTCTCCAGAACTGGTCAGCAAAGAAAGGGTCTTCTGTATACATATTTCTCGGTAAACTAAACTTCTACAATAGAAGAGCAGGAAATAGTTACATTTCAAGCTGAAGTTAAGAAATACAAAAATAAACGCACTTACCTGAAACGCAGCTTAACAATGCTAGATCAGAATCTAAATGAGAGTAAGGTAAACGATGAAACTCGCAATAAAGCTACAAGACAATTTCAGACATGTACTAAATTGATTAATGGGCTTGAGGAATTATTGGAAGAAATTTACGATAGTAATTTTGATTCCGAATTTCAGGACATTTTCACGGAAAAGGAATGCATTGACGCAACCTTTTCAAAATTGCAACTAAAATTTAATTCTTTTGCCGAAACAAAGCCACAAAAACTTGGGCAATCAGCTAGTCGTGTAGCTAAATTACCGAATATACAAATACCAACGTTCAGTGGAAAATTTGACGAATGGATTTCGTTCAGAGAGACATTTAATTTGCTCATCGATTCTGATGACTCTTTATCGCCAATCAAAAAACTACAGTACTTGAAATCGAGTTTAAGGAATGAAGCTTGGGATATAATTAAGTGCCTAGAAATAACACCTCAAAATTATGAAAACGCTAAACAAATATTGAAAGATCGCTACGAAAACGAACGCGTCATTGTTACCACTCACATTTGTTCAATTTTTGAATTGCCTGTACTTCACAGAGTCGTACCAAGGTTTGCGTAACATTATGGATACAACTTCACAACATCTACGTTCTCTAATTGCCATGGGTAGACCAGTGGAAGAGTGGAGCGATATCTTGGTTTATTTAATCACATCGAAACTTCCTCTGCCAACACGAAACGAATGGGAGAATAAATTACAAGTCTCAAACTTGCCGTCGTACAAGATGCTGTGCGATTTTCTAAATCAAAGGTGTCATGCATTAAACGCAATTAGCTCACGCGAAAACAACAATTTTGCAGTGAAGAAATCCACGTATCAAGGTAATCAAGGTAATTACAAGTCCGCGTCCTGTGGTTTAACGTCAAACAAGTCAGGTAATTGTAATTATTGCTCTGAAAATAATCATTTCACTAGCAATTGTCCAGCATTCTTAAAATTTCCGGTTGATTCGCGCATAGAAATAGCTCGAAATAAACGTTTGTGTCTTAATTGCTTAAGACCTGGTCATTTTGGGGTAAATTGTAAATCTTCTCGCTGTAAGAAATGTTCAAAATTGCACAATACAATTTTGCATTTAACGTCTTCAAATAATGACAGTGGTCGCAATCTGTCGATAAATGAAAACATTAACCCTAACCAGCCTAAAGTCAACTCAGCACAATCCCGTTATAATGAACCTCAAACTTCAAGTGGACAAATACATTCACTTCACGCTGTGCAGAATCCTTGTAGTATTGTATTAGCTACCTGTGTGGTAGAAATCGAGGACGGTAAGGGTTCCTACAGCAATGCAAGGGCCTTACTCGACTCGGCTTCTCAAATTAATATAATTCCCGAAGATGTAACAGGAAAACTGAATCTGAAAACGGTGTAAACTAACCTGGCCATTAGCGGCATAAGTAATAAAACAACCAGCAGTAACGTACTCGCGAAAACAAGAATCAAATCAAAACACAACAGTTTTTCAATCGATTTAGATTGTTATGTTTTAAATAAAATCTCAGGGGATCTTCCAACAAAATCGTTTGGCCCGTATTTTATAAATATACCAAATCACGTGCAGCTTGCGGACCCACAATATTATATTTCGCGAAAAATTGATATTTTAATTGGGGCTCAAGTATTTTTTAAATTATTGTGCATGGGACAAATACGACTCGTAGATGAAAATATTATTCTTCAAAAATCTGTGTTTGGGTGGCTATTTTCAGGACAAGTTCCAGGTAACATTCCAATCGAATCTTTCACCCCTGCGACATGCAACTTAAATACATTGCAACAAATTTCTAAAAACATTGCTAAATTTTGGGAAATTGAGCACGTAACTGAAACTACGCAAAATTCTCAAGAACAGAAGGATTGCCAGTTACATTATCAAAACACTATAAAGCGCGATGACGCAGGTCGACTTATTGCTTCTTTACCATCGAAGTCCAACCCTAAATTAATAGGAAATTCGTTAGAAATTGCTAAGCGGCGATATTTAAATCACGAAAAAAGGTTATTAAAAAATCTCGATATTAAAACGGATTACGATAGGTTTATGTCAGAATATTTAAAGCTCGGGCACATGATCGAAATAGGGAGCTTAAATACCTGCTCGGGCGAGGGTTATTATATGCCTCACCATGCGGTCTTCAAGGACGAAAGCCTTACATCTAAAATTCGTATTGTTTTTGATGCATCCTGCAAATCGTCAACAAATGTTTCACTAAACGATATTCTAATGCTAGGTCCGGTATTACAAAACGATCTTTTCAGCATTCTTACTCGATTTCGATTTTATAAATTTGTTTTGTGCTCGGATATAACAAAAATGTATAAGCAAATTCTGATTAATCCTGAAGACACGCCGTATCAAAGAATATTATTTCGCTTTTCTTCAGATGAAGAAATCAAGATATTCGAATTAAAAACGCTCACGTATGGTACACGACCCGCGTCGTTTATTGCAACAAAATGTTTGTTTGAGCTTGCATTACCGTATGCAAGTTCTGATCCAAATTTATATAGGACGATAACCAATGACTTTTACATGGATGATTTAATTACTGGCGGTAATAATGAAGCTGAATTGTTGCAATTGCGCAACAAAATAATAAACGTTTTAGACTCGGGAGGGTTTCCACTACGAAAGTGGAATTCCAATAACGGTAATCTATTGAAAAATATAGAATCTGATCAACAAAATCTAATTATTCCGTGTAATGAGGGTGACAGTTTGAAAACTTTGGGTGTTTTATGGTGCCCTACAAAAGATGCGATACTATATAAAACACGATTAGATTGCAAGGAATCGCGTGTCACAAAACGTATGATTTTAAGTCACATCTCAAAATTATTTGATCCACTTGGATTGCTCGGTCCCATTATTACAATTTCCAAATTAATTATGCAAAAGTTGTAGAAAATTAAAACCGGTTGGGATGAAACCGTCCCAAATGAGCTTCACACTCGTTGGAAAGAATTTAGTTCTCAATTGAACGACATTTCAAATATTAACATTCCTCGCGAACTTGTTTTTGGGAACAATTCACGTATTGAATTACACGGTTTCGCCGATGCTAGTGAGCTAGCATACGGAGCTTGTGTTTTTGTTAGAGAAATTATGTCCAACAATAGTATTAATTGCGGAATTTTATGCGCAAAATCAAGAGTAGCCCTCTTAAAACAATAAGTTTACCACGATTGAATTATGTGCTGCTTCATTATTGGCTGAATTAGTCGAAAAGGTGCTAAGTTCGTCCAATATGAAATTTTCGGTGATTAATTATTATACAGATTCAACGATTGCTCTGTGTTGGATTAAATCATGTCCTAGTCGTTGGAAATCTTTCGTAGCGAATCGAATAACAGAAATTCAGAATATATCAAAATCGGAATCATGGTATCACGTTGACACATTCAACAACCCTGCAGATATTATTTCTAGGGGACAATACCCTGCTGATTTAATAAAAAACAATTTGTGGTGGCGAGGCCCTGCATTTCTAAATCAAGCTGATTTTAAACCGAAATTATTTAATTCAATACAATGCCAGGTAGATGTGCCAGAGGCTAAAGTATTTACTGTTGCGGTCAGCGATTGTGACGTTAATGAGTTGCGTGAATTTGCACAGTGCATTTTCTTAAAATATTCGTCCATTACTAAATTAGTTCGTTTAATTGCTACCTGTAAAAGGTTTATTTTTAACTGTAAAAATAAATTAAAAAGGGATACCTCAGAATTGTCGGTAAAGTTGCTCAATGAAGCGGAAACTGCATTGTTAAAGATTGACCAAAGAATTTCTTTTAGTAAAGAGATTGACCAGTTGCAAAGTTCTCAAGGGCTGAATACTAAGTCAAGGTTATTGTCGTTAAATCCATTTCTGGATGAAAACGGGATATTACGCGTAAGAGGGCGCTTGCGTCATTCGAGTATGCAATTTGATAATAAACATCCAATATTGCTTGCAAAGGGCTTACTTTGTGATGCAATTGTCTCTCGAGCTCATAAAGCTAGTTTACATAGCGGTACTCAAGGTACGTTAGCCGCTACTAGATTAAAATACTGGCCTCTGTCAGGTAAAAATGTTGTTAGAAAAATTGTACGGAGATGCGTGCTTTGTTTTCGACATAATCCTTTAACATCACAATCAAAAATGTCTGATTTACTTGCGTGTCGTATACAAGGTAACAATAGATCATTCTCGAGTGTAGGTACAGATTATTTTGGACCCTTCTTTATCAAGGAAGGTACACGTAAATCTCGGAAAATAATTAAATCGTACGGCTGTGTGTTTATATGCATGGCAACAAAGGCTGTTCATTGCGAAATTGTAGAAAATTTAACCACGGAAGCGTTTATTGCAGCGCTTAAAAAATTTGTTGGCAGACGTGGGGTTCCATTCGAAATATTTTGCGATAACGGGACTAATCATGTGGGTGCAGCCAATGAACTGCGTGAGATCGTAGATTTTCTAAAAAATGGAAGGTTTTAGAACGGCATCGAAAGAGAAGCTACTTCCCGTAATATAAACTTTCGTTTTAATGTCCCTAGGGGGCCCCATTTAGGTGGTCTTTGGGAAGCCGCCGTAAAGTCTTTTAAAAGGCATATTTATAAGGTTGCGTCAAATGCTAATTTAACCTTTATTGAGTTATATACTTTATTAATTGAAGTCGAAAGTGTACTTAATTCTCGTCCATTAGTACCTCTTTCCCAGGACGCAAACGACTTTGACTATCTGACGCCGGGGCATTTTTTAATTGGTGACAATTTAATGGCAGTTCCAGAAGTAAACTTAACAATGGAATGTTACCTGCATGAATACATACAATGTACTAAGTGAACGTCAACACCCAAGCTTGACTATATCAAAGTACACGTGCTGAACACAGAACAACTTTTACTAAGAATTTGGAAAATAACATTTTTCAAATTTTGAATAATCAAAATTAACAATCTAAAACGAACAAAGCAATTCATTGGTTAACTTTCTGATAAGCGTTTTTTAACACACGATGGATAGAGACCTAAAGACTATAAATACGAATTTGATTTCTGCATAAATCAGTCCTAGTACTCATCATAGTCTGGGATTGTCCTCTCCTTCACAGCGCTCCTCATAGCCTGTGAAATACCCTTCCAAAGCGGCGCTCACCATAGCACGCTTAATCCCTACGCAGTGCTCATCATAGCCTGCGTCCTGCCAAAGCACTACCCTAACTGTCGTCGTACCTGGAGGCAGTGATATTAACTCGTATTAGTATCAAGAAGCATTACGTATGGGTTGTAATCCGCGGTCCGAACACCAAGTAACCCGCAAGCAGGAACAGAACGCTTTCCGGCAAGCACTACGTACCGCCAGATCGCACCCAAAGCTGATCTCTCCGCTACCGCCGTCGCCGAAGGCAGTCAACTTATGTACTCCTTCTTACAACGACCGGGAAGTAGATTTCTGCAATAAAGATGAATGTGTTTGCCAGATATACCTGCGGGACATCACCCCGGTAGAATTCGACGGGACCGAGCTCGTCTAGGTCTAGAGCCCTATTATCTACGACATCTGCCGAACTATACCGAAGATCACCGAAAGCGTCTGGACCCTCCAGACCTATAGTCAATCGCTATTTACCACCGTACAAGTTAATTTGAGCCTCGCCCGTCAAGTCCGAAGTTGTCCGAAGCTTCCCGAAGACAACCGAAGCCTTCTGAACCCTTTTTTCTTTGCATATATAGTAAATAATAGTGTTTTCAGTGCATATAAGTTCATTTTATGTTTGCCTTTAACGTAATTTTAACCCACCACTAAGAACGAAGACCACTGACGAAAACCGAAGTCCACCGAAGACGTCTGGACCTCGTCGACCTACATATAGGTCCCAACCGTCCTGGTTCAAGTTCACATCAGGCCTCTTAAGCAACTGCCGAAGTCTCCCGAACAAACCCGAAGACATCCGAAAGCCTCTACACCTCCTTAACTGATATATACAGACGCTTAATCAGTGTTCCCATTTACTTCTGGCTCCACAGCAACCACGAAGACCTCCGAAGCCAACCGAATTGGATTAACTCACTCCATAATACTTTATTTTATGTACTATTTCACAACTTATATTGATTTTGCTTAAATTATTAAACAATTAAAATAAGCCAAGCCTACTTCCTTACAGACGCCGCCCCTTTTGGGCGATATCAGGAACCTATTAATAAACTATCACGATGGCAATACGTGCAGCGCATTCAGCAGGATTTTTGGTTGAAATGGAAAGGAGAGTACCTTCAGGAGTTGCAAAAACGTCAAAAATGGAAGATTTCTCAAGGTTTTCCTTTGGCTCCAGATCAGTTAGTTATCATCTCGGAAGACAATTTGCCATCGCGTATGTGGAAGCTAGGCTGTATAACTGAAGTGCATCCAGGAGTTGATGGTGAGGTGCGGGTAGTTAGTGTGCGTACGTCAAGTGGCATAATAAAAAGACCTACTGTGAAATTGTGTGCGCTACCAATCGATATTGACTAATGACAGATGCGCAGCCTAATGTAGTTAGCTTAATGTTAAAAAAACGTTTATGTTTAAATTGAAACAGCTTGTGTTACGTAATATATTTGTTAGAGTGTAAAATTAGCGTAGTTTATCCTTTATTTAGCTTTTCGAAATTACTCATTTCAAAGGAGGCGGCATGTTACGTCCCATCATGACAATAAATTGTACTTTGGTAGTATGTTAGTACATTCTTTTAATGGACCGTTATAGCTAGGAAATAAGACGGCCTGCGTGCCAGTTTTGCCCTTTCACCCCACCATGCGTTGGCTGTAAATGTCTATACTCAGTATTCTCGTGTTCGTACCACAATAAAGATGCTCAAATCTCGTCTCCTGTTTATTTTAATATAAAAGGAAATATTGGTAAAACACCGTTGTGTTCTCGTTACATAAGGTGAACTGCAGTACGCCGTCACCTTACATTGTGTATACCCCAGAATATCTCTGACGGCCATGTCTAGGCTGGATTTAATGTTATTCCGTTCTGTTTCTACTTCCTTAGTATCAGATATGATCCCGAAATCTTTCAGCAATTCATTTGACCTTTTTTCGAATATTTCTTGAATATCTTTATATTTTAGTTTCTCTAACTCAAAGTGCCTTTTTCCGTTTTTTTTCAAATTTTTAAATTTAAGTGTGGGTTTCATAATTACGATGTTGTGGTCAGTGTCTATATCTGCTTCTGGGTAGCTATATCTCCTGGTATCTTCCACGTACATCGTCTTCTAGCATGATGTTGAAATAATGTGTTTGTAATGATTAAATTGTTCTTGTCGCAAAATTCTACCAACCTATTTCCCCTGACGTTTCTCGTCCCTAAGCGAAATAAACCTACTACTGCTACTTCCTTACCCTCACCTACCACCGCATTAAGATCGCCGGTAATGACTGAATTTTCATGTCCTTTATGTATCTTAATATGTTTTCGATATCTTTGTGGATCGCTCCTACCTGTTCGTCATTGTAGCTAGAGGTGGGCATGTATACTTGTATTATTACTGTGTTTACCGGTTTAGATTCTAATATAACCATGAGTACTCTTTCGTTCTTTTGTAAGTAATTTTCTACACAGTGTCCTGTCTTTTTCTACATATCTATCCCCACCCCCAAATTTCCTTTCTATGCTCCGGTATGAATTACCCTGAAATCTCCACTCTAAAAATCCCCAGCCTTTGGCCACTGAACTTCGCTGATCCCTGCTATGTCTAGTGCTAACCTATTCATTTCGATTTTTAGGTTGGCTAGCTTACCTACTTACTTCAGGCTTCTAACATTCCACGCTCCGACTCGCAAAATGTTCTCGACTCTTATTTTGGATTTCCGATCGCACCCTCCGAAGTAGTCCCCTCTCGGTGATCCGAATGGAGGACTATTTTAACTCCGGAATCTTTTACTCCAGAGAATGCCATCATTTTATTATAATTTAGGTACTCTGTGAACTTGGGAGGTAATGTGGTGGTTTCTCGTTGCCTTCCACATCGCGGTAGCGTGTCGTAGACTGCCATACCGACCCCTATAGTCTCTGTCAATCTAAGTACCGAAGGAGCCGCTGCCCTCTTTTGGGGACCAATCTTCGTCTGGTTCCTCACTAACGACCCTACTACTTTGGATAGACCTGTAGTTTGGCTCTTCAGCTCATTAGAACACGCAAGCCATTTCCCCTGTTCTAGTAATCTAGAACTTCGGCAAGGTGCAGGTCCATTCGAAATGAGACATTTAGTTAACTTTTTTTTTTTTTTGTTTTGTTTTCGAACTTACTTAAGGTCGGTTTTACGCAGTCCTGAATTCTTTTCTATTCTGAGCTAGTCTAAAAAGATCTACATACCCTTCACACTAAGTGTCTAATAATTTGACTAATATAGCTTTGTCTAGGTCTTCCTACTCTATTTTTATTTGGTAGTCTATAATCTAAGACCTTACTAAATAGTCCCTCATGTCTTAGCTGGTGCCCTATCATTCTATTTCTCCACATACAGGTAACTCGCCTATCCTTCTATGAACTTCCTCATTTGTTACTCTATCTGTCCAACTAATCTTTAACATTCTCCTATAACACCAAGTTTGAGAAGCTTCTATCTTTTTCTTGTCTACCTTTTTAATTGTCTAAGTCTCACTAGGTACGACTTTAAGAAACTTTTTCTATTATCTAAACTAATACTATTAGCTATAAGTAAGTTTTTCTTTTTAAAGCTTGAGCTATTCTAGCTACTATATCGCTTCTATTATATCCGCCCTTTGTAATTAACCTAAATAGCAGAATTCATCTATCTCCTCTATCTCGGTATTACCTATTTTTAATTTTGGTTTAGAACTAGGCTGTAACTCACTTGTCATTATCTTTGTCTTTTTTAAGTTAATTCTAATACTATATGTAATCTTTTGCGGTGAATTTTGAATAGCTCTGTGGTAAAGAAAGGTGGATATGTATACGACAGAAAAGTGATAATTAACAGACAACATATAATTAATGATTTTAACCAGATCAAACAATTACTTCAAACACTCACCTGTTGTTTACGCAGCCGTGCCAACGAAAAAATGATGTAAAAGCTACTTTTTTTTGGCGGGTGTAGTAAAGCACATGTATTTCGATAGCGGTTGTTCTGACGGAAAGCGGTTTTTCTAATTAATGGTTCTACGTAGAACATATAAGCAGTGGTGCGGGCTTCAAGAGCGACAAATTGATACAGACTTGCTTCGTGTGTTTTCCAAGTTAATACAATGTTCTTGCACATTCGGATAGCAAAGTTTATCACTCGCCGCACTTGTAGGCACGTGCTTAAAATAGAACATGGAATTTTACACTAACAGATTTAAATATACCAAAGCGGACGTAAATAATCAACAAACTCAACGCAAAATAAATTTAGCTGTGTGAGAGTTTTTATTAATTAGGGGCGCGGTAGCGTATTTTATTCGGCTAGCTTTATGATAATCTCAGGGGTAGGCTTCGGTCATCTTTAAAATAAAGCACACACCTAGTAACTATTTTTAATTAATGAAACTTAACCGATAAACATATAAAACTTAAGTGAGTGTTTACACATTTTAACAAACTATAAACTTTATACTAAAGCAATAAACAATAATAGTTTGTATGGTATTTTAATATACAAAAGGAGCCGACTCATACCCGAAACACACGAGCGCGCGAGAGTCGCTTCATCACGCCACAACGGCTTACACGATACTTCTCAATAATACCGATAGCACACGGCACGGCGTATATTTGCAACAGGTGAGGGTCGCGTGTTCTATCATAAAAGATATGTTACAGCTGATAATTATTTACAATATAAACGGAACACTATAGTAACTCTGTAGTATTTCATCTAAAATATTTAAAAACTCTCCTAACTCTTTTCTAGACTCTGCTATAATAGCTATATCATGCAAAACGTAACATGTCTATTTTCTGTTCCTGTACACTAATACCTATCTCTTTTCTCTCTCTAGCTAAGTTTAAAGCTTCCTCAATACAAACATTAAAAATCAAGGGAGATAGTATACAGCACTGTCTAACACCATTTCTAATCTTAGCTTCCTTTTCTATTTCATCAAATCTAATTACTACGCTTTGGTTTTTATATAGACTGTAAATAATTTTTTTATCCCTATGAAAGATATCTATTTTTCGCAAAACCCTATACATAACAATCCAATTAACCCTATCAAATGCTTTTTCTAAATCTACAAACGCGAAATGAGTCTTTTTATTTTTTGTAACCGTTTTTCGACAATTTCTCTAATCATTAGTATCGGTTCTCTAGTCCCTTTGTTTTTACGAAAACCATTTTGGTCTTCGATTAAATAATTCTGTCAAAACTTTTACTCTATTTTTAATTATTATTTTGGAAACGTGGGAAGTTAAACTAACCGTTCTAAAATTCTCACACATATCAGCTCCTGACTTTTTGGGATTGGGCTAATAATATTTTTTTTCGAAATCTATTGGAACCTCACCTGTGTCATATATTACTTTTACTAGTTCATGTAATCTGTCTAAAGTTTTCTGACTTGCATATTTTATTAATTCTGCGGGTATATCGTATATCCCCGGAGCTTTATTTAGTTTAAGATCCCTAACAGATCTATCAAATTCCTTTCGTAATATTGAGAATCCTATTTCTACATTCTTTTCTTGGTCGTTTTCTAACTCATGCATATCGTCTCCATTATATAAATCTTAAATATCTTTTCCATCTATCTGCTACCTCAACTTTATTTATCAGAAGCTCATTATTCTCATTTTTAATACTATTATATTTTTTCCTATCTTTCCCGAAAACTTTCTAACTGCCCTGTAAGTCCTGTCTGTCTTACCTACTCTCAAATCATCTTGTATTCCCTTACAATTCTGCTCCATCCGTTTATTTCTAGCTTTTTTACACTCATGTACTATCTTATTTCTAACTCTTATATTTTTGCTTGCTTTCACTATTCAATTCTCTGAAAGGTTTAAGCTTTCTTCTATTCGCTATTAAATCTAATATATCTTTTGTTATCCAGGGTTTTCTCGCTTCTACTACAGTCTGTGTTATTGTATCAAGTACAACATTCTTTATTTCTTTCCATCTATTTTCTACGTTTCCTCCTATAGCTATCTCTTTGATTTTATTATCTAATACTTGTTTATATTTCTCTTTTACTTCACTATCATTAAGCTTACCTAGGTCCCTTCCCTCTTTTTTAACCTTTCTCAATTTTATGAATTTTAAGTTACACTTCACTTTAACTAAGTTATGATCGCTATCTATGTCAACCCTGGATAACTACAACATTTTTTAACTTGGTTTATAATCTTTGTTTAACTAAAATATAATCTATATGGTATCTAGTCCTATCAGCTGGCGCTTTCCAGGCATGTCTTCTTCTAATATGTTGTTTAAATAGGGTGTTTACAGTTACTAATCTATGCTCCTGGTAAAACTTGCTACGTACCTAAACGTAGCCGAAAGAAAAGTAAATACCAGGCTAACTAGCAACCGCGGAGAGTGGGGGGGATTCGCCTACATACCAAAAAAAAGAAACAAAAAATAAAGTACATCGCCCACGATTATCTTTTAACAAATAAACATAAATAACGGTTTCTGTACAAACAAGCAAAAAGAAAATAAAGTAGGGGTTATTATTTCACAGCAAACAGTTATATTGTACGAACAATTTAGAAATTTAGATACAAAATGCGCATCTGTATTTACACAAAATAAAATTAATCAGTAGTAAATCAATATGAGAGAGCTTTTGTCAAGCGTTTCTAAAATTTTACCTAACACTTTTTGTAAAACAAACTAATTAGTAGGAAAGAATTAACGTGTGAGTTCTTTTGACAAGCATGTTTAAAAATAATACATCGCACCTGTAGAGCGATAATATCGAATCGCAGCAACAAACAATAGTCCTACAGTGTCACATTTTTTTTATCACGTAGCTGCACCAAACGTTGATACGGAATATACCATTGACGCACACAAAAGAAAACAAGTTGTATACCTGCATGTGCCTGGATACTTAGCTTACAAGCCGTCGGGGTGAGTTAACACAGGAACGTGATGGTCGTCAGGATCTATTTACCCTGCTACCATAACTCTAGCAGCAGTCTACGGACCAAAGCAGTAGGTCTACATAAAGAAATAAACCATTTGGCCTACAGCTAAAAATAAGCAATTCACGCTAGACACCCCATAGTTGTCGAACAGGAAAAAACAAACGTGCATTGCTTTTGAAATACGGTGACGAATAATGTAGAGAATATTTCGTCGTACAAGCTATAGAATCAAATTCAACAATGGTTCAACTAGCACGAATTCGAACTGCAAACCCTCGCTATCCAAACGCGATTGAAACTGGAAAACCCGGGTTTTATCGGATAGTGCCCGACCCTATTTCAACAAGTCTTTACATCGGAACAATAGCAAAAACCATTATACGCGGTTGTAATGTATACCATGATAACAGGTACCTAAAACAGGAGATAAACTATTTAATTGTAGTATAAACTTATCGTTTCGAAATAAATAAGTTCAAAATAAACATTTGTAAAAAGCATATTTATTATTAATTATGTTGGAGGATTTAACAGACTACCGGATACCTAAAACAAGGCATAGACTATTTAATTTATAGAATAAATTTTCGTTTTAAAAGCAAAAAGGATTTGAGTGGAGGAATTTATTCGAGAGCGTGTTTTATTAATTATGCTGAAAATAAACGTAACAAACCTAACTAATCTTTCTCCTCTATCATTTCGTCTACCATATCCAAATTTTCTTACCGTTTTTTTCTCATTACCTTCTCCCACTGACGCATTAAAATCGCCCATAACTATTTAATTTTCATCTCCTTTTACTTTTCTCACTATACTATTTATATCCTCATATACTTTCTTTACTTCCTCATCCTCGTACTGAGCTTTTGGCATGTAAACCTGTACTAAAACGGTGTCTGTGGGTTTCGTACTCAATCTAACTATAATTATTCTATCACTAAATTGTAAGTACTCTTTAACTTTACGTCCTAATCTTTTTCCTAGCGCTATTCCTGCCCCTGCCTGTCCATTTGTTGAAGAAGTTGTAATTATTCTATAATTGTCTTTCCAAAATTCATTGCTATCTGGCCATCTTACTTTACTAATACTTAAAACGTCCAGCTTTCTTTTTCTCATTTTGACTAATAAATTCGTTAACTTATCTACTCTAAGTAATGACCTTACATTCCAAGTCCCTTCACTAAATCGAACCGTTTTAAATTCTTTCGATGACGTGGCCCAAGTACCCCCTCAGAGAGATCCTAATGAGAAGGAATTTTACCTCCGGACAAAAATTTTACTTGTGAGCTCTCCATCATACATATTTTGTGTTTTAGGCCACGCAAGTTAAGGTTCGTGGCTGGGAGCGATCCTTTTTAAAAAGACATTTCCAACTTCTTAACAAATTTATTTATATTTATACAGAGTTGACTTGGAATTTTGACAAATTAGTTTAAATTTTACTTTAAGTCGAAATGCATTAATTAATTGTAGAAATGAGTAATCTAACGAACTGCAAGGTTAAAGCTGAACGATGATTAACTGTCGTCGACTGGCGCTCCCAGGCTTTTTATAATATCCCTACCCCCTCACATGGCTGTGGAAACTTGCAGATCTCCTGCCTGCTTATTTTCTACTCTATTCATTAATACATTGTTGCGATCTTAATTTTAAGTAATCTTGGTACGTGACCGTCTGCGACCGCCTGTGACCTGACATCTGCAGTGTCACTTATCGTCTGTGCTACAAAGTAGCGCTTTCGTTCCCATGAACGTTAATAAACTGTTTGAATTGTCCTTCATTTATAATGTTGCACATCACTTAGCGCATTTCTTAATATTTCTAATAATTTCCTAATTCTTTACATATATATTTATCAATTGGGGGATTACATAACTCCTCCCTATGTACATTAAAAATTAAGGGTTTTCCTTTTCTTGATTTTTAATTTTTAAATTCATTTAATCTCATTTCTTAAAATTCATTTTTTCTAATGGTACATTTGTTTCGTTGGTTGCCTTAAATCTAAAACGGTTTCCTTTATTTTTATACCTAATATACATTTTGTAAATTACATAAATGATCAATAAAATAGTCAAAATAATTAATACCATTGTCCATACACTAATGTTATCGTAGTGCACTTTGGGCGTTTTGAGTTCGTTTAGATGTTTTTGTAGTCTTTCATAAGTTTCATGGCGTGGTTGAGGTTGTCTAACTCCTGGTGTTCAAGTTGCATGGGTTTTTGAAGTATTTCTTCGTCTTCGTCTTGCGTTATCTTGATCTGTAATTTGGGTAAATTTGCTAATTTCTTGGTCTGTACAGGATCTTGGTAGACTCTAATTATTTCATTTTTTAATTTTAAATAACAATTTTCCTTAAGGGTGATTAATTTACTTCCGGTTAATGCTAGGTTGCTTTCGTCTTGATTACAATAGATTGTTGCTATTACTTCTGTGGGAAAAATGGCTATCCATTTATTTTCCGTCACTTTCTGGATTTGTACAGGTTTGGCTTTACAATTTTGTTACAATTTAAATGGTGATAGTTCTTACACCTAAAGAGTCGATAAAACAGTTTACGAAGTACGTCGATAAATACAGTTACAAAGTCGGTAATACAGTTTAAGGGTTCATAAATACATCGCGCAAGCGCAATGAGTAAAGCGGGCGACGCCTCTAGCGGGTGACAGCACTAACCTTATTACAGATTCCACGCAGCCAACCGCCGATGACGTCACCAATGAATAAAACTACATTGCGCCATAATCGGAAATATAAAAATTTTAACAGAAAGAGTACTCACTCAGAAATCCTGCATTCGACGGAATGGGGCTATAGTTGGCTTCTCCCAAGTCCATCGGGCTACATCCCGGAGGGATTAAAGATGCTGATTCCTCCGGAGCTGCTGGCGGAACATGGGCTTCCGGCTTATTCTCGGGTCGTACGGTTCGGCCTGCCCTAGGTGGCTGCAAATTTATCTACCTATGTAGGGAATAGACAGGAACATGGTAAGGGAGCGACAAACAAAGACAAGCAAACAAATAAATCTACATAGATAAGATAACGATACGTTACCAAAAAACGTTCACTTCACTCGACGAACAAAGGCAAACCTCCACGTTATAGAGAGCAGAGGAAACTCGTCCCCACTCTTTTGTCTTTACACATCCGCACGAAGTTATTCGTCTAATCCTCTAGCGTCGTGCGATCTGCGCAAACTCACTATGACGTAACGGAAGTACACGCCTTGTCTATTAAAATTCCACGCACCGCGTCTTTTGAAAATATGGCGCGAAACTCCCGCACATCAAAACTAACCTAATAACAATGTTTAAGTGCCAATTGGATTGGCACGTAACAATTTTCGTAATGGTTTGAAAATTTTAGTAGTTGTGCTTCGCAAGGGCTGTCTTCTTGAATAGTTGTCGTTGTCAGTGATTAGCATAAATATTGATTTGGTGTGACTTCATTACATTTTTCGTTCGTATAACCATATCTTTGTTCATTTAAGGATAGGAATTTGGTTTTTGGAATAATAACTTGGTATGTGCTAGTCATTTTCATTGGAAAAGCAAATAAATGATAATAATTGTAATTGTTAATTTCTACTATTGGAATTTCTATCAAAAATGTTATATCGTTATTTTTTACATAGCCTTTAACTATAGCTAGTTTTTCAAATATTAAAATGTTTTATTCTACTACATCGAAAGGTAATCTATTGTTGGTTATAAAAGATCTAATTCTTAATAATTCTTTTAATAAATAAATTGGTTCTATAATAATGGAATGTAGGGTATTTAATTTTGCGAATGTTACTGCGTTTTCTAACGTGGCTAAAATTTGTTGAATTAAGGTAAGGGTTGATGTTACCTGGTTGTATATCGTGATGAGTCTAATTAAATCTCGCATGTCTAACATGGTAGTTTGCATGTTGTTTTCTAGGGTTTGTATTCGATTGGCTATACTATATTGGTTTCTTAGTGTTTCGTTAAATTTTATGATCGTTGATTGAGTTAACGATATTTGGTTACCAATTATGGTTTTGATGTCATTCTGGTTTTCGATTAATTGTTGTATTGCGTTGTCATAACGTTCTGCGTCTTGGTTGTCTAAATTGCCTGTTATTGTTTTTATTATGTTTCCTAATCCGTTGATTAGTCCTTTTTTTCGTCTCGCCGTTTGTTCTGTGGATATTAGTCGATTAAATTTGTCTTCTACGTTTCTCAAAATACTTTCTATTATGTTGTCACAGTTCATCATTTCTATTGCGTATTCTTTTCCGAATTTTGATGTGTCTATCGATTGTTTTAGTCGGTAATAATTATTTTTGATTATTTGAAATTCTTGTTTCAGTTCGGTCAAGTAGAATTTTTGTGCAAAGATCCAATAGTCTATAGTGTTCTGCATACTGCCTAATTTTATTGGTAGTATACCGGGGTTATTTTTTATGTCTTCAATTATGATTTCGATGTCCGTTCTACCTGGGTGGAGGTTGACGGTAGAGGGGATGATTGTCCATCTGCAAGTACAGGGTGTCTTGAATTTTTCAGGTAAATATATTTTGTTATCTTGCCGTTGTCTACTACGACAACGTTTTTGTCGGATTCTTTTAATTTTAAAGGGGCCTAAATTTCTCGGTGTCGTTTTGTGTCTTTTGCTTTGGAAATTTTTCTCGTACACGGTTTGTTTTATTGAAAATTTATTTACATCTGTGTTTTTATTACGGGTCGCGGTAATGCGTTCTTTGTCGTTATCTAACTTATCCTTTACCTTATCGTAAGTTATGTTTAGTTTCTCTTTGTGATCCTTGGCGTATTGCTGCTAAACTTCCTTGTTATAATGTATGTCATAAGGGTTGCGTGAATCTGAATGTCCTAGAGTTAATTCTAATGGTGTAAAATTGGTTGATGAATGAATTGTGTTGTTATAGACAATTAATGCGTATGACATTAAGTTAGTTATGAGTTCTTTCTTGTATGTTATTCTTAATAATCGGATTTGTTCTAGTAGTGTTGAATAAAGTCTTTCGATTAGTCCGTTGGATTCAGGGTAATTTTCAGTTATAAAATGAATTTTTATCTTTGTAATTCCAAAGTGTATTGTATTGTTTCATTTTTAAACTCGCTGTCGTTATCTAACGTTATCGTTTCGGGCGTTCCATAAAATGTAATATAATGTAAAAATCCTTGAGTTACGTTTTGTTACATGCCGAAAATCGGCTATGTAAACATTCCTGTAAGGTTCTAATTTGTAAGTGATTGCGCGCCATTAATTTAAAAGACTTGGCGTGCATTTCCGTCACTTCAAATAGTTGCGTTTGCGCAAAGGATTGCGCCGACGCGGAGTGTGAAAGAAAGGGGTAAATTTCCGACACATCTGGACTAGTCAGCCAGACGTCGAGCCTAGTGGTTTATCTTTGTGCCGTTTCTTGTCTTCTTTTTCAGGAGGTTTCCCTCCAATTTCTACCTAATGATAGTTCCTTATACCAGTTTCCTGTGGTTCCGCTAATAAGTAGGAAGAAGAAGACGATATTTTAAATTTGATTTAACCGGGGGCAGACGGATGACTCACGCCCTCAATGCTCCCCGATGCCAGCTGCCGCCATAAAAGCGTAATGCTGTAAGGAGTCCTATTGTTACGTGAGCATCTTTATTGTTTTTTGCATGTGATGTAGTAATTTAAAACATTTATATGACGTAATACCTTATTTGCGCGTCATTTTGCAAATATTTATTTGTGCTACCAACTGACGTAGTGGCTCTCGTGTATTACCGCCGGGAGTGTAATAGTCTGTGCTATTTTTAGAGGTGATTGGTATTGCTTGGCTTATTTTTGTAAATGCGTCTACGATTGTTAAGTAACTTTGTGCTTCTACTACTAGAGTATCTGCATGTAATTTCTGAAAGGGTTTGTCAGGTGTTTTAGTTAACATTAAAGGTATCTTCGAGGGTTTCCTATCGTATTTTGCTTTGTCGCATAGTTCGCATTGATTGATAAAATCTGTAGTTAGTTCCTTCATGTCCTTGAAGTAATAACGTCTCATAATTTGTTTTAGGGTTTCATTTATTCCACGATGGTTGGCCTTTCCTTCGTGTTGGTTTCTGATCACATTGTTTATTTCGTCAGGGTCGTCTAATGTTATTAATTTTCTTGTGCATCGTATAAGTTCAGGGCCAGAGTTGTTGAATAGTTTAACATATATTTCTGAAAATCGTTTATACAAGTTTTCCGTGTTAAAGTAAAAGTAAAATCGTTTTTTCTCGGGGGTGTATTCTTTTAGAATTTTAATTATTTGTTCTTCATTGTCGTCTTTGGTTATCTGAATTTGGTATATCTTTTTATTATCTACTTTCGTATATTTTACAGGGTTGGGGTTCGTTAAAACTTCTGTGATTATAAACTGATCGGGTTTCATATCTATGGCTTCATTTAAAATTTTGATCGGGGTTTTCGGCTCGTCATTCTGTGTTGAATGTATGGTTTCCATTTCGTCGGGATCTTCTCTAATTTTCGTTTCGCCTACGTTTCCTATCACTGATTAAGTTTCTAATGCGTTAAGCTGTATTCTACTTAAAGCGTCTGCGTTATTATTGTAAATTCCTTTCTTGTATATGATCTTGTAAGTCATATTCTTCTAATCGGATTCTCTATCGTTGTAATTTTGAATTGGGTTCCTTGAGTTTACATAGCCATACTAATGGTCTATGATCGGTGTATATATAAAATTTCCGTCCGTATAGGTTTGGTCTAAAATACTTTGTTGCCCAAATTATGACTAACAATTCTTTCTCTATTGTACAATGTCTTTGATCGGTTTCGTTGAGGGTTCTGGATGCGTAGCTGATGGGTTTATCATTGCCTACTGTTCCTTGGCTTAATACTGCGCCTAATGCTACATTTGATGCGTCTGTCGTTAATATGAATGGTTTCGAAAAATCGGGGTATTTTAATACGGGGTGATTCGTTAATATACTTTTGATTTTATCTACGGCTTTAATAAATTCTGGGGTATGTACAATTTTGTTTCCCTTCTTTAAACAATTTGTCAGGGGCTTGGTTATTTGAGCATAACCTTTAATAAATTTGCGGTAATAACCACTAAGTCCTAAATATCCTTTTATTTCTTTATTCGTTTTTGGTATGGAGTAATTTAATACAGCGTTTATTTATCAGGGTTCGGCATGACTCATTGGGGTGTTATTATATGTCCTAAGAATGTTACTTCTTTTTGTAGAAATTCGCTCTTATTTAATTGTACTTTAAATTGTGCTGTTCTTAATCTTTCGTATACTTCTCGTAATCTTTCTATATGCTTCAGTAATGATGTTGAATACACTATAATATCGTCTAGGTACACAAGGCATTTTTTGTTGTGTATCCCTCGTAGTATGTTATCCATTAGTCTTTGAAAAGTTGCGGGTGCGTTCTTTAGTCCAAATGGCATCCTTTTATATTCGTAATGTCCTGCAGGTGTGCTAAATGCTGTTTTTTGTGTATCCTTTTCTTCCATTTCTACTTGATTGTATCCTGATTGCAAGTCTAACGTCGAAAAATATTGGCACTTGCCTAATTTAGCTCTAAGATTTCAATTATATTTGGTAGCGGGTATTTATCGTCTACCGTTTTTTTGTTTAATTTTCTGTAATCTACTACTGTTAGGATTTAGTATTTTTCTTATGTAGAATCTGTACATTCTTGAGAGCGCTGCTAATTTATTTGTACCGTTAGGTAAAAACAAGCTTTAGAACCCTTCCTCAAGGGTCGACGGGAGTTTGGTTTTACATTCCATCGGAGTAAGATGTACGGTTTACTGTATTGCAACTACTTTTACTCAATATAATGTTTAATTGCTAACTTGTGTTTCATTAATTACTCAAGCAATCTACAGTCCACTATAATTATTCGATTTTATCGAACCAGCTGGAGAGTTACTCCACAATTACCATTATATATTTTCGTTTTCCTGATGTGTCCAGTTTTTTGGGTACTATCAATACGGGGCTGCTCCAGGGTGAATCGGAGTGTTGTATGATATCTTGATCTAATAAGTCGGCTACTTGTCTCTCAACTTCTTCCTGACTTGCATGGGGTAATCTGTATGCTTTTGTGAATATGGGTTTGTTGTCTGTTAGTTCAATGTTATGCTTGACTGTATTTGTAAAGATTAGGGGTATTCCTTCGCAATGGAATATGTCACGGTATTCGAAACATAAATTTTTGATTGCTCTTTGTTCCTCTTGATTAATGTCAGTGCTAAAACGGATATTACTTAAATTTTCTCTTAACATTTCGTCGTTTTCTACGGGATTATAATATTCGTTTAGATTTTCATCTATTTCCATCTCGTTCAAATTTAATTCTTCTACGTTAATTGGGTTTGTTAAAGATAGTTCTACGGGGTAGTCATTTGAATTTAAAATCGTTGTTGTGGCATAATTATCTTTTATTTGTACTAATGCGGTTGGGGTCTCTACTCCTTGTTGAAAAGTTACGTGATTTATTATTCCTAATTTGTTACTTGAATTTACTGGGATTTTTATCTTTTTCTCTGTTCGGGGTTCTATTGTGTATTTTTCTTCAATTTGGGTATTTTGAAATTTAATGGGGATTCGTCCATATTTGGTTCTTAATAAACGATTTTTTATGTCGATGCTTGCTTCTAATTTTCTTAGAAGATCCATTCCTAATAGTCCGTCATATTTGTCATTGAATTCGAATATGCAGAATTTATGCTTCATTTTTACGTTAAATGTTTTGGGTAAGGGTATGTTTGCTACAAATTGGTGTAGGGTTGTTTGATGGGCTGTTTTAATTTTAAACGATTCTCTTTTTTACATTGTTTAAATAATGTTTCTTTACGGTTTGCGGGCTAATTAATATTTTTGAAGATCCGGTATCGATTAATAGTTTGAATTCTGCGTGGGGTATTTCTATATAGGGTAGTACAAGGTGATTCATATTATTTAAGTTTATTACGTTTGGTCGTTTATAAATCGGTCTATCTGAAAATTTGAGCACGCGTTTTCTTCGTCGTCCTTGTCGTAAATTTCGTGTGATTCTTCGCTTTTATAATTGTTGGATTGGTTTTGTTCATTGTTTGTACTTGGTCGAATGCAATTTTTCTGGTCATCTTCATATTGCTCTACTTCTTGGTGAAATAGCTCTTCTGAGGTAAAAGTGCTTTTTTGGTTAGGGTTCGGTCAAATGTGCGTTATTTTCGTGTTGGGTCTGGTGTTACCAGATGAGGTATCTATTGGTGTGGGTTTATAATAGTTATTGGAATTATTATTATTAGTTGTCATTGGTGAGTTTCTAATAGGATTCACGTTGAATGCGGATCTTTGCTGATTTACGTTTTGGTGGAATCTTGGTTGAAATGCGGGCTTCGTAAAGTTTGGGTTAAAAATTGGTTTTGAGAAATGTCTATATGGGTTATTAAAGTTTGAGTTATTAAACTGTGGATTATTGGTTCGCATTTGGTTTGTTTGTGCATTGAACGGGGTAAATTTTTGTTGTGGATTTGTTTGTCTCGCGGGTTGCATGGTTTTTATTGGTGTATAGCTTTTATTCGCGTTGGGGTTGTATAGTCTGTTTATGTAGTACATTACGTTTTCTTCTTTGATTATCATGTTCATAGCTTCTTCTAAGTCTTGGGGATGTTGAAATTTGATTTCGTCTGAGAGTCGTTCGGGTAGTGCATTTAGATATGTGTCTAATGCCATTTCGTTATACATTTTTGTTTTTAAAAGTCTGTCACTTGGGTCGGTTTCTTCAATTTTTAGTTTTGTCGAGATTAAGCTTCTTACATCTTGGCATTTCATTCCAAATTAATATGGGGATTGGTTGTTTTCCATTCTAAAGTTTATTAAATCACGTACCAGGCATTTTAGGTTCCTCTGATCTTCGAAATATGCAATTAATACTCGTCTAAAGTCACCCCACTGGTCTATGTCATCTCGACTAGCAATTAACGTTAGTGCCCTTCCGGCTAGCTTACTGATTCTAAAACGTACGAGTAAAACGTTCCTTTTGCTGTCACCGAGCTTATAGAATGTTTTTAAGAATATTTCACAGGCTGATATGAAATTCATGATTAAACATTAGTTTCCGTTAAAATTTGGGATCATTTCCAAGTAGATTTTCATTTCTCCACTCATTTTGGCTGGGGAAATGTTCTGATAATTAATTTTTTAATTTGGCTTTAATTATTTTCTGATTTTGTAAAAATTTGGATTAATTTCGTAGTTTGTGTCGTTACTCCTCGTTTGGATTCATTAATTTTCCGTTTAAGTTACATTGGGTTACTTGCTATTTTTAGCTTGGGTCGTTTCAGATTATTTAAGGAATTGGGTTGCTTATTTTGTATTTAATTGTACGGTGTTGTAATTATTTTATGGGTTTTACACTTGGTATTGGTTTGGTTACGTTTCTTTTTAATTTGCCGATGTTAATTTTATTGTAGGTTTAATTTCTGAAGTTTCAATACGATTGAGTGATTTTTGTGGTAATTTACCTTACTTGCTTGCTTTGCGTCAGTTAAAGCTTTTCTATTTTAATTCCGCTGATTTTAATTATGTCTGTAATAATTATCTCTTCCCGTGGGTTTATGTAATTTGTAAGGTGTCTGCGATGCTTCTCGTTTCGTAAACTTAAGTGTTAATTATAAGTTTGCAAGGTGTCGTCCTTTGCGTCGTTCAAAGTTGCATACAATGGTCTCGTTTTGTTATAATGTTGTAATCTGCTGTAGAATGTTGCCAGTTAATTAGTTGCGTTAGTGTCTCTGTTGCAAGGTTATTTTTAAATGTACTGTGGTGTTACTCAGTAATTGTTGTGATTTAATACAATTTATACTTTATTTGATCTTTTCTGAAACTTTTGTTTGATTCGATTGCGACTTTTCTATAATTAATTATCTCGTCAATGAAATATCTAATTTCAATGTCGTGTTTGGGAATAATAAAAATTTTGCGGCGTTGAAGTATTTAATTACAATTTTCAAGTTTGAATGAGGTTGCAATATGCGTTTTTCAGTACCGTAATAGGTAATTTTTAGTATTTAAATTGATATTTTATAAGAGTTTCCGGTCGTAATTTGTAGGTTTTGTTTTAATTAATAATGCTTGAGTGTCTTATTCTGGTAAACTAAAAGTTTTTCTACGGTTACGCAAATTTTGTTGATTAAGGTTTTGAAGGATTTTCGTTGCGTTCAAGATGAATGATTTTATTCACTATTAGTGATGAGATTTGAAGATGTAGTTTAATAATAGATTGCGAATTGTCTATTACTTACGGAATATGAATTGTGTCTGGGTATTGGTGTTAGTTAATACCGCGTTGTTGAATTAGAAATTTGTTTTCGTTTCTAAAAAAATTTCCTGCGCCAGTTAAAATCGTGAATATAGTCTCAAGTGCGCTTAAAATTGCGACTTTTTAATTGTGTCAAGTTTCTATATGTCTCTTTTATACAAAGAATAAAAAATAGTTTGAAAAGAGTCTCTTGGAATAGCTAAGTATGTTACGGTAATTTGTGGCAGCCACGTTGGGCGCCAAATTTATGCTACGTTGGCTCGTAGCCGTGCGTAACACAAAGAAAATCAAAGAAATGACCGGGCTCAATCGAAGAGTAGGGGGGGTTGTAGAAAGCAGACTGACATATAATGTATGCGGCGGTAAGGAGTTAGTAACAGTACCTGCAATAAAAGAAATTAGAATAGCAAACCTGCAATAAAAAAGATTAGTCCTGCAAACCTGAAATAAAGAAAAAGCATAGCAGCAATGCAAAGTCCAAGTTATTCAGTACTTTGTAGAATGTAAATAAAACTGTTTAGATAAACTATATAATATAATCACGATAAAAGCATTACAAAAATTTTTATCACAAAGTGAGGTAATATTGGGGAGTAGCAGAGACGTTTCCTCACACACCAATTAAACATAAATCAGACAACATGTTAACAAAAGATAAATAGGTAAGACACAATTGATATGAGTAATTCAGCAGTATTGATTTTTTTTTCTTTTTTTTTTTTTCTTAATCGCAGGCAAGTCTATTGTAAAAGGTATCAGAACGACGAAGATATGGCAAAACAACGGATAGATATTTAAAGTAATAATCAAGTAGAAAATAGTTCAACTTACATAAAGTCTTTCAGTAACGCTTCCTTGCAATTGAAGTGTGGGATTCACGATGTCCTGCACTAACAAAGCACTTCACCTTTGACTGTGAGGGTGTTGATGGAATTTCTTACACTTTACACTAATCACACCTACGTATTTCACTGGTGTTAGCAGCAGACATTATCAGACTGATGGAACTATGTAGCATTGATAAATTTCTTGTTAATTCTATTTCCTGAGACAATAATTTCGAAATATTTTGTAGCACTAGTTTAATTTCAACTGGGACCAAAGGTATATTATTTTCATAAACATCCAAAAAGCAGTGAGAAACTTCAACCAATACCTTTGTAAACCGGCAATCGGTTATATTTCGCAAAAACGAAATTTGCGCAAGCAATGCTCTATTTTAGATACTTTGGGGTTAGAAAATTCAGAAACTACAGTATCAACTGTATTTGGATAATCCAAAGTATGCACTAATCTGATAAAAAAGGACCGCGAAACTAGATCGCACACACAGTTTAAATATCAAAAGACAAAGCACCAACAAAAAAACACAATGAGTAAAGCAACGCGCATCACTAAGTCAATGTTCCGTAAAACGCACGACAAGTTCTACTACGGTTATTTCCAACAGAAAAGCAACAAAAAAACAATTAGTAAAGCTACGCGTATCACTAAAACCGTCAGTCAATGACCTTAAAACCGCGCTTGTGGTCAATCAAACACGTTACATATAAAGCATAATTCCTTCAAAAGCCATAAGAACTACACTGCCTACAGTAAATATACAACTTGTATTTCACAACTATTTTCAAAGCAAAACGGACACAGTACTTTTAACGTAATTAATATATAGGAACGAAAAACAAACTACAACTGTTCTCTAATCTGTTTATATCAACTCGTTGCTATTACGACCTCTTATCGTCCTATTATCTAGACTTGTATATCCACATAAGGAACAACATTTATATGAACGGCAATACAAGAACGATGCAATTTATAATTAATTACAAGCGGTTTATGATTTTCAATAAGTTGGAAAGTAATTTACGAATAACCCTATTTAAAATTTGTTCCTTGCAATTTATTTATTAATTGCAAATCAATCTTCAATTTATCTATCTTTAAATTACTACACACGAGTTAAATTGCAAACAATTCTGAAAACTATTCGAAAGTATTTACTTTATACAAACAGCGATCCCAAAGAAACGATGTATTTTTAAGTACGCTAACAGAAAGGGAGCGTAAAATTTTAAGCTATAAAAATGCCCGTTACAAGTAGATTATTTTCATAAAATTGCATAAATAATGGTAACAATTATCAATACACATATATAAATAATAAACTAGCAAATATTAAAAATGTTTATAAAATGAAAATGAAATTCAATTTGTTTAAAGGAAATTGAACTTACACTAGTTGCTTTGTTGATTTCATAGATTCTTTCTTTTTTTCGGTTTTTTTTTGTTGAATTTGAACGATTTTTGTTTTACCTTTAACGTCTGTTTGTTTGCTGGGTTTTAACGATTCTTGTTTCGCCTCCAACTTCTGTTTTGGTTCTGCCAAATTCGGAATTGAACTTCCAAACCACCAATTCCTCAATTTTGGATTTCCTAGTACCCTTTTGACATCCGTTACAACTGCGCCACTTAAGGTTCGTGGCAGAGAGCGGTCCTTTTTAAAAAGACATTTCCAACTTTTCAACAAATTTATTTATATTTATACAGAGTTGACTTAGAATTTTGACAAATTAGTTTAAATTTTACTCTAAGTCGACATACATTAATTAATTGTAAAATTGAGTAATCTAACGAACTGCAAGATTAAAGCTGAACGATGGATTAACTGTCGTCGACTGGGGCTCCCGAGCCTTTTATAGTATCCCTACCCCTTCACATGGCTGTGGGAACATGCAGATCTCATGTCTGCTTATTCTCTACTCTATTCATTAATACATTGTTGCGATCTTAATTTTAAGTAATCTTGGTACGTGACCGTCTGCGACCGCCTGTGACCTAACATCTGCAGTGTCACTCATCGTCTGTGCTACAAAGTAGCGCTTCCGTTCCCATGAACGTTAATAAACTGTATGAATTGTCCTTCATTTACAATGTTGTACATCACTTAGCGCATTTCTTAATATTTCTAATAATTTTCTAATTCTTTACATATATATATATATATATATATATCAATTGAGGGATTACATAACTCGCATACCTGGGAAATATTGTGGAATTCCCATATCTTTCCACCACGCAGTTTTAAAGATCTTAGCAAATGCCGTATCTGTCACGGCCAATCCCCAACAACCTTGTAAGTTATTGAGGATTGCCCGAGACCAACCGACTCTCCTCCAATATCTTTTAGCCATCAAGGCTGCTGCCGCTTGCTGCGCCTTTTAATCGCATTTTACGATAAGTAGGCTTACTATAGTCGTATTCTTTGTCCCTTACTATAGGGACCTGCTTTCTACAGATACACTCAATTGGCATTTTATTTAAGTTGCATTCTAGTTAATATTTAAATAAAAGAACTTTTACAAATGACACATAAATTGACAATTACGTACTAAAAAGAATAGCTAAAATCGTAGAAGGTTCTTTACTGAATATTTTCAGTTTGGAGTTTCTATACAATGCCCAATATTTCCAGTCCTACAGTTCGATTGCAACAGTAGAAGCTATCACTTAAAGCGCTGCGATGAAATGTGATAGCAGTACCCAACTCTCACTTGTACAATATGGTCCAGAAGTGTTGTCAGCCTTGTAGATACTAATATCTCTGGTTTTCAAAAACTCACATTAAATTTCGCTTGTAAAACACTTGCTAGGTTCAGAAGCTGTAACGTGCATTTTTGTACTTTAACATTTTACGCTTTCTTTCTGTTAACGTACTTAAAAATACATCATTTCTTTGGGATCGCTGTTTGTATAAAGGAAATACTTCAGAATAATTCAGATTTGTATGCAATTTAACTCGTGTGTAGTAATTTAAAGATAGATAAATTGAAGTTTGATTTTCAATTAATAAATAAATTGCAAGGAACGAATGTTAATTGGATTATTCGTAAATTACTTTCCAACTTATCGAAAATGATAAACAGCTCCTAATTAAATTTTGTTGCTTATGTGGATATACAAGTTTAGATAATAGACGATAAGCGGTTGTAATGGCAACGAGTTCATATAAACAGATAGCAGTTGTAGTTTGGGCTTTGTTCCGATAATTACGTTAAAAATGCTGTTTCCTTTTTGCTTTGAAAATAGTGTAGTTCTGATGGCGATTGAAATAGTATGTTTTATAGGCGAACGTGTTTGGTCGACGCACGTGTGTTTTAAGGTCATTGACTGACGGTTTTACTGATACGCGTAGCTTTACTTTTTTTTTTTTGTTGCTTTTCTGTTGGAAATAAAAGGAACAGTTGTAGTTTGTTCTTGGTTCCTAGATATTAATTACGTGAAAAGTACTGTTTCCTTGTTGCTTTAAAAATAGTGAGAATTAATGCAGTATAAATTGTCGAATTGTGTTTTTAGTTGTCTTTCTTGTGAAATGAAAAGCTGTATATTAATTGTAGCAGTGTAGTTCTGTTTACCATTTGAAGGAAATATGCTTGATATGTAACGTGTTTGACGTGCTTGTTTACGGAACACGGACGGTTTTAGTGATACGCGTTGCTTTACTAATTGTGTTTTTTGTGGCGTTGTCCTTTTTTTATTTGAGTAGTTCATACTTTGGATTATCCAAATACAGTTGATACTGTAGTTTCTGAATTTTCTAACCCCAAAGAATCTACAACAGACCTTTACTTGCGCAAATTTCGTTATTTGCGAAATATAACAGATTACCGGTTTACAAAGGTATTGGTTGAAGTTTCTCACTGTTTTTTGGATGTTTATGAAGATAATATACATTTGGCCCCAGTTGAAATTAAACTAGTGTTACAACCTATTTCAAAATTATTGCCTCAGGAAATAGAAGTAACAAGAAATTTATCAATGCTACATAGTTCCGTCGCGTGATAATGTCTATTGCTAACACCAGTGAAATACGTAGGTGTGATTAGGGTAACGTGTGATAAGTTCCATAAACACCCTCCCAGTAAAGGGTGAAGTGCTTCGTTAGTGCAGGACCTCGTGAATCCCACACTTCAAATGCAAGGAAGCGTCCCTGAAGGACTTTTTGTAAGTTGAACTATTTCCTACTTATTATTACTTTAAATATCTATCCGTTGTTTTGCCATATCTTCATCGTTCTGATACCTTTTACAATAGACTTGCCTGCGATTAAGAAAAAAAAAAGAAAGAAAGAAAAAATCAATGCTGCTGAATTACTCATATCAATTGTGTCTTATCTATTTATCTTTTGTTAATATTTTGTCTGATTTATGTTTAATTGGTGTGTGAGGAAACGTTTCTGCTACTCCACAATATTACCTCACTTTGTACTAAAAATTTTTGTATTGCTTTTACCGTTGTTATATTATATAGATTATCTAAACAGTTTTTTTTTACATTCTACCAAGTACTGAATAACTTAAACTATGCATTGCTGCTATGCTTTTTCTTTATTTCAGGTTTATTATTCTAATTTCTTTTATTTGCTGGTACTGTTACTAACTCCTTACCGCCGCATACATCATAGGTCAGTCTGCTTTCTACAACCCCCCCCCCCCTACTCACCGATTGAGCCCGGTCATTTCTTTGACTTTCTTTGTGTTACGTAGCATAAATTTGGCGCCCAACGTGGCTGCCACGAAAAAAACGTGACAAAGCGTTTTGGTTTACCTAACTCTTTGATACAACCGTCTGAGGGTTTTAATAACAAACGAGGTGGCAATTTACGTAAATCATTCATTTACCAGGTACTCTTTCTCGTACGTATTAGCAGATTGACACCTGGAACGTACATTAGATATAATAACTGTGCAATCAAAGACTGGTAAATAGAAGTGTCATACTGATGTCTCCGGACACATGCCACCATATACCGAAGGCAACCGGACCACGATACTAAAAGTATACGGAAGAACGCCAAATAGTATCAATGATGATATTGAGAATATTAATGATTGGATGGCGAAACAAGATTATTTGCAGAATGTGAAAATGTAATGCGTATTTACAGGGGCGATAATCAAGCAACAGTTTTTATAGTAGATTATAATGTCAATAGAAGCATGATGATAAATAAAAGGTCATTTCCACACAAAATTATTCTATCGAGCAAAAACAAAAGCAGTCAATTTATTTGCAAATTAAATGAAGAACGATTAAATGAAGTACTTTACAACTTCTTTTCATACATTATCTTCTAATTTATTACTGAACAGAATAATTAATTTTGTTTAAATACAGACAGGTTTAACAAGGTGCTACGTACATTGACGTAACATAAAAAAAACAAGAAAAAGAAAGAAAGGATGACCGGGCTCAGTCGGTGAGTGGGCGAGGTTTTATACCTAAAAAGAAACCAGAAATAGAGAAAAAAATTTATATACACTCACTTATTCAAACTCAGAACAAAACATACAAAGGAAAAAAGAACTTATAATTAAACAAAATATTTACACAACACAGTAAAAAAATTATTCATGAAAATAGCGAGCTGTAGTTTTTAGGTAATTACCCCCTGAGAATAATTAGAAAAAAAAGAAAGCACCAAACGCAACCCTAAAAACCAGAGCTCTAGATCATCGTAGATATAAACTTAACCTATATTTACATACATAATGGCAACATTTTCAAATGCGCCCGCAAGTCTTTAAACCGTTTTTTTTACATTAATAATTAGTATATTTTTAGTGAGTTATAAACAAATAGTAAAGCAGTAATAAAAGAGCAGTGAATACCAAAATAGTTCAATAATTTTCATATATAAGAATTGAATTTAGAAATGCCATATTAGAACGGTAAAATCTCAAGCGTTCTGGTTCCGAAGTGAGAAGCGGCTACAAAGAAAAAAAGAACTCACCTTCGAGTTAATGACATCGAGGTGGGGGCTGTCGCTGGTCCACGTCAGCGAGTGGGTAGGCCTACGCCCAGGTAGAACGCATTTGACCTCCCATAACCGGAAGAAATGACAGCTCAAGAGATTAACATGTCCCCCGCAAGAAGCTAGAATAATTACGAACAATAAATTAATTTATTAAAACCGAAAAGTACCGTTTTATAAACCCTAAAAACTCATCACGCTAGATAATGCGTGTCAGAAATTTGCATAACGAAAAACGGAACGAACCAAAGCAGGACGGATGTTTTCTTGTTGCTATTTGAACAGAAAATGAATATTACATTTGTTTAGTTAAAGCACCAAAGCTCAAGCAAATAAAACAGGAAAACCGGAATTTTATTGAAATAAATTCGCCGAATTCTTTAAAAAGGAAAAACATACCAGCATTTAATTAGTGAATACTTGGAAAGACGCCTATCTAATTATGGCGTAAATTCCACGTTAAGAAATTCTTAGAAAGGATATTTATTTTTAATGAGCAGAAAGATTTATCAAGTAAAATATATAGGAAGTTTATTATTTTTCACAATACAAATTTTAATACACAAAAGGGGATTTAAGTTAAAATTTATTTTATATAAACTAATCAATTTTTTACAAAAATTAACGTAACAAAGGGCATGCAGGTATTATGCAAATATTAGATTATAGTTAGTTTACCCGAATAAGGTAAATAATTGGCATTAGCAATACTTTGTATCCACACTAATTTATATCGACAGTACACAAAAATTTATATCGCATCTTTTAACGATTTAAACTAGAGCATATCGTAATCAAAGCTTAATCAGTACTGAACTAACTAACGATCATCACGGCAATTTATATTTTATCTAATCGCTCTAATTATTTCGAGAACATACCAGTATATGTAAATAGCATATCCAATGTACTTATTGTACTTTTTAAATCTAAATATATCTCGCACCGCAAATGCTGTCAATCATCTTCGTGTTTAAACGCTTTACGTTCTAATGTAGTTATTCTGGTTACTGGTAGACCGACGTCGTCACATATCACCTCTTAAACTATTTTGTCCAAGAATACTTTCTGAACCGGATGTTGGAAGTCCCTGTGGTGGTTAGGACAGTCGAAGCCTCTCTGCAGTTTCCATAACAATTGAAGCTGCCAGTCAATACACTTTATAGCAGATTGTAACCACACACCAAAATCTAGACCCCCGGTATTCTGGAACAGTAGCTCAAGCATATTTTGTATCACTCTCTAGTCCAACCCATTAAACCCACAACCGATATTGGGTATGGTCAACTTCTTGTCTTTAAATTTAATTATCTTGTTCTTGAGGTCAACTAACACCTTCCACAAATTCTGGCAATTCGGTTTATCAGAAGCTGTTGCATAGGCACCAAGTATTAGATGCCCCAAAGTGTGTCCTTTAGCCGTATGTTCTTTCCAACTTCTGGTTGTTGTCGGCAAAGTTGCTCCAGACAAACAATTTATCTTTGATCTCCCGAGCAAGACCTCGGCACATATCAAGGTCTTCTACGCAATGTGCCAGGGAGTGTTCCGACGGCACATTAAATAGATCACCTTAAATCTTTTCTGGGATCCAAATCTCGCTTTGCCGGTGCCGTTGTAACGAGACATTCATCAATCAAGTCCATATTTTCGTTCATCCTCACAAACGTAACTATTTGTATGTCTCAATGTTTGCTGTTCTTCGGCATAACCGGCGTCATCAGTATTGTGGGTTGCTAACCTGTTAGTGCGCAACCTTATTGCTTGCTTTTAAAAGCTTACGAATGTGATATATCATGTCGTTAATCTTTTTTACAAATTCGTCCGGACCCTCCCAATCACTTTGTAATTTAGGCGACAGTCCACGTCTCCGTTTGGAGTTAATAGCTAGACGTGGTCGCCCTTGTCAAAACCAAACTCCTATGCCTTTATGTCGTACCTGGTCTTCATCTGATCGCTTGCAATTTGGATATTTTTCATAATGTCAACATAAAACTAGTGCATCTTGCGATTAGGCTCCTCAACGTTGCTTTCGCCCACCATGTCATCTGCGGGCTTACCCCCAAACACATAATCACATGAGCGACGTACCCCGCGTCCCAGCATAGCACGTGCTCTCATGAACTATAGACCAATAGGCCAATAAAAATAGATCTAAATATTACTCCCAGACTTTTTGATATTAGGAGACCACCTTGAAATGGTACTTGCGCAAGGTATGGTTCATGCGGTCTACCATATCATCCGATCGCGGATGCAATGGTGTTGTTCGGGTTTTTCTTATCCGCAGCAATCGGCAAACTTATTGAAACAACACTGACTTAAGATTTCAATCATGATCGGCGTTCGATTCTATAGAAACTCTGAAACGGCAAAACATCTCCTTTAGGAGCACGTTAGCGACGGTTGTGACTTTGTGGTTTAGCATACGCTTCGGTCCATTTTATGAAATAGTCCATGGCCGCCAAGCTATACTTATTCTCGCGGTCTATCTCAGGGAATTAAGCGGCAATATCGTTTGCCACTCTCTCAATGAGGCTCCGCATACTTTATTGCGTTATTAGAGCGTTACCGTTTCCCATTTGTGCACATAACCGACACTTGCAGCACCATTCACTTTCATCGTTCTTGCGCCTACCCAGTACAATCTTGCTCAGATTTTTTTCCAGAGTCGTCTTAACGCCGAAGTGTCTTACTGAGGTCACATTATGTAAATATTTTAAAACCTTCAACACTCTATCTTTAGGAATCACTACCTGAAGCATACTCACCGATCCATCTCCAACCTTCAAAGCTCGCACCAAGATCCCAATCTATACTTTCAGAGAATCCCATTGTGCCCAGTACGACTTCAGGGTACTACTCAACGGGCTAATGCCCTGCTAAGATGGACGTTCTCTTCTGGTATTCCAACCCAGAATAACGCCTTGGTTTTTTGTCATTCTCCTGTTCTGTTTGCTAATCGTCGTTGATCCCTGTACTCGACCAAAGAGCAAATTTTACCAGCGCGATCTGTGCAAGTCGATCTTTGCCCCGTTCGTCAATCCTTTCTATTGTTTTTGTTAAGCTGTTTACATCGGTTTGGCCTGTGCCTAATTCCGCGGTTCTGGAGTCGTGGTCCATTTACTTCGATTGTTGCTCACGCAGTATTCGTCGAATCACTTCTTCCACGTTTTCTAGACTCCGTTCCTCTCCAAAGCGTTTTATCTTGCCATAGATTAAATGCGTCGCTTGCCTTGCCGCATCCAATTCTAAGACATGAGCCAACACATCAAGTGAAGTTTTTGCTCGGGCCAGCCGTAGTGCTCGCTCGATTTCCTCGTCGCTTAACGCATCAATGAAGGAGTGCACTGTCACCACCTCTAGAAAGCTACCCGGTGCTGTTGGGTAGGCTAGTCTCAAAAAGCGAGCAATATCTGCTTCATTCTTGAAAATCTTCATCGACTATTGGTAAAGGTTCTTCACTTGACCGTGATTTGCTTGTTACAGATCAAAGCCGTTGTACTTCTGTTCTAGCCTTGATGTTAAGACTCTTAGCTCCTTTGGTCATGATCTAGAAATGGTCTGTATGGCCTCACCTTGTAACGCGACAATCAATGCGGTTGCCCTTTCACCGCCGCTCCAGAAGTTAGCTCTCGTGACAGCTTCGAACTGTCTAAAATATATATACCAAGATGATTTACCATCAATTGTGGGCGGTTTTACTCTGAACCTTGACGCCGGTTCGTGTTCCCGATATTCTTAAACTCTGAGGCGTGCTCTTGTATCACCGGCACTGAGGCATCTGGTACTTGTACGGTTAGAGAATTAACGCGTTCTCCAATCTCAGTTCCTGTTTTCCATTTCATGAGTGTTTTCTAAAATTTTCTGAAATCTCTCTTCCGCTGCATGCGGCTCGCCAAATACTTGGTTTCGAATTTTTGTAAACCGTCGGAGGGTTTAGCTTCCAGGTTATCAGAGGATTTTATAGTTTCTTTTAAAAACATCTCTTATAATTGTTCAACCGCTGTTAGGGTTTTCTTTTTGCCCCTAAATAAACTCTTCTCTTAATTAACTGTAATTTTCTTGTATAGTTATATCGGCCTCCGTTCAATTTTTCTGCAAAATTTGTGACAGCTCATTCTTGTTTCTCCGTATTTTCTTCTAATTTTTCTTTCACGCCTGACTTGAAGTCCTTTAAAAACTAAAGAATTTTGCAGGATATTTCTTTTTTCTTACTACGAGTGACCGGCATACAAATAGGGATTGTTCAAAAGTTTTTAATCCTACTGATGACACCAGTGTTACAAAAACTCTATTTGCAATAACAACAGTTTTTTATTTTCAAACTGACTCTACAAGCTTTCTCAACAACCCGTAGTTAGAATGGCAATTACTAAAAGCTCTGCCATTAATTTATTTTCGGCTAATCGTTAATAGCACAAGCATCTTCTTCTTAACCCTACGATGCATTTTGCAGAAAGAGAATATTGGTTGCGTATTTACAGGGGCAATAATCAAGCTACGGTTTTTATAGTAGATCATAATGTCAATAGAAGCATGATGATAAATACGAGCTCATTTCAACACAAAATTATTCTATCGAACAAAAACATAAAAGCAGTCAATTTATTTGCAAATTAACTGAAAAACAATTAAATAAAGCATTTGACAACTTTTTCTCATACATTATCTTCTAATTTATCAGTAAATAGATTAATTAATTTTGTTTAAATACAGACACGTTTATCAAAAGCATGCAGGTATTATGCAAATATTTGATTATAGCTACTTTACGCAAATAAGGTTAAAAATTGGCATTAGTAATACGTTGTATCCACACTAATTTATATCGACAGTACACAAAATTTATATCGCATCTTTTAACGATTTAAACTAGAGCATATCGTAATCAAAGCTTAATCAGTACTGAACTAACTAACGATCATCACGGCAATTTATATTTTATCTAATCGCTCTAATTATTTCGAGAACATACCAGTATATGTAAATAGCATATCCAATGTACTTATTGTACTTTTTAAATCTAAATATATCTCGCACCGCAAATGCTGTCAATCATCTTCGTGTTTAAACGCTTTACGTTCTAATGTAGTTATTCTGGTTACTGGTAGACCGACGTCGTCACATATCACCTCTTAAACTATTTTGTCCAAGAATACTTTCTGAACCGGATGTTGGAAGTCCCTGTGGTGGTTAGGACAGTCGAAGCCTTTCTGCAGTTTTCATAACAATAGAAGCTGCTAGTCAACACACTTCATAGCAGATTGCAACCACACCCCAAAATCTAGATCCCGGTATGCTGGACCAGTAACTCAAGCTTATTTTGTACCACTCTCTAGTCCAACCCATTAAACCCACAACCGATATTGGGCATGGTCAACTTCTTGTCTTCAAATTTAATCATCTTGTCCTTGAAGTCAACTAACACCTCCCACAAATTCTGGCAATTCGGTTTATCAGAATCTGTTGTTTAGGCACCATAGTTGATGCCCCAAGGTCTGTCCTTTAGCCGTATGTTCTTTCCAACTTCTGGTTGTTGTCGGCAAAGTTGCTCCAGACAAACAATTTATCTTTAATCTCCCGAGCAAGATCTCGGCACATATCAAGGGCTTCTTCGCAATGTGCCAGGGAGTGTTCCTACGGCACACCAAATAGATCACCTTAAATCTTTTCTGGGATGCAAATATTGCTTTGCCGTTGCCGTTGTACCGAGACATGCATCAATCAATTCCAGATTTCCGTTCATCCTCACGAACGTAACTATTTGTATGTCTCAATGTTTGCTGTTCTTCGGCATAACCGGCGTCATCAGTATTGTGGGTTGCTAACCTGTTAGTGCGCAACCTTATTGCTTGCTTTTAAAAGCTTACGAATGTAATATACCATGTCGTTAATCTTTTTTACAAATTCGTCCGGACCTTCCCAATCACTTTGTAATTTAGGCGACAGTTCATGCCTCCGTCTGGAGTTAATAGCTAGACTTGGTCGTCCTTGTCAAAACCAAATTCTAATGCCTTTATGTCGTACCTGGTCTTCATATGATTGCTTGCAATTTGGATATTTTTCATAATGTCAACATAGAACTAGTGCATCTTGCGATTAGGTTCTTCAACGTAGCTTTCGCCCACCATGTGATCTGCAGGCTTACCCCCCAAACACATAATCACATGAGCGACGTACCCCGCGTCCCAGCACAGCACGTGCTCTCATGAACTAAAGACCGATAGGCCAATAAAAATAGATCTAAATATTACTCCCAGATTTTCTGATATTAGGAGACCACCTTGAAATGGTACTTGCGCAAGGTATGGTTCATGCGGTCTACCATATCATCCGATCGCGGATGCAATGGTGTTGTTCGGGTTTTTCTTATCCGCAGCAATCGGCAAACTTATTGAAACAACACTGACTTAAGATTTCAACCATGATCGGCGTTCGATTCTATAGAAACTCTGAAACGGCAAAACATCTCCTTTAGGAGCACGTTAGCGACGGTTGTGACTTTGTGGTTTAGCATACGCTTCGGTCCATTTTATGAAATAGTCCATGGCCGCCAAACTATACTTATTCTCGCGGTCTATCTCAAGGTATTAAGCGGCAATATCGTTTGCCACTCTCTCAATGAGGCTCCGCATACTTTATTGCGTTATTAGAGCGTTACCGTTTCCCATTTGTGCACATAACCGACACTTGCAGCACCATTCACTTTCATCGTTCTTGCGCCTACCCAGTACAATCTTGCTCAGATTTTTTTCCAGAGTCGTCTTAACGCCGAAGTGTCTTACTGAGGTCACATTATGTAAATATTTTAAAACCTTCAACACTCTATCTTTAGGAATCACTACCTGAAGCATACTCACCGATCCATCTCCAACCTTCAAAGCTCGCACCAAGATCCCAATCTATACTTTCAGAGAATCCCATTGTGCCCAGTACGACTTCAGGGTACTACTCAACGGGCTAATGCCCTGCTAAGATGGACGTTCTCTTCTGGTATTCCAACCCAGAATAACGCCTTGGTTTTTGTCATTCTCCTGTTCTGTTTGCTAATCGTCGTTGATCCCTGTACTCGACCAAAGAGCAAATTTTACCCGCGCGATCTGTGCAAGTCGATCTTTGCCCCGTTCGTCAATCTTTTCTATTGTTTTTGTTAAGCTGTTTACATCGGTTTGGCCTGTGCCTAATTCCGCGGTTCTGGAGTCGTGGTCCATTTACTTCGATTGTTGCTCACGCAGTATTCGTCGAATCACTTCTTCCACGTTTTCTAGACTCCGTTCCTCTCCAAAGCGTTTTATCTTGCCATAGATTAAATGCGTCGCTTGCCTGCCGCATCCAATTCTAAGACATGAGCCAACACATCAAGTGAAGTTTTGCTCGGGCCAGCCGTAGTGCTCGCTCGATTTCCTCGTCGCTTAACGCATCAATGAAGGAGTGCACTGTCACCACCTCTAGAAAGCTACCCGGTGCTGTTGGGTAGGCTAGTCTCAAAAAGCGAGCAATATCTGCTTCATTCTTGAAAATCTTCATCGACTATTGGTAAAGGTTCTTCACTTGACCGTGATTTGCTTGTTACAGATCAAAGCCGTTGTACTTCTGTTCTAGCCTTGATGTTAAGACTCTTAGCTCCTTTGGTCATGATCTAGAAATGGTCTGTATGGCCTCACCTTGTAACGCGACAATCAATGCGGTTGCCCTTTCACCGCCGCTCCAGAAGTTAGCTCTCGTGACAGCTTCGAACTGTCTAAAATATATATACCAAGATGATTTACCATCAATTGTGGGCGGTTTTACTCTGAACCTTGACGCCGGTTCGTGTTCCCGATATTCTTAAACTCTGGGGCGTGCTCTTGTATCACCGGCACTGAGGCATCTGGTACTTGTACGGTTAGAGAATTAACGCGTTCTCCAATCTCAGTTCCTGTTTTTCCATTTCATGAGTGTTTTCTAAAAATTTTCTGGAAATCTCTCTTCCGCTGCATGCGGCTCGCCAAATACTTGGTTTCGAATTTTTGTAAACCGTCGGAGGGTTTAGCTTCCAGGTTATCAGAGGATTTTATAGTTTCTTTTAAAAATACCTCTTATAATTGTTCAACCGCTGTTACGGTTTTCTTTTTGCGCCATAAATAAACTCTTCTCTTAATTAACTGTAATTTTCTTGTATAGTTACAGCGGCCTCGTTTAATTTTGCTGCAAAGTTTGTGACAGCTCATTCTTGTTTCTCCGGATTTTCTTCTAATTTTTCTTCCACGCCTGACTTGAAGTTTTTCAAAAACTGAAGAATTTTGCAGGATATTTCTTTTTCTTACTACGAGTGACCGGCATACAAATAGGGATTGTTCAAAAGTTTTAATCCTACTGATGACACCAGTGTTACAAAACTCTATTTGCAATAACAACAGTTTTTATTTTCAAACTGACTCTACAAGCTTTCTCAACAACCCGTAGTTAGAATGGCAATTACTAAAAGCTCTGCCATTAATTTATTTTCGGCTAATCGTTAATAGCACAAGCATCTTCTTCTTAACCCTACGATGCATTTTGCAGAAAGAGAATATTGGTTGCGTATTTACAGGGGCAATAATCAAGCTACGGTTTTTATAGTAGATCATAATGTCAATAGAAGCATGATGATAAATACGAGCTCATTTCAACACAAAATTATTCTATCGAACAAAAACATAAAAGCAGTCAATTTATTTGCAAATTAACTGAAAAACAATTAAATAAAGCATTTGACAACTTTTTCTCATACATTATCTTCTAATTTATCAGTAAATAGATTAATTAATTTTGTTTAAATACAGACACGTTTATCAAAAGCATGCAGGTATTATGCAAATATTTGATTATAGCTACTTTACGCAAATAAGGTTAAAAATTGGCATTAGTAATACGTTGTATCCACACTAATTTATATCGACAGTACACAAAAATTTATATCGCATCTTTTAACGATTTAAACTAGAGCATATCGTAATCAAAGCTTAATCAGTACTGAACTAACTAACGATCATCACGGCAATTTATATTTTATCTAATCGCTCTAATTATTTCGAGAACATACCAGTATATGTAAATAGCATATCCAATGTACTTATTGTACTTTTTAAATCTAAATATATCTCGCACCGCAAATGCTGTCAATCATCTTCGTGTTTAAACGCTTTACGTTCTAATGTAGTTATTCTGGTTACTGGTAGACCGACGTCGTCACATATCACCTCTTAAACTATTTTGTCCAAGAATACTTTCTGAACCGGATGTTGGAAGTCCCTGTGGTGGTTAGGACAGTCGAAGCCTTTCTGCAGTTTTCATAACAATAGAAGCTGCTAGTCAACACACTTCATAGCAGATTGCAACCACACCCCAAAATCTAGATCCCGGTATGCTGGACCAGTAACTCAAGCTTATTTTGTACCACTCTCTAGTCCAACCCATTAAACCCACAACCGATATTGGGCATGGTCAACTTCTTGTCTTCAAATTTAATCATCTTGTCCTTGAAGTCAACTAACACCTCCCACAAATTCTGGCAATTCGGTTTATCAGAATCTGTTGTTTAGGCACCATAGTTGATGCCCCAAGGTCTGTCCTTTAGCCGTATGTTCTTTCCAACTTCTGGTTGTTGTCGGCAAAGTTGCTCCAGACAAACAATTTATCTTTAATCTCCCGAGCAAGATCTCGGCACATATCAAGGGCTTCTTCGCAATGTGCCAGGAGTGTTCCTACGGCACACCAAATAGATCACCTTAAATCTTTTCTGGGATGCAAATATTGCTTTGCCGTTGCCGTTGTACCGAGACATGCATCAATCAATTCCAGATTTCCGTTCATCCTCACGAACGTAACTATTTGTATGTCTCAATGTTTGCTGTTCTTCGGCATAACCGGCGTCATCAGTATTGTGGGTTGCTAACCTGTTAGTGCGCAACCTTATTGCTTGCTTTTAAAAGCTTACGAATGTAATATACCATGTCGTTAATCTTTTACAAATTCGTCCGGACCTTCCCAATCACTTTGTAATTTAGGCGACAGTTCATGCCTCCGTCTGGAGTTAATAGCTAGACTTGGTCGTCCTTGTCAAAACCAAATTCTAATGCCTTTATGTCGTACCTGGTCTTCATATGATTGCTTGCAATTTGGATATTTTTCATAATGTCAACATAGAACTAGTGCATCTTGCGATTAGGTTCTTCAACGTAGCTTTCGCCCACCATGTGATCTGCAGGCTTACCCCCCAAACACATAATCACATGAGCGACGTACCCCGCGTCCCAGCACAGCACGTGCTCTCATGAACTAAAGACCGATAGGCCAATAAAAATAGATCTAAATATTACTCCCAGATTTTCTGATATTAGGAGACCACCTTGAAATGGTACTTGCGCAAGGTATGGTTCATGCGGTCTACCATATCATCCGATCGCGGATGCAATGGTGTTGTTCGGGTTTTTCTTATCCGCAGCAATCGGCAGACTGATTGAAACAACGCTGACTTAAGATTTCAACCATGATCGGCGTTCGATTCTATAGAAACTCTGAAACGGCAAAACATCTCCTTTAGGAGCACGTTAGCGACGGTTGTGACTTCTTGGCTTAGCAAACGCTTCGGTCCATTTCATGAAATAGTCCGTGACTAGCAAGCTGTACTTATTCCCGGGGTCTATCTCAGGGAATTAAGCGGCAATATCGTTTGCCACTCTTTCAATGGGGCTCCGCATGCTATATTGCGTCATTAGAGTGTTACCGTTTCCCATTGGTGCACATAGCCGACACTTGCAGCACCGTTTACTTACATCGTTTTTACGTCTACTCAGTACAATCTTTCTCAATCTTTTTCCAGAGTAGTCTTATCGCCGAAGTGTCCAAAGAGGTCACATTATGCAAATGTTTTAAAACCTTCGACACTCGAACTTTAGGAATCACTATCTGAAGCGTACTCACCGGTCCATCTCCAACCTTTAAGGCTCACGCCAAAATCCCGTTCTATACTTCCAACTCACGGATTCATCTCCAACCTTCAAAGCTCGCACCAAGATCCCAATCTATACTTTCAGAGAATCCCATTGTGCCCAGTACGACATCAGGGTGCTACTCAACGGGCTAATGCCCTGCCAAGATGGACGTTCTCTTCTGGCATTCCAACCCAGAATAACGTCTTGGCCTTTGTCATTCTCCTTTTCTGTCTGTTAATCATCGTTGATCCCTGTATTCCGACTAACGAGATCAAATTTTACCCGCGCGACGTCATCTATCATTTCCAGGGCTAAATCTGTACAAGTCGATTTTTGCCCCGTTCGTCAATCTTCTCTATTGTTTTTGTTAAGCTGTTTACATCGGTTTGGCTTGTGCCTAATTCCGCGGTTTTGGCGTCGTGGTCCCTTTCCTTCGGTTGTTGCTTACGCAGTACTCGTCGAATCACTTCTTCCGCGTTTTCTAGACTCCGTTCCTTTCCAAAGCGTTTTATCTTGCCATAGATTAAATGCGTCGCTTGCCTTGCCGCCTCAAATTCTAAGACATGAGCCAACACATCAAGTGAAGTTTTTGCTCGGGCCAGCCCTAGTGCTTGCTCGATCTCCTCGTCGCTTAACCCATCAATGAAGGACTGCACTGTCACCAACTCTAGAAAGCTACCCGGTGCTGTTAGGTAGGCTAGTCTCAAAAAGCGAGCAATATCTGCTTCATTCTTGAAAATCTTCATCGACTACTAGTAAAGGTTCTTCACTTAACCGTGCTTGTTACAGGTCGGAGCCGCTGTACCTCATTTCCAGCCTTGATGTTGAAGATCTTAGCTCCTTTGGGTATGGTCTAGTATGGCCTGCAGAACATTCAAGGCCCCATCTTGTACCGCAACAATCAATGTGGTTGCCCTTTCCCCACCGTTCTAGCAGTTAGCTCCCGTGATAGCTTCGAACTGTTTAAAATATATAAGCTAAGGTGACTTACTATCAATTGTGAGCCGCTTTACTTTGAACCTTGACGTCGATTCACGTTTCTGATATTCTTAAATTATGGGACGTGCTGCTGAGCACTGAGGCGTCTGGTACTTGTACTGTTAGAAAATTAATCCGTTTCCCAATGTCAGTCCCTCTTTTTCTATTTTACGCGAGTTTACTAAAAGTTATCCGGAAAATCTCGCTACCACTGCATGCAAATCATCTAAAAACTTGGTTTCCAATTTTTGTAAGCCGCCAGACGTTTTAGCGTTGATGTTATTTGTGGATTTTATAGTTTTTTTTAAAAACGCCTGTTACGATTGTTCAACCGCTGTTAGGGTTTTCTTTTTGCGCCCTAAATAAACTCTTCTCTTAATTAACTGTAATTTTCTTGTATAGTTACAGCGACCTCCGTTCAATTTTTCTGCAAAATTTGTGACAGCTCATTCTTGTTTCTCCGGATTTTCTTCTAATTTTTCTTCCACGCCTGACTTAAAGTCCTTCAAAAACTAAAGAATTTTGCTGGATATTTCCTTTTTCTTACTACGAGTGACCGGCATACAAATAGGAATTATTCAAAAGTTGTTAATCCCACTGGTGACACCAGTGTTACGAAAACTCTATTTTCAATAACAACAGTTCTTTATTTTCAAACTGATTCTACAAGCTTTCTCAAAACCCGTAGTTAGAATGGGAATTACTGAAAGCTCTGCTAACAATTTATTTTCAGCTAATCGTTAACAGCACAAGTATCTTCTTCTTAACTCTACGATGCATTTTGTAGAAAGAAAATATTGGTTGCGTATTTACAAGGGCGATAATCAAGCTACGGTTTTTATAGTAGATTATAATGCCAATAGAAGCATGATGATAAATAGGAGCTCATTTCAACACAAAATTATTCTATCGAGCAAAAACATAAAAGCAGTCAATTTATTTGCAAATTAAATAAAAAACCACTAAATGAAGCATTTAACAACTTCTTTTCATACATTATCTTCTAATTTATTAGTAAATAAATTAATTCATTTTGTTTACATACAGACAGGTTTAACAAGGGCATTAGTTTACCCGAATAAGGTAAAAAATTAACATTAGCAATACTTTGTATCAACCCTAATTTAAATCGACAGTACACAGAAATTTATATCACGTCAATTTAGGTTGTAAAAGTAAGATCAATGCCTTGATTTTAGTAATTATAGGTGTAACACATAAAAATAAAATAATACAGAATCTAAATGATTTTAAGAGCCACAGTTTTACGAGAGTATTTTTAAATTTAAGAATGTTTTAATAACGATTCTAAGTTGCACGTTTGTCATATCAATTTTTGTTTATTTTGATACTTAAAAAATAGTAGAATACATACCGAGGTGGAAGGTGCTCTATTATCGAGGCGAGGTTTGATGACCAAGGCCCGTAGCGCCGAGGTAATATAAAGCAACGAACACCGAAGTTTGTATACTACTTTATTTACAATCATCCCTGTTATGTAACAAAAAACCAATACAAAATTGGAATAATTAATTTTCAAAAGCGCATTTTATGGTTTTATCAAAATAGAATAATCCCTTTTGGGTAACAGAAAGCTGCTGAAGCGAAACAATTTAAATGAATTAGATTAAAAATAGAGGTCGGAAAGTAGCCACTCTTCAACCTATTTTTGAGGTTAAAAGTAGCCACTTTCCGACCTGAAATATTATTACACCTCAATCATTAGATGGCGTTTGAAATGTCAAACTTCCGATCTAATGATATACATAATAATTATGACTATTGTTTGATGATTGTAAATAAAAATATTTACAACTCATAAAACGAAGTGGACAGAAGCTGCAACACAATACGCGTGAGTAGTGTATCATTATTTTACAAGGGATCCCATTTAAACAAGCAGGTTTGTAAATGCGTAAAACAGAAAAACGCATGTAATTTCATACATCAATAAATATAAAGCTACGTGACCGAGAAAGTATAAAATCCAACACCTTGATAGATAGGAAATAATTACGACGTGGTGATAAAGCAAAGTTTATCAAATTTACTACACAAACAAAACCTACGTGATTTGAAAGACCATAAAGGATTTGAAAATCCAACCAATCTCCGCAAATAACTTGAGATCCTACGTCCAGGGACAAGCGTCTCGATTGCGTTGTAAATGCAAAATTCATGGAAATACCCAAGCCTGCATGTGAAAATTAAGGTACAAGGCGGTAAAATTTGGAATATGCGCTTGACTGACCAATTGTAAACGGATCGTTCTTATTTAAATACAACAGGATTTCGTAAACAAATCAGTTTTGAATTAAAAGAAGGCATGGTTCACCTGAAAGAAGATACTTACGTAGAAGAAGCACACGTGAGTTTATGATTAATAAATTTTAATGTTGTGATAGTGCAGAATTATTAAAAGGTCGTCATTTAATACTCAAAAACGACTCTAAATAATTCCTGGATCTTACGTGGATGTTCAAACAATCTCTGGATCAACCAGGAGAAGTGAAACAAGTATATCTAAACGATTTTTGGACCAACTTGGAAGAATTATATAAGAATGATAAAAGTATCTAAACAATTTCTGGATACAACCCGGAGAGGTTAAATAAGTATAGCTGGATTCAACCTGGAGTATTTAAATGAATAAGCTGAAGCTAGTTGGAACAGAAACTGGTATAAATTGGAGGAACGAGACACCCTGAAAAAGGGACATGTTGGCCATTCTAAATATTTTGTTGCATTTATTTCTGAATATTTTTAAATATTTCATTTTTAAAAATTTTATGTGTGGGTCATCAAAAATTGTTTTAGCACACGTCATAATTTACGTAAAGGATTAAGGAAGATTGATGAACGTTCACGGGGCTTTACGTAATAATAATAAGGGTGATTTTTGCTGGATTTTGTTCATTTAGAAGGAATTATAATTATTGAGAGAAATTAATTCAATTATTTAAGAGGTTTTATTCAAAGACATTATAAACGCTTTGTAAATATTGAGAATATTATAGCAGTTGTGGATAATTATGTTTTGCTTAAAAGGCATAGGAAGTAGAGGTAAAAAGAATGAGTTAAAAATTCTTTGTTGTCGTATTGTCCTCAGCTCCGTGCGTGGTTAAAACTGAGTTAGCCGATGTATTAATAATTAAAATTAAAATTGATAAAAAGAAAATTTTTAACCTTGTTATTTTACAAAAAGGGGGCACTGGGTTATTGCAACGATATCACAGAAATATATATTGATATAATATCACTGCACGTCGATGTAAATATACTCTGTCTCCTTCTAATCACCACCGCACTGTGTATTTTAATACCCTAAAATTTAAATGTGCCTTGGCTAGCCCAGTTTACTTCACACAGAGTGCACAATGTTACAATAATCTAACAATTTACCCCTTTTTTGCTTTGAATAATAAAACGAAGTCGATTAATAATTGTATAATGAGAAAAGAAAAATCATATACACTTCACAGCTTAACCTGTTTTGCTGTATGACAAAAATGAGCCCCTGAATCAAATAACAATAAATTTTAAATTGTTTATCTCCAAAAATTAAAACTCTCTTTCCTTATTTTAAAACCAGCAAAAAAACGTACTTTACTGGAAATTTCTCTGAAAGTTCAAGATTTTTCCCTTTTTTACAAAATTTTTCAAGTATAAAATAAATTTTTGAGGACTCCTTGCATAAAATATTCAAGTATAAAATATGATCAATGTTCGAAAATTATAAATAGAAAATAATGCCTTATGCTAGATATTTCTGACCTGTAGTTTTCCTTGTGCGTCTTTCTGCTGCGTGCTGTGGATTAGTAACCCAATATCACATTTAGTTGAGTTGCTCCATTCAATTTATTTAGTCTCCAAATTTTACTTCGTTTAATGTGATCTACCTTAAATTTTCAAAATGTCGTAATGTCTCTTGAATTTTTGTAATGTCTCTTAGAATTTTGTTAATATTACTTAGGATTTTGTACTGTCCTTGTAATCTCACTTAAAGTTTTTGTAGCCTGATTTAGATTCCGTTCTTAGACTTAGATTTCGTACTTAGACTTGGAGCCGTTTTCGTACTGTCACTTAGAGCCTTAAATTATAAATATTTAACGTAAATTAGTTAATAAATTTCTACTCACGTTTTCCAGCAAACGGGTAAACTTGTCTCACATATTTTCACTATAATTTATTTAAAATATTTTACAACACCACTTTTCACAAAATTATTATTGTTTAACTTGAATATTTACTCGACGCGTAAATTCTTGAATATCAGCGATGCAGCTTGTGCTTGGTTCTAACTAAGACTGTCTGCTTATCAAACTTGCGCGTCATTTAGTCTACGCCTCATCTAAAAATTCATTGGTTCTCTGAGCTCTTGTTTAATATTTACGACCAACCATCGGTTGTTTTGGATATTTTTGGACTTTTACAGGTATATCTCTGATAATATCTTGTCGAAACGATTCCTTGATCACGTAGGTACCAGTAGATTTCTAGTTTGTATTTTTTTATACCGTCTGTTTTAATGTTGTTACAGGAATTTCTAATTCGCCTTGGCAAGTAATTTCACTTATGGCTTTGTTTGTCAAAATAATACTTTGGGATTTGTATTAACTCCGTGCAGAAAATCACGTAGCCAAAGTAACGTAAATTAACATATTTCTGTTTACATTTTTGCGTTTTCGAAGTGTATTTATTTCGAAGGATGCGTTTCTTATCAAAACACTATGCTATATGATTTCACTATCGCATGTTTAATGTGAATTGTATTATGATTTTCTAGCTTTTTACTGCATTTAACGCGTATTGATTTACAATTTTTGAATACTTTTGGTTTAGGACAAGTTTGATTGCGTGTAAAGTTATTTTTTTGCTGCATGTGTGTTAATTCTTAAATAATATGCTTCTCGGCATTAATTAAAGGCAACTGCGATTCTTACACAGGGTGTTAAATGTTTACTCTTTGCATAATAATCAAATTACGTATTTTTCATTCTAAATAAATGCGCTTTTTTAACTCCTAGTACTATTTACTTGTATTGTGTAACCATTATGAATCAATATACTCCTAAATAACCCCCTTATTATAGCAATATATTGCTGTGAAACAGCCTTTTTGGATTTTAAGCTCCTACGATGGGTGCCATATTTATTTGATATAAAATTGTCCCTACTATTAGTGCGCGATTGTTATTGCTATGCATTGCCCTACTATTAGGCGTGCCATATTTATTGCTGTGATATGCCCTATTAAGTTTCTATACTATCTTGTTTACCACGACTAGCTCACTGAATGCTCGACTTCCTAATAATAAATCTTATTTTACCCTTCAAATGTATTCAAATAAAGCAGTTCAAAGATCACACAATATAATAATTGATAATATGTACAATGTGGTGTAACCTCAAAATTTTCCCCTGGATAGAATATTTACATTTACAAAATTTATGATTTCTTGAAAGCCAGCAAAAATATCTTTTAATTACTTTCAAGTATCTTCGAACGTTCTAAGATGCTTTCCCTGTTTTCATATTTTCAAATTACCTTTTTGATGACTCTTACAAATATATAATGTATAGCAAATATTAAATTTGAAACAATCTTTAAATAATAAATGTTTAAAAATCGCTAACCTGGAACGGTCACTGGAGTTGCCTCATAGTGTCTATGGTTTGCATCCCTTGCTATGTTTGCTCTACTTATTGGCCATATTTATCCATTTTTGATTTCTGGTATTGTTTCTTGAGTTAACTTTTAGTACCTTTTTGATCGCACCTTCAAACGTATTTTTAGATTTGTGTTAAGGCTGAGATCTCGACATGAACATCGACTTGTATAGAAACTTAAATATCAACGAAAGTGGCATCAATAACAGCCGTCTCAACAAAAGCCCTGTTTTGTTAAATACTAAAAATAAATTTAATTAATTGTTTAACTTACATCTATTTGTAGATCGGCTTATTTTTCGTCGCACAATTTTTGCACTTTTTAATTTTACTTATTCTGAATTTTGACGTTTCACTAATTAATTTTATCAGGTAAATTTCTACTGCATTTGAGCATAGTTTGTGCTTGGTTGAATATGAACTTGTGCTTTGCCTTATCTCTGGCAGAACTCGGTATTTCTCAAAATCCCTGTCTAATTCTTGGCGACAATGCTTTATCAGTCAGCTAAGCTTTCTGTATTATATAGTTATTTCTTAGGATTCCCAATTATTACTCACATTCAATCACGTAATTTTATATTTGTAATTTACAAATCCAAAACTTATCATATAACGAACCGCCTGGTGTTTATTTGTTTGTTACAGAATGTTGCTTTTCTGAACAAATGTATTCTTTTTAGTCACGTATTTAAGGACGTATTAAAATGCGTTTTCTTATACATGCGTTAATATTTTCGATGTAATTGGTAAATATTTGGAATGCCAATTTTTCTATGTTTCCCGATAATTTATTTTGATGCAATTAGTTGCTTCTAAAACATTATCTTTACTCGTAAATTATACTTATACATATTATACGACGTACACATTACTATTCTAATTAAATGGTATCGGATTATTACTAAATGAGCTTCTTTCTCATGCATTAGATCAAATATCGTTTATATACAGTGTCCTCGCAATTGACTTTTTGTAGAATAGTCGATTTACTCCTATAATTGATGGAATTATTTGATTTTCTTAAAGTTAAAGTTATTTATATTTATCCTAGGACCCCTATGACTTAATCTACCCTTAAACTACCCTCTTATCATAGCAATATATATTGTCACGAGCCACTGCCTCCAAAAGATATCTGCTTAAAAGTCCCACGACTTGGGCGCCATTAATTTCTACAAGCTCCAGTCTCTTCTGTTAAAATTTTACTACTTGAGTCCCACGATTGGGCGTCCATTAATTGCCACAAGTCGCGGACTGCTATGACTGCTTAAAAAAACCCTAAAATGCTACTACTTTGGTTCCACGATTTGGACGTCATTAATTGCTACGAGCCGCTGGCTACAATAGATTAATTGATACGTGCTTCTGACTACAAGCTACACTGTTGTAGTGATGTGATGTACCTATTTTAAATACTACCTCTGCTTAATAAAGTTTTCCATGGCTGCTCAGCTGCTTTCTAAAGTAAAATCCTAACTACTCGACAATAAAACGCTGCGACGGTATACAGCCTACATTTATTAACATACGAAAAAGAATGTACATGCCAAAATCAAAATTAAACTCCTCTTTCACATATTAATTATAAGTTATATACATCCCATTTAAAAATACTCCCTTAACAGTACATTTCGATATCAATAATTACCCCGGATACAATTTTCCTACGAATTAAATCAGAGAAAGCAATAGGGTTTTACTCAGTTCTTACTTTAACCCTGGTTCAATATGAGCTCATAGTAAAACTTAACCTTTCGTGCTAATTTTTGCACATCAATAATCAAAAAGACCCATTTACTTTGTACATAAATCAAATATTACAAATGTCATAAATCACTCCTTAATATAAATTCCCACGAAAATGCAGTAAAAATAACTCGACTTGAAAATTTCAATCCGTACCTCTTCCCTGTCTTTTTAGTTTATAAAATTATGCCCCTAATGCACTAAGTCATTGAGCACCTATTTATACACATATACAACGAAAAGCATCGGTCAACTGAATTACATGTTCATCCACGAGCCAGCTACTATTGTATTTAGAACTGCTGCATCCAGGAACACTCCAATCTGGATTGCTGTAACCGCAACTGCAAGCTGCAACCATATCACCAAGAAGTTATCTCGTCTACCAATTTGATAGGGCATCCAAACTTCAAACCTTTTCTACTAATACCTTAAATTGTTGCCAATCAATCAAACCGACCAAATACTGATATCTACTCCATTTCAAATTGCATACTTGGTACACTCAGTGCAAATTAAAAACAAACAGTTTCTACTTACATCAATTGGCGCACATTAATTAAACTTTTATGTAAACGTAAAAGCATTTTAGCCTTGGAGCAGTCAGCTTCTCGAAAATAAAGAGCGAGGTACTCTTGACAAAACATAAGAGCTGTCAGCTGGTTAAAAACTTAGAGAGCCTCCTACCCATGTTTGACGGTTTATATTTAGTTTTTCCTTTCCTCAAAGCTTGCCACAATTACCTAAAATTTCTTCAATACAAACATTCGTACACAATTTTTAAAATCACTTCACTTCCAATGGCGACAGTTTTCCCAATGTAGTACCTTCGGGTGGAGCATTGGAAAATCACATCTAGGCCACAGTTTTCCAAAAACTGCCTCACACAAACAAACTCACGTACAACCAATTCTATGTATTTCATCCTCTAACCGCCACGATTTTCTCAAAAAACACAAGTTTAAAGCTCACAATAACACACCCGCACTACATCGTTTCATTGTATTCAAACATTTCACTCCAATGCCATTAAATTTCATTCTTTGAAACTATTTTAAGACTCATTAAATTTACTTATTCTTTATAATTATAATCTTTGGCTATGAAAAAAGGCAGTTGTGCCTTATCTCCTCCGTGCTGGCTGTTGATAAAACCTGCAAAGTCAGGTGAAACAGCACGAAGGCACAAATTGTGGGCTAGGTGATGCTGTATTTCCTATAATGTGTTCGTGTTAAATATTATCATCTTTGCTGCTCTTGTCCTGATGAGCCCCAATACGGGCGAAACGTGTCGACAGGATGCACTCGTGGCTAATATTGAGTCACTTGCTATCAAATTTCATTTTTTGATTTATATATATATACATATATATATATATATATATATATTGATTTGATTACGCCATACTCGGTGTAATGCCGTTTTTACTTAACTGCACCGCTCTGTGTTTTACTTCAAATTTAATCTTATTAATTTTATTATTATGCCACGGCTAGCCCTTTTTAATCTACACAGAGTGCACAACGTTACGATGTTCAATTTTTCTCTTCTCCGCCCCTTTATGATTACCTATTTGTTTGAATTGATAAAACGAAGTCAATTAATTTCATATAATAAAAAGAAATATTATTTACAATTTTTGAAAAATATTTAGATACACCCTTCAATCAGTCAATATCATATGTATTATTTATCCCAAAATTTATATTCTTTGAATGCAATCTAAAGTCACCAAAAACTACCTCTTTACCAAAAAAACCTGGAACGTTCTAGACCTTTTTATAATATATTACGTAAGTTTAACGTAAGCAACGCTTGTTGTTGACTTCATCACAAGTTTTATATAAATTGAATAAATTCAGTATTGAAATTTAAATAGAAAAATATCTTAAAATTAAATAGATCTGACCTGCTACAGGTTGTTTGGATTGTGGATCAACACCCCTTTGTTGTCCTCATTTGTTTATCACTGCTCTGCTTAACCGAACCAATACTTGAGTACAGTTACTCCTTGTTTTCTATAAATTACTTCGTGCTTCTTTATTTTATATGCCTTGAATCTCACAACTCCAAATTGTACCAAAAATTGTACCAAAATATAATTGTCGACATTGATTTGAAATATTAAATTGACCCAGATTTGAATTATTCTTGTCGACACATACTTAAAATATTACTATTGACGCAATTTGAGTTCTTCAGAAATATACCACACATTCAAAATATACCACCAGTTTAAAGCCCTATTATTATAAATATTCAGTTTAAATAAATTACCCCAAATTCTACTCACGTTAAACGGCAAAAAAATCTTCGTATTCGTTGTACTATTGTCACTGTAACATACACTTGATATTCTACTAAATATTAAATTACACGTGACTTTCTGGTTGACAGTGACGCAGCTCCACCCTGCATGAGTTGTTAACTGACCCGTCTTATCCTTGCTCTGTGTTAATATAGGCTTTTCCCACTTACATATGGGCTGGGTTTTTAAGCAGTTTTGCAGATATCTCAACCAACCAGGTCTTTAATATTCTCTGCGTTCCGAAGTTGTTACTGATGTATTTTCTTTGGTTTTCCGTGTAAGGTTTATTTGCTATTGATGCATTGTTATCTTTGCCAGACGTTGTTTTGTATAGATATCGCCTTTTGGATAATTAAACAAAATAAATGATGTAACTTCAATGCTATTTTTGTTTATGTATTTTTATGCGTGTTTGAACCTGCGTTTTCTTATCAAAAATGTTTATTGTTGCAGCGTAATTGCATAAAGCTTTGTTAGGTTTTATCTTTTATCTTCGGTGTCTTTATTTTATAACTAATTAAAACACTTCTCAATGCGTGTTTAATTACATGTACTATCATTTCTTCTGAATACACGTTCTATTGTTGAAAGATATGCTCACTGACTTTACTTAAAATTAATAACTGTCTATATACAGAGTGTTAAATGCTTGCTATTTACATAATATACAAATTACTTAATTTTCTGCTAAATAAATGCAGTTTTCTGATTCCTATTGCAATTTATGGTTACTATACGAGCCTTGCTACTCAATACACCCCTAAACAACCCCTTATCACAGCATTATATTACTATGAAATTCCCACTTTAGGATTATCGAGCCCCTACAGTGGGTGTCATAAAACTGCTGTAATATGCCTTATTTTATTGCTGTGCTATTCTCTTTATTGTATGAAATACTAATTTTAAGGTTTTTACCCCGACTAGCTTACTGAATAAATCTTATTGAATCAAATGAAGCAATTTTAGGACACACAATATAATAATTGATAATATTTTCAACACTCAAAATTTTCCTTTTTGTACAAAATATCTACATATACCAGATGTATGCTTTTCTAAAAGCCAGCAAAAATATCTTTTAATTATATTCAGGGACCTTCGAACGTTCCAAGATACCTATTCCATTTTCATAAATTTTTAAGTGACCTTTTTTATGACTCTTACAAATATACAATGTGTGGCAATTATTAAATCAAGACAGTTTTTCAATAATAAAGTGTATTAAGATTGCTAACCTGGAATGGGTTTTGAAGTTCCATCCTAGTCTATGATCTGCATCTCCTTGCTGTGTCCGCTTTGCTTATTGATATGCCGGCCCCATATAAGAATCGCCTTCCATAAATCGCTTTCAATTAAAATCGTACCAAATTACAGTACATCCTAAATTAAAACGTACCAAATCGGAATATGTCCAAATTAGAATATGGTCATTTTTAAATTATCTCCAAAATTAGAATATGTCCAAAGTTAGAAGTCCCACATTAAAGCCGTCTCAAATTAAGGTCCCAAATTAAAGTCGTCTCGATTAAATCCATCTCAAATTAAAGCCGTCTCAATTAAAGCTCTGTTTCGTTAATATTAGAAATGAATTTAATTAAGTTGTTTAACTTATGTCTATCTATAGATCGGCTTATATTTCGTTGCACAAATTTTCGCACTTTTAAAATCAGATTTGTTTTGATTTTTACTTCACTAGTTACGTGAGTTTTTGACACCTTCGAACATAGTCGTTGCTCAGTTGAATATAGACTAAAATGTCGTTTCGTTTCTATCGTATATATAAGCCCTTCCTCCAATTGTTTTCATTGGCGTGTTTACAATCTAGGCAGATACTTTTGCCTTATCTAGCAGAACTCGGAATTTTTACAAATTACTTAGTTTAAATCTTCAATGAATGCTCTGTTCGTCACGTCTGCATCTAGCATATTGTAGTATTATTCGAGAATTTCCAACTTTTGGCTTTCATTAACTCACGTATTTGGATGCTTTTTAATTTATCGTATAATTGAACCGCCTGGTGTTTATTTGTTTCCACAGAATATTGGTTTTCTGAACAAATGTGTTCTCTTCCAGTCACGTAACAATTTTCTAATATGGAATTATTTTAGGATGCGTTTACGTTGATATTTTCGACGCAATTGTTAAATATTTGCAATGCCAATTTATCTATGCTTCCCGGTGATTTAATTTTGATGCAGTTTATTGCGTTTTAAAATCTTATCTTTACTTGTAAACTACACTTAGACATATTTATGTTCTCATGCATTTAATTCCGTATATTTTATATACAGTGTCCTCTTAATTAACATTATGTAGAGCAACCGATTTACTCTTATAATTTCGGAATTATTTGTTTTTCTTAAAGTTGAAGTTGTTTTTATTTATTCTACGACATCCATGACTTAACCTACCCCTAAACTACCCTATCTTAGCAATATATATATATATATATATATACGATATATTATTAATGGGTTTGAGGTCATTATCAGTATCATTATCTCCAAACTGTATTATATATATAAATATATATATATATATATATATATATATATATTGCTGTGTTACCCTGTATAAAATCGAGCCTCACGAATTGGGCGCCAAATTTTGCTGTGAAACCTCTTGAATTACCTGGTCCGTCGACTTTCTTCTGTTAATCGCCTCGGCTGCTCCTCTATATAACTTACATCCTCAATCATAAAAAAACAAACACATTCCTACCACAAACATCAACGTTAACTCTATTTACATCAATATTCACAATACATTAAAATTTCAAATTAAAAATTCAGCATAAATTTCAGTTTTAAAAAGAATTTCAAGATTAATTTTATTATCATTTAATGTGCATCCTGAATTAAAGTCCTTGTAGGATGCCTACTAATTAATATAACAATATATGCAGACCGGAGTCTGAGTACAAAGGAGCATCTACCACCCTTTACGTTAATTAACCAGGTTCGTCTAATTGAGCTCAAAGATATACCCAAATTTTCATCATAATCCCGAACATCAATACTAAATACCCCTTTCTACTTAAACAAGCGAATTTCACGTTAAAATTAACATTTTATGGTTAGTACAATTTCACTAATGTCCATTTAAAGTAAATCAATTATAAAGTTATTCAACACACACACAAATATCAAAGTTCAAACAAAATAGTATAAATTACCTGAAGGTTACTGCACTCGTAGCTTCAAAGTACATCGTCCCTTTTTTTCAATCACACCATTCCAACTGGGTTATATTTATAGCTTCTGATTCTCAACGCTTTAAAAATTTTCTCCATCATCATTTATTTAAAGTTGTTTCTGGGCTTTTCCGGAACTCATCTGTGTATATCTGACCCCTGTTTCGTGGATCCAGACACATTTATGAACCATTTAATCATTAACACCTCCGAAAATAGCAAAGAAATTCATACTTCTTTCACCAATATACGCCAAAACTGCCTACTTTTGTGTATACATTTGTCGTTGTAAATTTTACTAATTGGTACAGTGATACTAAATTTTATTACCTTGTATCTAAGTGCACTAAAGTATATTCATGTTAGCACGTACCGAACAAACTACTTTGAATCACCAAAATATACGAGCAAACTTTAAATTATTTTATCAAACTAAAATGCACTGTTTAACGTATTGAATCAAGTCGCGGATGTAAGAGCTTTTAACGCATCGAATAGTCAAAAGTCTAAGAGAGCGAAATTCATATTACCACCGGTATATATAGCGGATAGCCGGCACGTCGCTTTTGTCCTCAAAACAGACAATTCTAAAGAATTTCACATTCTCGTTTCCCATTCCGTCGCTCGCGCGTCGGTTTTTACGAATTTTGTACTCGCCAGTTGAAAATCTCAGAAAATTTCCACACGGCACGCAACGTCTGAAAATACCTAATTAAATTTTATACAGAAATCGTTGTTTCTACCTCTGATATTTGCATCCTATTTTCAACCAATCGTGACCCTCGTGACGTTGCTTAAATCACGCCTTTTACTATATGTGTCTCGGTCTTGTGCATATTATCTGTCTCTATCTAACCTGTTCTTATTGATGCAAATTGACACTCTTCATTATCGATTATTTTAGTCCATGTGGACTGTTATCTGGGTCAAATAACCCCGTATCGCACCTTCTCGTGAATATTAAGCCCCGGTTTCTCCAAGATTCCTTGAAACCATTTGTTATCTACACAATGTTCGCCGTACGTGACATTTAAACTAGGCAGGTGTTCAAACATAATATTAATTCTCAGAGCTTTAATTTCTGGTATTATAATCTTGGATTTTCACAGACTTTTTTGCTTATTATTAATAATGGTTTAATTAACTCCAACTAAAATTGACTTCTATCCTTTCATTTTTAGCGAATACAAATTACATGTTAATTATTATGTGTACACTTTGTTTAATACCGGTTACTTAAAATAGGGTTAATTAATATAAATTTTGCACGCTTTGTTTCTTTACTAGGAAGTTTTCTAATACTGCTTCTTTTGATATAAAGCGTCTTGTACATGATTTAAATCTCTTATTTTTACTGAAACTAATAAATTTTTATTCTCCACGGTATTTTAATAAAGCGTATTATTTAATAATATTCATTATACACAGTGATTAAAATTATTTGATGTGATTATTTAATTTTCTACCCTGGTCTAAATATGAGTAATATATATATATATATATATATATATATATATATATATTGAAGCAAAATAGAACAGGTGTATTTGGACGTACTGTTGAGGTTGCAAGTTCTGTTTACTGAATACTAATTGTGGTTACACATGTATTGATTTTAGTTCGTGATATACAAAGCACTAGGTTTTTCTAAAATACTTGTTTTGTTTTAGATGACAATCTGATCGAACGATTCCTACTGTTGAACAAATTTCGGATTGAAATAACTAAGAAAAAGTTGGATATGTACTATACGGTACGGACCATTCTACCGGAGCTGTACGACAAGGACCCCAGTTGTCCAGAAATGCAGAAAGCTATGGACGTAGTGTAAGTAAACCTCGTATGCTTTAAAATATTGATTCCCATAGGACCAAGGGGTTTAGAGCTGTTAGTACAACTGAATCCAATTGTTACTATCTACAATGCATTTATTGGGCCACATTGACGTGATATTGCATAATTGTTTGTATACGTTAACATAATTTGTAATATTGCATGTTATCCTGGATTTCTTCGTAAAGCATCATCTTCATTATAATCATCATACCTATACTTGGGTCTGAAACCTCTCCTAGTACATTTATAGATAAATGTGTACATTTGTATAATGAGAATGTAAAAAAATGAAACAAAATTAAATTTGTAATTTAGCTTGGTGCTGGAGATAGGACTTTGCTTCCTTGTTCTTCTTGTCTGAAACGCACATGGTGGAGTACTTAGCTGTGAGAGCTGGAGCTTTAAATGTGTCGCCTGGGAATGTAGGGGAGTTAGTATTGTGTCGAAGAAAGTGAATGGGAGGTTCTGTTTGTAAATTTTGTTGAGGAAGTGGTTTAAGCATGGGGATGATTCGAAACCAGGAATTTTATATATTCGAGATGAGAGCAAATCCATCAAGGGATATAAGTTTTTAATTCAGATTGAGGTTCGGATTTAAGTGAGCATGTTGACTTACCTTCCCTTCTAGCTTTGCCTTGCCTGGCTAGCTCAACACAGATGTTGGAATGTACATAATGTACATAGGGTTGTTGGGGATTGGTTGTCGTAAGGATAGAATAGGGATGGGATTATGCGGAATTGATGTAATTTTTTACGGAAGTTGTTATAGTCGGACAGGAACCGGATGGCGGGTGGGCTAGAGAGGGCAATGTGAAGTAACTGTGTTATTTAAAAGGATGTCAATGGTATATCTGCCGGTAGACAATAGGGACCCAAGTCCTTGTTATGTGTAAAAAGGGAGTAGTGAATTAGGGATTTGATTTTTGTTTTTGAAAGAATACAGTAATCTTCTGGTGAGAGGATTCTTTCATCGAGGGTGAGAGTTAAGTTATCTTTTAGGTTTTGAATTTGTAAAGCAGAATGGTGTTGGATCTCAATTGGTAAGATTATGAGCAATGTATACAGGGCTGAGGTAGACGTAGTGCTGTAGACTCAGGAGGTGTAGAGTAGGAATGGTCTAATGATGGTGTTCAGAGTTCGTGTAGAGGATGGGGCGGTAAAAGAAGCCAGGAATCTACTGCATATCAAATGATCGGAATTATAATTTGTATGAGGATTAAATTTCCTATTTGCATGATTAGATGGATTGATTTAAATAGGGCATGGTAGAGTCTTTTGGGGATAATGCAAGTTTTAGAACGGAGTTTGGAAAGATGGCTGTTTGTTTTTAGGTGGGTGCCTAGTGGAGTACAAGATAATTGGAGGGTTGGTAGAAGCGGATGTGAGTGTTAATGACGTGGATGGTTGGGCCCCTGTTTGGATTTAGAAAGCTATTAAGGATGATTATCTTTGTTTTGGAAAGGGAGAGTGGCTACTTGTTTAGAAAGGACCAGGATTTAATTGTGTTCATAAGGATTGCTGCTGAAGCTTCTACGGGTGCTTGAGAGTTTCCGTGGACATGGAATACAACATCATCTGCACCTGCGAATGGATATGCAGGTGATGTTTAGGTTTACGAGTGGGGTTATTGATAAATTCCATAGGGCCAAGGATAAGCGAGAACCTTGAAAACATTTTTGGGTGAGGATTTTAGTTGCCGAGTGGTAATTCGAAGCGAGTGTGGCAGTTCAGGATGTGAAGAAGAATTTTCTCATGTGTCAAAGGTTGGAAGGGTTGGCTATTTTCGTTTGATTTAGGATGGGTCACCGTAGGAGGTCAAAAGCTGAATAGAAATGAAGGAAGGGGGATATGCCATATTTATAAGTGGAGGATTGAGCTATGTAATTAGTGATCGGTTAGTGCGTTCTGCGCTGTGGCCTGGGCGGAAACTGTGATGTTGGGGAGAGAAGGGAATGGAGTTAATGTAAGAGTTTAATTTAAAGAAGATGCTTTGTTCTAGGAGCTTGCAGAAATCAAGGAAAGGGAATATGCCCTATTTATGAGTGGAGGATTGAACTGTGGTTATTAGTGATCGGTTAGTGCGCTTGGTACGTTGGCCAGGGTGGAAACCGTGTCGTTGGAGAGATAGGCAAATGGAGTTGAATGTAAGAGGTTAATTTAAAGAGGATACTTTGTTCCAGGAGCTTGCGTAGAGTGGGCAAGAGGGCGATAGGTCGGTATGACATAGGGCTCTCGGGGGGCTTATTTGGTTTTAGGATTATGATAATTGAGACTGTTTAAAATGTGTTTGAAAAGGTATCTGAAGTTACACATTTTTGGAATAGTAAACGGGTGGATTCTCTAATGATGGGGCAGGATTTTTAAAGGATGTCGTTGAATATTTGCAGCTTTGCGAGTTTAGTGACCAGAGAGTCTAATAAGGTCGTCGTCTGAGAAGCGTTCTGCTGGGGTTCTTGAGTTATTTATTGGGAGTTAATGTGGTAGAGTGGGAACATCAGCACCTAAAGAAGGAATTACTGATTTTAGGAGCATGGAAATTGTATTATTATGTGTAGGTAGGACAGAAACTGGGAGGCTGTAATGTCGTGGGTTATCGGAAGTTTTATTAGCTTCCTATACGTGGTCCAGGGGTGTGTTTGCGGGTCATGTACCAAGTCGTCATAGTGTTGTCTTCTTCGTAAAGCAACAAATATATTGATACTTCATCACGAATCAATGGGACGTTACTAAAGATGCGCAAGGTAAAGGGTCGATACGACGTTAGCCATCTCTAGGTATGGAATCGAAATTTGTCGTGCGTGTTCAAAGATGGTTTTTGATCAATGTGCTTGACCTGCGAGATGATGTTTTATAACTTTCGTTTTATCACGGTTACGTGCTAAATTGACGCTAAGTACCTAAATTAATGTTACTCTACAAAAACGAAGTGACATAACAGTAAAATGGTGCACCGGCTGGCTTTCAGAGAGATATAGAGATAGAGATAGAGATAGAGATAGAGATAGAGATAGAGATAGAGATAGAGATAGAGATAGAGATAGAGATAGAGATAGAGATAGAGATAGAGATAGAGATAGAGATAGAGATAGAGATAGAGATAGAGATAGAGATAGAGATAGAGATAGAGATAGAGAGAGAGATAGAGATAGAGATAGAGATAGAGATAGAGATAGAGATAGAGATAGAGATAGAGATAGAGATAGAGATAGAGATAGAGATAGAGATAGAGATAGAGATAGAGATAGAGATAGAGATAGAGATAGAGATAGAGATAGAGATAGAGATAGAGATAGAGATAGAGATAGAGATAGAGATAGAGATAGAGATAGAGATAGAGATAGAGATAGAGATAGAGATAGAGATAGAGATAGAGATAGAGATAGAGATAGAGATAGAGATAGAGATAGAGATAGAGATAGAGATAGAGATAGAGATAGATATAGAGATAGAGATAGAGATAGAGATAGAGATAGAGATAGAGATAGAGATAGAGATAGAGATAGAGATAGAGATGAGATAGATAGAGATAGAGATGAGATAGAGATAGAGAAGAATAGAGATAGAGATAGAGATAGAGATAGAGATAGAGATAGAGATAGAGATAGAGATAGAGATAGAGATAGAGATAGAGATAGAGATAGAGATAGAGATAGAGATAGAGATGAGATGAGATAGAGATAGAGATAGAGATAGAGATAGGATGAGTAGAGATAGAGATAGAGATAGAGATAGAGATAGAGATAGAGATAGAGATAGAGATAGAGATAGAGATAGAGAAGAGATAGAGATGAGATAGAGATGAGAGATAGAGATGAGATGAGAGATAGAGATAGAGATAGAGATAGAGATAGAGATGAGATAGATAGAGATAGGATGAGTAGAGATAGAGATAGAGAATGAGATAGAGATAGAGATAGAGATAGAGATAGAGATAGAGAAGAATAGAGATAGAGATAGAGATAGAGATAGAGATAGAGATAGGAGATAGAGATGAGATGATAGAGATAGAGATAGAGATAGAGATAGAGATAGAGATAGAGATAGAGATAGAGATAGAGATAGAGATAGAGATAGAGATAGAGATAGAGATGAGATAGAGATAGAGATAGAGATAGAGATAGAGATAGAGATAGAGATAGAGATAGGATGAGATAGAGATAGAGATAGAGATAGAGATAGAGATAGAGATAGAGATAGAGAGATAGAGATAGAGATAGAGATAGAGATAGAGATAGGAGATAGAGATAGAGATAGAGATAGAGATAGAGATAGAGATGAGAGATAGAGATAGAGATAGAGATAGAGATAGAGATAGAGATAGAGATAGAGATAGAGATAGAGATAGAGATAGAGATAGAGATAGAGATAGAGATGAGAGATGAGATGAGATGGAGATGAGATGGAGATGGAGATAGGAGATGGAGATAGGAGATGAGATGGAGATGAGATGGAGATGGAGATGGAGATGGAGATGGAGATGGAGATGGAGATGAGATGGAGATGGAGATGGAGATGGAGATGGAGATGGAGATGGAGATGGAGATGGAGATGGAGATGAGATGAGATGGAGATGGAGATGGAGATGGAGATGAGATGAGATGGAGATGGAGATGGAGATGGAGATGGATAGGAGATGGAGATGGAGATGGAGATGGAGATGGAGATGGAGATGGAGATGGAGATGGAGATGGAGATGGAGATGGAGATGAGATGGAGATGGAGATGGAGATGGAGATGAGATGAGATGGAGATAGAGATGGAGATGGAGATGGAGATGGAGATGGAGATGAGATGAGATGGAGATGGAGATGGAGATGGAGATGGGAGATGAGATGGAGATGGAGATGGAGAGTGGAGATGGAGATGAGAGATGGAGATGGAGATGGAGATGGAGATGGAGATGGAGATGGAGATGGAGATGGAGATGGAGATGGAGAGATGAGAGATGAGATAGATGGAGATGAGAGATGGAGATGGAGATGGAGATGGAGATGAGATGGAGATGAGATGGAGATGGAGATGGAGATGGAGATGGAGATGGAGATGGAGATGGAGATGGAGATGGAGATGAGAGATGAGATGGAGATGGAGATGGAGATGGAGATGGAGATGGAGATGGAGATGGAGATGGAGATGGAGATGAGAGATGGAGATGGAGATGGAGATGGAGATGGAGATAGGAGATGGAGATGGAGATGGAGATGGAGATGGAGATGGAGATGGAGATGGAGATGGAGATGATGAGATGGAGATGGAGATGGAGATGGAGATGGAGATGGAGATGGAGATGGAGATGGAGATGAGATGATGAGATGGAGATGGAGATGGAGATGGAGATGGAGATGGAGATGAGATGGAGATGGAGATGGAAGAGATGGAGATGGAGATGGAGATGGAGAGATGGAGATGGAGATGGAGATGGAGATGGAGATGGAGATGGAGATGGAGATGGAGATGGAGATGGAGATGGAGATGGAGATGGAGATGGAGATGGAGATGGAGATGGAGATGGAGATGGAGATGGAGATGGAGATGGAGATGGAGATGGAGATGGAGATGGAGATGGAGATGGAGATGGAGATGGAGATGGAGATGGAGATGGAGATGGAGATGGAGATGGAGATGGAGATGGAGATGGAGATGGAGATGGAGATGGAGATGAGATGGAGATGAGATGGAGATGGAGATGGAGATGGAGATGGAGATGGAGATGGAGATGGAGATGGAGATGGAGATGGAGATGGAGATGGAGATGGAGATGGAGATGGAGATGGAGATGGAGATGGAGATGGAGATGGAGATGGAGATGGAGATGGAGATGGAGATGGAGATGGAGATGGAGATGGAGATGGAGATGGAGATGGAGATGGAGATGGAGATGGAGATGGAGATGGAGATGGAGATGGAGATGGAGATGGAGATGGAGATGGAGATGGAGATGGAGATGGAGATGGAGATGGAGATGGAGATGGAGATGGAGATGGAGATGGAGATGGAGATGGAGATGGAGATGGAGATGGAGATGGAGATGGAGATGGAGATGGAGATGGAGATGGAGATGGAGATGGAGATGGAGATGGAGATGGAGATGGAGATGGAGATGGAGATGGAGATGGAGATGGAGATGGAGATGGAGATGGAGATGGAGATGGAGATGGAGATGGAGATGGAGATGGGGATGGGGATGGGATGGGGATGGAGATGGGATGGGATGGGATGGAGGATGGGGATGGGGATGGGGATGGGATGGGGATGGGGATGGGGATGGGGATGGAGATGGAGATGGAGATGGAGATGGAGATGGAGATGGAGATGGAGATGGAGATGGAGATGGAGATGGAGATGGAGATGGAGATGGAGATGGAGATGGAGATGGAGATGGAGATGGAGATGGAGATGGAGATGGAGATGGAGATGGAGATGGAGATGGAGATGGAGATGGAGATGGAGATGGAGATGGAGATGGAGATGGAGATGGATGAAGACAGAGACAGAGACAGAGACAGAGACAGAGACAGAGACAGAGACAGAGACAGTGACTGTGACAGTGACAGCGACAGAGACAGAGACAGAAACAGAGACAGAGACAGAGACAGAGACAGAGACAGAGACAGAGACAGAGACAGAGAAGAGACAGAGACAGAGAAGAGACAGAGACAGAGACAGAGAGAACAGAGACAGAGACAGAGACAGAGACAGAGACAGAGACAGAGACAGAGACAGAGACAGAGACAGAGACAGAGACAGAGACAGAGACAGAGACAGAGACAGAGACAGAGACAGAGACAGAGACAGAGACAGAGACAGAGACAGAGACAGAGACAGAGACAGAGACAGAGACAGAGACAGAGACAGAGACAGAGACAGAGACAGAGACAGAGACAGAGACAGAGACAGAGACAGAGACAGAGACAGAGACAGAGACAGAGACAGAGACAGAGACAGAGACAGAGACAGAGACAGAGACAGAGACAGAGACAGAGGCAGAGGCAGAGACAGAGACAGAGACAGAGACAGAGACAGAGACAGAGATAAATATTGAGACAGAGATGGTGATAGAGATAGAAAGAGTGAGAGGAAGAACGATTCTCACTGTAGTAGAGGTAGATGAAAGTTTGTGTACATGCTTCTCGGTTTCCACCAACTTAAAATAAACACAAATAAGAATACAAACCCCAAGTCTTGTTCACTTAACCAATATTATTAAACATATATACCACAGTAAATACCAATCAAAAACAAAGTGATATTCACTCATTATTGGGCGAATATACGTGGATCTAGAAAAAGAGCAAACTTAAAATTATCAACTATAGACATCCAATCAATTTAACTTGTACATAAGAATTATGCGAATACTACTGCGGTGTTTTTTCATATAAGACTTTTAGCGTTTTCAATACGCTTTTTAAGTATGTACCGACGTAAAGCGTCCTTTTAAAAATAAGTTTTACTTATTTTTATTATTGCAACTAAACACAATTATTAAATATACAAAAGCCTTTAATGTTTCGCAGGTGGAAAGCAAGAATTCAATAACTTACAGATTTTTGCTGGTCCGTTACAAAGCTTCAACCGACAGTTTAGTGCAGATATCTTTTGGTTACAGGTAATTAAATACTACAACTTTAGAGTTGTATGAAAGCTTTCAACACAGAGCAGTTTTGTCTGTAACGGTATTTTTAATTCAGCGTTTTCACTCTGGTATTTAATACCGTTACTTGAATTACCTGATAATCAACTTCATCCCATACAAAAATGATTGCGTGTTAAATTCAACGCTCTATAACTAAAGATTTCATTATCAAAAGTTTTTATAAAGTTCAACATCGCGGAGTTATGCATGTTATTTTTCGTTCTCACGAGGAAATGCGTCTGACTGCTAGATTTTCGAGATCAATGTCGTGATATTTATGTGACCGCTCAATCGGTTTTCACACTTTTACAATAGGTACCGAATGCGGTGTAATTTGTATACGTTTGCAACACATAATTTATAAGATTATAAATATTGGGGGTAATCAGCATTGTTGGGGTTCTTTAAATTCGTGTGAATGTGTACAAATAAGCTTACCTAGATCGGTTATTTATTGAGATGTATCTGTATTTTTCTAAAATTGAACGAAATGTGTAAAGTACCGATATTTATTGCAGTTTGTATTTGATATACAGGTTGCGTCACTACTTTAATTCTTTTTCATAATTTAATATCACTCGGCTCCGCCGTCATTCTTTCGTATAATACAACCTTGTGTAAATAAAAACACTCTTATACAATAATTGTCTTTCTTAGGAAAATTAATTAGCGCTTTTGTAAATATCTATGACAAGCAGTGCTCTTTTATTAAATCTTCAGAATGACTAAATCGAGTTGCTGCATACCTTATTTGCTGCATATTACAAACATTATTTTTTATGAGATTATTCAACTAGCCGCTGCTGGTACTACTGTAAGTTTTTTCTAGGTTTATGCAGATGCGCTTCTGCTAAGAAGTTTAAATTTTCATATACATGCTCTCAGTACATAGACGACAGATTTTCAAAGTAAATTAGTGCACCGGCCAGGTTTCAGTTAGATAATTAAATAAATTTAAGATGTTTTTCTTAGAGTTACACAATTTGACAAAAATTAGAGTTAGAATCTAGTTTATTTGTTTGGGTATTGATCGATAGAACAGATGATTTTCATGTCTGCTAATGTAGGTTAAGTGACAGTCTTGCCGTTTCTTTTATTTGTGCTAAGGTTAAAGTCGTAAATGAAGTAAATGTGAGCAGGGTTCTACAGGCCTGTCAAAAAAAAATAAAAATAATCCTTTAGTCGTTTTGTAGTTACTCTCTATCTACGAGATAAGATTAGGGCCAGATAAGTTGGTGCTCAATATTTGATGATTGGACTGACAGTTCAGAGATGTTTTTCAGGTAGGTTGCCTGTGTTAAAGTTATATACCCTCGAAAAAATTTATTTTCTTATTATTGAATTCACCCCTTGCCACTAAGCTAGTTGGCATACATCTTTATTACGTTCCTAGGTAAAGCAAATTTAAAGGTCACTAGCGTCTAATTTACACGTAACAAAAGGTCATACGTCCTCGATTATGCGCTTGAACTTTATTGATTCAAAAATCACAAAATTATGGATTAATCCAACACGTTAGCTTCTTATACTAGAAAGCGTTAAATGATCAGTTGTTTTAACCAAAACACGATAGGCGCGTGGGGGACTCTTTTATAAATAGACTTTTAGCTCTACAGAACAATTACTAATTATTTTCCAGGTACTATTTAACTCTTCCTAAGCTTACAAAAGACCTAAACCGGGTAACAATTATAAAGTTTAAAGATGCCAATCCAGATAATTTTGATCCATTACTATTTGCAATGCAAACTTTCAGTATTGTAGACATTCGTTTACGAGAAGACTATAATTTATCAGATCTGCACATTATCGACCTTGAAAACGTCACATTGAAACACCTCTTAAAGTTCAATCCTATATTTATACGAAAATGTGGACTAATGACCCAGGTGAGTATTACCACATTATAATTAAAACTTCAGCATTTTTTGCAGAAAGTGCTTCCTAGTAGGACAACCGGCATTCATTTTATCAATACTCCACCAGTTTTCGAATCATTTTTTTATCTTCTCAAAGCTATATTAAGCACCAAGAACATGGACAAGGTGAGTTGATTTTCGGCGCGCTTGTTTTCTAGTTTTCTCTTAGGTGCAACTACACAAAGGTTCAGAGACACTTTTAAATATTGTGCAAAAGGAAGTTCTCCCCAAAGAGTTTGGAGGCACTGAAAAGTCCTTGGATGAGCTCAATGGTAAAAAGCTCTCCCGCTCAAGCGTTTGCGTAATTCTAGTATTTTTAGAGGACTGGAAAAAGAAGCTACTGGAGTATGAAAAAAGGTTTCAACACTTTCGGACACTTTTGGTGGACGAAAAGTTGAGAGCCGATAGGTCCCATATCGACGACGATTTCTATGGACTTGAAGGAAGTTTTAGAAAATTGGAGTTGGATTAGAAATAGAACTAAAATGTTTTAGTTGTAAGAAGTCGGTTGTATTCCAAAATGTTGTAGTTTTACAATAAATAGAATTTAGGATTTGTTTTATCCGCGCATAGACCCTTAGTGTGAGTTGCAAATGTTCTTAAAGATCCAGAATGAGTTTTGCTGCGACAGTGTATTTTGAGGTGTTTAAAATTCAATTCTTCGTCTTCGTTTCTCTTTTTGGGTCATTTATCGGCCAATTCATTAGTTCGATGCAACACTCCAAGCCATGTTCTTCTGTCAGTCGCTTTGTATTAACACATATGGTACAATCTGCTCTCTACCTGGATAAATGGTGTTAGTCTACTTTTGCACAAACTTACCAACTTCATCCCACTCTAAAAAGTTTATTATGTGATTTGTAGACGTCTTTTTCTTAAATTACGCCTCCTTAGCCTTTGCTCGAGGAACACATTGACTTCACACTTCATTGAAGTTCTAACATTATTTATTATGCTTATGCTTTGGTACCGTATATCAAAACGCACGTACTGGAAATTCCTTTAAATACCGGAAGGGCCCAGCAATTTCAAACCCTGTACTCCCATTGGATAAGAATTTCCATTGAATAACGACACCCATTGGATAAAGAGGTAGAAGATTATAAAAGGAGGCGCGTGTTCAACAATCAACCATTCGCTTAGAGCTCTTCATAGTCTAAACGATCCACTAGCTGCGCCGTCCTATAACCTGCCATCTTCTACAGCACTGGCGGCACAGCCCTATAGCCCGCTAACGCTGACGCCTTAACGAGTGGTGCGCTGCATCACGACGCCGACGCTTTTTACATTCACAACCATAGCCTGCTGACGCCCATACCTCAACGAGCGATGCGTTGCATCACGACATCAATGCCTCAACGAGTCGTGCATATTGCATCACGATGCCGCCGCCTTCTACATCCACAGCTTAGCCAGCAATGCTTAAATCATAGCCTGCGGACTCCGACACCTCAACGAATGGTACCTTGCACTGCAACACAGACGCCTCCTACACTCAACGCCTTCAATAAGCCACCACGTCTTCCAAAGTCATTGACCAGCCTCCTTGTAGAATTTTAGGAAGAATCTTTAAATTGTATATATATATATATATATATATATATATATATTGCCGTGGATCTTTCTAAAAAACATTTGAGCTCCACGGATTGGGCGTCATAAATTTCCGTGGAACTTTAATTTAAGACCTTTTAACATAGCCCGTGTCAAAAAAATACTTTTCGAAAATATAAAATTGTCACAAAAATTTTCTTACCCGGATTCTGCTACATCAAGTTAATTTCTTCAGCAGCTTCCCTGGCTAGCCCAGCTGTGCCTCCTCACGGATACCTAAATTGACTATCATTCTTTTAACCATTCACACACCATTCAATAAAATCACAAAATAATACAACAATCATACAATATTTTTTACCGCTATTTACAAATAATAATTCATAGTTATGTACAATCCGTTGCTCTAGTTACATCTCAATAAATACTATCTTTGCAAAGTCCTTGTTTTTAAAATTGTAATTTTAAACACATTTAATGCAACGGGAGTAAATGGGCCCCAAATAATACCTTATCTTTATTTATTACTACACACTGGAGTATGGTGAGCTCATGATAACCCAGTTTATTAACGTATGCTTTCCACTTTGCATACTATTACTACAAACTTAATAAACCCATGTACTCTTAACAATTAAATTTAAATTCGTCATAAAATTTAATAAACTTTACGTACACCTTTTGTTTTGTATTCAAAATACCATAATAATAGTCAGTTATACGTATCTCTTTCAATACGTTAAATTACTAAAAATAACCATCAAAGTTCACTCACACATCACAAATAATTTCAACAGTTTATCAACAAAAAAAACAGCAAATTCAAGTTACCTGGAAAAAGTTTCAAAACTCCATCTCCGTTGAAGATACTTTATTCCTGAACCCCTCGTCTTTGTGATTATGCGCGCTGCTTCACCAGCTATTTATAAATGAAAACTCAGTTTAAGCTGAGCTTCGTGCTACCAATTAACATCAATTCCAACATCCAAATCCATATATATTACACTTGTTTGTCATCGCTTTATTAACGTACGAGCTTGTTAAGGTATGCGTTGGACCTTAGTTTAATCACTCTTAATTTAATCACTCGCCACTACTCGCGTTCTAACTATAAGGTCCCAAATAATCTAATACTATTTTATTGAATTTTACAAACTTTTAATACTCACAAGCCTCGTCAGTTGATTATTATACGTCGTTAAGCGATGCGAAATTAAAGAAAGCCCTCTTAATTTTTTCCCGTATTTATACAATAAACTCATGCTCTCTTGACCACACTTTGCGTAAAATACTCTATTGAAAATAATATTTCCGCAAATTTTGTATAACCGTCTTAAAACTTCCAGAAATATTCTCTTGTCAACACGCTATATCATACAAACTATCGTAGCCACCTGTCGTGTGTTCATCCGTTGTAAAATTAACTATTTTGACCAAAGACATAGTCCTATGATGACATAAAGTTCCGCCTGTAATATATTTATTCCTGTCTTATGCATATTTGATGTCGCCTTCTAACCTTGCTTGCGTTGTAGAAAATTGATATTGTTGCCCGCGTCTTATGGACTCCACGTGGAGCGAATAAGTGCGCTATGAAATCGAATGTTGTTATACCTGTCTCATTCTGTAGCATATTATTGATTGTGGATCCTTTCTACTCTTCAAGAAACTCTTGTTAGTGTTTATGCGAATCCACCGACGGTTGAACAACATTTCTTGAAACTCGCCTTGTTATGCTCACAAATAAGCAGAAGATAACCTTTCCAACATGCAGGTGTGCTCAATTATTGATCGCTTAAAATAACACTTCTCGGAGCTTACATTTCACGGTATTATATACAACAGATATCTGTTTGTCCGTTACGAAAGCTTTTCGCTTTGAGATTATTGATTTTACATGCTCTGATGCGTTTTCTGACGTTATTACCCGTTGAATTAAAATAAGTTAAATTAATTAATAATTTCTATTGGCTTATAAAACTGATTTTCTTTAAGAACTCTTTAATCCCTAATTATAACAATACTTCAATGCTTGATAATTTAAATTAAATAAATGAAATAAATTTTGCGCGTAAATATTATGTACCTTCTCTATACAAGGTGTTTGAAATTGCATTGTTTACCCCAAATTTAACTCTTTAAATCCACTACAATATATATATATATATATATATATATATATATATATATATTATAGTGGTTTTAAAGGGTTAAAAGTAAAAATAAAAGAAACAATGTCAAAACACCCTGTATAAAAGAACAACCAGAAATTACGTGCGAAACTTATATTTGTTAGTTCATTTTTAAGTAACGAGTATTAATCAAATTTTACAAATAATGATGAATATTTAGTAGGTTTGCAAAGAAATTAAATGGTAGAAGCCAATGCCATTAATTTATTAATTTAATTGAATTTAATTGAACGGTTATTTACGTATAATATGCATAAGATCGTGTAAAGGTCAATAATACCAAGGTGAAACGCGTTGCTGGCATACAGATGTATCGGTGGGCTTGAACACGGTGAAATCCAACTCGGAGAATTGTTATTTAAAACGTTCGTTACGATTGAACATCTGCGTGGTTTGGAAATGTCAAGTTCCAATTATTTTGTGTAGATAAAGATGAAGATTCTACGTATATTGTAAACGGTCGCATGCGTTCGTAGTAAATATTAACGAGGGGTGATTTAAATCACGTAGGAAGTCCACGTGGGGTAGATAGCAGACAAACAGGAATATCGATTTTCTACCACTCAAGCAAGGTTAGAAAGAGACGTAGAAAACGCATAAGCATGGGACAACGGTTGTATAAACGGGATTTGTAAAACGTCAGTAGGTCTACAATTGGTCGATATGGTTAGTTTGACTTGAGACAGATACGAGGATAGTGTAGCGTAGTTATCTGAAAATATCATAATGACGTGCTGAAATTCGCGGGATTAGATATCGGTTGAGTGCAAAATTGTAAGAAGTATTATTCTAAATAAAGGATTTCGCGTTAAGAGGGTATGGAAAGGTTACATTCGAAGTGTATAAATACTCTAAAGAAGTAGCACGGCTCTCTTCTCTTTTAACTTCGCGCCCTTAATATTTCGAACGCTTCAGACTACGTATGGAAGCTATAACGAGTTTTGTAAGTAAAATAAAATTATTTTAAAATTATATTGCACGGTGAGCTTCATAATTTATACGCGGTTTGTGTGCCGAGACTACAGTTTTAATTGAGGTATCACCGATAAATATTTTAAACAAGCTCGTGTCGGGACGTTAAGTAACGTGGTTAAAAGTAACTAATTGTGAAAGACGTATGTTAAAATTGGATTTGGAATTTGGTTACACCGTGAAGACAGCGTTAGCAGTTCAACTTGAATGGGGTTAGGCTAGTAATAGCTAGAAACGGCCTGTAGACCAGATAGAAGAAATACATGGCATCGTCCACGGAGCGGAGATCGTCTAGAAATTTCCAGGTAACGATTTGAAATTGTGATTCTTATAAACTGTGAATGTTGGGTGACGTATGAGGGTGATTTTGAAGGTATTGTGGATTATTTGCGTATTGAACATAATACGTGTAAATAACTTTATTATGGTATTTAACTAGAAATCTGAAAGTGTCTATAAAGCATATTAACGTTACATCAGGACGTAAAAATTTTGTGAAGAGTACATGGCTTTGTTTTTTTAGTTTGTCGTAAGAGTATGCAAAGTAGAAGGGCATACATTATTCATAATTAACTGGGTTATCATGAGCTCACTATACTCAAGAGTTTACTTAGATTAAAAATAAATTATAAAGAAGGAATGAGAAAGAAGGTATTAGTCAAGGTCCATTTAGTCCGGGTACATTTTATGTGTTTGATAATTTAAAATAAAATACAGGACATTACAAAATACGATTTAATGAAGTGTAACGTGATCACAGAAATATGGACAATATTGAATTTCATTTGTAAATAGTAATAAATAAAAAATTGTATGTTGGTTGTATTTTGTGGTTTTATTGCGAGTGTGTGTGTACGATTGAGAATATGAGAGTGAATATAGATATCCAAGAGGAGGTCCAAATGAGCTAGCCGGAACCAGGTGCAGAAAATTGGCAATTCAACCGAGGAAGAGAGGAAAACTGGTAAGAAATATTTGTTTGAATTATTTAAATTTTGAAAATTTTTCTATTTTCGAATTTGAAAATTTAATATTTTTTTCGAATATAATTTTTGTTGGTGAGGCGTTTTCCCGAGTTCCACGACAAATTATATATATATATATATATATATATATATATACATATTAAGATGATATGATTGTTTTTACGTTGCATATATGTATATTTTGTAAATATTAGTCAGTAAACAAAACCAAGACTCACACTGTGCCTCAGAATTTAGGCGCCGCCCCCAACCACCGGCTTCAAGCCGTAACATCAATCTTAGTTAGCACAGAACGACTCACCTCTACAAATCACTTTTTGACCCCCACAATTAGCAATTACAAATGCTATCTCCTCATTCGGAATCTTTATAAAAATCTAGCATCGGCACTGATAGCATTTAGTAGCTCCGCCTTATCAGGTACAAGCACTTAACGCAACAGACTACAAAGTTTAAAAACAGGCCCTTCTGCATTGACTGATGGACCATACTTGTTCTATCTGGGCATTGTATGGGATATTTTTCTTGACTACGCAAAAGCAATTGTACTAGTCACTTGAGACTCCGATTTGAGACATACACACACCTCATCACCTCAAGCACTTCATTGTGCTTTCTTTAGTTGACTTTGTCTCGTTAAGCATGGGAACTAATACAAGCTTCAAAGTCTTAGAGCTAGAGCTATTAGACTAGTTGGCTATTTTTGCCTTGCTACAGCAAATGTCACAGCGATGGCTATGTGCTTGAAAAGACATCCTCAAAACCGGTTTTTGCTACATTAACCAAAGATGGTGTTCTAGTCTATAGCAACCTACTATGAAACTTTGTTTCTTGTTTAGTTAAAAATTAAGTCTTGCCTCTAAGACCAGTTGGAGGTGGTAGTAAAGTAGTCTAACGGTAACAGCTTCGGCGTAGTGCAGACTCTCACATACGTGATTATGCTTGGCCAAGAGACGCCGAAAAAAGCTACCAGCCATAGAGCTTTACTTGAGAATTGTGTTCGTAGCATCCGACAGTACGTAGCTTTTGCATAAAACATAACCACATATTTCGCTGTTAATCCGTGGGTAAGTTAACTATGCCAGTTATACAGCAAAAACTGCAAAACCCTGTAACCTGTTGGATATGATAAATCTGATGAGACCATGAGCAAGGCCAGAGTTATACCCATAGCGTGTTAGCTGTTGATTAGACGGTAGATTACGATAGGCGGTTTGTGGATTAAACAAGTTTGCGTATGGCTGCTGGCTTCCCGGTTTGATTCCCGACACAGACCACTACATTTGATTTTCCAATGGTCTACCCGAAGGTACGACATTGGCCGGAAAGCGATTTTTTACCTGAAAAATTTTGCCGGCCACTTGCTGTTGGGATCTTTAACATTCACATTCCCGACACAGACCACTACGTTTGATTTTTCCAATGCTCCACCCGAAGGTACGACATTGGCCAGAAAGCGAGTTTTTTACCTGGAAAATTTTGCCGAACCCTTGCTGTAGGGATCTTTAACATTCACATTCCCGACACAGACTACTACATTTGATTTTCCCAATGCTCCACCCGAAGGTACTACATCGGCCAGAAAGCGATTTTTTTTCCTGGAAAATGTTGCCGAACCTTTGCTGTAGGGATCTTTAACATTCACATTCCCGACACAGACCACTACGTTTGATTTTTCCCAATTCTCCACCAGAAGATACTACATTGGCCAAAAAGCGATTTTTTTACCTGGAAAATGTTGCCAAACCTTTGCTGTTGGGATCTTTAACATTCACATTCTCGACACAGACCACTACGTTTAATTTTTCCAATGCTCCACCTGAAGGTACTACATTGGCCAGAAAGCGATTTTTTTACCTGGAAAATGTTGCTGAACCTTTGCTGTTGGGATCTTTAACATTCACATTCTCGACACAGACCACTACGTTTAATTTTTTCAATGCTCCACCTGAAGGTACTACATTGGCCAGAAAGTGATTTTTTTACCTGGAAAATGTTGCCGAACCTTTGCTGTTGGGATCTTTAACATTCACATTCTCGACATAGACCACTACGTTTAATTTTTCCAATGCTCCACCTGAAGGTACTACATTGGCCAGAAGGCGATTTTTTTACCTGGAAAATGTTGCCGAACCTTTGCTGTTGGGATCTTTAACATTCACATTCCCGACACAGACTACTACATTTGATTTTTCCAATGCTTCACCCGAAGGTACTACATTGACCAGAAAGCGATTTTTTTACCTGGAAAATGTTGCCGAACCTTTGCTGTTGGGATCTTTAACATTCACATTCTCGACACAGACCACTACGTTTGATTTTTCCAATGCTCCACCCGAAGGTACTACATTGGCCAGAAAGTGATTTTTTTACCTGGAAAATGTTGCCGCTGCCTTGGGGATCTTTAACATTCACATTCCCGACACAGACCACCATATTTGATTTTTCCAATGCTCCAACCGAAGGTACTACATTGGCAAAAAATGAGTTTTTACCTGGAAAATTTTGCCGAACCCTTGCTCGATCAAGGTAGGGATCTTTAACACTTACATGGGACCTAATTTTACCTCCTAACCAACAAGGGCGCATTTTCGTAAAAAATGCTCGCTTAACATGTTTCAAGCGGACTATGTCGAAATTCAAATCCGGGGCGTACAGCATAATAGGCCCCGACACAGACCGCTTGAAATATATTAGGTGAGCGAACATTTTTAATAAAAATACGCCCTCGTTCAGATGAGAGATAAAACGTAGTCCCCGTGTGTGTGTTGTTACGCACGTTGAAAATCCTTGCCTTGCTTGGAACGGCAAGGGTTCAGCAAAATTAGAACTTTCATGCAAAAAACTCGCTTTTCGGCCAATGTAAAGCCTTTGAGTGAGGTATTGAAAAAGCGAATGCAGGGGTAGATTACGACGCGTTGTTTCTTCTATGGTTAAAAGTAAAAGGCGCATCTCTACGTAGTGAGGAAAAAAGAGAACAGTAGAAAGTTGCAACAAACCTCTGTAGTCTGCTGCATATGTGCTTAGACTAGATTGGGCAATGGGATGCTGGAGGTACATGTGTGTCCAAGTTGATAACAACCGACTACTATACGTTATTTTTTGCATAGGCAAGAACATAATAAGCTTTTTGAAAAAAGAAAACCTCGTTAACCGGTTTAGTCGCAACAGATCTGGAACTTCATACGCTGTCATGTACCAGCTGATGAGGTAAAATTGAAATAAACTAAAATAGTATTGTTGATTGGGGAGCTGCACACCCGAAAGCAATACCTTATCTTGCATAGTCCATAAAAAACCTCCGCCTTCAACTAAAGGGAAAAATAGTGTCGAACCAGTCCATCAAAAAAAGCTACAATGTCGCACAAGAGCTTATGCCCGCTTACGCCACGTCAAAAGAAGTTTCTAGTCGTGGTATGTTAAAAATTTGTTATATTCAGCAAGTCGATAAAGTGCCTTGACTTTTGTTTGCCAAAAAATAGGACATACCTTCCTGGAGAAAGACATCAATGAGTCCAGCAGCGGCAGCTGCGAAATTGTGTACTAGTGCTAAAGCCTGATGGGGCAGGCAAAAACTTAATATTGCGCAATTAAAAAATTTCCAAACAATTTAAATTTCACAAAAATTTCTGGATTAATATACATCTCGGAACTCCTAGAAAAGTCTCTGTAAGCCGAGATTAAATATGGTCCCATTAAAAAATTTTGACAAGTTTAAATTCGCCAAAGATTCCGGGTTAGTCCATGAAACAGTCTACGAAGACCAGAAAAGAACAGTGTGAACAAGAATTTGGTTTTCTTTTACTTTTACTAGGCGGCTACGCGGATTAGTTAGTATGCGCGTGACTACTAAGCCCAAGAGCCGATTTCGAATCCCGACACGATCCGCTTAATGTTAGCGAGCATTTTTCACAAAATACCCTCTCGTTCGGGAAAGGTAAAATGCAGATTCCCTGTATGGGTATCATCACGCACGTTGAAGATTCCTTACCTGACTTGGAACAGCAAGGGTTTGGCAAAATTCAAATTTTCAGATAAGAAAAATTAGCTGGCTGAAAATGTAGTATCTTTGGGTGAAGCATTGGAAAAATTAAATGTAGTGTTTTCTTTTATTCATGTCTACTGAGGTAAGCACTAATTAATCCTTTTTATATTCAAAGCAATTGCATTATTCTACCACGCCCATGCAGTTAGCCGTGAGTACGCCCCCTTTTTCAACAGACTTATCGACGCATACCTCCTGTGTGCGGATTTTGGGTTCAAATTCTCTTATCTGCACGGAAAAATGGTTTAAGAAAAAGCTTATTCCATGCATACAAATCTATTTACTAGGATAACTCGTGCTGTCATAGTAAGAGTTTGGAAACCAGAGAATTTTAAAATATTTAACCTTCGAAAAGAATTACGTCTAGTTGATTTCAGTAGTCGATCTCAAGAATTTTTCGTATAAGAAAGTCAAAGGTTAATTTTGTAAATTTTTGTTCTTCAAGATTATTTATACGCGGATCACGTGATGTCATAGTGACGAGTCCATTATTATTACTTCCAGTTTTTCAAAAATATGTTATGACAAGCAAGCTCTTAAATAAGGTTTACGTATTCAAGATGTAGTTTAATTTAGAATGCGTCATAGATGAAATGGGTCACCTAAAAAGTGACCCATGACCCAGTGACCCAAATGAAGATGACCCACCACCCAGTGACTCGTGACCCAAATTGACCCAATGGCCCAAATTGACCCAGTGACCCACATTGACCCAGTGACCCAAATTGCCCCGCATTGACCAGTGACCCAAATTTTCCCAATGACCTAAATTGACCCACATTAACCCAGTGACTCAAATTGACCCAGTTACCTAAATTGACCAAATTAATGCAGCACATTTTTTGAAAAACATGTAAAAATGCGTTTCATATTATATAAAAAGCGATGTATTGATTACAAAACATTTTAGCGTTTGCTTGAAATATGAAACGAATGCTAGCAACTAACGGCACCAACAAGCTTATGCATTTGTAAAAATAGTTAATAAATTGAGCTGAAAGTATGGGAAAAAGATTTTTATGACTTCGATAATTCAATTTGTTACTGAATCAATTGGGTCAGTTTGGGTCACTGAGTCAGTTTGGGTCACCGGGTCAATTTGGGTCACTGCGTCAATGTGGGTCATTGGGTCAATCCGGGTCAGTACACGGGACCCACTGACACAATGGCCTAAACAAAAAAGTGACCCACTTGGACCCAGTGACACAGTTGACCCATGACCCATTTCATCTCTGGAATGCGTATCTTATTTAGTAGAAATTAATCTAGAGGTTGCTTAATGCCCTTCTACAAACAACGAAACTGAAAATAATGCACTTGGAATTTAACATCACCACTCTCAACCGTACAAAATTATTCAAAATGAATCTTAAATTTCCTTAAGAAAAAATACATGTATAGGTTTTCGATTTTGAGACAGAATTCGCCTAACTTATCTACTCATTTTACATATAAACAATTTTTAAAACATTAATTACTGTTATTGTTGTCTTTTCAGGTACTTTATCACCCTTCCTAAATTCACCAAAGAGCTGTACCGTGTTACTATCGGCATGCTAAAGGATCACAACCCGGAACATTTCGACCCAATACTTTTGGTGATACAGATTCTATCTACTGTGGATATCCGCCTTCGTGAAGATTACAGTATGTCAGATGTACTGATCTTTGACCTCGGTAGCGTCACGTTAAGTCACCTAATAAAGTTTAACCCTTTGTTTGTAGGAAGATGTGGGTTGATAGTTCAGGTAAGTCAGCAAATTACAAGCTATGTTTAATAATGCACGTCCCCTCTTTGTTGCAGAAGGTATTCTCTAACAGGATAGCTGGTATCCACTTTATTAATACTCCAGCTTTTGCAGAATCTTTTATCTACTTACTTACAAAACTTCTCAGTCCCAAACTGATGCAAAGGGTAAGTACACAGCTGTCACGCTATCTTTTCTGCAGCTCATTTGTTAGGTACATATACATAAAAATTCCGAATCCCTTCAAAAACTTGTACCGCCAGAAGTTCTTCCTCTAGAGTATGGTGGAACTGAGAGATCCTTAGTTGAACTCAATGGTAAGTAGCAAAATGATTTTCAAGCATATAACTGAAGCACTTAGAGGACTGGAAAAGAAGGTTAGTCGAGTACAAGGAGACATTTCAACAACTACGTTGTCTTTTAGTCGACGAAAAGCTACGAGTAGAGGAATCCCCAGTCGATGAGTTCTTTGGCGCTAATGGAAATTTTAGAAAATTGGAGTTGGATTAATTAATCATACACTAAAAATGCTGTTGTTATTAAAACTAAGGTATTAAATGACTTTGGGTTTGTTTTAAATAAATCATGAAGCTTTTTAACATCCGTTTGAAGAGAAGTAGGCCAACAAATTTTGCATTCTGTTTCACACAGTACAAGAAAATGCGTTTCCACTTACCATTTTGCTTCTAATACCGCTATAATGAATTAACAAGTAGGCGCAAACTAAGGGTCTTAGTCCATCTCCCGTCCCAAATATTTACTGACGCAACCAAGATTTAGACTTTTAGCTCCCAAAAGTTATCCAGGTGGTGTACAGAACGTGATTGTAATACAGATGTACCCAAAGCTTTTACTTCTCAACAGTTGTAAAAATAAGTTTACTTACTTATTTAATAGCTATCGTCCCAGAATGTTGCCCAATTACAGATTTCTAAGGTAACTTGTCATACTGGCTCTAACCTTGAAGATTATAAATCTTTATTACTTTGACGCAGTTAAGCTATATCTTGTTGCGCCATTTTTGGCTCCATATTTTATTTGAATGTCTAAATTTAGGCGATTTGTTAATCCAGCATGGGAAAGCTAAATTTCCATCGTCCATTTAGCTTCTACGTGTAAAGTTCTACGATTATAGTTTCCCACAAATTCTAGGATAATAACCTATGATTTATGGTATGTAAACCGCATACGTTCGCGTTTCCAGACTAAAAGAATGTAGATGTAGTTAGCGACTTGGTACAGGTGGGTACGAGCGGCGCCTAAATTCTGAGGGACAGTGTATGCGTCTTAGTTCTGTTTACTAACATTTACCAAATATACATACATATATATACATATATCTATATATATATATATATATATATATATATATATATATATATATATATTACTCATATTTAGACCAGGGTAGAAAATTAAATAATCACATCAAATAATTTTAATCACCGTGTAGAAGCTTTGGGAAAAGGTACGCTTCATTAAAACCATGAAGCATAAATAAATTCGGTCGTTTCAGTAAAAATAAGAGATTTAAATCATGTAGAAGACGCTTTATATCAAAAGAAACAGTATTAAAAAGCTCTGCGTGTAATTTAATTATTCCTAAGAAAGAAACAAATGGAAATTACGTGCAAAATTTATATTAATTAACCCTATTTTAAGTAACCGGTATTAAACAAAGTGTACACATAATAATTAACATTTAATTTGTATTCGCTAAAAATGAAAGGATAGAAGTCAATTTTAATTGGAGTTAATTAAACCATTATTAATAATAAGCATAAAAGTCTGTGAAAATCCAAGATTATAATACCAGAAAATAAAGCTCTGAGAATTAATATTATGTTTGAACACCTGCGTAGTTTAAATGTCACGTACGGCGAACATTGTGTAGATAACAAATGGTTTCAAGCAATCTTGGAGAAACCGTGGCTTAATATTCACGAGAAGGTGCGATACGGGGTTATTTAACCCAGATAGTCCACATGGACTGAAATAATCGATAGTAAGGAATATCAATTTGCACTAATAAGAACAGGGTAGATAAAGACAGATAATATGCGCAAGACCGAGACACATATAGTAAAAAGGCGTGAGTAGAGCAACGTCATGGGGTTGCGATTGGTTGAAAGTAAAAGGCAAAATTGAGAGGTAGAAATAACATTTCTGGATAAAATTTAATTAGGTATTCTCAGACGTTGCGTGCCGTGTGGAAATTTTCTGAGATTTAACTGGGGCGAGTACAAAATTCGTAAAAACCGACGCGCGAGCTACGGACTGGGAACAGAGCATGCGAAATTCTAGAAACTGGCCGTTTTGGAGACTCGACCGACAGACAGGCTAACTGCTATATATACCCAGGTGAATATAAACAAGCTCTCTGACATCCGCGACTTGATTCAATACGTTAAACAGTGCATTTTAGTTTGATAAAATAATTTAAAGTTTGCTCGTATATTTTGGTGATTCAAAATAGTTTGTTCTTTACGTGCTAACATGAATATACTTTAGTGCACTTAGATACAAGGTAATAAAATTTAGTATCACTGTACCAATTAGTAAAATTTACAACGACAAATGTATACACAAAAGTAGGCAGTTTTGGCGTATAATGGTGAAAGAAGTATGAATTTCTTTGCTATTTTTCGGGGGTGTGAATAATTATATGGTTCATAAATGTGTCTGGATCCACGAAACAAGGGTCAGATATACACAGATGAGTTCTGGAAAAGCCCAGAAACAACTTTAAATAAATGGTGATGGAGAAAATTTGAAAAGCGTTGAGAATCAGAAGCTGTAAATATAACCCAGTTGGAATGGTGTGATTAACAAAAGGGACGATGTACATTGAAGCTACGAGTGCAGTAACCTTTAGGTAATTTATACTATTTTGTTTGAACTTTGATATTTTTGTGTGTGTTGAATTACTTTATAATTGATTTACTTTAAATGGACGTTAGTGAAATTGTACTAACCATAAAATTTTAATGTTAAGGTGAAATTTGCTTGTTTAAGTAGAAAGGGGTATTTAGTATTGATGTTCTGGATTATGATGAAATTTTAGGTATGTCTTTGAGCTCAATTAGACGAACCTGGATAATTAACGTAAAGGGGTGGTAGATGCTCCCTTTGTACTCAGACTCAGGTCTGCATATATTGTTATATTAATTAGTAGGCATCCTACAAGGACTTTAATTCTGGATGCACATTAAATGATAATAAAATTAATCTTGAACTTCTTTTTAAAACTGAAATTTATGCTGAATTTTTAATTTGAAATTTTAATGTATTGTGAATATTGATGTAAATAGAGTTAACGTTGATGTTTGTGGTAGGAATGTGTTTGTCTTTTTTTATGAATGAGGATGAAGGTTTAACTAGAGGAGCAGCCGAGGCGATTAACAGAAGAAAATCAACAGACCAGGTAATTCAAGAGGTTTCACAGCAATATATATATGTAAAAATGTTGCGCGTAAATAAATTGTTCGTTTCTCTATACAGGGTGTTTGAAATTGCATTGCTTACCCCAAATTTAACCTTTTGATATATATATATATATATATATATTGTTATAGATTTAAAAGGTTAAATCTGGGGTAAGCAATGCAATTTCAAACACCCTGTATAGAAAAACGAACAATTTATTTACGCGAAACATTTTTATTTCATTTATTTAATTTAAACGGACAAATATTAACGTAAATTTTATAATTAATGATTGAAAAGTAATAGGTTCCATAAAGAAAACCAGTTTTAAAATCAAATAGGAACGCATAATTAATTTAATTTATTTTAATTCAACGTGTAATAGCATTAGAAAACACACCGGGGTATAGAAAATCAATAATCCCAAGACAAAATGTTCGTTGTAGCAAACAAGGACGTCAGTTGTATCGAATACCGTAAAATGTAGACTCCAAGAATTGTTATTTTAAACAGTCAATAATTAAGAACACCTGCATGTTTGAAAGATTACCTTCTTCGAATTTATCAGCATAATAAAGCGGGCTTTATAGAAAATATTTCCAACCGTGAGTTGTTTTAAATAACAATCTAACAAAGTTTTTTAAAGAGCGGAGGAGATGCACGATCAATAATATGTTACAGATAGAGTCGGGTATAAAAGCATTGGTTTCAAAACGCACGTATTAAATCCACGTGAAGTCATGCGACGTGGTCAGCAATATCGATTTTCTATAACTCAAATGGGGTTTGGAACGCGACATCAAATATGCATAAGACAAGAATAAAAATATTACAGGCGGAGTTTTATAACGACACAGAACAGTATCATTGGTTGAAACTGGTAGTTTTGCAACGGACGAATACGCGACAAGTAAATGCGATTTTTCAGATTATATAGCGCGTTCACGAAATGACTTTCTAGAAGCTTTAAGGCGCTTATATCAAAATTTGCAGAAGTATTATTTTAAAATAAGTTTTTCGCGTGAAGAGTGGCAGAGAGGTGGCATTTTAACAGTATAAATACTTTAATAAAATTAGCATCGCCCTCTTTGTATTTTTATCGCTCTCTGTGTATTTTCATCGCTTTAGACTACATATAATAATCAACCGACATTATGGTAAAGGCTTGTGAGTATTAAAAAATTTCATAATTTAGTAAACGTAGTATTAGCACTTGTAACGCGGTAAGTTGAGGCCTCATAGTTAGTAACGTGAGTAGTGTCCAGTGAATTAAATTAACCAAGGTCCAACTAATACCATGACAAGCTAATAAAGCAGTAAACAAAAGTATCATATACATGAATTTGGATGCTGGGATGGAATGGTAATTGGTAGCACGGAGCTCGGCGTATACTGAGGTTATCATCTATAAATATCTGGTGGATCAGAACGCATAGTCACGAACCCAAGGAGTTCTGAAAGATAAAGCATCATCAAAGGAGATGGGACATGGAGCATTTTCCAGGTAACTCATTTGAATTTGATGTTATTTGATAAACTGTTAGAATTATTTGTGATGTGTGAGTGAACTTTGGGAGTCATTTATGGTTATTGAACGTATTGGAAAAAATACGTGTACTTGACATTTATGAGGGTATTTTAAATATTGAAAAAAAGGTGGATGTAAAGCTTACTAAATTTTATTACGAATTTAAATTGGATTGTTAAAGGTACATGGGTTTATTAGTTTTGTAGTAATTTTATGCAAGGTAAAAGGCATAGATTAATAAACTGGGTTATTATGAGCTCACCATACTCCAGTGTGCAATAAATATAGGGTATTATTTGGGGCTCATTTACTCCTGTTGTATTAAATGTGGTTGCAATTAAAAATTTAAAACACGGACTTTACAAAAATATCACTTATTGAGTTGTAATTCATGTACCAAACTGTATATATAATTGTTTGTAAATAGTGGTAAATAAAGATTGTATGGTTGTTGTATTATTTGGTGATTTTATTGAATGATGTGTGAGTGGGAAGGAAGAATGATTGTAAATTTAGGTATTGGAGAAGAGGCACAGCTGAGCTAGCCAGGGAAGCTGCTGAAGATTGTTGCAGCAGATTAAAGGGGTAAAAATATTTTTATATATTTTTTTTATAATTTTTTTGAAAATCAGTGTTGACACGGATAATGTCAAACCAATAAGTCCGATCACAGTAATCTTATGACAGCCGAACGTTAGAATTTGAATGATTTTTAGGGAGATCCAGAGACTGACCCCACGATCCACAGCAATATATATAAATTGCCGTGGAACCCTTTATCGCCTCGCCAGAGTAAAAATACATTCGAGCCTCAATAACAAAAATATTCGAAAATTTTATTTATTTTCCAAAACCGCAAATAAACTTCACACAATAGAAAAATTTAATAAAAAAATCTCTTACCCAGATTCCTCTCTTCATCACCTTATTTCTTCTTCAGTTCCCAGGCTAGCTCAGTTGGGTCTCCTCTTGGATACCTAGATTCACTATTATACTCTGTATCGTTTACGCACACTCTCAATAAAACCACAAAATAATACAACCATCATACAATATTTATTTAACACTATTTACAAATAAAATTCAAGATTATCCACATTTCAGAGATCAAGTTACACCTCAATAAATCCTATTTTTGTACTGTCCTGAATTTTAATTTAAAATATCAAACACATTGAATATACCCGTAGTAAATGGGCCCTGAATAATACCTTATTTTTTTTCTTTATCTATAATTTATTTTAATTTTGTATACTCTGGAGTATGATAACTCAGTTAATTATAAATAATGTATGCTTTGTACTTCGCATACTTTTACAACAAACAAAAAAACAAATCCATGTACTCGTCACAATAAAATTTAAAATTCCTGATGGAAAGTTAATAAGCTTTAGATTTCTATTTAAATACCCTAATAAAGTTAGTCATACGTATTATTTTCAATACGCAAAATAATGCACAATACCTTCAAAATTCACTCTCCCAGGTCACACAATTTTCATAGTTTTATAGTTTATAACAACAACAATTTTAAAGCGTTACCTGGAATTTCCTGAAGACCTCCACTCCGTTGACGATGCGGTAAAGTTGTTTCGCTCTGCTCTGCTGGCCGCCTCTAGCTATTTGTAGAAGAACCCCATTTAGGTTGTGCTGTTTGCTCTGCCTTTACGGTGTATCCAATTCCAAATCCAAATTAGTTACACTTCTTTCATACTTGCGTACTTTCGTTTAATTTTAATTGAAATTTACGTTACTCACGTCACTTCACGAGCTTGTTTAAAATAAATGTCGCACCTCAAATTAGAATTTAGATTCGACACTTATTCGCGTATCAAATTATAAGGTCAATACTGTACTATTTAATTTTAAAATAATTTTATATACTTACAAGCTCGTTCGTAGCCTAAAGCGATCAAAGTACTAAGAGAACGAAGTTAAAAGAGAGAGCGATGCTAAATCTTTTAGAGTATTTATATGCTTCGACTGTAACCTCTCGGCCACTCTTACCGTGAAAAATCTAATTTAAAATAACACTTCCTCAAGTTTAGTTTCAACCGTTTTCGAAATCTCCGAAATTTAGCTCGTCGTTACGATATTTTCCAATAAACCCGACTTCAAATATTCTCGTGCTTGTCTGTTCTAGAACTAACTATATCGACCAATAGTATATGCATTGACGTCTTAAAAATTCCGTCTATATTAACGCTCTCCCTTTCTTATGCATATTATATGTTTCCTTCTAACCTTGTTTGAGTGGTAGAGATTCGATATTACTGTCCGCGTTTCAACTTTACTTCATGTGGACTTGTATAAACTATTTGAAATGGACTGTCAGTATGCCTGTCTCATTCCGACGTATTTCATTGACCCTCTATCCTTTCTGCACTTTAAGGAAACTTTTAGTTAACATTTACGCGAACCCTCCAACCGTTTAAACAATATTCTTTGAAACTTGGTTGCTATCTATAAAAATAAGGGGAACCTAACATTTAGAAAACATGCAGGTGTTTAATTAACCGACGTTTTAACACAACATTTCTAGGAGCCTCTTTTCATGGTATTCAACCCAACCGATATATTTGTTTGTTACAACGAAAGCTATTCGTCTTGGATTTATTGATTTTTCATGCTTTTATGCGTATTACACGTAATTAAACTCCATTAAATTAATAAATAAATTGCATTGGCTTCTAAACTTTATTTTCTTTACGAACCTAACTAAATTTTATTTATTAATTGTAAATTTTTGTTAATACTTGTTACATTAAACTGAACTAAATTCTGGTTGTTTCCTCTATACAGGGTGTTTTAAATTGCTTTGTTTATAGTTAATTTAACCTTTTAAAGCCACTACAATATATATATATATATATATATATATATATATATATATATATATTATGTATTGCTATGATAAGAGGGCAGTTTAAGCGTAGATTAAGTCATAGGCGTTGTAGAATAAATGTAAATAATTTTAACGTTGAGAAAAACAAATAATTCCAAAAATTATAGGAATTAATCGACTATTTTATAAAAGGTCAATAGCGAGCACACTGTATATAAATTATATTTAATTTCATGCGTAAAACGAAGCCCATTTTCAATAATTAGATAATATTTAACTAAAATAAGAATGTGTACGTTGTATAATATGTTTTAATTTAAATTTATAAGTCCAAAATTAAATAGAAACGAGTAAAAGATAAGATTCTAAACGCAACAAATTGCATCAATATAAACACATTATCGGAAGAGATATTCTAGATATTTATTAATCTCGTCAAAAATGTGAACGCATGAATAAGAAAACGCATTCTTATACTTCATTATTAGAAAATGAATATGTGACTAGGAATGTTGACTAGGAATTATATTTCAAGGCATAACAAATTATAGAAAATTTAAAGGGGTTCACAGCAATAAAAATAATGACGTCCAATCAAAGGCCATTTCACAGCAATTGTGGGGATATCACAGCAATATATATATATATATATATATATATATATATATATATATATTGCTATATAAGATTTTAAAACGCAACAGATTGCATCAAAATTAAATTACCGGGAAACATAAATAAATTGGTATTTCAAATATTTAACAATTGCGTCAAAAATATCAACGTAAACGCATCTTAAATAATTCATTATTAGAAATCGTTACGTGACTAGAGAAGAACACATTTGTTCAGAAAACCAACATTCCGTGGCAAACGAATAAACACCAGGCGGTTCAATTATGTGATAAATTGACAAACATAGAATAGGTGACCTGATAAAAGCCAAAAGTTGGAAATCCTATAATAATACTGCAATATGCTGAATGCGGACGTGAGGAATAGACCATCCGTCTAAGATTTAAACTAGGTACTTTGTAAAAATTCCGGGCTCTGCCAGGTAAGGCAAAGTACCAGCCTTGATTATAAACACGCCAATGAAAACTATTGGAGGAAGGGCTTATATATACGATAGAAACTGAATAACATTTTAGTCTATATTTAACTCAGCAACAACTATGTTCGTAGGTGGTAAAAACACACATAATTAGTGAAATGAAAAGTAAATAAATGAAATTTAAGAGTGCAAGAATTTTGTGCAACGAAATATAAGCCGATCTACAGATAGACGTAAGTTAAACAACTTAATTAAATTTATTTCTAATATTAACAAAACAGGGCTGTAATTTTGGATAGAGGCGATTTTTAATTTGGCGATACTTTAATGTTGGACGTACTTTAATTTGGTACGACTTAAATTGGAAGCGATTTTTATGGGAGTCGATTCTTATATGGGGACGGCATTTTGTTGATGCCAATTTGTGGAGACAAATTTTGTTGATGTGTTAACGCAAACATAAAATACCAATAAGTAAATCGGACACAGCAAAGGGATGCAGATCATAGACTAGGATAGAACTCCAGAAACCATTCCAGGTTAGCAATTTTTAATACACTTTATTATTGAAAGACTGTTTCCAGTTTAATATGCTATACATTGTATATTTGTAAGAGTCATCAAAAAGGTCACTTAAAAATATGAAAACAAGGGAGGGTTTCTTGGAACGTTAGAAGGTCCATAAATGTAATTAAAAAATATTTTTGCTGGCTTTCAGAAAAGCATAAATCTGGTAAATGTAGATATTTTGTATAAAAAGGAAAATTTTGAGTATTGTACATATTATCAATTATTATATCGTGTGTTCTAGAATTGCTTTATTTGAATTCAATAAGATTTATTTAGTAAGCTAGTTGGGGTAAAATCTTAAAATAATATTTTATATCAAAAGGCGAATTTCATAGCAATAAAAATGACTCCCATCGTAGGGGCTCGCTAAGAAATATCACAGTAAAAATGACACCCAACATTGGGGCTTAAAATAATAAAGGCTATATCATAGCAATATATATATATATATATATATATATATATATATATATATATTATAAAAGAAAGTAGGTTTAGTGAGTCTTACAATAATACAAAGTAAAAAAAAAAATATTGGCAAGTGACTAAAATTCAGCCACGAGGGCATTTTGTTAACGCGTTTCGTCCTAATTGGGACTCATCAGGACAGGAGTAGCAAAGTTGTAATATTTATGGGAAGTACAGCATCACCTAGCTCACAATTTGTGTCTTTGTGCCGTTTTACCTAACATTGTAGGTTTTTAGCAAAAGCCAGCACGGAACATGCCAAGAACCGGTTACGAAGATCGGCGTAGTCGCACGAGGAGTTACCATCGAAATTTTAGGTGACAGTTACTTTGGAAATTTTTTAATTAGGACAAAATAAAATACCTAATACATATTTTTAAGCTATAAAATCGACTATATATTTAAAACCGTATCAATTTTTAATATAGATGATTTAAATGTAAAGAGAATTAATTAATTTTATTCGCCGAGAACAAACAAGCACAGCCGAATTTTGACTATGTAGAAACGCAGTTGAGCTGGATCTCCTCCGTGCCGACTGTTGCCAAAAACCTGCAATGTCAGGTGAAACGACACGATGACACAGAGTGTGAGCTAGGTGATGCTCTACTTCCCATTCGCGGAGATCGACTACCGGAATAAGTACATCTTAGTAGCCATGGAATATTTAACGAAATGGACCGAAGCGTATGCCGTGCCAATCCTAGAAGCTGCAACCGTCGCTGACGTGCTGATAAAAAGACATGTTTTTCAGTTTTGAAGTTCTTATGAAGTTGCACATTGACGAGGGCAAAAGTTTGAATCAGTGTTGGATGAAGACAACCCAAACAACCCCGTTGTTTCTACAATCGGATGGTATGGTAGAGCGTATGAACCGCAGCTCGGGCAAGTACCTTTTCAAGGTGGTTTCACATCAGAGAGATTGGGATCAATATTTACATCCATTTTTGTTGGGCTGTTGGTCTTCGATTGATGCTATGCTAGAACGCGAGATACGTTTGATGTGTGATTTTGAGTTTAGGTGTAAGCCTGGAGATGACATCGTGCGTGAGTGCTACGTCGAAAAACGCAAACGCAAGATACACAACGTCCATGGTGACGTAAGGTAAATATACAGATCGCAAACGACAGGGTGAAGACCAGATATGACATCAAGGTGCAAAAGTCTGGTTTTCAAGAGGACGACCGCGTCTAGTTATACAACCCCAAAGGGATACGTGGACTGTCGCTAAAGTTGCAAAGACACTGGGAGGGTCCATACGTAGTTGTAAAGAGGAACAATGACGTGGTGTATCGGATTCGTAGGCTCCCAAAAAGAAGAACGATAGTGGTGCATGTTAACCGGTTAATACCGTATGATTGTGATGACGCGGGTAATGCCGAATATCAGTTAGCAGTGACATGAACAAACAGTTATACTTGTGATGATGAACAAATGTCTCGACTGAGCTATGAACTGTACAGCGGCACAGACAGAGCGAGATTTGGAGTCACGGAAGAGATTCAATGTGGTCGTTCGATGCACCACCAGAATACTCTCTGGCGGATTGCGTAGCGACAAACCTTGATATGTTCCGAGGACTGACTCAGGTGTTTAAAAATAAATTTAGTGGTCTTGATAAACTTCACCGACAACATCAGAGGTTGCAAAAACCATACGGTTAAAGGACCGACATCAACGCATCTACCTCTTGATGACTAAGCAGAAGTTTTCTGTTAAACCGAGTTACCGAGCTCTGTGGAAGGCGTTAGTGGAGCTCAAGGGCCAGATGATCGAATTTACAGATAAGAAGTTGATTATACCCAAGATAGGTTGTGGAGTCGAAAGATTGGACTAAGGAGTGTTACAAAATGTGCTAGAGGTACTGTTTCAGAATCCGGGGTCCAGAGTGTGGTATGTGGTTACAATCCGGCTGTATTGATTACTACTTCTATTAACATTGCAACTGGTGAAATGGTTTCGACTGTCTTTACCGCCACAGGGACTTCCAGCGTCCTGGTCACAGAGTTTTCTGGTACAGAACAGCCTTAACAGGGGCAATTTGACGCCATTCGGTCTATCTAGCGTAATAATGTTAGAATGCATACAAATGCAACCAGGATTTAGCTGGAGTAACGTGGTTACTTTATTGCCCATGTAAAGATAAAATAAATAGATAAAACTTACAGCTAGCAAACTTAATCTTAGTGTAGATAAAACTTAGCACTAATATTCTTACTAAATTAACACCTATGGTTGGGGTTGATTGTATAATTAAAGTAATCCGTGGGTTCTTTAATATCCCCAAATGGAACCAGTGAACTTTAAGGAAGGATTTCCTTAAAATGACGGAACGCAAATAACTTCCGACTATGCTGGGGGTTTATTCCTTGGGTAGAGCGTATGAGGATTGGTCGTGGTTCTTTTTACAAAACATTATTCTCTTACTAGGGCTTGATTCTTATCAAAACAGGGGTTTAGGGAGGGCGCCACCAAGTCATTAAGTTTTAAACACAGGGTTTCCCTAAGGGGGACTTGGAAGTCCTTAGAGAGGAATCTCGTATTAACTGCTAACGCAGAAGCTGTAAAGAAAATTTAATTAAATTAACAAAGTGGGGACACAAGAGATATTCTCTTGTTACCTTGTTTAAAAAAACAGAAAAGAATAATTATGCACTCAATATTATGCACACAGATTTTACGCTTCAAATTCTGAAAAGGCTTCTTGTTAAATCGGGGTTACCACTTTATGACATTTGTTCATATACCTGGTTACACTATTTCTGAACTTACCTGTTCAAAATAAAACAATTAATTAAAAGAATTAAATGTTGATTCTTTAATTAAAAGTTGTTTTTTCATAAAAAATTGTATGTATAACATTTACGCTTAGGAAAAGATAGTACAAATTTCATCTACCCTGAGGTAGGATTATGAATTCGAAAGAAATATCAAAAATTTTAAGTGCTTCTTTTACTACAAAATTTAACTCAAATCTATACCAAAAATACCAGATCTGTTATTCGGTTTACACATATATAAGAAAATATCTAAATTGTCTACTAATTCAATGTTCAAAAGCTGTAATTGAAATTATGCATAAATCAAACTTTAGTCAGAGCTCTATGGATTTGCTTAATTTCATTAATAATAATAACTGTGATTACACTGCATTTATATTGGCAATAAAAATTTATCAAAGTCCTTTCTAGTTTGTTAAACAGAATTATGGCACTAGTAGGTCATCGTAAGGTTATTTTGTAGTGCAGCCTTGTATCAAAGTTCGCCAAGTGCAGACGTGATGTAAGAATAATACAAATTTCTTACCTACAGGTGTTGTTTGTGTGATGGTACTACATCATGTGTAAACAGATGTTTATACATACGGTCCTTGGGCAAACCATTGACGTCGCCTCCTTATGTTGTACAGCAAATAATCAGCTGCGTGATCCTTGTACCTGACCATTTGAGCTTAAAGCGTGTCTTTTATACGCACCAAAGGGACAAACCAAAATCCATAACAACGGTTATTGCAAATACGCCAAACTTCGATGTACTACCATATGTAAATCGTTACCAAAATAATAATCCTCGTGTAGTTGTCTACATAGTTACTTGTAAATTCATACTCGCGATTTCAAAGAGACCAATTTCATTGATTATCGGACGTTAGATTCAAACCATAAAATTTGTATCTACTTTGTAGAACATTTCTTTAAAATTTAAACATATAGTTTCATCGCAAAACTTTTCCATTAAATCCAACTACTATCGTTAAGTTGAAGGACGGTCATCTCGACCAATACTTTCTTATCGCTACACCGACGCGATTAAACTATCAACTCGATACTTGTAAATGCAAATAAAGGATCAATGTCATGTTGAAATACAACATTTAAACGGCCTAATTTTTATAAAACCATATAAAACGGAATCATTGTAACAAATAAATATATGAAACAGTCTTCAAATGAATATGCAAAACGATTATTTTTGGTAGAAGAATTTGTAAAAGAATTATTTAAATGAAAATTGTAAAGGTATGTGAAATCAATATTTAAGTGAATATTTTATCGTGGTGTAAAAAAGGAAAGAGCGCTACAACAAAATTATTTAGTTTGTCTAGTAAATTGATATTAATGGCTTACCATTATTAGAAATCACTGAAGTAAGTGTCCATTACACTTGCATTCTTCCACTATGGCTTAAAGCCACACGCAAACTACTTGTTAGAACTCTCAGGTTCCCCATGTTAACTCGTGACAAGTGTTCTAGCCAAAGTGACTGCTGGCACCTTGTGCACGACATAGGAAAGCTGTTTGGCCTTGATATATATATTTATACTAATATTTAACGCATGATGTTAGCAATCAAACTAGCAACTCTGTATTGCGGTTAGACCTCATGATTCCAATACAGATATTTATTTAATTGAAGATGTTTACATGAAATAATGGACTAGATAAAAGATGTGTAAAATTAATAATTTATTGGTGTTCTGCAGTGGTCAAAAAAACTGTTACAATATCACAGTAATATCACAGATAAATTCTCTGTATTACACTTGTCTTGCAAGCATTTGCTATGTCTACTGTGGAAGAAACGTGAAAAAGATAAAAGGCGCGAAAATGGACAGGTCCCTATCGCAAAAAAAACCATTTTAAGGTACCCAGTTGCAAGCACCTTCTACTAGTCAGTCAATTCCCATTAGCTTACAATGGTCACGCGATCGCCAAACGTCTAACAAGCTTCGTTAAAGGAAGTCACATAAAAGTTTCAAAAAGTGCTTAATACATCATAAAATTTCGAAGAAATTTTGTATAAAAAATTAAGCACTCGAAAAGGAAGTCATGAGAAACGTAATTTGTATTTAAAGCTTATAATTATCCTGTTATGTATATTCGGTTTGGCATCAAAAGCGATTCTCCTCCCGTATTGTAATTGACTACCTTAATTGTATATTCAAGTATCTCCTTAGAGCTTTTCTTAACACCTTAGCACAAAAATCTTTAAATTGAATGAAATTAAACATTTTCGTCGATCTACACCCGTTTAATAAGGAAAACTTTAGGAAGTTCTATTAATATTTAATCCTAATCAATATTGGAGCTTGCTGGCAATTGGTTAATGAGAGCTGCAGTAAATGGAACGTAAAAAGGCAATAGTAAGAATAATATAACCGAAAGCGGGATTACTTTCGACTATTTTCTGTAACGACTACCAATTCTTGTTCTTATCTTTCTATTGCAGTCAAAGTAAATTGACTCTTTAAAAATTTCTCATCGAATTAACTCAGAGACCCTTGGATTCGATTCAACTAAAGTGATATTTTATTTGAAATTTGATTGGAAAATATAATTTCGAATAAATAATGGTAAGGAAAGAGGTTTATTTCTTCACCGTGAGCTTGAGCGCAAATTGTACGTAAAAATAATGTCGAAATTTTGACAGCGCAAGTCGTGTAATTTATTTATATTCCGCCTAGTCTTACATAAATAATACAAAAAAAACGCATTTTTGATTGAAAGAATTTAAAAGAAATATTCTAAATCAGTAAGGTATGAATTTCACAACGTGCTTTACCTGCAGATTTTTTTACTGATAACACTTTACGGTTGTTTAGAGAACTATTTTTTAAGAGTAGATTTTATGTTACTGACCGCTATGTCGTCACATCCCAAATGATCCACTAAAATGTTTGTACGCGGATTTTAATTAATTGTAACACCTTCGGTACTTTTGTATCTCGGTTTTCGATCCCCTTATAATGAAGGGAAATCAACAGTCTTCCGACTAAGCTAGAGGCATATTCCTCGGGTAGAGCTAATGAGGAGTGGTCGTGGGTTTCACAACAAAAATATTGTTTTGTGTACCGACTCTCAAATAAAAATAGGGGTGCAGAAGGGGCGCCACCAAGTCTTAGTATTGATAAAGCACGGGTTACCCTAAGGGAGAACTTGGAAATCCTCAGAAGGGAAAAATCGCTTTAACTGCGAAAACACAGGATCTGAAAAAATGTTGTTATTAGAATAACAAAGGATGCAAAGTTACACTTTTGCTGCCTTGTACAGTAAAGAGAAAGAGAGTCGTTATTAATACCTATTATTTAAATATAAATAGCAAAAGCAATTTTGGATATCAAGCTTCTTGAAAGCGCTGTTTAGTACTTTATTGAGTCACAGCCAATAATCTTATTCTTCATAAAAGGGGATATATCCTCCTTTAATTAATTTTCCTCTACCTTTGGACGCACTTGTCCAAAATAAAACAGTTGTTCCATTAAATCAAGTGATGGTTGTTTAATTAAATTTGCTTTTTTCTGTTGTAAAATTTATAGACTTTCTACTTGCCGCTTGAAGCGAGCGGACGTGTTTTTGCAGAGCTCTCGCTTCAGCAATAACAGTAAGTTTTTATCTAGGGTTTATATTATTTATTGTTGTATTATTTTATTTGAAGCTTTGCTTGTGTTTTATTTTTATAATTGTGTGCCATTAAATTTTAAATACAGGGCAGTAAAATAAAATTTAAAAACAGAATTTAAACCTAATAAATACTAAATAAATCGCGTTTTTCTTTGCAATTTAAATTAAAATCCGCGTTTTAAAATAAACCAACTAAATTTCGGGAAAATTAAAACAAATAACCACTAAACAAATACTCAAAAATAATTTCGAATAACTTAAAAAGGCGTTTTTAATAAATTTAAAACAAAAAAAGCGTAAATCCAGTTAAAAAGCCGGGTAAAACAACCAAAAAGTGTGTGAATTTTTATAGTGCGCGTATAATCAAATAATAAGTTAAAAACAAAAATCTAGGCCCCTTTTAAATCAAATAAATATCTTAAAAACTGTAAATTTTAAAACAATTTTAATAGAAATTTTCCGTAATTTAAGTACACGCGTACTTAAAAGTTCCTTTAAAATTGATTTTTAGTGTAATTAAGCGGTGTAACAGTTACAGGTTGTGCTAGTTACCAAGTGATTAAGTGAAAGGTCATTTCCGGTTACCGAATTCCGATTGCGCTCGATCTTATTTGTTAATTACATTTAAAATAAAGTGTTCTTATTTATAAATTAGATATTTTGAAGTAATTAATTTATTTAAATTTGATTTGGCGGTTTCAAAAATTTAAAATAAATAAATAGTGTTCTTTACGGTACATTTCAAATCGAGATATTTTTACTGCGTTAGGGAATTTATTTGGTTCTAGTTGTTTTTTGACGCTTAGTGCTCGCTGTAATTTTGTTAAGATTTAATATTTAATTGGGCGGTTCGAAGTTTAAATAAATACAAAGTTGCTTACGGTTCACCTTTAAACAAAACATTTTTATTGGACCAACGTTTTGCGCTCTTCTAGCGTCGTTTTTTAGCGTCGCAACGGTCAAGTCGTTTTTTGAGCTGCGTTTTAGGTGTCATTCTTTGTTAATAGTTTTGTTAGCATGTTGATCCCCCGCGACGAGGAGCCGTTGCCCAGGAAGAAGAGGGGTGATCGGTCGGAGTCTGATAGGTCGAAGGCGCTGTTGGGGGGAAACAGCTGAAGGCAGTTTTAAAAGACGTTATGATAGGGATTCAGGAGGAGGTAGAGAAGTCTGTGTCTGCGGTGGTCGTGTCGGGGAAGCCGGGGCCTCCCGTGGTGGTTGCGGCGCCAGAATTGTCCTCTACTTCGAGAGCCCAGCGCACGATGTCGACTAGCAGCAACGCTAGCGTTGATGCTAGCGACCTCGACGAGATGGAGCTCTTGAAGTTTAGGGTGAGGAAGGCGCACGCTGCCGTCTATGGGAAGGTGCCGACGACTTCCGCCACTATCGTCGTGGAAGACTGAAAAATGGTTCGGCACGCCGTGGGTAATATCCGCGACGTTACGAACCAACTTATAGGTATGGTTAGGGCGCTTCATCTTTGCCTAGATAGTCCTGGGAGAGCTGGTGTTGTCGGGGGAAATCTAGCGGTGGTAGCTTCCATTTTAGGGCATCAGTGTTCCCGGGGCCAGGAGGTGCCGATGCCGCGGAAGGCGTCGTATGCTGCAGCTGCTGCAGGTGCAACGCCTACCTTTGCAGTTAGGGTCGATGCCAGGACAGGGGAGAAAGAGGGCGTCATGTCGACCCTGAAGAAAAAGGTCGATCTCGCTCGTGATGGGTTTGTCGTGGTCGGAGCTCGTAGGACTCGCAGGGGCGGTGTGGTAGTTGAGTGTGCAGGTCGAGAAGACGCAAAGAAATTGCAGTCGAAGGTCGGCGGTCACTGCAAAAAGCTCGTGGAGAAGACCATCGAGAAGAAGCGCCCACGGGTCGTTCTTCCGGGGGTCGAAGCGGGGTTGAAGGCAGAAGAACTGGTGCGGTTGATTGCGAGCCAGAATCTCCGCTTCAAAGATTTGAAGATTGAAGACCACCTGAGGGAGAAATTTAGATTTGGCGGAAAGGGCCCTAGGGATCCCTTCTTCAATGTAGTCTTCGAGGTGACCCCCACATTTTGATGGCGTATATTAGCTGATGCTATAAACCTCAGGTGGCGAAGAGTCTGCGCCCGGGACCACTTCTCGATGACCCAGTGCTACAGGTGCTACGAGTACGGCCATAGATCGATGGAGTGCAGGGAGAAGGTGCAGTGGTGCGGTAACTGTGACGAGGTCGGGCACGAGTTCAAGAATTGCCGAAGGGCAGTCCCCTGCTGTGTGGTTTGCGCTAGGGCAAACGACAGAACTGGCGGTGGCGCGAAGGTCGATACGCGCCACGACGCCAAGTCGAGTAGATGCCTCACGATGCTGAGATTGAAGAACGCAATCTCACCGAACATGGATTATGAACCGTGAAGAAAAAGAAAGATTTAAAAGAAGCAAGAAGATTAAATTCGCGCAATTAAATCTCGGGAAAGGAAAAGGGGCAACAAATAACTTCGTAATGTTATTCTTCGAAAATAATATCGACATAGGGCTTATACAGGAACCGCACCTGTATAGCCATAAAATAACAGGTTTTGAGAGGGGAGTTACCGTATTAAACACGGATTGCGAACGACCGCGAGTTAAGATTCGTGGCTTCGAGCGGTCCTTTTTAAAAAGACTTCTTTGATTTTTAACACATTTATTTAAGTTTGTACAGAATTTAAATATTGAATTTAGACAATCTTGAATTATTACTCTAAGTCCCAAATTATTAATTAATTGTACAAGTGAGTTACCGCGGACTGCAATGTGAAAGCTGAACGTTGATGAACTCACCATGAGTGGAGCTCCCGGTCCTTATATAATTTCCTCCTCCTCACAATTCTGTGGGAACTTGCAGACGTAATGTCCGCTTACATTCGATCCTATTCATAATACTTAGTTGCTATCTTAAAAGCTATTCATAATTACAATGTTGCAGGCTTATTTTGCGTAATCTTGGTGCGTGACTTCCGACGACCGTCTGTGACCTGACATCTGCAGTGTCACTTATCCTTGTGCTACTTTGTAGCGTTTTCACTCGTGGGAACTGAAATAATTGAATATAAATTGTAATAAATTGTTGCAATTTGTCTTTTATGACATTGTTGCACTTTCCTAATATTTCCTAATATTTCCTAATAAGGTTATTAGTTTCATAGGTATAATAAATGGGGGATCACATAACTCGCGTAGCGTAATAATAATTAATAATGGGACGTACGTCGGGATAGTTCTAAATAATTTATCCAACGAATTTTTAACGATGGTCGAAATCAAATCAGGGCTCAAGACATTTTACGTGATCAGCGCGTATCTTCCGCCGGTCGATTCCCGGCGGGAAAATCCTCAAACTGAGGACTTAGTAAATTAAGTCGAAGACATTTTGCGCAAAATTGGTAGAAATAAAAATTTAATCATCGGGGGAGATTTTAATGCTAAATCGCCACTATGAGGTAGCCCCATCGAAGACCATAGGGGCTCGCAGGTTGTTGATCTTTTAACCGAGTGGGATCTTAGTGTGATAAACACTAATGATTCACCTACGTTCGAAGGGCATAGAGGCAGCAGTTTTATAGATATTTCTGCAGTCTCGCACGAGATGCTAGGAATCATTTGTAATTGGAAATTAAGGTCGGGCGAGGAAACGCTCTCTGACCATAAATTAATAACATGGGACGTTGAAATCAAAACAAGCGCAAACGAGCAGCTAACTGTATTTCCGCGGTTCTGTAATAAAAAAGCAAATTGGGAGCGGTTTAAAGAAAAATTTGGCGAAAGTAGCCCTGCGCTCGAAAATGAGCTATTTAACTGCCGAGAGGCAGAAATAGAAACATTCGCGAAAAAATTAAACGACGCGGTGGTAGACGCGTCGTCGTACTACATGCCGCGAAAGAAAGCATTTAAAGATAGCGTACCCTGGTGGACACGGAAATTAACCGCTAAGCGGGTAGAAACGCGTAACCTAAGGAGCCGCTATCAACGCGCCTCGGGAGATATAAGAGAACAACGGAGAATAGAATATAATCAAAGTTACCGCGAATATAAAATATTAATAGAAGAAACCCGAACGAATAAATTTAAAGAATTTTGCACACGAAACTCAGAGAAAGAACCATGGGGAACCGCATACCGCGTAATTAGAAGAAAACAACAAAAAATCGCGCTTGGTAATATAAAGAAAACAAATGGCGAATACACGGACGGTTTTAAAACCACGGCGGAATATTTATTAGAAAAATTCTTCCCTTCGGATAAACCCGAGGAGGATGAAGAGTCGCACAATTTAGTTCGTCGGGAAGCTGCAGAGGCGCAAGGAACAGGTGCCGATAAGGCAATCCTAGTTCATGAGGTTGTCAGGGCTCTTAGGAGGATGAACCCTAAGAAGGCGCCGGGGCATGACGGAATCGCCTCAGACGCAGCTCTGGAGGCGTGCTTGTTAGCCCCGTGTGTCTTTGCCGGGTTGTTTAATCTTTGTTTAGAGAGGGGCGTATTTCCGCGTTGCTGGAAAATTCAAAACGTAAAATTTATCCCGAAACCCAAAAAGGCGGATGCGTCAGACCCGGGCAGCTATCGTTCAATTAGCTTGCTACCGGTGCTGGTGAAAGCTTTAGATCGCGTTATGACTACGCGAGTTGAGCACTTAGTGCGAGACAGCGGCGGTTTTAACAAACGACAGTTCGGTTTTATGGAGGGAAAGTCGACTATCGACGCATTAGAGTTCGTTGTTGGTGAAATTAAGCAGGCGAGAGATGCTAAAGAGTACTGTGTCGTTGTTGTTTTGGACATTTCAGGAGCATTTGATGCTGCCTGGTGGCCATTAATCGTTAGCGAGTTAGATCGTAGGGGTTGTTCGCAGAACTTGATGTCTTTAGTCAAGAGTTATTTCTCGGGACGATTGGAACAGGTTGAAATACCGGGTGAAGTTTTGTCGCGCGAGGTGGAAAGGGGATGCCCGCAGGGGTCATGCTCTGGTCCCACATTTTGGAAATTCTTATACGAAAGCATGTTTAGGGTCAAATTACCCACAGGATGTTTAATTGTCGTGTTTGCGGACCATACGCTTCTAATTATCAGATCGCGATTATTAATGGATACGCGTACAAAACCAAACGAGGCTCTGAATAAATTACACGAATGGTCACAGAACGTAAAACAAAAATTTAACACGTCGAAGTCGGAAGCGCTTTATTTCGGTACAAAACCAGGACAGCGACCTCCTAGGCTAGAGCTAGGAGGGGAGAAAATACCGTTCAAGGAAGCTATTACATACCTCGGGGTAAAAATTGACGATAAGTTAAATTGTAAAGCTCACGTGCAGTACGTCAAAAGCAAAGGAAGCGAAATATGAAATAAAATGATGGCGGCGGCAAAAATAAACGGGTTTCAGGGGCGAATCGCTGAGGACGGTTTATGCCGGAGCAATTGAGCCGCCAATGCTGTACGCAGCATCCGTATGGGCGGAAGGTTGTAAAATCCGGGAGATGCGTCAATTAACGAGCGTGCAACGTATAACCGCGGTAAAGGCGGCGAGGGCATACAGGACCACCTCCACGGAGGCGGTCCTGGTGATCAGTAGGACTCTACTTATCAAATATGTCGTTAGGGAGATTAGAGATAGGAGACTTATAGATATAGGGAAAGGGCGTGAAATTATCGAAGATATTAATCTTGGTAATAGGGAGGTTGCAAGAAAGATCATGGTATCAGAGTTGGGGCCGATATTAGAGGAATCGAGTTTGTCGAAGGTGATCGGGACGCGACGGGTATCAGAATTTACACGAACGGTTCACGTATGGTTGACGGGCAAGCAGGCGCGGCGTTTGTCGTGTTTAAACAGGAAAGGTAGGTGTTTCGGTTTCAAACCAAACTCGCGAACTGGAGCACTATCCTCCAGTGCGAATTGGTAGCCATACGAGAGGCTATCGATTACGTAATAAATCACACGGGCAGAGACGATTATTATATAATCAGCGACAGTAAATCCGCGCTCGGCATTAACTAACATGAACACCTCGACAGACCTCCAGGCGGACGTCTGGAAAATAGCGCATACAGCGCTCGAGTTTCGACGTTTAAAGTTCTGTTGGGTTAGGTCGCACGATGGTAACGTAGGAAATGATAGGGCTGACGAATTAGCTAAAGAAGCCGCGACGGGCGACTTTCGGATATCACATTCGTCGATACCGAGGTCTTTAATCAAAAGAAAACTGCGCGAAAAATCAATTCGACAATGGGAAGAGAGGTGGAACAACGCTGCCACGGGCAGGTTGACCCACAAATTCATACCGAGCATAGAAGCCAGAGGTAAGATCGAGGTTAAGCTCGATCACAAAATGGTGCAGTTGATAACAGGGCACGGCGCCCTGAAGGCGTATTTACAAACGTTCGGTTTAACCAACAGCGACCGCTGCGAATGCGGTGAGGGAGCGGAGAGCGCAGAGCACGTGCTCTTCGACTGCCCGCTTGAGGCGGGAAATCGAGGGTTGGCTGATAGCAAATTAGCTATTCTAGGTCTGGCATGGCCAAAGAGCCTAGAGGAAGTCGGGGAAGTGGTTAACCAGAAAGCGTTCTGGACAGCCTTAAAAGAATTTGCGGGAAGGGTCGCGAGATTATACAATCAATGACAACCGCGTGTAAAATTCGGTGGGGTTGGTGGGAGGATTGGAAAATTTTAGATTGACTTGGCATGTGTAAGGATACGAGCATAGATATAACCAAAACCTGATATTAAAAAAAACATGATAATTATACCCAAATGTCCAATATGCACGAGAAACCCCACACCATTAATACAATCACTGCCTATCTTTATAGTTATGTGCGGAAAATCGGGAAATCGGGAATAAATAATAACAAATAAACAATAACAAATAAATCAGAAACCCTCATTAAATTAAATCAATAAAATAAACAAAGATAATAAAATAGAGTGAAACCGCGCATCCCCCCAGGACTTGAAAGTGAAGTGATAGTGATAGTGATTGTGATCCCCCCCAGAACATTTAGTGCATACCCACCAGGACTTTAGCAGTGCACCCCATCTTCCCCTTAAAAGTAAGTTACAGTTAGATGTAGGCAGACGACCAGATCTTCGGATGCTGGAGAATTTTATTATCGAGGTAAGACTTAAATTGTGGCGGCTGTACTCGCACAAGCATTGATTTACATTAATTAGTTGTTTTTGAAATAATTTAACAAGCACGTTTGTGCGTAATGGCGCTAGCCGACATAATGCTTGTGCGAGTGCACCTGATAAATAGGGTGATGCTTTTGCTATTTTGTGCACTGCTATATGCTTAACGCTTATTGGACATTTATTTATATATCTATATAATTATTTATTTATATTTTATATTTACACTTTATATTTATTTATTTATTAGCATGTATTGTAGTATTATGTGGCTTATTTGTTTTGTTTGACGTTCTGTCGCCATTTTGGTTGCAGTATATATTTGGGAAGGAAGAGTAGATTTGTGAAGATTGTAATTATAATATAAATCAGTTAGGGAATGATAGGGTTGGATTTAAATTAGTTAGCTAGATTTGGATAGTTTTAAGACGACCCTTCAGGTCGCACTGGTAAGCAGAGCCGGCGTCTGCTATCCGGTTTTACGGATCCCTCCCCCTATCATTTTTTGTGTCTTGTTGATCGGGCACACTTCAAAGTCAGCGCTAGGGATACCATTATTTAAACCCCGTTTTTAGTTTTTGTTTCAGTTAGTCAGATTTTTAGGTTTCTTAAATTTTTATTTAGTTTTTTGTTTAGGGTGGATTAACTATGAAGTTAGAATGAATTAGAAGCACGATTATTTTCGCGTTTAAACCCAATGCAGTACCTCCGGGTGGAGCATTTGGGACTTGGCCGCAAGTATAGGGGCCCTTATTCAAATTATAATGTAAAATTTATAAACAAAAATGTACAATAAATACGTGGTCAAATCTTTTAGGCTCTGACATGTAAATATAATAATTTTGACAATCTCAAGAAAAAATAGCACAGAATCGTAAAGTTTTTATACTCAAAATACACAGATCTGCTTACCTTGGTTTACAGATATTTATCATAAACTCAATGCTAAATAAAATTAATTTTCGTGATTAACTTCTATATTACTGAACTTGGATTAATATGCCTTTTCTAAGTTAAATAAGTAAATTAATAATTTTAAATAATTTTGTAGTAAAGTTTTAACGTAAGCAATAATTTATATGTTATAACGAAATCCAAACAAAAATTCTCTCAATTTCTTTGTAATCTAATTTTAGTCCAACGCTACCAATTTAAATATCACGTATTAGTTCCGTTGTCAGGTTATTTAGAAACAGCTGTTGACAGGTCATGTCCTTAGGCTAACGCTTACCTTTCTATCTGGTTGTACGTCACAACGTCATTACAAAAAAGATACCTTGCTGCTACCACATGTCTTAGCTTGCGGTTCTTGAAGAAAGAACTGACGTCAAGTGTAAATTTAAGCTTCTTTCTTTGAGCTGATAACGAATTAAAAGCTTAACAGAGCATTAAACTGGACTATTATAGGGAACCATTTTTGTGAACTTGTAGAGTAATTCATCCAAATAAATCGATCAACATAAAATAAATCTATAGAATGGATTATTCCAATTAAGCAAAAAAACGAGCTATTAAAAAGGCATCCTTTTTGTTTTACCTTTAATTTATATTAAAGCGAGATTATATCGTGATAAAGTAAAAAATTAGGAACGTGAGTAAATGAGGATATGATGATGTAATAAGTGAGCTCGTTATTAGAAACAAAACAAAATCAAGTGCATTTAGAAATTAAAGGCACTGCCACCTATATAGCGATGTGTAACTTGCTTTCTAAGCTTCATCGTGCTTTTTATCGTAGCTAAGGCCGAGCACGACTGATTCTGCTGTCGACACAATGGACACGATGCATAAATTTCGTCTCACTTCGGAAGTACAGTTCAAACAACCATCGTTTAAGGATGTTTGTTTGTTTGTTGATTTGTTTGTTGGTTTGTTGTTCGTTTTATTGTTTGTTTGGGTGTTGTACTATGTTGTATTGATGTGTTGTATTTGTATCATGAGGAGCAGACCATCCGCAACCGGAAATCCGCTCTTCTCATCATTTCAAACAACCATCGTTTAACCATGTTTGTTTGTTTGTTGATTTGTTTGTTTGTTTGTTGTTCATTTTATTGTTTGTTTGGGTGTTGTACTATGTTGTATTGATGTGTTGTATTTGTATCACGAGGTGCGGACTATCGGCAGCCGGAAATCCGCTTTTCTCATGGTTTCCTCGATGTGATTCGCTCCTCGAAGCCATCGGCAGCCGGAACTCCGAAGAGCGAGCTCCATCAGGTGGGTGTTTGTATTGTGAATTATTTGTGTAATGTTTGTTTGTTTTGTCTGTTTGTTTGTTTGCTTGTTTGTTTGGGTGTTGTATTATGTTATATTGCTGTGTTGTGTTTGTGTCATGAGGAGAGGACCATCATCAGCCGGAAATCCGTTCTCACATGGTTTTCTGGATGTGACTCGCCTCACGAAGCTATCGGCAGCCGGAAACCCCGAATGGCGAGCCCCACCAGGTGGGTGTTTGTGTTGTGAAATGTTTGTTTGTTTGTTTGTTTATTGATTTGTTTGTTTGTTTGCTTGTATGTTGATTTGTTTGTTTGTTGTTCGTTTGGGTGTTGTATTATGTTGTATTGTTGTCTTGTGTTTTTGTCATGAGGAGCGCAGCATCGCCAGCCGGAAATCCTCTCTCCTCATGGTTTCCTTGATGTGACTTGCCCCATGAAGCCATCGGCAGCCAGAAACCCCGAAGGGCAAATCCCATCAGGTGGGTGTTTGTATTGTGAATTGTTTGTGCGATTTGTTTGTTTGTTTGTTGATTTGTTTGATTGTTTGTGTGTTTTGTTGTTTATTTGGTGTTGTGTTGTATTGTATTAAGGTGTTGTGTTTGTGTCATAAGGAGCGGACCATCGGCAGATGGAAATCGCTCTCCTCATGGTTTCTTTAATGTGACTCGCTCCACGAAGCCATCGGCAGCCAGAAACCCCGAAAGGCAAGCCTTATCAGGTGGGTGTTGGTGTTGTGAATTCTTTGTGTGAAGTGTTGGTTTGTTTGTTTGTTTCGTTTGTTGTATTTGGTGGTGTTTTGTTTTGTGTCCACCGCCCTTGTGGGTCCGATCATCGGCAGCCGGAAATTGGATTACACCCGGGCGGCATGTATATGTGTGGTTTCTTTATGTTTGGGTTTATGTAGTGTTATTTCTGTTTTAACCTATTTCTAATCTAATTCTATCTATTTCTTGTTAGTTGTTTTAATTTTTGTTTCTGTACTTTCTTTATTTATGTTTTACTTGATGTTAATTATTTGTAGTTAGGTGTGTAAATAAATTGGTCTTATTCATCTATGTACTTTTGGATAGAAGGCTGTTTGGGGTTGGTTTATACCGTTTTTATTTTCTGTTCTTCTAGTCTAGAGTAAAACTCTGGTTTCCAGAAGAGTTATTTTTCTTGAAGTCTGTCTTTCTTTGGTTGTCATAATTCTTTCGCGCAGATTGTTTGTTATTACCTTCTTTGTAAATTTGCTATATATTGCTTCTTAACTGTTTGCGTGATGATGTTGCTTACTTTATTTAAGATGTTAAATTTAAATTCGTCTCTGATGATGTAATTTATATAATGTGTTTCGTCCAAATTTAGTGTTTCATCCCGTCTACTAAAGACAGCATGAAGTAACTTGGTTAGTTCGTTTGTATCTGTTGGCAGGGTTTGCACTCCACTGGCCATTGTCGATGTTGCTATTGATTGCCGTTATTTAATTGGTTCGTCGTATGACATTTGCTCGGTCAAGACGCTTGTCGACTCTTGCGCTACAGCTCTTTTTATCGTTCACTAAGGCAAACCACGCCGTGCAGATCTTCGGCAAATCTACAATTTGTGTCTAATTTTTTAGTAGTTTTTATATCAATGCATTTCCAAGCGTGACAGACCAGTAGCCTTACTCAAAATACCAGTAACCTTGGGATTTACCCACACTCAAACCACTAGTCATCGGCTCTTAAAGTACCGTATTCACTTCGAAAAAAATCGCTTGGGCCTTTTTATACTTAACCCAAATTTAGAGTCGGTTGGTTTTAAGTTCTAGATTTGCTAATCGCAGGTTCTGACTTGTACCCATCCCGTCTGTCTCTTCAACTTTCATCTCCATTTTGTTGTCAGAAGGAGATTTAGGTGGTTGCCTTTTCTCTATCGTCTTTACGGCTAAGTTTTTAGTCGTCTTGCATCTTTGACTTTGTTTTGTGTACTCTACTAGATGCTTTTCGCACATATTTGCCATACTTAGTTACCACAAAATCACATTTGGCAAAATCGATCTTCTTATGCATCTTTATGACGTTATTATTCTTCTATCCAGTCAACCGCTACCGTGGTCCTGGTAGTTCACTGCGGGCGACTCCGTGGCGTAATGGTATGTGTGTGACTACTACATCCAAGGTCCTGGGTTCGAATCCCGACCCGGTCGCTTGAAAAATGTTAGGCGAGCATTTTTCATAAAAGTACACCCTCGTTCGGATGAGAGGTAAAATGAAGGTCCCGTGTGTGAGTGTTGTCACGCAAAATTCTAAATTTCCAGGCAACAAAAACTCGTTTCCTGGCCAATGTGGTACCTTCGGGTGGAGCATTGAAAAATCACATGTAAGGTAGTTTACTGGAATGTTGTTACGAACGAACACTGACACGGGTTGTTTCCAACTACTTTATCGCAACTTTCTCAGTGCCAAACTTTTGGTGGTGGGTTCCATTGATGGTTGAACTTCTTCTAGGAAAGTTAAGACAAAGAATCGGAACGGAGATTAATTCTACCGACATGGTACAGTATATGCTGAAAATCAAAAACAACTGAAACGCTATAGCAATGTATATTCAGTCCATCAAAAAGACTAAAGAAGAGGAAGAGATAAGTAAACGAAACAGCCTGGGGAGACAAATAAAAAGGTAGAAGTCTAAAATTCTCCTGACGTTTATGCCGAAAGTCGGTCTCAGAACCGCTCGTCACTAGCGGGAGGAGAGGGTTGGGTTCAGACGGTAGGTCCATTTTCTCGGGACACTCCGACACTACCCCCGACATAAAATTAGTCGAACGCATAGTTCAGTTAACTCAACATCCCCAGAGTCTCAGACTATATTAATAATACCAGCGCTGCTTAATTATATCTAGCACAACCAGCACACCCCTTACAAAAACTGGCATCAAAATGATTGTATTTACCGAACTGAATCAGTTTTGGAGGGAGCGATGAATCGATGAGTGAGTGAGTGTGTGTGTGCGTGCGTGTGCTGTGTGTGTGTGCGTGTGTAAAATAATGTTCTACCGGCCCATGTTGAAGAAAATTATACCGCTGGCGGCTATAACTAGCGTAAACCAGCGTATCCCAAGGAATAGCTAACGTAGGCATAAAAGTTACATATGGTTGACACTAGCCCCCATGATCGAGAAATTAATTTATACTGCTGCCGCAGATGACTTCGTCTTAGCACACCCTAGCGCATCCCAAGGGAAGTAGCTATCACACCCCGAGAAGTAACTAACGCAGGTAACAAAACCATATTGTAGGAGCTTTCTTTGGTAGGGTTGAATTAAAGTTAGACTTACCCTATGGTGAAACGAGTTTTACTCCTGACACAGATTACATAACCCTAAGTAAGCTGCGCCAGTAGCATAACTAGGTTGCTTCAACCTGGAGGCAGTGTAGCGTTAATTTAATCCGACCATAAAAACATACTTTAAAAAAAGCTACCACAATATAAGTTTGTTGCATGCACTTGCTATTTCTCGACGGGCGCAGCTATCTCTTGGGGTGCGCTAGGTTGCGATAGCCCTAGGTAATATGTGCTAGGGTATAACTTAGTTGCTTCGAAACGAGGGCTATCTAACGTTAATTCAGTCCTACAGCATACGTTGGTTATTTTTCAGAGTGTGCTATTTATACCTAGGGTGTGTTAGATTGCAACAGCTTTACGTAATCTGTGCTAACGGTAGAACTTAGTTGCTTCAACGTGGGGAGTCCATATAGCTTTGTTGGCTGCGCTAGCTATTTCTCTGGGTGCACTAGTTATATCTTGGGATGTACTAGATTGCGACAGCTCTATGTAATCTGTGCTAGTAGTACAATTTAATCGCTTCAATATGCGAGAGTCTAACGTTAATTTACTCCTACTGGAAAAAGTTTCCATTTTATGGATTTGTTGCTTTCTCTACTTATTTCTTGGAGTGCGCGAGGTTACGACAGAACTAGATAATCTGTGCTAACAGTAGAACTTAGTTACTTCAACATGGGGAAGTCTAACGTTAATTCAGTCCTATAAAAAAACTCCCATAATATATTTTTGTTGCCACGCTAGCTATTTCTCGGGGTGCGCTAATTGTGCTTTGGAGTGTGCTAAGTAGCGACGCTCTATGTAATCTATGCTAGCAGTAGAACTTAGTTGCCCCAATATGAGGAATCTAACGTTAATTCACTCCTACTGGGAAAAGGTCCCTTTACATAGAATTGTTGCTGGCGCTAGCTACTTCTCGGGGTAATCTGTGCTACTAGACATACTTAGTTGCTTCAAAGTGGAGGAGTCTAACATTAATTCAGTCCTAACTGGAAAAAGTTCTCATAATATAGTTTTCTTGCCTGCGCTAGTTACTTCTCGGAATGTGTTAGTTATATCTTGGGATGAGTTTGAATGCGGCAGCTCTAAGTAATCCGAGCTAGCAGTAGAACTAAGTTGCATTAACATGGAAGGAGTCTGACGGTAATTCAGTCCTACAAGAAAAAGTTCCCATATTTTAGACTTGTCTACGTCTGCTATTTCTCAGATTGCGGAGTTCACTAGCTTGCGATAAGCCTAGCAGTAGAACTTAGTTACCTCAACATGGAAAAGTCTAACTTTAATTCAGTCTTAACAGAAAAATAGCTCTCACAATATAGTTTTGTTGCCCGCGCTAACTATTTCTCGGGGCGCGCTAACTATTTTTTGCGATTTTCTAGGTTGCTATAGCCCTAGGTCCTAGGTAATCTGAGCCAGCAGTAGAACTTGCTACTCCAGCAAGGATGGGAGAGTGCAACATCAATTCAGCGCTAACGGGAAAAATTTCTAGTATACAAATTAGTTGCCTGCGCTAGCCATTTCTTGGGGTCGTTAGCTATTTCTAGAGATCCGCTAGGTTGCCATAGCTTGGAGTAATCTGTGCCAGTAGATGTACTTAGTTGCTTCAACATGACGTTAATTCAGTCGTACCAGAAGAAAACTCCCATAATATAGATTTGTTATCTGCGCCTGCTATTTCTTGAGGTGCGCTAGGTATTCCTTGGGGCTTGTTAGGTTACAATAGCCCTAGATAATTTGAGCTAGCAGAACTAGTTTCTCCATCTAGGAAAAGTCTAACGTTAACTCAATCCTCAGAAGAAAAATCCCATTACATAGATTTGCTAGCTGCGTTAACTATTTCTCGGTGTGCGCTAGTTATTTTTTAGGATCCACTAGGTTGCGATAAACCGGGGTGATCTGTGTCAGTAGAAGTACTTGGTTGCTTCCACTTGGGGAGTGTTTAACGTTAATTTAGTCGTATCCGAATAAGTTCTCATTATGCAGATTTGTTGCCTGCACTAACTCTTTCTCAGGGTGTGTTATTTATATCTTGGGGATGTTAGATTGCAACAGCACTACCTAATCTGTGCTAGCGGTAGAACTTCAACATTAGTCTAACGTTAATTTAGTCCTACTAGAAATATGAATCTATTGCAGGCGCTAGTTATTTATTGGAGTGTGCTAGCTATTACTTGGATGCGCTAGGTTGCGATAGATCTGGGTAATCTGTGCTAGCAGTAGAACTTCGTAACTTCCATATAGGTGGAGTTCAAAGTTAATTCAGTTCTTCAAGAAAAAGCTCCTATAATATATTTTTCTTACCTGCACTAGCTTTATCTAGGGGTACGTATCCTGGAGTGTACTAGGTTGCGACAGTTATAGTTAATGTATTAGCAGTAGAACTTAGTTGCTTCAACATGAGTGAGTCCAACGTGCTTAATGCATCATATACATCATAAAATTTCGAAGAAATTTTGTATAAAAAATTAGGCACTCGAAAAGGAAGTCATGAGAAACGTAACAAAATGGAATTTGTATTTAAAGCTTATAATTATCCTGTTATGTATATTCGGTTTGGCATCAAAAGCGATTACCCTCCCGTATTGTAATTGACTACCTTAATTGTATATTCAAGTACCTCCTTAGAGCTTTCCTTAACGGCTTAGCACAAAAATCTTTAAATTGAATGATATTAAACATTTTCGTCGATCTACACCCGTTCAATAAGAAAAACTTTAGGAAGTTCTATTAATATTTAATCCTAATCAATATTGGAGCTTGCTGGCAATTGGTTAATGAGAGCTGCAGTAAATGGAACGTAAAAGGGCAATAGTAAGAATAATATAACCGAACGCGGGATTACTTTCGACTATTTTCTGTAACGACTACCAATTCTTGTTCTTATCTTTCTATTGCAGTCAAAGTAAATTGACTCTTTAAAAATTTCTCATCGAATTAACTCAGAGACCCTTGGATTCGATTCAACTAAAGTGATATTTTATTTAAAATTTGATTGGAGAATATAATTTCGAATAAATAATGGTAAGGAAAGAGGTTTATTTCTTCACCGTGAGCTTGAGCCCAAATTGTACGTAAAAATAGTGTCGAAATTTTGACAGCGCAAGTGATGTAATTTATTTATAATCCGCCTAGTCTTATATAAACAATACGAGTTATGTATCCCCCAATCTTTATATGAATTGTAAAATAGAAGTAATTAGGAATTATTAGAAATTGTTAAAGAAACTTAAGTATATGCACCAATGTAATTCAAGGATAAATATAAAAAGATTATTAACAGTTGTGAGAATGGACGCAATACATTGTATTCCAGACGATAGTGATACTGCAGGTGGCAGGTCACATACGGTTAAGAACCGTGATTACCTAGAAAGTAAGATTGTTACATTGTATTATGAATAGAATTAAGAAATAAGCAGACATAAACTTTGCAAATTCCTACAGTCATGTGAGGGGTAGGGATAACATAAATACCCCGGGAGCCCCAAGAGCAGTCAGTCAGTCTCGAGTATTTCAGCTTTAACATTGCAGTTTTCTTAGGTTACTCACAATATTAGTTCAATTAATAATTATTTTTCGACTTAGAATATTAAATCAAGATTGTTAAAATTCCATATTTGATATCTGTTTGAAACCAAATAAATTGTTACGAAGTTTTTGGAAGTGGTTTTTAAAAACACCGCTCCCAAGGCCCGAAACGTAACTGGCGCAGCCGTACGGATGTCACAAGGCCACTAGGGAATCCAAATTCGAAGAACTGGTGGTCTGGAATTCCAATTCTCAATCTGATAAAACCCAAACAAAAGTTGGACCAGGTACAAGCATCGACCAAATCCATCCAAACAAACTTGGACGAGATACAAGCATCAGCCAAATTTAAACCAAACTAACGTGGACGAAGTACACGAATCGACCAAGTCCATAAAAACGACGAGAAAATTAATGTAAGTTCATTTTCCCTAAAACCAATTGATTTTTGACAAATTTATTGATATTAGCTAGTAAAGATTTTTGATTATTATTTTATGTATGTACAGTTTACTTGGATTTTTTTTATTGCAATTTATGCTATTTTATTAAAATAGTTTACGCAACTATTCGAGAAATTATTTTCATTTTATTTTAAGAGGATTCATTTTTAAAAAAGAATTTCTAAACAAGAGAACTAACAATTAGTAAAAACTAGTACAAACAATTATTACGAATTATAAATAAACCAAAAGTAACTGTCGTACGAATTATTATTAAAACAGAACGGAAAACGATTTAAAAATACCAAAAAAAAACGCAACGAAAAATTTACCTAAAGCTTAATGTACCAATCCAATAACGATTAATAATAGAAACAATTATTCATACGTTAACCTTTATCGCACTTTATAAAGTATAGAAACACTTTGTGATTATTATTATTTTAATTAAACCATTAAATCATTACAAATTAAAAGAAAGCATGCAAATTTATAGCATAATTCTCACATAAAATAAGACCGGAAGCTTTCATCATTAAATAAAACCATTGTACGAATATATCTAATCAATTACTAAATAAAGTTTATTCAAAAAGCGCATCGCGACCTATAAAAAGTTATAATTAAATATTTTTTAGTGCAGAGGTATTTAATTATAGCGAAAGAGTTATCAATCATTTTGTGATTAAATATTTCACTAATTAACTAGGTATATAATTGTAAAAGACGCAAACTATTCATTTACACCTAGACTGAAAATAAAATCTTTCAATAAACTTAAAAAATTTGTAATAAAAGCACAAACGAGACATTGATTCACATATTGTAACAACGCAATTAACTTAAAACTTGCAACTCTATAATTAAAACATTCAAGGTAGCGAGACAGTACAGTTGACAAGAAACATTTTGCGCACTTATCAATTACAACACCTACGGATACGGAAATAGCAACTAATTACAAAAGACACTTAATAAATCAGCAAAACTAAAATAAAGATCATAACTAGCGCAAAAACATACAAAGCAACGTAATTACCATAAAAGATTAGTAATCCCAAAAAAAAAACCTCTCAAAAAGTAAAACTTACGACAACTTAACATCCGCGAAGTAGATAAATAAACGAATTCAAAGCTACAGCAATTAATCAAACATTTCCAAGCATAAATACCGCAAATTAATTACAACACCGTATAACTAAGTACAAATACAAGCAACTCGATTCCTAAATAATTTAACACACTTTAAGCTAAAAATTAACAAACCAAACCAAAAAGTAACAATACAAACCGCGAAATAAATCTGTTTTTACAAAAATTTGAAATTAATTAAAATCGAAAGTAACTATTAATTATTAGAACAACCCTTAACAATCATGAGTTCCGATAAAAAAATTTATCTCAAAACCATACCTAGCTTCAAGGGAGATTAAGCTTTGCTAGTGAATTTCATTACAGCGTGTGAAATAAATTTTAAACCTACAAACCCGGAGACAACGAAAAAAATGTATTATTTTTACGCTTGAAATAAGTAAACTGACCGGAAGGGCATTAACGCTAATAGACAGTTGAGATTACTTAAAACAATAGGAAGACTTTAAACGCATATTGATTGCATATTTTGGCGATCAACGCAACATAAAATGCCTTATGCGCGACCTTAAAAACCTAAAAATGGAGAGCCACCAATCCCCGTACCAATTCGGATTGAAATGCAAAAACGTAAAAAGTCTAATCTTAACAAAATTAAAAATCGAAGAACCCGACAAAAATATCTGACTGTTAACGATAAAAATGTATGACGAAATGGTACTGGACACCTTCATAAATGCACTACCAGAACGACTATCAGATAAAATAGGATTCCAACGTTTCCAAAGTCTAAAAGAAGCCATGTACGTGATAATAGAAGAAGAAAACTTAGTGTACTATTGAAGCAGACTATATAACCCTAACGCGAATAAAAGCTATTCATGAATAAAAACCATACAAGCCACGAGACAAACATCCATCCAACAAAAATTTACACCATTTAATGCACAAGCGAACCAACCGCAAAGTAATAATTCAAATTTTAATAACACGAATTTTAATAATCAATTCAAACAATTCCCGAAACCAACGTTTAGCTCAAATTTTACGAAACCCGTATTTTAACCAAGATTCAACCAAAACATGAAACAACAAAAACCCGCATTCAGCGCGAACCCTATTAGAAATACACCAATGAGTAATAATAATAATAACAACTCTAACAATTATTATAAACCAACACCTATGAACACCTCATCTCGTAACACCAGACAAAATACAAAAATATCGCAAATCCGACCCAGCCATAATCAAAAACGAAACTTTACCTCAGAAAAATTATTTTACCAAGAAATAGAAGAGCCCAACGATGAATGAAACCAATTAGAAGATTATGAACCCGACGACCCATGCGAAAAGCAAGAGGACGACGAAGAAAACGCGTGCTCAAATTTTCAGATAGACCGATTTATAAACGACCAAACCTAATAAATTTAAATAATATTAATCACCTAGTACTACCATATATCGAAATACCTCAAGCAGAACCTAAAACTAGTAACCGATACCGGATCCTCAAAAACGCTAATTAGCCCGCGAATCGTAAAAACCCTATTTAAATTTTGTAGAATGAGAACCTTTTAAAATTAAAACAGCCGATCAAACGACCCTACACCAATTCATAGTTAGTATACCCTTACCCAAAACTTTCGACGTAAAAATTATTACGTTTTCTTTTTTTTCGTGGCAGCCACGTTGGGCGCCAAATTTGTTACGTTATTCGGGGCAGGCGCGTTGGGCGCCAAAGTTATGTTACGTTGGCTCGTAGCCGTGCGTAACAAAAAGAAAATTAAAGAGAAAAAAAAAGAAAGTGACCAGGCTCAATCGGAGAGTGGGGGGTGGGTGTAGAAAGCAGACCAACATACCATGTACGCGGCCGTAAGGAGTTAGTGATAATACCTGCAATAAAATTAATTAGATAAGCAAACCTGGAAAAAAAGAATAAGCATAGCAGCAATGAAACATCTAAGTTATTCAGTACTTTGTAGCATGTAAATAAAAGAAACTGTATAGATAAACTATATAATATAACAACAGTAAAAGCAATACAGAAAAATGTTTAGTACAAAGTGAGGTAATATTGGGGAGTAGCAGAAACGTTTCCTCACACACCAATTAAACATAAATCAGACAAAATGTAAAAAAAATAAATAGGTAAGACACAATTGATATGAGTAATTTAGTAGTATTGATTTTTTTTTCCGTCCCCTTTTTTTTGTATGTTTTAAAGTAGCATGCAAGTCTATTGTAAAAGGTATCAGAACGACAGAGATATGGTAAAGCAACAGATAGATATTTAAAGTAATAACCAGTAGGAAATAGTTCAACTTACAAAAGTCCTTCAGCAACGCTTCCCTGCAACTGAAGTGTGGGATTCAACGATGTTCTGCACTAACGAAGCACTTCACCCTTGACTGTGAGGGTGTTGATGGAACTTATCACACTTTACACTAACTCACACCTACGCGTTTCACTGGTGTCAGCAGCAGACATTATCATGCTGATGGAGCTATGTAGCATGGATAAATTTCTTGTGAATTCTATTTCCTGAGACAATAATTTCGAAATCTCTTGCAACGCAAACTGTTTATAAGAAGCAACTTTTTTCTACTAAACCTGCTACAACTGTATCATCATTTGTTTTTGAAGCTCTCAAGCTTAGAACTGTATTTGGATAATCCACAGTATGCACTACTCTGATAACAAAAGGACCACGAAAACTAGATCGCACACACTGTTCAAATATAAAAAGACAAATCAACTAAAAAAACACAGTTAGTAAAGCAACGCGTATCACTAAATCAAAGTTCCGTAAAACGCACATGCAGTTCGAGCACAACAAGTTCTACTACTTTTAATTACAACAGAAAAGCAACAAAAAACAATTAGTAGAGTAACGCGCATCACTAAAACACGTCCGTCAATCAAACACGTTACATCTAAAAGCATCTTTTCTTCAATGTCATCAGAACTACACCGCCTACAGGTAATATACAACTAAAATCGCGTCGTGCTTGTTCATGAAGGCAAAAAGAAACAGTCCCGCATTAATGCTCACTATTCTCAAAAGCAAAGAAAGAAACAGTATTTTTCAACGTAATTAATGCATAGGAACCAAGCACAAAACTCCAACTCGTCGCTATTATAACCGCTTATCGACTCTTATCTACTTCGCTAATAACATAAGGAACATCTAAAACGTGAATGTAACAATCGTATCTAACAATTAATTACAGGCTGTTTATCGTTTTCGATAAGTTGGAATTTATTTATTAATGAGAATTAATCTTCAATTTATCTATCTTTTAAAATTAATACACGCGAGTTAAATTGCATACAATTCTAAAAACTCTTTGGACGTATTTACTTGATACAAACAGCGATTCAAAGGAAACGATGCAGTCCACTCATTATAACACGATGCATTCGCCTAAGGCGTTAATAAAGATAAAATATAAAAATCGTAGTTACAGAAAAGTATTTGTTAATTGGGAAATAGCGTAAAAAGGTTAAATTATTAAAAATGCCCGTTACAAAATGAAACACAAATTTTGTATTTTCGAGTTCAACGATAAATACGGCGGACTAATAAAAATGGGCTTTCTAAGAAAATTAGGAGCCAAACCGTTTATTGAGAACAAAACACGGACAAATCCCCATTAAATTTCAAAATACCCAAACTGAACAAAAATACACGATAGAACCCCGAACAGAAAAAAATTAAATTCCAGTAAGTTTAAAAAATAACGTAAGAATAATAAATCACATAACATTTCAACAAGGAGTGGAAACCCCCACCGTATTAGTACAAATGAAAGATAATTATGCCACTACGACGATTCTAAACTCAAATAACTACCCCGTAGAACTATCATTAACAAATCCAATTAACGTAGAAGAATTAAATTACAATGAAATGGAAATATATAAAAATTTAGAAAACGGTTACTGTACGATATACACCGCGTAAATAAATTAATATTAGCACTTACTGCTTTATCTGTTACCATGACATGTACCATAGGTCATGAACCATTCCAAAGTGTTTATAGCGGACTGTATAATTGATTGATGATGTGCAATGCTTTGTTTCACACACGCACTTATGAAAAAACCGCAAACGCGAGTCTGTTGATTGCGGATGTACTTGTTGCTTGGCCAAAGTCTGAACACCACTCGTGACTGTCACTGTTCCATACCGCACCTTGCGCAATATAGGAATGGAAGGGTGCAGGTAGCGGAAATAAGGAATGCTGAAGGGTTAACTGTAAAAGCAGCTTTAAAACGCCTTAACATACCGCCCACCAAAATAAGATTGATTAACTTATTTTTAAACTATGTATTAATGAAAATAAAACGAAGACTATGTTACATTTAATATTCATCTTAAAACTATTGAGCTGTGCTGTCTACAGGTAGGAGACACAACTTGACTAAAGGTCTTTTAATCGTGCCATATATAGTTTTTACCCTAGCCACTCGAATAACCCCATCGCTTCCACAGTATAAATAATCGATGCGGTCTAGTCGCCAGGACAGAGGAGAAGCTTGATCCTCTTTAATTAACACCAAGGTCGCAATTTGGATTTGAGGAGATGAAGTGAACCATTTTGCCTTTTGTTGCAGGGTATGCAAATAACTTGTACGCCACTGTTTCCAGAAATCTTCTCGTATGCGCTGAATTAGTTGCCAGCGATCCAAAGGAGAAATCTTCAACGCAGTAATGTCAGGATCTGGTAGAACAGACATAGGTTCCAAACCAAGGAAATGATTCGATGTTAAATATGAAAAATCTTCGAGATTAGTACTTAAGGGCCTTGAATTAAGTAGAGATTCACTTTGAACAAGAACAGTATTAAGTTCTTCATATGATAATATTTGATTTCCACTGATCTTTTTGAGATGAGATTTGACTGATTTAATCCCGGCTTCCTATAAACCTCCGAAATGAGGAGCGGAACGGGGGTTGAATATAAATGTTATACCTTCTACACCCGCAGAGTCTTTCATCATGTCAGATAATTCACGAGACGCTCCAGTAAAACTGGTGCCACAATCACTATAAATGGTCATACACTTTCCACGACGCGCGATAAAGCGACATAAAGCCGCGATGAAGGCTTCTTTTGAAAGATTAGACTTAACTCCAAATGCACGGCTTTTGTGCTAAAACAAATGAACAAGCAAATATAAGTTTTTGATGACTTAGATCCTCGTTTTCTACTCATTGTAACGGCAAGAAGGCCACCATAATCCACACCAGTATGCAAGAATGCCTTTCCAGGAGTTACCCTCGAAGTTGGTAAATCACCCATGGGAGGGCAGTAAGTAATAGGGTTTATGCGAAAACAACGGATGCATGACTTCAAACATTTACGAACTGCTCTTTTAGCAGATAGAATCCAAAAATTGTGAGTCGACATAAATTGAGTAGTACGAAGTCCAGGATGTAAGTGCTTGTTATGGCAATCCAGAATGATTAGGTCTGTTTACCGATGCGATAATGGGTGTAAAATTGGAAATTTCATCCCATAAGGTAGGTCTGAATTTCGAAAATGACCACCCACCCTGAGTAAACCAAATTCTGACAATTGTTCCAAATAATTTTTTCATTTTGATACAATATTTAATGGAGGAGTTTCGTCCCAATCCAAATCCAATATCCACAAATATTGGATTAAATGTTTGGCAAAAATACTTAGTAGATTCAACGGATCAAAAATTCTGGCTACTTCAGACACCATATTGCGCTTCGTACAATCCTTTGAAATAGGATTAACGTGATAAAAGAAATATCTCCCTATAGGTTTCCACTGCAAACCTAAAATCTTTTGTGACAAGTTGTTTGAATCTTCAAAACCAAAAGTTGTCGGATAACAAGACAATTCTGGTAATCCTTTAAGAACCTTGTTGACGTTGCTGTTCCATTTATGCAACGTAAAACCTCCTGCTACACAAATTTGATTTAATTCGAAAATTAAACGTTTTGCTTCCTCCACAGAAGCACAACCACTCACCACATCGTCAACGTAGGTATCTGATGCCAACACCTCAGCAGTACGCGGAAATGTGGCTGACTCCACTTGAGCTAATTTCTGAATGATCCTCAATGCTAAAAATGGTGACCATATCATTCCATATGCGACGGTGTTCAACCGATAATCCCTGATAGGATCCGAAGAATTAAATCTCCAAATTATTTTTTGATACGGACGATGATCTGGCGCAACTAAAACCTGCCTGTACATCTGTTTGATGTCAGCAGTGAATACCATAGCATGTTAACGAAAGTGTCTTTCTGCAACGGAGGACCAACTAACAAATGCTTATTTAACGAACCACTAATAGATGCAGAAGCTGAAGCATCAAGAACCACTCAGAGTTTGGTTGTTGCGCTCTTTGGTTTGACAACGGAATGATGAGGTATGTAGTATTCTGACAAACCATCATCTATTGAATTTTGACCCAATTTCGAACAAAGTGTCATATGACCACTTTCAATGTAATCTTGCATGAAATCACGATATGAACTATATAAATGAAAATCTTTTACCAAACGTCGCTCCAATGAAAGAAATCTACGAATGGCGATCTCCCGAGAATCGACAAAAACATGCTCTGGGTTTTTGAACGGCAACCGGACCACAGAACGACCACCCTCCTCTCTAGCATGAGCCTCAACTAAATGCCTTTCGCACGCCTCTTCCGCCGAGCTCACCCTAGACGAGTCTGGAATGTTTTCTAGGTCCCAAAAGCGACGTATATTAGAATCAAATGGTTCCACTCTTGCACATAACGATGTGCATGAAGAAACAGGAGAAACAAGTTTTCCTGTCAGTATCCAACCCAATGTTGTCTTTATAGCTACAGGTTTATCCAGCGAACCCACACGAGATTCATTCATCAAAATATGAACGAAAATATTTGCACCTATCAACATATTTATTTTGCCAGGTTTAACAAAATTTTCGTCAGCTACGTTTAAGTCAGACGTATGCGACCAATTATTTAATGGTAACTGTACCGTAGGTAATTTTCCACAAATCTCCGGGAGAACAAAAACATCCACATCATATTGAGGTTTTCTTTGTTCTCTAGGACGAATTTTACATGACAATGTACCTGAAACCCGAGCAGCCGATAATCTCAGTCGTTCCACCTTTACTGAAACTTTTGATTTATTCAAAGTCAAACGTTGAGACATGAGTCAGTCATGAAACTCTCCATTCTGCCATTATCCAATAAAGCTCTTACAGTTTGAACTCTCCCAAACCCGTCATAAACGGATACTTTAGACGTAGCTAACAAAGTGACTGTATTTGACGATCATGCCGAAAATAAACTACTACTGGCAGTGTAGCTAGCTTCCAATTGAAGAGTTGATAAAGACGACAAAATTGTTGACGATAAAAAACAGACATAGAAGAAGTAACATCCTCAGTCTGCACTGCTGTGTTTCCAAAATGCAGCAAAGTATTGTGGGGTTTTGAACACCTTTTGCACAACTTCTTTGATTTACAATTGCTAGCATGATGCGAGTCCATGCAACAATTTATGCACAACCCTTTTCCTTTAACAAAAGTATAACGTTCCTGCTGCGACTTCTCAAGAAACATTTTACACTGATATAAATAATGTGTCGCATTACACAACAAGCATTTATTTATCTTTGACGTAGTCATTAAAGACGTATGAGATTGTTATTTTGAACTCACATTAGAGCGTTTTTCCCAGTCCACATTCTTACTTGACGATTTGAGATGTTTATCTGCTAGCACCATACTGCTGATTTCTAGCACCTTACAGTGCTTTTCAACAAACGATTTCAATTGTTCGAATGTTGGAATACCTGAAAATCTTCCAACTCGAACGTTTTTAGCAAGTCGACCTCCAATTTTTGATAACATATTGAATAGAATCAAATCCAACAAATCAATTTTCATTTGACGCAAACCAGCCAAATTTTCTACAAAGCAATTTGGTAATTCTCTTAATTGTTCATGTGAGTTAGATTGAGCTTTAAAAATCTTTTCTAACGCTGAAGGGTATGTTTTTGCCAACAAACGACGACACTCGTAACGCTGAACGATAATTGAATAAGCAGTTTCAAAATTTTCATTTGTGACAGCTAGATGGTGAATAAGATTTTTCAAATTTGAATCTACAGAATCCAGTAAAAAGGAATATTTTTCAATGGATAATAAATTCTGGTTATCATAAACTAAATTCTTGAACATACTATGATAAGCGTTAAAATCACAAAACTTTCCAGTGAATGTACTTATTGATACTCGCGGCAATCGAATATTGGTAACACCACTAAGACCAGTAGGCGATCCAGACCTATTTTGAAATGAATTTTGAGGTTTCATGTCCGATGACTCAAACATGCTTTCAAACTGAGCATTACAAATTTTAATCGACAGGAGCATTTTATCCAATTCGATACAAAGCTATCCAATTTCCTGAATGCTTTCTACATTTTCTTCATCAAAAATACATGTATGATAAGACATATCAACTTCTTGTTTGATATCCGTGGCGGTTTTTGTAAACAATTTTATTGCAACTCTCGTGACTGTCACTGTTCCATACCGCACCTTGCGCTATATAGGAATGGAATGGTGCAGGTAGCGGAAATAAGGAATGCTGAATGGTTAACTGTAAAAGTAGCTTTAAAACGCCTTAACAGTTACAACCCAATAGAACACGACAAAATGTTAAGAGGAAATTTAAGTAACATTCGCTTTAATACCGACATCAACAAAGAAGAGGAAAGAGCAATTAAGAATTTATGTATTGAATACCGCAACATATTCCATTGTGAAGGAATACCCCTAACATTCACTAATACAGTCAAACACAACATAGAACTAACGGACAATAAGCCAATTTTTACAAAGGCATACAGACTACCTCAGGCAAGCCAAGAAGAAGCCGACAGACAAGTAGCAGACTTATTAGAACAAAAAAGACATCATACAACACTCTAACTCACCATGAAGCAGCCTCGTATTAATAGTACCCAAGAAATTAGACGCCTCAGGCAAAAGAAAATATCGATTGGTAATAGATTATAGAAAGCTGAACGAAAAAACGATAGATGACAATTATCCATTACGTAGCGCCACCGAAATTTTAGATAAACTAGGAAGGTGTCAATATTTTTCAACATTAGACCTCGCCTCAGGTTATCATCAAGTAGAAATGGACGAGAAGGATACATCGAAAACAGCATTTAGCAAACCTAGAGGACATTACGAATATAAACGAAAGATTAAGATTAAGATTAAGAGAAGTATTTGAAACACTAAGACAGGGACATTTTAAAGTACAACTAGATAAGAGCGAATTTTTACAGAAAGAAATATCATTTTTAGGACATTTAATTACACCCCAAGGAGTTAAGCCAAACCCCGATAAAACGAACGCAGTACTAAATTACCCCCTACCAAAAACGAACAATGAGATTAAAGGATTTTTAGGACTTAGCGGATATTACCGAAAATTCATTAAACGTTACGCACAGATAACCAAGCCCCTGACGAATTGTTTAAAGAAAGGAAATAAAATCGATCACACCCCAGAATTCATTAAAGTCGTGGACAAATTTAAATGTATACTCACGAATCACCCCGTAGTAGAATACCCAGACTTTTCAAAACCATTTATATTAACAACAGACGCATCAAACGTAGCACTAGGCGCAGTATAGGTAGGTAGTGATAAATCAATCAGGTACGCATCCAGAACCCTAAACGAAACCGAACAGAAATATAGTACAATAGAGAATGAATTATTAGCCATAATTTCAGCAACGAAATATTTTAAACCATACCGACCATAGACCATTAGTATGGCTATGCAAACTCAAAGAACCAAATTCAAAATTACAACGATGGAGAATCAGACTAGAGGAATACGACTACGAAATTATATACAAAATGGAATTTATAATAACAACGCAGACGCCCTAAGTAGAATACAGTTCAACACATTAGAAACAGAATCAGTTATGGGAAACGTAGACGAAACAGAAGTAAGAAAAGACCCGGAAGAAATAAACACAATATAAAGGACACAGAACGAAGAACCAAAAACCGCAATTAAAATTTTAAACGAAGTCATCGATATAAAACCCAATCAATTCATAATTACCGAAGTTTTAACGAACCCCAATCCCGTAAAATATACAAAAGTACACAACAAGAAAATATACCAAATTCAAATAACCAAGGACGACAACGAGAAACAAATAATTAAAATTCTAAAAAAATACACTCCCGAGAAAAAACGATTTTACTTTTATTTCAACACCGAATGATTTTCAGAACTATGCGTTAAATTATTCAACAATTTCGGCCCTGAACTTATCCGATGCACAAGAAAATTAATAACTTTAGACGACCCTGATAAAATAAACGTAATTAGAAACCAACACGAAGGCAAAACGAACCATCGTGGAATTATTGAAACAATAAAGCAACTTATAAGACGATATTATTTTAAAGATATGAAAGAATTAACTATAGACTTTATTAACCAATGTGAATTATGCGGCAAGGCAAAATACGACCGAACACCCCCAAAAATATCCTTAATGTTAACCAAAACACCCGACAAACCTTTTCAAAAATTACATGCTGATACTCTAGTAGTAGAAGCACAAAACTTTTTAACCATTGTAAACGCATTCACAAAAATAGGCCAAGCAATACCCATCACTTCTAAAAATAGCAATGACGTAATACAAGGATTTTTACAATATTTTACATTTTATGGCACACCCGAGACAATAACCTTAGATAATGGCAGATTATGGCACCTTAGAACTCCACAAAAAGAAAATTCATATTATTACTGAAAACTACTTTGAATCGAACGGATTAATTGAAACACTACATTTAACCCTGTTAGAACAAATCAGATTACTAATATTAACCTACAAGAAGAAATACATCACCAATTTAATTTTATACGCACTAATTGCATACAATAATATAATCCACTCATTAATCTATCTTACACCCTTAGAACTAACACTAGGTCATTTAGATTCCCGCAACCCTTACAACATTTAAGAGAGCTATAATACCTCGCATTTATACGCTTTTGAATATCCCTTCACGAACCCTCTTTTTATTGAAAAGCTTATTTTCCAAACCGATTCTTAAAATTTTGTTCGTAACGAACTTCAACGTCTGAAGAATTCCAAGTTTGCCGTGTTGTTACATAGAAATTCGTTCAACCACATCTAACCGATGCGATCTTCTCAACACTTCTAGCCTTCGACCAGTTATATTGCTTTCCCCCGTTATAACGTCCAACCTCCTAGCTACCTTTCTTTGTTTCACCCATATTGTTTTTTTAGAACCCCTCTCAAGCTACAGAAAATCGACATTGTGGTTGGCCTCCAAATGTACTACGTATTTTAGACGTGTCTTGTAACCAACGTTTTATTATACGTGTTCTCTGTCTGTTTTACATTATAGATATTTCATTTCACTTAGTCTTCAAAGCATTTGTTATTTTATCAGCTTGTCGCACCGATCGTTACAAACAATCCTATAGAATTTTGTGCCAACGTATATTTCAGTTCTTTGAAGTTAACATTTAGCTATCAGGTGTTTCTTTGAAGTGACTATCCGTTTAAAATAATAATTACGAGTTTGAACACTTCTTAGGATTTGTATAACGAACGTTTAGTTTATTTAAATGAAAATATGCGTTTAAATTATTGATTTTCTATAATCAAAAGTTCCGTTTCTTATCTCATGCGCTTAATTTAAACTATTACAACTAACTATGCGTATCCTTGAGTTTTCATGTAACCTAAAGCTTCCCCCTTTTATGGAATTTTAACATTCTGATTTAGAAATACAAAAATATTATAATAACCGTCCGTTTTCACTATCTAAACTGATTAATTTGGCGCGTAAAAAAAATTGTTCCTATTTCCTATATACACAGTTGTTAAAAATTTATTATCTAGACCTATATACCCTTCTTAACCTATAATTTCCACGACAATATGTATAATAAAATAGAAATTATAAGGAATTATTAGGAATCAATAAAGAAACTTCAGTATATGCAACATTGTATCTCAAGGATCAATATAGAAAAGTTATTAACAGTTTAAGAGCAGGTTGTGATAACGGATGTAATACATTGTATTTCAAACAGTAAGTGATACTGCAGGTGAAGGTCACAGACGTTTAAGATACCACGATTACTTAGATTGTATAATTAATAGAATTAAGAAATAAGCAGACATGAGCTCTGCAAGTTCCCACAGATATGTGAGAAGCATGGACAACATAAATACCCCTGGAGCACCAAGACCAACAGTCAGTCTTGAGTATTTCAGCTTTAACATTGTCGTTTGCTTAGGCTACTCGCCCTTATTAAACTCCAATTATTATTTAATTTTCGACTTAGTATAAATCAATTCAGTTTGTTAAAATTTAATTGTAATTTCTGTTTACCCAAATAAATTTTGTTACGAAGGTTTTGGAAGAAGTTTTTAAAAAGACCGCTTCCAAGGCCCGAAACGTAACTTGCGCTAGGTTGTGCTAGATTTAATTAAGCTGCGTTAGCACTATCGGAACCGTCTGAATTGGAGGGAGGGGGGCTGAGTTAACTGAACTCGGGTGTGTCTCCAACAGGTTACAAATCCTTCTTAAAAAATACAACTAAGACCACGCACAAAGCCACATCCTACCCCTACGTACCATAGTAATACAGTAGACGAACAGTAAAAGACAACAATCAACCCAATGGAAAATGTACTAAAACTTTCGTTTTATTTTGCATTAGCATGTAAACTAGGACTCTGATCTAGCAATAGTTAGCAACGATAAATTATTTTGAATTGAACAAATGGAAGAGTCACTGCAGAAAAGTTAATTTGTGCATTTGTTAAGTAAGCTGATTAGCTTAAATGTAAGTCAGCACCTCCTTTGTTCATTTACACATTATAACTTGTATACAACAACTAACGATGAGGAAAATAAATCTATTTAATATTATACGCGAGGCGGAAAATATTGTCCTTATTTGAAAACGACGCAAGTAAAATATAGCTTTCCGACTATCTTTATAGAGTTCCCTTGGGGCTATACTTCGTTAAACGGAAAAGTGCAACAAAGTGGAAGTAAGCTTACATTTTAATAAAAAAAGTTCTGTATTGTGCCGCTTTATTCGATGGCTGTCGTTACATATACGTCAATCCCTTCGATATTGTTTCCTACGTCTAAAGCTTGAAATTTTGAAACGTAATAGACATTTCGTACAAAAAATATGTATTCTTATAAACTTCAGGATGTGGAGTTAAACTTAAAAATAATAACGCTCGAATCCAGTTAAATCACTGGGGGAAGTGTATCACTCCTACAAACGTCACACTTGTACCCTTTTTGTTCGTGTTACTAGAAAACAATCCGCAAACAAATATAATTAATTTTGTCATATGAACATTAACCAATGTGAATTATGCGGCAAGGCAAAATACGACCGAACACCCCCAAAAATATCCTTAATGTTAACCAAAACACCCGACAAACCTTTTCAAAAATTACATGCTGATACTCTAGTAGTAGAAGCACAAAACTTTTTAACCATTGTAAACGCATTCACAAAAATAGGCCAAGCAATACCCATCACTTCTAAAAATAGCAATGACGTAATACAAGGATTTTTACAATATTTTACATTTTATGGCACACCCGAGACAATAACCTTAGATAATGGCAGATTATGGCACCTTAGAACTCCACAAAAAGAAAATTCATATTATTACTGAAAACTACTTTGAATCGAACGGATTAATTGAAAGACTACATTTAACCCTGTTAGAACAAATCAGATTACTAATATTAACCTACAAGAAGAAATACATCACCAATTTAATTTTATACGCACTAATTGCATACAATAATATAATCCACTCATTAATCAATCTTACACCCTTAGAACTAACACTAGGACATTCAGATTCCCGCAACCCTTACAACATCTAAGAGAGCTATAATACCTCGCATTTATACGCTTTTGAATATCCCTTCACGAACCCTCTTTTTATTGAAAAGCTTATTTTCCAAACCGATTCTTAAAATTTTGTTCGTAACGAACTTCAACGTCTGAAGAATTCCAAGTTTGCCGTGTTGTTACATAGAAATTCGTTCAACCACATCTAACCGATGCGATCTTCTCAACACTTCTAGCCTTCGACCAGTTATATTGCTTTCCCCCGTTATAACGTCCAACCTCCTAGCTACCTTTCTTTGTTTCACCCATATTGTTTTTTTAGAACCCCTCTCAAGCTACAGAAAATCGACATTGTGGTTGGCCTCCAAATGTACTACGTATTTTAGACGTGTCTTGTAACCAACGTTTTATTATACGTGTTTTCTGTCTGTTTTACATTATAGATATTTCATTTCACTTAGTCTTCAAAGCATTTGTTATTTTATCAGCTTGTCGCACCGATCGTTACAAACAATCCTATAGAATTTTGTGCCAACGTATATTTCAGTTCTTTGAACTTAACATTTAGCTATCAGGTGTTTCTTTGAAGTGACTATCCGTTTAAAATAATAATTACGAGTTTGAACACTTCTTAGGATTTGTATAACGAACGTTTAGTTTATTTAAATGAAAATATGCGTTTAAATTATTGATTTTCTATAATCAAAAGTTCCGTTTCTTATCTCATGCGCTTAATTTAAACTATTACAACTAATTATGCGTATCCTTGAGTTTTCATGTAACCTAAAGCTTCCCCCTTTTATGGAATTTTAACATTCTGATTTAGAAATACAAAAATATTATAATAACCGTCCGTTTTCACTATCTAAACTGATTAATTTGGCGCGTAAAAAAATTGTTCCTATTTCCTATATACACAGTTGTTAAAATTTATTATCTAGACCTATATACCCTTCTTAACCTATAATTTCCACGACAATATGTATAATAAAATAGAAATTATAAGGAATTATTAGGAATCAATAAAGAAACTTCAGTATATGCAACATTGTATCTCAAGGATCAATATAGAAAAGTTATTAACAGTTTAAGAGCAGGTTGTGATAACGGATGTAATACATTGTATTTCAAACAGTAAGTGATACTGCAGGTGAAGGTCACAGACGTTTAAAATACCACGATTACTTAGATTGTATAATTAATAGAATTAAGAAATAAGCAGACATGAGCTCTGCAAGTTCCCACAGATATGTGAGAAGCATGGACAACATAAATACCCTGGAGCACCAAGACCAACAGTCAGTCTTGAGTATTTCAGCTTTAACATTGTCGTTTGCTTAGGCTACTCGCCCTTATTAAACTCAATTATTATTTAATTTTCGACTTAGTATAAATCAATTCAGTTTGTTAAAATTTAATTGTAATTTCTGTTTACCCAAATAAATTTTGTTACGAAGGTTTTGGAAGAAGTTTTTAAAAGACCGCTTCCAAGGCCCGAAACGTAACTTGCGCTAGGTTGTGCTAGATTTAATTAAGCTGCGTTAGCACTATCGGAACCGTCTGAATTGGAGGAGGGGCTGAGTTAACTGAACTCGGGTGTGTCTCCAACAGGTTACAAATCCTTCTTAAAAATACAACTAAGACCACGCACAAAGCCACATCCTACCCCTACGTACCATAGTAATACAGTAGACGAACAGTAAAGACAACAATCAACCCAATGGAAAATGTACTAAAACTTTCGTTTTATTTTGCATTAGCATGTAAACTAGGACTCTGATCTAGCAATAGTTAGCAACGATAAATTATTTTGAATTGAACAAATGGAAGAGTCACTGCAGAAAAGTTAATTTGTGCATTTGTTAAGTAAGCTGATTAGCTTAAATGTAAGTCAGCACCTCCTTTGTTCATTTACACATTATAACTTGTATACAACAACTAACGATGAGGAAAATAAATCTATTTAATATTATACGCGAGGCGGAAAATATTGTCCTTATTTGAAAACGACGCAAGTAAAATATAGCTTTCCGACTATCTTTATAGAGTTCCCTTGGGGCTATACTTCGTTAAACGGAAAAGTGCAACAAAGTGGAAGTAAGCTTACATTTTAATAAAAAAAGTTCTGTATTGTGCCGCTTTATTCGATGGCTGTCGTTACATATACGTCAATCCCTTCGATATTGTTTCCTACGTCTAAAGCTTGAAATTTTGAAACGTAATAGACATTTCGTACAAAAAATATGTATTCTTATAAACTTCAGGATGTGGAGTTAAACTTAAAAATAATAACGCTCGAATCCAGTTAAATCACTGGGGGAAGTGTATCACTCCTACAAACGTCACACTTGTACCCTTTTTTGTTCGTGTTACTAGAAAACAATCCGCAAACAAATATAATTAATTTTGTCATATGAACATTACTCAAAGCTTACTTCTTTTTTGTTCTGTCGCCAGCATGTGTAAAAATGACTCAAACTTTATTCCTTTTTCCTCAATTAGCCACTCTCGCTATATAAAGGGTGAAACATATATAAGCAGCTACGATTCGTCAGGGAAGTCAGTCCTTGTGATCGATACCCAAGGATCAGTACTAATAACACTCTTGTATGTTTGTTGTGGTTTGTTTTGTATTTTTCTTAATTTTCTTTGGGAATTAAACCACTCATAGTTTTAAAATCGTCTTTATTAAAAATGTGGAAGGCTTCACGATTTTGCTTGTCAGTCTTGCGTTCTACATTTTTAATAAAGACGCTTTTAACAACTATATGTATTTTAATTCCCAAAAAAATTAAGAAATTACGTGCAAAATTGATATTAATTAATTCAAGTTCCAAGTAACGAGTATTAAACAAAATGTACAAATAATAATTAATAGTTAATTAGGATTCACTAAAAATTAAAGGGTAGAAGTCAATGCCATTCATCATTATTTTAATTGGAGTTAATTGAACGATTATTAAGGTATTACATGCATAAAAGTTTTTAAAAAACCCAATAATATTCAAATCGTAGAAGTGTTATTTAAAGTATTACGATTGAACACCTGCGTATTTTTAAATATCAAAATTCTAATAAATTCGAACTGATAAACAGGCAGCTTCTAGGTATATTGGAAACGGTCGGATGTTTTAACGGGAAGGCTAGATACGGGGTTATTTTACTTACGAATCCACGTGGATAATACAAAATATCGATTTGTACCATTCAGACCAAGGTAGAAAAGGAAGGAGAAAATGCGTCAAGCAGAGACACTAATAATTAAAGGCGTGATTTGTGTAGCGTCACGAGGGTCACGATTGGTTGAAAATAAGAGGCAAACATGAGAGGTGTAAAAATAACATTTCTATACAAAATTAATTAGTTATTCTCGGACGTGTTTGCGTGCCGTGTGAAAAATTTCTTAGATTTTCAACTAGCGCGTGTGCAAATTTTGTAGAATAGCGTGCCGGGCTGTCGAAAAGGGAAACGAGAAGGCGAAATTCTAAAAACTGGCGGTTATGGGGACAAAACCGACGGACAGGCTAACCACTATATATACCCGGACTTTAAACAGTTTCGCTCTCTTAGATTTTTGATTATTCGATGCTTTAAACAGTGCTTTTAGATTCTCGATTTTGATTTAATACTTTAAAATAGTTTGCACTTTACGTGCTACGATACAAGTTGTTATGCATTAGTGCACTTAGAAAAGAAGATACAAGGTAATAAAGTTTAGTTATATTTGCGAGCATTACTGTACCAAGTTGTCACGGTAAAACCTACGGGTCAGGAAAGAAATGAAGCAAATGCAGGAAAGGAACTTTCTACCCGGGTCCCTTACCGAAACAAAACAGGATGCTACGGCTAGCCGTCGTAGATTAGGGGTGGGGAGTAGGGTCAACGTAGCCAGGTAAAAGAATACCGCTGGAATATACGTTGGATTAGTACATCAACAGGAAGAAGAAAAAAAAAATAGATAAACAAATGATGGCAGGCCATTAGTCTGTCTAATATTAGCATCAGTGAAATACCAGGACAGTGACAGTTTTAAGGACTCCTTAGGGAGGTCGTTGTTCCGGAAATGCACTCCCGTAGATACAGGCATATAAATACTTACAGGAATTGTTAGTATCCTAGGGGGCGGATACTGAACCCTCAGTAACTCTCGTCTGGAATGCACCACAGGCCAAGCTAAGTAAGGAGGGAGAAAACTAAAATAATTTCCACTGTAACAGGACTAGAGTTTTTATTTAAGCCACGTCGTTGGCGGCTTATCAATATCAGATAAGTATAAATCGGAGCTAGCAATGATATATGGTAAGTTCACATAAACGGATATAACTTAATCTACCTATGGTGGCGGTGTTTATATTACATATCGCACTATACTATAACAACCTAGCGAGCTCGTGTTCCGCAAAGCTAATGGCATTCAAGCAACCAACCAAATATTTTATCGCTACGGCACCATCCGTGCCAGGCGTTTTATGCTTAATACTAGTAAGTACCAAGGTTTATGTAGACTATTGCATATAAAAGTTAAGCTTTTAAATCAACAACCAAAACAGTAAACACTATTCATTTCGCAACACTCAGTATATATATCCTGCTAGATCACGCAGTCAATGGCATGAAAAGTATCTCCAGAGGATATAGGAGGTAAACCATATAAAGGGTAAAGGATACTTCGTGGAACTTACTTACGTATCATATTTAATTTGGGGAACTTAGCTCTGTAGTAAATCCAACACGAAATGTTCCTAACTTGATGGGAGACCAATTACTTTTTGTCGGCTACTCCAGAAAGTTTCCTCAACGTTCCATGTGCATCCTTAGGTGTACCTATATTTCGGAGTATGACGTTGGGAGTCGAATACCATGAGCACCATTCGCTAACAGCATTTAGGAACTATTTGAACCCAGCCCAAGGAAGCGAGCTAGCGTTCAACCAGGATGAGACCAGGACGAAAACCTACGGGTCAGGAAAGAAATGAACAAATGCAGGAAAGGAACTTTACCCGGGTCCCTACATACAGAAGCAGTCTGGATGACCGATCGTAATTAGGGTTTGTATGTTTGTTGGGTTTAGTTTTAATTTTGCTTAATTTTCTTTGGGAATTAAACCACGATAGAAGAAAAAAATCGTCTTTATAAAAATGTGGAGGCTTCACGATTTTGCTTGTCAGTCTTGCGTTCTACATTTTTAATAAAGACGCTTTTAACAACTATATGTATTTTAATTCCCAAAAAAAATTAAGGAAATTACTCTTGCGATTCATATCCAAGAGTCGTCTAATATTATGCTATGTACAAGCTGCGCTAATTAAACCACAACACAATCAGTGATTGTTATTCTGATTAAACGCATAATTATTGTTTCGCTACACAGGGTTTGAATAATGGTACCCCTAGCGTTATTTTGTAGTGTGTCCGATCAACAAGACACAAGCAAAAGTAAAAGGGAAGGGATCCCTAATACAAGATAGCAGTGCCTAGCTCTGCTTATACCGGTGCGACGTGAGGGGTCGTCTTAAAACTATTCAAATCTAGCTAGCTAATTTGTAAAAATAGATTCAGATTTTTTACGCAATTGCCATATGTATTAATAGCAAATCCAGCTATTTCCCCTGTTCTATAAATTTACAAATTCGTCCTCCTTGGTTTAAATATTTTAATCTAATTTTTAGCCTAGAATCTTCTCTAACGTTCGCTATCGTTCTCTAACTTCACATATAATTACATTATTCTTTAAACAATAAAATGCAGGCAAAAGTATAAATATAAAAATAAATATTAATATTAAACAAATATATATGATAAATATATTCATAGATATATAGTATATATATATATATATATATACTCAAATTTAGACCAGGGTAGAAAATTAATTAACGACATCAAATAATTTTAATCACCGTGTATAAGGAATTTTATTAGAAAATACGCGTTATTAAAAACCGTGGAGCATATAAATTTATTCGTTTCACTAAAAATAAGAGATTTAAAGTATTTACTAGACGCTTTCTATAAAAAAAAGCAGAATTAAAATGCTCCAACTTGTAGGTAATTTAATTATTCCAAGTAAAGAAACAAATAGAAATTACGTGCAAAATTGATATTAATTAATTCAAGTTCCAAGTAACGAGTATTAAACAAAATGTACAAATAATAATTAATAGTTAATTAGGATTCACTAAAAATTAAAGGGTAGAAGTCAATGCCATTCATCATTATTTTAATTGGAGTTAATTGAACGATTATTAAGGTATTACATGCATAAAAGTTTTAAAATCCCAATAATATTCAAATCGTAGAAGTGTTATTTAAAGTATTACGATTGAACACCTGCGTATTTTAAATATCAAAATTCTAATAAATTCGAACTGATAAACAGGCAGCTTCTAGGTATATTGGAAACGGTCGGATGTTTTAACGGGAAGGCTAGATACGGGGTTATTTTACTTACGAATCCACGTGGATAATACAAAATATCGATTTGTACCATTCAGACCAAGGTAGAAAAGGAAGGAGAAAATGCGTCAAGCAGAGACACTAATAATTAAAGGCGTGATTTGTGTAGCGTCACGAGGGTCACGATTGGTTGAAAATAAGAGGCAAACATGAGAGGTGTAAATAACATTTCTATACAAAATTAATTAGTTATTCTCGGACGTGTTTGCGTGCCGTGTGAAAAATTTCTTAGATTTTCAACTAGCGCGTGTGCAAATTTTGTAGAATAGCGTGCCGGGCTGTCGAAAAGGGAAACGAGAAGGCGAAATTCTAAAAACTGGCGGTTATGGGGACAAAACCGACGGACAGGCTAGCCACTATATATACCCGGACTTTAAACAGTTTCGCTCTCTTAGATTTTTGATTATTCGATGCTTTAAACAGTGCTTTTAGATTCTCGATTTTGATTTAATACTTTAAAATAGTTTGCACTTTACGTGCTACGATACAAGTTGTTATGCATTAGTGCACTTAGAAAAGAAGATACAAGGTAATAAAGTTTAGTTATATTTGCGAGCATTACTGTACCAAGTATCCAAAGTTGTAACAATAAATGAATAAACAAAAGTAGGCAGTTTTGGGTATAGCCTGAAAGAAGTATGAATTTCTTTGCTATTTTTCGGGGGTGTTAATTATCAAATGTTATTCGTAATCGTGATTGGATCCACAAAACAAGATTTTGATATACTTAGATGAGTTCCTGAGAAGCCCTGAAACAACTTTAGATGAATGGTGGTGTAGAAAATTTTAAAAGGCGACCAGGAATCTGAGGACGGAAACATAACCCAGTTGGAATGGTAAAATTAGCAAGGACGATGTACGTTGAAGCCACGAGTGCAGTAACCTTCAGGTAAATTATACAATTTTGTTCGAACTTTGATGTTTTTGTGTGTGTTGAATAACTTTATAATTTGTTTGCTAAAAAAAATGGACAGAAGTGAATTTGTACAAACAACAAAATTTTAATTTTAAGGTGAAATTTTCTTGTTTAAGTAAAAAGGAGTATTTAGCAGTTTAAGTTCTTGATTATGATGAAAATTTGGGTCTGTCTTTGAGCTCAATTAGACTAACCTGTTTGATTAACGTAAAGGGGTAGGAGATGCTCCCTTTGTACTCAGACTCAGGTCTGCAAATATTGTTAAATTAATTAGTAGGCATCCTACAAGGACTTTAATTCTGGATAAAAATTAAAATGATGACAAATTTAATCTTGAAATTTTATGATACTGAAATTTATGCTGAAATTTAATTTTGAAATTTTAATGTATTATGAATATTGATGTAAATAGAGTTAACGTTGATGTTTGTGGTAGGAATGTGTTTGTTTTTTTTATAAATGAGGATGAAAGTTTTAACTAGGTGAGCAGCCGAGGCGGAAAGAGTAAAGAGGCGATTATCAGAAGAGAATCACAGCAAATCGTAGCGCCCAAAAGCGAGGCTCGAGTTCCAAAGAAAATTTTTGTGATTTTATTCCAGGAAACTGGCGAGGCTTTTTGTACATTTCACAGCATTTTATGACGCCCAATCTGTGGGGCTCGATTTGAAAACCTTAGTTTAAGATTAATGGAGAGGTTTCACAGCAGTTTATATATATATATATAATATAATTCTTGGTGACCTTGCAGGAATAATACTTTTTCTTTGAAGGTTTTTTTAGGTCTGCTGGATTTAAATAAATACTCTTTTTTATGGCCTAAATTTTCGCATATATTTCACTGCCGTTAAAAACAAATAGTAAACTTTTATCAAAAATGACACTGTCATTTTACTTTCACTATTTACATTAATATTTATTCTATAAAAAACATTATTTTATTCCAAACACTGATGTCAATTTCAACCATCCTCACTGTAAGTTTTTCTTATCTTTGTTCATCCTTTATAAAGCGTTAATGTTAATACAGTTGTAGCCTGTGATCAAGCATAAAAGAAATATATGCGAAAATTTAGGCCATAAAAAAGAGTATTTATTTAAATCCAGCAGACCTAAAAAAACCTACAAAAAAATATTATATATATATATATATATAATATAATATAAATATATAATATAAATTTGGGGGTACACAATGCAATTTCAAAACACCCTGTGTAGAGAGAGGAACATAATATTTACGTGCAAAATTTATTTTATCTATTTAATTTAAATTGACAAGTATTGACAAAATTTTATAATTAGGGATTTAAAGGTAGTAGGTTCGTAAAGAAAATCAGTTTTATAAGCCAATAGAAATTATTAATTAATTTAATTTATTTTAATTCAACGTGTAATAACGTCAGAAAACGCATCAGAGCATGTAAAATCAATAATCCCAAGGCGAAAAGCTTTCTTAACAAACAAACAGACGTAGGTTGTATAGAATACTGTGAAATGTAAACTCCGAGAACTGTTATTTTAAACGATCATTAATTAGGCACACCTGCATGTTGGAAAGGTCATCTTCCCCTTATTTATAAACATAACAAGGTGAGCTTCGAGAAAAATATTGTTCAACCGTCGGTGGTTTCGCATAAATGCCAACAAAAGACGGGAATAAAGATATTACAGGCGGAGATTTAAGACGTCACTGAACTGTATGATTGGTCGAAATAGATAGTTTTAGAATAGAGAAACACGCGACAGGTGGATGCGATAGTTTTGTATAATATAGCATGTTGACGCGGGAATATTTCTAGAAGTTTAAAAGGGTTACACAAAATTTGCGGAAATGTTATTTTACAATTAGGTATTTCGCGTAAAGTGTGGCCAAAGGCGCCTAGCTTTATGATATAAATACTCTGGAAGAATTAGCAGGGGCTCTTTAATTTTGCATCGCATAACGACGTACAAAAATCAACTGATGAGGCTTGAAAGTAATAAAAATTTGTAAAATTTAGTAGTACAATATTAGATTGTTTGCGGCCTTATAGTTAGAAACGAGAATAGTGTAGAGTTTATTTAAATTTAACAGAGGTCCAACGAATACTTTAACAAGCTCGTAAATTAATAATGCGATAATAAACAAGTGTAATATACATGGATTTGGATATTGAAATTGATATTGGATGAGTAGCATGAAGTGCAGCTTAGATTGTGTTCATCTTTAAACATCTGGTGAAGCAGCGCGCTTAACCACTAGGCCGAGGGTTTCAGGAACATAATACATCGTCAACGGAGATGGAGTCTTCAAGTTTTTCCAGGTAACGCATTAGAATTTGCTGTTTTTTTTATAAACTGTTGAAATTATTTGTGATGTGTGAGAGTGAACTTTGATGGTATTTTTCGTTATTTTACGTATTGAAACAGATACGTATAGTTGACTATTAATATGGTATTTTGAATATAAAACAAAAGGTGTACGTAAAGCTTATTTAATTGCTTGATGAATTTAAATTTAATTGTTAAGAGTACATGGGTTTTTTAAGTTTGTAGTAATAGTATGCAAAGTGGAAAGCATACATTAATAAACTGGGTTATCATGAGCTCACCATACTTCAGTGTGTAGTAATAAATAAAGATAAGGTATTATTTGGGGCCCATTTACTCCTGTTGCATTAAATGTGTTTGAAATTACAATTTTAAAAACAAGGACTTTACAAAGATAGTATTTATTGAGGTGTAACTAGAGCACCAAACGGTACATAACTATGAATTAATATTTGTAAATAGCGGTAAATAAATATTGTATGATTGTTGTAGTATTTTGTGATTTTATTGAATGGTGTGTGAATGGTTAAGAGAATGACTGTAAATTTAGGTATCCGAAAGGAGGCACAGTTGAGCTAGCCAGGGAAGCTGCTGAAGAAATTAATTTGATGAAGCAGAATCCGGGTAAGAAAATTTTTGTGAAAATTTTATATTTTTGAAAATAAGTTTGTTTTTGACACTGGCGAGGTCCAGAGCATTAAATTAAAGTTCCACGGCAATATATATATATATATATATATATATATATATTCAATATATAGTTCTTGTGTGTATATCATTATTATTTATAACTCAACGTTTTCTCACAAGTAGAGTACGAAGCCTTCCGAAGAGTCCCAAAGACCTCCGAAGACGTATGGACCTCTTTAAACTATAAATACTTTCTAACTATCGTTGTTTAAGTTCTCACTCAACCACCAAGAAATCCTGAGGCCTTCCGAAGAGTTCCGAAGACTACCGAAGATCTCTGTACCTCTCCGATATGCGTATATATTTGTTTACTTAGTATTTAACTTCTACGAGCAACTAGAAGGCCTTCTGAAGATTGCCTAAGACTTTCGAAGTGTTTCAAACTGCAGAGACTTTTTATTTTAACTATTTAACTTGTATATCTGTGTACTTATAAACTTTCTTTTATTTGTTTGCTTGTGACTATTAAACATAACAGTGCTAAGCCTACATACTATCAGACACGAGCGTCTCGCGGCAGTAATGCCGTGGCGGCAATGATAGGTTAGGTTACTGTTAGAAATAGATATTATTATTAAAGAGCACAAATCATATAACACCCAAATCAGAACAGTTGTTGCTAAAACTATTGCAGACTGTTGTGATATGCGTGTTAAGTGATTTGTGTTTTGTGCTTTTTAATAGTAATATCTATTTCTAACAGTAACCTAACCTGTCATTGCAGCCACGGCATTAGTGCCGTGAGACGCTCGTCTATCAGACACCTGCCATCATTACGATAACACTAATGTCTTTAAATACAGGCTAACACTTTCCCTTCCAAGAGAGTTACCATGTAAGCCAGCAAAAAGTTGCTCGTGCTGCGACCACTAGGAGGCACATGCCGTTCACTGACACATCGAATCCTGGAATATTAGTAGAGGTTTTATAGGGCGACTGGCCCCTCATTTGCTCCCAAATCCCACATTTACATGTAAACCCCCATAAGGAGGAAATGTGGTGGAGGGACTACCTCCTTGCTCGGACCAAATTTACATGTAAATTCCCATAAGGAGGAAATGTGGAGATGTAAATCCCCAAAAGGATGGAAATGTGGAGATGAATCTCCTAGGAGGAAATGCGGAGATGTAAATTCCCATAAGGAGGAAATGCGGAAAATCCCTCATTTCCACACACATTTACATGTAATTTCCCATAAGGTGGAAATGAGGAGAATCCCGCATTTCCACACACATCTGAACCAAATAGTTTTCTTTGACTAGCTATTGCATCTTTTGAGATAAACCTATCTTGTTTGGTATCAATCAATATTAGATTTTTCTTAGCTACCTGAAGCTCTAGGAATTTTTTAGATTGCATGATCCCGCAGAGAGCTACCCTAATTTTAAGATTTTCTGCAGACAGCGATTTTATGGTCGTCCTTATAAATTTTTTAACCATGTGACATATCAAATTAGTCTAGAATATTACGCAGAATCCGAATCTGCAAACAGATTTAAAATCCAACCACCCCCTGCAAAGTTACACTTTTAAAGCCCTAAACCCCTAAATTTTGCTCTTTGCTCTACAACCTAACAAATAGCTTTCTTCGACTAACCATTGCATCGTTCGAGATAAACCTATCTTGTTTGGTATCAATTAATATTAGAATTTTCTCAGCTACCTGAATCTCTAGGAATTTCTTAGATTGCATCATCCCCCAAAGAGCTACCCCAATTTTAAGATTTTTTACCGGTAGCGATTTTCTGACCGTCCGCATAAATTTTTTAGTCATGCAATATATCAAATTAGCATAGAATTTTTTGCAGAATCCGAATCTGCAAACAGATCGGCCCACTCCCTGCACAGTTATACCCCTTTAAAGTCCTGAACATTTAAATTTTGCTCTTTGCTCTGTAACCTAACAAATAGTTTTCTTTGACTACCCATTGCATCTTTCGAGATAAACCTATCTTGTTTGGTATCAATTAATATTAGATTTTTCTCAGCTACATGAATCTCTAGGAATTTCTTAGATTGCATCACTACCTACGGAGCTACCCCAATTTTAAGATTTTTTACCGGTAGCGATTTTCTGACCGTCCGCATAAATTTTTTAACCATGTGACACATCAAATTAGTCTAGAATTTTATGCAGAATCCAAATATGCAAACAGATTTAAAATCCAACCACCGACTGCAAAGTTAAACCCCCCTTAAAGTTCTAAACCTCCAAATTTTGCTCTTTGCTCTATAACCTAACAAATAGTTTTCTTTGACTAGCCATTGCATCTTTCGAGATAAATCTTGTTTAGTATCAATTAGTATTAAAATTTTCTCAGCTACCCGAATCTCTGAGAATTTTTTAGATTGCATCATCCCCCAGAGAGCTACACCAATTTTAAGATTTTTTGCTGGTAGCGATTTTTAACCGTCCTTATAAATTTTTTTAGCCATGCGGTACATCAAACTAATCTAGAATTTTACGCTTAATCTAAATATGCAAACAGATTTAAAATAGGACCACCCCCTACAAAGGTACACATATATCCTCTGCGAGATAAATCTCTTTCCACATTTCCACCCACGAAATAAATCTATATTGTTTGGTATCAATTAATATTAGATTTTTCTCAGTTACCCGAATTTCTAGGAATTTTTTAGATTGCATCATCCCCCAGGGAGATACCCCAATTTTAAGATTTTTTTTATCAATGTCGATTTCTAATCATCTATCCTTTTTAATATCTAGAATACTTTAACCACACACTTAGTGGTATTAACACAAAGAAATTAAGCACGCAAAAATTTAATAATTTATTTTATCCGATTTACAGTTTAATAAAATAATTGAATACAATATTTACAAAGTATAACATTATCTTCTTAGTGTAGCCGAATCCAAGCAGATTAAAGTAACCTGTAACAAAAAAGACATTAATGTATTTAAAAATACCTATAACAAAAAAGAGATTTATGTGCTGTTTAAAAAGAGAGGAAACGTGTTTTGGTCAATAAGACATATCATCGTTAATCTAACAATATGAGAATAATGTAAAACATTCCAATGTAATGTGTTTTTAATATGTAAATGGGAAGGTCGAGTTTGACGTCATCATCGCCACGAATTACATGTGAAAGCGGTGTATAATAATTTTTACTAATACAGTTTAAATTTTGTAAACCACATTTCTAAATACATATTCACAATTTTTTATTCTTAACCTAGGCCTACCTCTTCCTCGGTTCGGGCACTCCATCGTCGACACCAGCGTTCTTTATACGATAGCTAGCCATACGGTTGTTAAACGCTATGCTAACCATTTCTACACTATCTTCGCCAGTAGCGGTTTTTCCAGGTATAGGAAGCACTGCAAGAGTTGCATTTAAAAACGTTTGCAGGTACCATTTTAGTACAAAACAAAATCCGCACTATAGGACTTTGGTGAAACTTGTAAGGGAACTAACTTATAAACTAAAAAGTTTGCTCTTGCGTAGTTGCTTTTATGCTCTCTATAGAATGCAAACCGAAGGTTTCCGAAGACAGCCGAACGAAGTTGAGGAATCTGCGAAGGATATATATATATATATAAATAAAATGGGGGATTCATAACTTGCATCGGTGCAAAAATGAATCAACCGAACAGCCAACATTGAGTTTGGCCCCGCATTGAAAGCCACTCTAACGTTAACTTTTACTGCATAATTTCATCATCATTAGGTCTTCAGTCCTGGAACTAGTTAGATGCGTATCCTCATTGTTTCCTACTCTGAACTAACCTAGACATTTCTTTGACATTTGCACAGTCTGCATCTGTTACTATCTGCGTGCGAATGCCTACCTCTATCTCTCTTTTCCTACCTCTGCTTGTAATATATCTTGTACTATTCGCAAAAAATGCCTTAGAACGTATCCTACTCTTCTATGTTCGAACTTTCTTCGTAGATAGCTGTTAAATGTACCACAAATTTCTTTTTTAGGATAAACATCCTTTTGTTTGCAGATGTTTGCTCGGCGTCAGAAAGGTTGCAAATTTTAACCAACATTATATTGCCACAAAATGGTTCGTAATTGGTGTGCGTAGGCCACCAGTCAGCATCTGTTCGCATTCGACATAACAAATATTACCATAGCTTGATGCACTCGTACGCAGGTAGCACAATAACATTTCGATCTTTCGTAATTGAATACGAAAATTGCCCTTATGTACCATACACAGTGGGGGCGAATATTGCCGAAGATACCCGAATATGTTGGACTCCGCCATATCGTTTACATTCTCTTGTCTAGGAACAGTTTTGTTATCCAACCTAGGTCGGATTTAATTTAAGAAGATAATGTTATACTTTGTAAATATTGTATTCAATTATTTTATTAAACTGTAAATCGGATAAAATAAATTATTAAATTTTTGCGTGCTTAATTTTTTTGTGTTAATACCGCTAAGTGTTTGGTTAAAGGATTCTAGATATTAAAAAGAATAGATAATTAGAAATCGACATTGATAAAAAAAAATCTTAAAATTGGGGTATCTCCCTGGGGGATGATGCAATCTAAAAAATTTCTAGAAATTCGGGTAGTTGAGAAAAGTCTAATATTAATTGATACCAAACAATATAGATTTATTTCGTGGGTGGAAATGTGGAGAAAGATTTATCTCGCAGAGAATATATGTGTAACTTTCTAGGGGGTGGTCCTATTGTAAATCTGTTTGCATATTTCGATTGGGCGTAAAATTCTAGATTAGTTTGATGTATCGCATGGCTAAAAAATTTATAAAGACGGTTAAAAATCGCTACCAGCAAAAAATCTTAAAATTGGTTTAGCTCTTTGGGGGATGCTGCAATCTAAAAAATTCCTAGAGATTCGGGTAGCTGAGAAAATTTTAATATTAATTGATACCAAACAAGATAGGTTTATCTCGAAAGATGCAATGGCTAGTCAAAGAAAACTATTTGTTAGGTTATAGAGCAAAGAGCAAAATTTAAACGTTCAGGACTTTAAAGGGGTATAACTTTTCAGGGGGTGGGCCGATTGCAAATATGTTTGCAGATTCGGATTCTGCAAAAAAATCTAGACTAACTTGATATATTGCATGACTAAAAAATTTATGCGGACGGTCAGAAAGTTGCTACCGGTAAAAAATCTTAAAATTGGGGTAACTCTCTTGGGGATGATGCAATCTAAGAAATTCCTAGAGATTCGGGTAGCTGAGAAAATTCTAATATTAATTGATACAAAACAAGATAGGTTTATCTCGAACGATGCAATGGTTAGTCGAAGAAAACTATTTGTTAGGTTATAGAGCAAGAAGCAAAATTTAGAGGTTTAGTACTTTAAAAGTGTAACTTTGCAGGGGGTGGTTGGATTTTAAATCTATTTGCAGATTCGGATTCTGCGTAAAATTCTAGACTAATTTGATGTGTCACATGGTTAAAAAATTTATGAGGACAACCATAAAATCGCGGTCTGCAGAAAATCTTAAAATTAGGGTAGCTCTCTGGGGGATGATACAATCTAGAGATTCAGGTAGCTGAGAAAAATCTAATTGTAATTGATACCAAACAAGATAAGTTTATCTCGAAAGATACAATGGCTAGTCAAAGAAAACTATTTGGTTCAGATGTGTGTGGAAATGTGGGATTCTCCTTATTTCCACCTTATAGGAAATTACATGTAAATGTGTATGGAAATGAGGGATTCTCCGCATTTCCTCCTTATGGAAATTTACATCTCCGCATTTCCTCCTAGGAGATTCATCTCCACATTTCCCTCCTTATGGGGATTTACATCTCCACATTTTCTCCTTATGGGAATTTACATGTAAATTTGGTCCGAGCAAGGAAGAGAGCAAGGAGGTAGTCCCTCCGCCACATTTCCTCCTTATGGGGATTTACATGTAAATGTGGGATTTGGGAGCAAATGAGGGGCCAGTCGCACCATAAAACCCCTACTAATGTTATACAGGGTAAAAATTAAATATTGGAAAGTTTTACTTTTCTCAGCTTTGGGTCGGTTTTTTCCATAGAATGTGGTACTCAATGACCTCTCTTTTATAACCTCTTTATCACATCACACACACATATATACTTACATGGAGTGTTTAATGGGTAATTTTTAAACATTTAATGGATCCACAACAGGCATAGTTTATCTACTCATAACTGAAGTCAACTTTATTTATAGTGATTTCAGGAAATCGAATCTTAAGCTTTAGTTAGTAATTATTATAACAGCGACCATAAGTACTAAACTTATATATAAAAAGTTAACCCAATTCGATTCCTTCCACTTTTGTAATTGTTAATTTTCCATAGCTGTTAATGCTGCATCCAACTTGCATAATACAAGGTGACGCCACACGTGTCACTCGAATCTAGAACTAACAACAAAATTCCATCTCAAACCCACTAGTTATAGGAGCTAAACGGTCGCAGAAGCAACCTCGAACAAGATGGCAACTTGCATATATGAATATATAAACAACCTCTGTTACATTGCGGCGGGGGATTAGATGGTTATGTGGTGTGTAATTTAATGTCTTGTCCCTTGTAAGACTTCATAAGTTACGAAACGTTTGGTGGGGGGTTAGCAATGCAGGTATATTTTAGGTTATAAATTACATCTTGGTCGGCAAATTTAATAAAGTTACGGTACGCTAACATATCTCCAAGAACATTAAGAACACGCGGTTTGCAAAATGGGAGCTTTATTGAAAATGCCTACGATGTCGAAAGGTCCAAAAGATAATCGTATTCGCGTATTGAAAATTCAATTTGAAAAATGGTTAGTAAATTTTTAATGTTTGTTTTGTGTGTTTGCGTAAGAGTGGGGCATTCGAATGAACAACTTTCTATTGTAAATATGTATTTGGAAGTATGGAAATCAGTTTTTATACTGGACAAACAAGCACTGGCGTTTGCTTTATTTAATTATTAACGCTCAATTATTGAAGCTAGCGTAGTCTTTGCTCCCATAGACAAGAAACGGAGTAGGCCTTGCTTTACCCTCTTCTCCAGGCCTTTAAAATAAATTTTAACAAGCCGTTGCTCATTTATAAGGTACTTTTCCAACTAAACAGGTTTTTTTCAGAACAGCACATTTTATTAGCGCCATCTATTGATGGTTGCTTGAAATGGAAAGGTTCAAACTTCACTCATGTTTGGTCAAACGCGCATGATAATCGAAAATGTGAATACTGAATTGTTTCGTTGTAGGAGACGGTGTGTTTGATGCAAGTTACGTTTCGGGCCTTGGGAGCGGTGTTTTTAAAAACTACTTCCAATTCTTCGTAACAATTTATTTGTTTAAATACAAATTAGTTATGGAATTTGACAAACTGATCTAAGTCGAAAAAAATTAATTAATTGAACTAATATTAGCGCGAGTAACCTCGGTAAACAACAATGCTAAAGCTGTAATATTCAGACTGACTGACTGGTCTTGTGGCTCCCGGGATATTTATGTTGTCCCTGCCCCTCACAATTCTGTGGGAACTTGCAGAGCTCATGTCTGCGAATTCTTAATTCTATTTATTAATACATTGTTACAATCTTACTTTCTAGGCAATTGCGGTATCTTAACCGTATGTGACCCGCCACCTGCAGTATCACTATCGTCTGGAATATATTGTATTGCATCCGTTCTCATGGACTGTTAATAACCTTTTTATATCTATCTTTGAGTTATATTGTTGTACTCGACTTATTTCTTTAACAATTTCTAATATTTTCTTATTAGATTCTATTATTTAATATATATATTGCTGTGAAACCTACAAAAATCCGGGAACTACGCTTTTCGAATCGAGCCTCACGAATTGGGTGTCAAGAATGCTGTGAAACCTACAAAAAGCTATTCATTACCTTAACTGTGTTGGTCCATTGACTTTCTTCTGTTAATCGCCTCGGCTGCTCCTCTAGATAACTTTCATCCTCAATCATAAAAAAAACAAACACATTCCTATCACAAACATCAACGTTAACTCTATTTACATCAATATTCACAATACATTAAAATTTCAAAATTAAAATTCAGCATAAAAATTAATATTAAAAAATTTTCAAGATTAAATTTGTTATCATTTTCAAGTGCATCCAGAATTAAAGTCCTTGTAGGATGCCTACTAATTACTATAACAATATATGCAGAGTACAAAGGAGCATCTACCACCCTTTACGTTAATTAACCAGGTTCGTCTAATTGAGCTCAAAGACATACCCTAAATTTTCATCATAATCCAGAACATCAATACTAAATACCCCTTTCTACTTAAACAAGCAAATTTCACCTTAAAATTAAAATATTATTGTTAGTACAATTTCACTACTGTCCATTTTAGATAAACAAATTATAAAGTTATTCAACACACACCAAAATATCAAAGTTCGAACAAAATAGTATAATTTACCTGAAGGTTACTGCACTCGTAGCTTCAATGTACATCGTCCCTTTGTTAATTACACCATTCCAACTGGGTTATATTTACGGCTTCTGATTCTCAACGCTTTAAAAATTTTCTCCATCACCATTTATTTCAAGTTGTTTCAGGGCTTTTCCGGAACTAATCTGTGTATATCTGAACCTTGTTTTGTGGATCCAGACACGTTTATGCACCATTTAAGTATTAATACCCCCGAAAAAAAACAAAGAAATTCATACTTCTTTCACCAATATACGCCAAAACTGCCTACTTTTGTGTATTTATTTGTCGTTGTAAATTTTACCAATTGGTACAGTGATGCTAAACTTTCTTTACCTTGTATCTTCTTTTCTAAGTGCACTAACGTACATTCATTGTAGCACGTAAAGAACAAGCTGTTTTAAATCACATAATATTCGAGCAAACTGTTTAAATTATTTAATATTAAAACAGGAAAACTAAAAAGCACTGTTTAACGCGTTCAATCAAGTCGAAGATCTAAGAGAGCTTGTTCATATTCCCCTGGGTATATATAGAGGTTAGCCTGTCTGTCGGTCGAGTCTCCAAAACGGACAATTCTAAAGAATTTCGCCTGCTCTGTTCCCATTCCGCAGCCCGGCATGCGATTTTTACGAAATTTGCAGTAAATCTCAGAAATTTCAACACGGCTCGCCACGTCTGGAAATAACTAACTGAGTTTTATACAGAAATGTTATTTTTACTTCTTAAATTTTGCCTTTTACTTTCAACCAATCGCAACCCCATGACGTTGCTCTACTCACGCCTTTTTACTATATGTGTCTCGGTCTTGCGCATATTATCTGTCTCTATCTACCCTGTTCTTATTGGTGCAAATTGATATTCTTTATTATCGATTATTTCAGTCCATGTGGACTGTTATCTGGGTTAAATAACCCCGTATCGCGCCTTTCGCATTTCTCGTTACTATTAAGCTACGGTTTCTCCAAGATTCTTTGTAACCATTAATTATCTGCCAAATTTACGCAGAATGAGCTTTTTAAAAATACGCAGGTGTTTAAACATACTATTAATTCTCAGAGCTTTATTTCATGGTATTTTATTGGGTTTTTCAAGTTTTTATAGATATTATCTGTTTCTAACGGTTCAATTAACTTCAATTAAAATTAATACCCTTTAATTTTTAGTGAATCCTAATTAAATATTCAATTATTATCTGTACGTTTTGTTTAATACCGGTTACTTAAAAATAGAGTAAATTAATATAAATTTTGCACGTAATTTTTATTTGTTTCTTTACTAGGATAATTAAATTACACGTAAAGTTTTCTAATACTGCTTCCTTTTATATAAAGCGTCTTATAAATAATTTAAATCTCTTATTTTTAATAAAACGAATGAATTTTTATGCTTCACGGTTTTTATTTAATAACGCGTACCTTTTCCCAAAGCTTCTACACGGTGATTAAAATTATTTGATGTGATTATTTAATTTTCTACCCTGGTCTAAATATGAGTAATATATATATATATATATATATATATATATATATATATATATTGTTGTGGTACCGGGAACAGTTTCTAACCATTCAAGCCCCACGAATTGAGCGTCATAAGATTGCTGTGATCGGGGACTTAAACTTTTAACATCGAGCCAGTGTCATCAAATAATTTTCAAAAATTATTAAAAAAAATTTGCAAAAAAAAACATTTCCTACCCTGTTACTTTCTGCTTCAACATCGTCCCTGGCTAGATCAGCTGTGCCTCTTCTCGGATACCTAAATATAAAACCAATCTTCCTTCACACTTGCACACCATTCAATAAAATCACCAAATAATACAACAATCATACAATCTTTTATTTACCGCTAATTACAGACAACTTATTCACATGTATAAAAACAGTCTGGTACACTAATTACAAACTCAAAATGTGATCTGTTTTTAAAGTCCTTGCTTTTCTAATTATTTGTAAACAAATTTAATAAAATATGAGTAGATGGGCCTCACATAATACCCTAAATTGATTGTATACTAGAGTATGGTGAGCTCATAATAACCCAGTTTATTTAATATATGCTTTTTCCTCGCGTAAATTAATACAAAATTAATAGACCCGTTTACCTTTTACAATCCAATTTATATTCAGAATAAAATTTAGTAAGTTTTAAATACACCATTTTTCAATATTTAAATAACCCCAATAAATTGTCCAGTACATGTATCTGTTCCAATAGGTTTATATAACCATAAATAAACCCCCAAATTCACTCACACAGCACAAAATTTCACAAAAGTTTATCAGACAACAGAAATTTCAAGTAAATTACCTGGAAAATGCTTCAGGCCTCCAGTCCTTCGACGACGATCACCAGATCACCTTAGCTTTGTGCCCATGCGCTGTGATACTGAGCGGATTCGCAGACAATAACTCCAATTATTCGCCAAGCGCCTTGTTTCAAAGTACCATTCTATAGAAGCATACAATCTTGATCGTATGCGATGCTTACCCACGTATATTCTGCTTCTATTTATTTATTTTTGTAGCTAGGTATAGTAGTAGCCAGACCTCTATTAATTTAATTTACACTACACGTATCTCTCGTTAGTAAATAGAAGGCCACTACTACCAAGTTACACGTGCTAGCACAATATTTACTGTATTATGAACATATCTAATACTCACATAACAAAAACTACTATAATGTTAAATAAAATGAAAAAACCCTTACCACAAAAATATTTAAAATATCAGATACGTATTTCGACCACTATGTGGTCATTATCAGTAGGAAATCTGTAATTAAATAATAATTAGTTGTTGTTCTGGAACACTTCAGAGGATATTCTCCTCACTACTTAGGCTGAAGTGAACCTACCCAACATACAATTTACTATATTGTTGCTTTAAACACTATCGAGGATATTCTCCTCACCCGCAGGCTGGTGTTCTCAACAACAAACAAGTGAATTGTTGGTCTATTGTAGTCAAGTAGTATAAAAGCGACGAGAAGAAAAAAGAGCCGTAATAATTTAGCTAAAATATTTATATCTTTCAAAATGCTACCTCCCGGACACACTTCACGCAAAAAGCTTATTTTCAAATTAAAATTCTGCAAATTTTGATACAACCGTGTTGAAAATTCCTGAAATTTACTCCGTGAACGTGCCGTACGTATCCGAAATCGCTCCCACCTGTCGCGTTTGTCTACGTTTAGAAAACTGTCTGTTCCTAACCAATGATACTATTCTGTGTCGTCATAAAACCCCGCCTGTAATATTTTTATCTCTATCTGATGCATGTAATTATTAAGAATTATAAATTACATAGTGTGCGTAGAGATAGTTGCTATGGCAACGAAAACAAAAGAAGACGGATTTTATTTATAAAGGACTTCAAATTTATATTACGAAAAAATAGACGTGTTTTGTACTGTTATGAGTTTTATTACATTTAAAAAGTTAGAGAAAGTTTTGAAAGTCAAGTTGTACCTGGAGATAGCAAATAGTAGCAGTTTTACGGCGAATAAAAGTTAATTAAAAGAGGAGTGCTGGTCTGTACCGTTATTGTTTGAAGACGAAAGCCTAGTGGAATTGGAGTTATCTGAGTATTTGTATAACATAAAATTTGTAGAAATATTAGTAGTTTTATAGTCTGGAGATTACCAGTTGCTCGAGTTACTTATTTATTTACAGGAGGTGCCTGCAGCTGGTCACTTGGCTTCAGGACGGCTGGAAGGCGGCGCTTGTATCTGGATTCCAGGTATTAGTATTTAATATCTACGCAGTGCTTTAATCAAATTTATAAAAGTGGAACTAGTGTTTGGGAATACTTTTGGCTTTTAAAATTATTTTGAAAATCCTTGGATATTTGTTTGGGTGTCTAGTTGAGAGGTGTTTGCTTAGGACGGACCCACCCTAGGTAGATTCCGCCACGTGTTTGACGGCCCTGTAGAATATTTAAGTGCAGCAGCCGTGTAAAATATTTAAAGATAAATTGTGTGGCATAACTCAACAAGGCTCTAAAATAAGACAAGGAGTGACAGATAGATATATTACGCCTATCACTAATAAGGTAGGATCACAGTATATATAACAGATACAATTATTTAAAGAATGCTTGTGTATTTGGTTGCAATTGTCATAATTGTCCTAAGATAAAAAAAAGAAAGATCAATCCTGTAATCATGAATAAACAATACAAAATAGGTGGTAATTGATTATAAAAGGGTTCTCTATAACTCAATATATACCAAAATATAACAATATATATATATATATATATAATTGATTATAATTATGTTAGCGGGTATTAGGTCTGCTGGGGTAAAAGAAAACTCTTTTTTATGGCCTAAATTTTCGCATTTATTTAATGCTTTCTCAAAGGCAATAACTAAAAAAGTAATACAACAATAATAAAGACACTGGTGTTAATAAGCGTTACTTACATTGAGGTTAATAAAAATTAGCTTCCATAAATAAAATTTAAATTAGGTTCCTTTATATAACGTTATAAAATTGAATTGAATAAAAAAATTTTAAGTATAAATAAAATATTGGCTTGACATAAATAAAATTTTTGACAGAATTATAATGAATAGGCGGAAAGGTTGATTTTGTTAAAGAATTAGAATAAAAGAGAAACGTACATGTGCAAATAAACGGTGTCATATACATATATGTATATCTGAACATTATGTAAATGTATATGCACTAATATACATATATGTATACTCATACACATAAATACATTTTCAATGAGATATATATTTATATACGTAAAATAATTTACCTATATAGGTATGTTCACACATACATGTACACATATATACACATACATACATACACATACACACACATACATATACACACACATACATACATACATATACACACACATACACATATACACATATACATGCATATACACATACATACATACAGACATACACATACATACATATATACACATACATATACATACATACATACATACATACACACACATATATATATATATATATATATATATATATATATATATATATATATATATATATACATACACACACATACACACACACACACATAGATACATACAAAACACGTACACAAATACACACACACGTATACATAAAAAATATATATATTTAAATAGTAATTAAATACGATTTGTTTTAGATTTAAATTTAAATTTTAAAAGATACGAGTATATACAACTGAGATTATCCATATCCTTTTTATTATTTAGTGTTTTTGTGTTCATGTAAATGTGACACATTTCCAGAAATGTTCTTTTTGATTTGTTGTGCTCAATTTGTAAAATTGTTGGATTATTAAAATCTATTTTATGCTCTTTGTCTAGAACGTGTGTTGTGAGGGCGCAGGCTTTTGGTTTTACTCTTATATCGCTTTTGTGTTGTGTTATTCTTTGCTTTAAATTTTGAGATGTTTGTCCTATGTATATATGATCACAATCTAAACAATTTAATTTATATATTATGTTTCTCTGATCTAAATTGTTGGTTTTATCTTTAATTTTTGAAAATAATTTGTGAATAGTGGTTAAATTTCTTTTTGCAATTTTAATTTTACTATCTTTAAATATTTTCATTAATTTCTCAGTTAAGCCTTCTATGTAAGGAAGAGATTTGTAACTTTGTATTGGGTCGTTATTACCAAATTTGTTTGATTCTTTATTTTTATTATATTTGCTTCCTTGATTGAACAATAAATTATTTATTAATGAACTCGGATAGTCATTTTCGTTTAAAAGTCCTTTAAGTATTTTTAAATTTTTTTGGTATAAAGAAGGATGCGAAATTCGTTTAATTCTGGATTTTAATTCTAAAATGAAGTTAATTTTATATTAAATGAGTGATAAGAATGATAATTTAAGTATCGACCCGAGCTACTAGGTTTGATATACCAATCAGTGATAATTTGGTTGTTGTTCTGTCTGATTACTAATGAGTCTAAAATGGAACTGAATTATTGGTTTCTAATTCTATTGTAAATTTGATGTTTTGTTATATTTATTGAATGTTTCTAAAGTGTCGTTTATTTTATCCTTAGGAATAGCTGTCAGAATGTCGTCTACAAACTTTTTTATAAATGGTAACTCGAATGAAAGGCTGGGTATGACGTTATTTAAAAGTGTATTCATTACAATTTCAGCTATAACGGGGCTTAAATTGGATCCCATGGGGCAACCGGTAATTTGTTCATAAAATATTTTATTATATCTAAAGTAACTATTAGTAAAATAAAATCTATAATATCCAAAAATGTGTCTTGTGGTATATTACAGTTCTGTTCGATATTATTCCAAATATTTTTAATGTTGTTTATTGCTAAATCTTTTGGTATACTTGTAAATAAAGACACAACATCTAAACTGATTAATATGTAATTTTCAGGAAGTTGAAAATTATGTATAAATTCAACAAAATCAAATGAGTCTTTACTTTATAAATATTTTCTGGAATTGATTTTTGTAAAATTTTAGAAATGAATTTAGATAACTTTTCAGTTGGACTGTTATTAGATGCAACTATAGGTCGCATTGGATAGTTTGATTTATGAATTTTAGGAAGAGCATAAAATTTTGGAGAAATACTACTATAATTATTTAGAACTGAGGATTGTTGTTCGCTAATATATTTTTTATTTTCAAGTTTTTATGATATTTAATGTTTTCTTTGAATTTTTGGGTTGGGTCTTTAGTAATTTTTAAGTATGTATTGTTGTCGCATAATAGTTCTTCTATTTTTTGATTGTATTCGGTTTTTGACATTGCAACAGTTAAATTACCTTTGTCTGACTTTAATATAATTAAATTATCATTTTGTTTTAGAAATTTATTACTGTATGAATAATCTAAATTTAATTTTGATTTTGGTTGTTATTTTTGTAAGAAATTAGTTGTAATGTTAGTAATCTGAGCTCTATATACATTACGTTCTTCTTCTGTTGATGAATCAAGAATGATATTTTCTAAGTCAGCTAGTAAATTGATCGTTGTTATTTCGTTTATGATAGGTTTAATGCTAAATTTCGGACCTAATGATAGAATTCTTTTGACATTTGTAGGTATTTCAATGTCACTAATATTTATAAACCACTTGTCACTTTGATTAAAGGTTGGATTTTTTGATGTTTTTAGGATGACATCTATTTTTTTAAGGTTATCTTGTTTTATTTGATGGAATTTTCTATTGTAAAGAATAATTTGTCTACGTGAATATTCATTGAAAATGTAATTTGGAAGTATATCTGAAACGGTTCCTTTATATGTTCCAGTTCTTTAATACACTCATCTACAATGGTGTGTGTAATCTTAATCTCTAAATTTAAGATTTTAATTTTGATTTTTCTATTAAAGCTTTTTATTTTAGAAGCCAATATTTTACTATGGTTATCTAATAAACTACATACGTTTTTTAAAGCATTAGGAATATGTTTTGGAAGAACATCATAGTGCCTACATTGTAAAAGGAAGATTTTTCGATTTTTCATTGAAGCCAATTTGTTGTTAAGTTTTGTCCAAAAAAATTTAAAAATACTTAAAGGACTTTTAAACGAAAATGACTATCCGAGTTCATTAATAAATAATTTATTGTTCAATCAAGGAAGCAAATATAATAAAAATAAAGAATCAAACAAATTTGGTAATAACGACCCAATACAAAGTTACAAATCTCTTCCTTACATAGAAGGTTTAACTGAGAAATTAATGAAAATATTTAAAGATAGTAAAATTAAAATTGCAAAAGAAATTTAACCACTATTCACAAATTATTTTCAAAATTAAAGATAAAACCAACAATTTAGATCAGAGAAACATAATATATAAATTAAATTGTTTAGATTGTGATCATATATACATAGGACAAACATCTCAAAATTTAAAGCAAAGAATAACACAACACAAAAGCGATATAAGAGTAAAACCAAAGCCTGCGCCCTCACAACACACGTTCTAGACAAAGAGCATAAAATAGATTTTAATAATCCAACAATTTTACAAATTGAGCACAACAAATCAAAAGAACATTTCTGGAAATGTGTCACATTTACATGAACACAAAACACTAAATAATAAAAAGGATATGGATAATCTCAGTTGTATATACTGTATCTTTTAAAATTTAAATTTAAATCTAAAACAAATCGTATTTAATTACTATTTAAATATATATATTTTTTATGTATACGTGTGTGTGTATTTGTGTACGTGTTTTGTATGTATCTATGTGTGTGTGTGTGTATGTGTGTGTATGTATATATATATATATATATATATATATATATATTATATGTGTATGTGTGTATGTATGTATGTATGTATGTATATGTGTATGTGTATATATGTATGTATGTGTGTATGTCTGTATGTATGTATGTGTATATGCATGTATATGTGTATATGTGTATGTGTGTGTATATGTATGTATGTATGTGTGTGTATATGTATGTGTGTGTATGTGTATGTATGTATGTGTATATATGTGTACATGTATGTGTGAACATACCTATATAGGTAAATTATTTTACGTATATAAATATATATCTCATTGAAAATGTATTTATGTGTATGAGTATACATATATGTATATTAGTGCATATACATTTACATAATGTTCAGATATACATATATGTATATGACACCGTTTATTTGCACATGTAAGTATCTCTTTTATTCTAATTCTTTAACAAAATCAACCTTTCCGCCTATTCATTATAATTCTGTCAAAAATTTTATTTATGTCAAGCCAATATTTTATTTATACTTAAAATTTTTTTATTCAATTCAATTTTATAACGTTATATAAAGGAACCTAATTTAAATTTTATTTATGGAAGCTAATTTTTATTAACCTCAATGTAAGTAACGCTTATTAACACCAGTGTCTTTATTATTGTTGTATTACTTTTTTAGTTATTGCCTTTGAGAAAGCATTAAATAAATGCGAAAATTTAGGCCATAAAAAAGAGTTTTCTTTTACCCCAGCAGACCTAATACCCGCTAACATAATTATAATCAATTATCTAAAAGGAGGTCGTTATTACAAAAAAAAGATTGAAATATATATATATATATATATATATATATATATATATATATTGCTGTGGTACCGGGAACAGTTTCTGGAACACTCGAACCCTTTTCTAACCATTCAAGCCCCACGAATTGAGCGTCATAAGATTGCTGTGATCGGGGACTTAAACTTTTAACATCGAGCCAGTGTCATCAAATAATTTTCAAAAATTATTAAAAAAAATTTGCAAAAAAAAACATTTCCTACCCTGTTACTTTTTGCTTCAACATCGTCCCTGGCTAGATCAGCTGTGCCTCTTCTCGGATACCTAAATATAAAACCAATCTTCCTTCACACTTGCACACCATTCAATAAAATCACCAAATAATACAACAATCATACAATCTTTTATTTACCGCTAATTACAGACAACTTATTCACATGTATAAAAACAGTCTGGTACACTAATTACAAACTCAAAATGTGATCTGTTTTAAAGTCCTTGCTTTTCTAATTATTTGTAAACAAATTTAATAAAATATGAGTAGATGGGCCTCACATAATACCCTAAATTGATTGTATACTAGAGTATGGTGAGCTCATAATAACCCAGTTTATTTAATATATGCTTTTCCTCGCGTAAATTAATACAAAATTAATAGACCCGTTTACCTTTTACAATCCAATTTATATTCAGAATAAAATTTAGTAAGTTTTAAATACACCATTTTTCAATATTTAAATAACCCCAATAAATTGTCCAGTACATGTATCTGTTCCAATAGGTTTATATAACCATAAATAAACCCCAAAATTCACTCACACAGCACAAAAATTTCACAAAAGTTTATCAGACAACAGAAATTTCAAGTAAATTACCTGGAAAATGCTTCAGGCCTCCATTCCTTCGACGACGATCACCAGATCACCTTAGCTTTGTGCCCATGCGCTGTGACACTGAGCGGATTCGCAGACAATAACTCCAATTATTCGCCAAGCGCCTTGTTTCAAAGTACCATTCTATAGAAGCATACAATTTTGATCGTATGCGATGCTTACCCACGTATATTCTGCTTCTATTTATTTATTTTTGTAGCTAGGTATAGTAGTAGCCAGACCTCTATTAATTTAATTTACACTACACGTATCTCTCGTTAGTAAATAGAAGGCCACTACTACCAAGTTACACGTGCTAGCACAATATTTACTGTATTATGAACATATCTAATACTCACATAACAAAAACTACTATAATGTTAAATAAAATGAAAAAACCCTTACCACAAAAATATTTAAAATATCAGATACGTATTTCGACCACTATGTGGTCATTATCAGTAGGAAATCTGTAATTAAATAATAATTAGTTGTTGTTCTGGAACACTTCAGAGGATATTCTCCTCACTACTTAGGCTGAAGTGAACCTACCCAACATACAATTTACTATATTGTTGCTTTAAACACTATCGAGGATATTCTCCTCACCCGCAGGCTGGTGTTCTCAACAACAAACAAGTGAATTGTTGGTCTATTGTAGTCAAGTAGTATAAAAGCGACGAGAAGAAAAAAGAGCCGTAATAATTTAGCTAAAATATTTATATCTTTCAAAATGCTACCTCCCGGACACACTTCACGCAAAAAGCTTATTTTCAAATTAAAATTCTGCAAATTTTGATACAACCGTGTTGAAAATTCCTGAAATTTACTCCGTGAACGTGCCGTACGTATCCGAAATCGCTCCCACCTGTCGCGTTTGTCTACGTTTAGAAAACTGTCTGTTCCTAACCAATGATACTATTCTGTGTCGTCATAAAACCCCGCCTGTAATATTTTTATCTCTATCTGATGCATGTCTGCTGTCGCGTTCAAAACCTCACTTGAGTTATAAAAAATCGATATTGCTGACAGCTTATCTCCACTCCACGAGCGTTTTCAAAATCAACGCTTTTATCTCTGTCTCTATCTGTAACATATAACCTATCGTGCATCTCCCTTGCTCTTTAAGAAATTTGTTAGCTTGTTGTTCGAACCAACTGATAGTTGAAAGTATTTTCTATGAAGCCCTATCTTATTATGCTCATAATTTCGACAAATGTAACCTTTTAAAAATGCAGGTGTTCGTTAATTATAGACCGTTTAGCACAACAATTCTTGGAGTTTATATTTCGCTGTATCAGATAAACTGACGTTTGCTTGTTACAAATAAACCTCTTGCCTTGGAATTATTAATTTTCCTTACCCTAGTGGGTTTTCTTATGCTCTGACGTATTGAATTAAAATAAATTAAAATTAATTATGCGTATCCATTTGTTTTAAACCGTTGTTCTTTATGTACTTTCTAACATACCATTATTAATTATAAAAATACATCAATACTTGTCCGTTCTCCCTAAATGAATTAAATAAATTTTGCGTGCAAATAATTTATTCTTTTCTCTATACAGGGTGGTCTAAATTGTACTGCTTATCCCAAATTTAACCCTTTGAAACCACAACATAATCCCCCTATTTCAATTCTAAGAAAAGTCTCCAATGTTTTCTTGAATTTAAATATCTTTATTTCTACCCCCTAATCTTACATGTTATTTGTATACACCTATCTACTCACCTAACGCTACCTATACCTATTTATCCAACCTATCACTACTTATCTACCTATTTCTACCTATTTCTATCTATCCCTAATTATTTCTATCTATCTACACCTATCTTTATTTATAATTAACTATTCACACCTATCTCTACCTTCTACCTAATTATTTCTATCTATTACTAACTCTTCACCCTCTCATTTCTGTCTATTTTCTTTTTTGTATTTTACCCTTTCGTCATATATCGGCTCTTTAAGTACCTCACTTTTAAACTTTTCTACCTATCTTCACTTTTATACTTTTCTAGCTATCTTCTACTTATGTCTCTCTGTTATTTTTAACCTTACCTACTATCACTATCTATTTCTTATCCTAACTATACACATTTAACTTTATATCTACATTTAACTATCGTTCCATATTTATCCTATATCTAATTCTATTTTTCTATATACACCTATCTCTATTTTTAATTGTCTTCCCTTATTTATTCTATTCCTACTTTTATTTTTCTAAATACACCTATCTCTATATCTACCTATTTAAATTCTACACTACCATTCATCTATCTCTATGTTTTTGTCTATTAACATGTCTCTTTTTTCAAATCTGACTCTTTTCATGATCCTCCATGTCTTTCTTCTCACTATCCTAATACACTTCATCCCTATTTTTCTTTCTTCTATCCCTATACTTATCATCCCTGTTACTTCACATAAAATAAAATCATCTCTATTATCCTGACTCTTAAATATTTCTTCTTCAGTCCCTATACTTGTCTGTTTCTTATTTATTATAATTCCTTTTTCTGCGGACAAACCAAACGATACTACCTCAACATCTTCATCTTTTCCCTCTAAAGAAAACTCTTCATTTCTTCTAGACCCTTCATGTACAATATTCACCCCATAAAAATCTCCAAAATTCAAATTACCAAAATTATCTTTGCCACTTAGCTCACTTATGCCTACTTGTAACTCGTGCGTGTGACTTAATGCTGTTTACTTAAAAGTCACGACTACCTTAATAAAATTACAAATTTGTTAATATTTAGTTTATCTTAAGGATTTTGATATAAGAGCGTATAAGACTTTTTATTAAGAATTTATTTCTCTTTCATTTAATTTAAAAATATACAGGGTGTTCCATTTAAAAAGTAAGTATTTTGATCAATATCTTGGAACAGCAATGTTCAATTACTTTTTTGCGCTATCCACGATAATTAGCTGTAAAAACTGAGCTTCTTTTCTCATTTAACGAACCTCATAGCTCCAATAATAACAAAGTTAGCAATGGTGCCGAGTTAATTTGAAACAGGCTGTATATATATATATATATATATATATATATATATATATATATATATATATATATTGCTATGAACTGCCGGAATTATCGTGCCCCTACTTTGGGCTGTTATATTATTTGCTATGTACTCTAAATTATACGCGCTCCATCATTTGAGCGACCATATTAATATTATTATGAATAATCAAGATTGTAATTATCTCCGACGTTGGGCCGTCTTATTAATGTTGCTATAAATTCCCTCCAGAAACTTAACTGGATTTTATCTTGAACCAACCTTGTCAACCAATAACAAAATTCGATATGTTACCGCCTTACTTGTTATCAATTTCCTATTCAACTCGTAGCTCCTCCTTGAACTATTAACAAATTACTCCCATTGACTTTATCTTATGACCTCGGCTAGCATTTATTTGGAATTATGAAATTCAGTTAATTTTGATTTTATATAATGAAACCAATATATTATGTACAGTTTTTGTAAATTATTTGTAATACACTTTTCAATTAGTTAATGTTGTAAATTTTATTTATTAAACATCATATACTATTTACTCAAAACCCAAAGTCACCAAAAAAAACCTATTATCCTTATCAACGAAGTGTAGAACGTTCTAAACCTGTTATCATATTACTCACTATATGCGTATGCAACTTCTTTTGTTGACTTTTTCACATTCATATTATATTAAGCAAATTCAATATTCAAAAAAAAAAAATATATAGAAAAATAAAATGTCTTATAACTAAAAAAATCTGACCTGGTCTATTTTCTCCACATCGACGCATCCATTTGAATAAAAATTATCTTCCCCCAATTCAGGATTACATTTAAATTATTGCCATTACCCTATGGACTACCATTAACTTATGCACCCCAATTTATTGTCGTTTCATATCAGACTTATTACTTCTTATCAATCAATTTCCTCAAACTTATAATAGAATTCTTCTTATCATTGTCCTCTGACTTGAAATCGTAGTTTATTTTCTTCCCTTACTCAAATTGTATTATTTCTTTTCCCCGGACATCAAATTTGAATTTTTCTCCCCGGCTTTAGAAGCCCTATTATTAATATGTTTTAGTTTAAAATAAATTTATTAAAATGTACTTACGTTTAATCGGCAATTATAGTTTTTATCTTGGCACTTATTTTATCTTTCACTTTTAAAATTATTACGTATTACTTTATTTCATAGCGGCGCACTTCGGCCTTTGTTGAGTTGCAAACTGACCTCGTTATCACTGTACCTGCTAATATATTATTCAGCTCCTACTCCGTCAGTGGGTATGGTCTAGAGCTCGTCGCTTATTTATGACCAATCAAATAATTACATTCACAGTAGTTTCTGATGTAATTCTCCACGATTCCCAATAATTGTAAGCTGGTTCCAGCTGTCTTCGTTATCAACATGCTGTGTTTTGATAGATCTAATTGCTTTTCCATAAACAACTGATGCAATTCGACTTTTAATTTTCATATTTACATGTTATTCACGCAATTTTTAATCTCCTTTCTTATCAAAATGGTTAGATATTTGTACGCATTTATATATGCTACCTGAAGCTCTATTTTTATCTCCGTATTAATCTAATTGTTTGGAACTCTTTTGAATGCGTGTCTAATTACACTTTATCGTTTGCTTATAAATATATGCGTGCTTCCACTGAAAAATATCATTATCCGCTTTTCCTAAATTCACTAAAACTTTATCTACAGGGTATTAAATATTTTCCATTTATCTAATGGATGTCTTCCTGGTTTCTACGCTAACTATGCGTCTTCCTATGTTTATCTGCGTCGCTTAAAACTATTTATACTTTATATACAGGGTGTTGACTGCTGACTATTTACAAACTATGTCCATTTCTCAATTCTTTACTAAATAAATGCCGTTTTCTGCTGCCTATGGTAATTTCTCATTTCTAAATGACCTTTACTATAAAGTACACCCTTAAACAACCCCTTATCAAAGCAATATATATATATATATATATATATATATATATATATACTCATATTTAGACCAGGGTAGAAAATTAAATAATCACATCAAATAATTTTAATCACTGTGTAGAAGCTGTTGGAAAAGGTACGCGTTATTAAATAACAGCGTGAAGCATAAAAATTCATTCGTTTTATTAAAATTAAGAAATTTAAATTATTTATAAGACGCTTTATATAAAAAAAACAGTATTAAAAAGCTCTGCGTGTAATTTAATTATTCCGAGGAAAGAAACAAATGGAAATTACGTGCAAAATTTATATTAATTAACCTTATTTTAAGTAACCGGTAGTAAAACAAAGTGTACACATAATAATTAATATTTAACTTGTATTCCCTAAAAATGAAAGGATAGAAGTCAATTTTAATTGGAGTTAATTAAACCATTATTAATAATAAGCATAAAAGTCTGTGAAAATCCAAGATTATAATACCAGAAAATAAAGCTCAGAATTAATATTATTTTGAACACCTGCGTAGTTTAAATATCACGTACGGTGAAAATTGTGTAGATAACAAATGGATTCAGAGAATCTTGGAGAAACCCGGGGCTTAATATTCACGGGAAAGTGCGATACGGGGTTATTTAACCCAGATAGTCCACATGGACTGAAAATAATCGATAATAAAGAATATCAATTTGCACCAATACGAACAGGTTAGAAAAGGAAAGAGAAAATGCGTCAAGCAAAGACACATATAGTAAAAGGCGTAATTTAAGCAACGTCACGAGGGTCACAATTGGTTGAAAATAGGATGCAAATATTAGAGGTAGAAACAACGATTTCTGTACAAAATTAATTAGTTTGTCTCGGACATGTTTGCGTGCCGTGTGAGAATTTCTGAGATTTTCAACTGGCGAGTACAAAATTCGTAAAAACCGACGCACAGGCTACGGACTGGGAACCTAGCATGCGAAATTCTTTAGAATTACCCGTTTTGGGGAACAGACCGACAGACAGGCTAGCAGCTATATATACGGAGGTGAAGATAAACAAGCTCTCTTACATCCGCGACTTGATTCAAGATGTTAAACAGTGCATTTTAGTTTGATAAATTAATTTAAAGTTTGCTCGTATATTTTAGTGATTCAAAATAGTTTGTTATTTACGTGCTAACATGAATGTACTTCAGTGCACTTAGATACAAGCTAATAAAATTTAGTATCAGTGTACCAATTAGCAAAATTTACAAAGACAAATGTATACACAAAAGTAGGCAGTTTTGGCGTATATTGGTGAAAGACGTATGAAGTTCTTTATTATTTTTCGGGGGTGTTAATAATTAAATGGTTCAAAAACGTGTCTGGATCCACGAAACAAGGGTCAGATATACACAGATTAGTTCTGGAAAAACCCTGAAACAACTTTAAATAAATGGTGATGGAGAAATTTTTTAAAGCGTTGAGAATCAGAAGCCGTAAATATAACCCAGTTGGAATGGTGTGATTAACAAAAGGGACGATGGACATTGAAGCTACGAGTGCAAGTAACCTTCAGGTAAATTATACTATTTTGTTTGAACTTTGAGATTTTTGTGTGTGTTGAATAACTTTATAATTGATTTACTCAAAATGGACAGTAGTGAAATGGTACTAACAATAATATTTTAATTTTAAGGTGAAATTTGCTTGTTTAAGTAGAAAGGGGTATTTAGTATTGATGTTCTGGATTATGATGAAAATTTAGGGTATGTCTTTGAGCTCAATTAGACGAACCTGGTTAATTAACGTAAAGGGGTGGTAGATGCTCCATTTGTACTCTGCATATATTGTTATAGTAATTAGTAGGCATCCTACAAGGACTTTAATTCTGGATGCACATTAAAATGATAATAAATTTAATTTTGAAATTTTCCGATATTAAAATTTATGCTGAATTTAATTTTGAAATTTTAATGTATTGTGAATATTGATGTAAATAGAGTTGACGTTGATGTTTGTGGTAGGAATGTGTTTGTTTTTTTTATGTATGAGGATGAAAGCTATCTAGAGGAGCAGCTGAGGCGATTAACAGAAGAAAGTCAATGGACCAACACAGTTAAGGTAATGAATAGCTTTTTGTAGGATTCACAGCATTCTTGACATCCAATTCGTAGGGGCTCGATTCGAAAAGCGGAGTACCCGGATTAATGGTGGTATCACAGCATTCTTTGACGCCCAATTCGTGAGGCTCGACAATAATACAGGGTATCACAGCAATATATATATATATATATATATATATATTGTAGGCTTTTAAATTCTGATTTTAGTTTAACGAGAATTTCCGATAATTAAAAAGGGAGCCCACGGCAAATTAAGATGGAAGGTGGCTCTAAGTTGAGGAAATCTCAAAGGCAAAGCGGCTAGTCGAACTATATGCTCTGGGTAGAGAATGAGCTGTGGGTCGGGGTGTAATTGCAACCACTAATAATAAAAATAAGGCGCCACCGTATTTTTTTATACTGAGAAGACCTAATACAAGTCCCTTGTACAAGGCTAATGCGGAAACCTTTTTCTATAACCGCTATATAATTTTAAAGACCTCCTAATCTTTAAAGTATCTTACCTTATGGCTCGACCTTGACCTTAGCGATCCTCCATTGCACCTGTGAACAAATTAAACAAAGAAAACACTGTTTGTGCATTCAAACTCAAAAATAATTAAATACAATCCGAATCGACTTTCATTCCTCTTAAATAAAAATAGTCTTTAGTCCGAAAATAAGAATCTATTCAACTGGTATTCAATAATGTAATTTTCTACAAAAAATATGTCTTCCTTTATAAGTTAATTTAAATTAGGAAGAGTTAATTACAATGGTACTGAATATATCCGTACCAATTAATATTTAATGAGGTTTATGTAACAAATTGACAAAGCATAAAATTGCTTATTTATAGAAAGCGTTAATTATGGTAAATTTACCTTAATTTCACAGTAGATAATTACAGATAACTTGTTCATAAAATATCAAATGTAGAAATCTAATTTCTAAAAATTAAAGTTGTAAGAATTTACTTTATTTAATTAGTAGTGACATCTTCTGATGTTTCATTGAGTTAATAAAAGAATTATGTAGGAACAAATTACAGATTCATATCGTATGACTACGAAAAATATAAGTGAGGTCTGTCTTTGACCTGTTCAAAGTTAACATAAGTCGGTTAAAGTAAAATTTATCTCGTTACTACGTCGACAGTTCAAACAACATACGAACATAATTTTTTTGTACATACCAGAACTCCAATTTGCACCTAAATACTTGCTTGAAAGCTGACATATGTGATGACAACGGAAAATTCCATTCCAAACGAACAGCTGCGCTGCATACTAAAAAAAATACGTCACTTGGCTTCCATTATCTGCGTTTCAATTTACAGATGTTCCAGGAGTAATTCTCACCACGAGAAAACTGATGTTGTTTGTAATTAACTTGAATAAATTTATATATGTGATTCCATATTATACAAGAATAGAATTGTTTTCCTCAATTTCGCATGAATACCATTCAGAAAAATTTCTTATTTATAATTTACGTTGCAATATATTTTAAAATAAATTATTATTATTCCCAAAGTTACATGTTCCTAATGGTCTTTTAACAAAAACTTCATCGTTCTTCACGACTGGTTTCAACAAACAAATGGACCATCCAAAACAATTTATGAAGATAGCTTCCACGAGCAATCTTCCATCGTGCACGCTTCCAACACCAAAAATCAATCACGGACATCGCTCCTAAGAACAACTATCGACCTGCTTGAACCACAGCTATGTTAGAAGTACCAGCCGAGCTTGTTGCTGCCCAGTAACAGCGATACCTAGCGGTTATTGAGTAGAAGGGGCTTTAAGAAGGATACTACACAAAAGCTTTTATATTGTCACCGTAGAATTTAACTTTTAACATGAACTAAATACGAGTTCTTTATTGGACAATAGATATTATTAAATTAAGTGGATTGGATAACATTATAATGTATTATATTATTTAATATTTAATAAAAGGATTGATTATACAGATATATATATTAGGTGGAAAATAAAATTGCTACACTGCCTCTTTCTAAGAGAAAAAATTCTGGAATAAATACGAAGAATTTTTTTTTGAATTTATTGTTACATATTCATAACTTATTATTATTAATTTTTACAAAATAAAACAAAAATTACCACTTAAGATACAACATAATTGAAAATGAGTGACGAGTAACTACGCGTACTATACGCCACAAGGGGACAAATTCGGGAAGTCTTAATCGGTAGGATGTCATTATCGTTTAATCATATTCGGGGTTATTTTATCACTCATTTATACTCGAAACTTAAACAACAAAATATATAATACTGCCGTATTATAATTCTTTAATAAAAATATCAAATTATCATGACAAACATATTTTTACTATATTAACCGTAATTTACATATTTACAAAAGAAGAAAAGGACTCTCACTACTTTTGAGATCCACGACAAACATAACTTCAAAACGGCAAACAAGTCTTGAAATCACTAACGTTCAACAATCTACTGCATGTATATGCAACCAAAATGTAGAAATATCTCTTTCCCAGAAGAGACAAGTAAAACGCCACTACGTCTTACTTCTCAAAAATCTCACTCACGCATGAATGAACAAAATAGAACATTGCTATCTCACACAATATTCATATTAAACATAGAACATTGCTATCTCACGCAATATCCATAATTAAACATAGAACATTGCTATCTCACGCAATATCCATAATTAAACATAGAACATTGCTTTCTCACGCAATATTCATACTAAACATAGAACATTGTCATCTTACACAATATTCAAACTAAACATAACTATCAAAGTTACTAACAATATTGACCTCCAATCAATATTTAATATGGACTCAAACTACTTGATTCCCATTATAATTATCAAACACCTTAATCTTAAATCCGAAAGAAAATAATAACCAACTATATACAACTTTATTTATCAACCACTTTAATCATAAGAATACCTATATATTCCTTTATAACCTTGAACTAGAGAATCATACGACAAATGAAATCATTTGACAAACGGAAACATGTAACTTTTTATCTTGACTCAAATGAATAACTTGCAACTAACAATATCAGCACAGTCTAGTATCAACCTTACTGCACTACAAGAATTCTTTTTATACTTCTTATCCAACGCCTAAAATTTTAGACTACCAAACAGTATTCCAATACAATATTTAAATCCTTAACTAAAAGATAAGACAGAAATAATTCCTACTATCAACCATTAAATATATCAACAACACTAATTAATGTTCAGAAACGTTCTCATTTTCAACATCACCATTGAACTCTGAATAAGGTTTTAAGTCCTTAACATGCTATCTGCCTGCCCTTGAACCATTTTCATTACTCAATTCATAAATTAAATTCGAAACCTTCTTTTTAACAATGCTCAAAACATATTTTGGCGCAAGCTTAGCTGTAAACTTATCACTTGCTTTCGAAAGAACTTTATTTGACCTCCAAACCTTGTCACCTACTTCGAAAGAAATGTTACGTCTCCTTAAATTATACGAATTACTAGACTGCATGTAAGCTAAATGTAACCTTTTCTGTACGTCTATAAAAATATCAAATAGTCCTTGATGATCTGACACATACGAAGGTCTATCACTAGAAATAAAATCAATATCAACGAGGGTTCCACATCAAGACCATAAAATTTTCCAGACACAGGAACATGTCTACCAAAAACTAAGAAATTTGGCGAATAACCAGTGGCATGATGTTTTGCAGAATTAATCGCATACTGAATTTGGGGTAACTCTATGTCCCAAGTATCATGTTCTTTAATATACGAACGTATAGCTGTTCCTACCGTTCTATTTATCCTCTCTACAAAATTACATTGGGGAGAGTAAACTGCATTAAACCAAATTTTTTGAACGTCATATCTTTTACATACTGCCTTGAAATTTCTACCACTAAATTGTGAGCCATTATCACAAATAATAAATTTGGGAACACCATAAACTAAAAACTTTTCCTCCAATACACGTTCTATTATATGCGCTTTTGCACTACGTAACGGAAACAATAACGTAAATTTCGAGAACCAATCACCAATAACTAATAACCATTTGTGTCCAACCTTGGACCGTGGAAATGGGCCCATAAAGTCTATAGCGATAATCTGAAAGGGGAACTTCACTTCTTTTTCCTTTCCCATTAAACCAAGGGGTCCTCTATTCGATGCCTTCTGTGCACCACACGTTAAACAATTTTACAAAATTTCAACACATCATTACGCATTTTGGCCAATAAAAACTCTCTTGTATGCGTGCCAATGTTTTTAAAAAAACCAAAATGACCGGCCACTGAAGGGTCATGATTTATCCGAATAACCTCTTCCTTCTGTGATCTAGGGACTAAATATTTCCATTCCTTTACATTCGACGAGAGTGGTAAACTTGATGAAAGAAATTTAAATACATAATTATCTTCTACCTTCCATTGTGGGTAATCATCAGGTGAAGCTAAAATTTTTTCTCGAAGAGACACATACCAGGGATCCACATTATCTAACTTGATATCAACTAAATTATCAACATGATTTCAAACATTAAACCAATGAACTTCAAACTTTAAGAACACCTTCTCTTTTAAATTCGCAGACAATGACAATTTTAAACATAATAAATTTATAATTTAGATTACTCTCAACCTTCCATCTAGGATAACAATAAATCAATGTTCTAGTACACTCTTACACTACTCAAAATCAAACTGTCAAAATAGACAAAAGTACTTCACAACGCATAAACTTGCTAGGGTGACAAACTCCTCTGTGAGTCTCACCTAGACTTATAAACAAAAAATTATAACCTCATCACCAATCTCAAAAATAGTGATGCCAAAATCGCTAGAGTGACAACTTACCTCGAGTCTCGTTTAGACTAATGTAATGCTGAGCGACCGACCTTTCCTAAGTCTCGTCTAGACTGACATACTGCTAATCCGACCAACCACGACGACAAGTTTCACTTAGACTTACAACCAATTAACATACTGCGTTGCAATGCGGATATAAATAAATCAAAATTGCTATCAAAATAAATTATATCAAAACAAAACGTGCCTATGCACAAGAGCAATCTTGAAACGGTTTACCGACATTAAAAACCAGTGTACCAAATTATAAACATCTATCATCTCTACTATAAAAAATTTATCAAACAACTATTGTAGCTAATACAAATGGAAGAAAAACCTAAATACAAATCACTATTATCAACTACACTGTGAATTATTATTCACTGAAATACTACAAGCTGCGACTAAAAGAACAATAATATTCCTATCGAACAATTTTCCATGTAAGAAAGTTTCTTCTAATTTCTTACACAACTTTATTAATGTTGACATACTATCAATTTCCGTTAGAGCTAATTGACAAATAAAATCAGGTAATGTTGTTTCTTTGGCTAATAATCGGCCTAACATTTTCCTCTTATCCTGCATCGGTCTGCTGCTGACAACTCCACGAATTCTCAATTCATAATCCAACTCATCTTTATGCAAATAAACTACTTGATACATCTCAGCCATCATGGGATAGACTAACTAACTAATTACAAATTAAACTCAATTAAACAACAACATCAATAGACTAAACCAATCTGAGGGTAAATGAATTACAAACCACAAGTGTAAACAACCAAAGTCAATCGAAGCCTATACTTTATGTGCTTATACAATTGGTACAGCAATCAAAGCCCCACGTTAGGCGCCATTTGTAGGCTTTTAAATTCTGATTTTAGTTTAACGAGAATTTCCGATAATTAAAAAGGGAGCCCACGGCAAATTAAGATGGAAGGTGGCTCTAAGTTGAGGAAATCTCAAAGGCAAAGCGGCTAGTCGAACTATATGCTCTGGGTAGAGAATGAGCTGTGGGTCGGGGTGTAATTGCAACCACTAATAATAAAAATAAGGCGCCACCGTATTTTTTTATACTGAGAAGACCTAATACAAGTCCCTTGTACAAGGCTAATGCGGAAACCTTTTTTCTATAACCGCTATATAATTTTTAAAGACCTCCTAATCTTTAAAGTATCTTACCTTATGGCTCGACCTTGACCTTAGCGATCCTCCATTGCACCTGTGAACAAATTAAACAAAGAAAAACACTGTTTGTGCATTCAAACTCAAAAATAATTAAATACAATCCGAATCGACTTTCATTCCTCTTAAATAAAAATAGTCTTTAGTCCGAAAATAAGAATCTATTCAACTGGTATTCAATAATGTAATTTTCTACAAAAAATATGTCTTCCTTTATAAGTTAATTTAAATTAGGAAGAGTTAATTACAATGGTACTGAATATATCCGTACCAATTAATATTTAATGAGGTTTATGTAACAAATTGACAAAGCATAAAATTGCTTATTTATAGAAAGCGTTAATTATGGTAAATTTACCTTAATTTCACAGTAGATAATTACAGATAACTTGTTCATAAAATATCAAATGTAGAAATCTAATTTCTAAAAATTAAAGCTGTAAGAATTTACTTTATTTAATTAGTAGTGACATCTTCTGATGTTTCATTGAGTTAATAAAAGAATTATGTAGGAACAAATTACAGATTCATATCGTATGACTACGAAAAATATAAGTGAGGTCTGTCTTTGACCTGTTCAAAGTTAACATAAGTCGGTTAAAGTAAAATTTATCTCGTTACTACGTCGACAGTTCAAACAACATACGAACATAATTTTTTGTACATACCAGAACTCCAATTTGCACCTAAATACTTGCTTGAAAGCTGACATATGTGATGACAACGGAAAATTCCATTCCAAACGAACAGCTGCGCTGCATACTAAAAAAATACGTCACTTGGCTTCCATTATCTGCGTTTCAATTTACAGATGTTCCAGGAGTAATTCTCACCACGAGAAAACTGATGTTGTTTGTAATTAACTTGAATAAATTTATATATGTGATTCCATATTATACAAGAATAGAATTGTTTTCCTCAATTTCGCATGAATACCATTCAGAAAAATTTCTTATTTATAATTTACGTTGCAATATATTTTAAAATAAATTATTATTATTCCCAAAGTTACATGTTCCTAATGGTCTTTTAACAAAAACTTCATCGTTCTTCACGACTGGTTTCAACAAACAAATGGACCATCCAAAACAATTTATGAAGATAGCTTCCACGAGCAATCTTCCATCGTGCACGCTTCCAACACCAAAAATCAATCACGGACATCGCTCCTAAGAACAACTATCGACCTGCTTGAACCACAGCTATGTTAGAAGTACCAGCCGAGCTTGTTGCTGCCCAGTAACAGCGATACCTAGCGGTTATTGAGTAGAAGGGGCTTTAAGAAGGATACTACACAAAAGCTTTTATATTGTCACCGTAGAATTTAACTTTTAACATGAACTAAATACGAGTTCTTTATTGGACAATAGATGTTATTAAATTAAGTGGATTGGATAACATTATAATGTATTATATTATTTAATATTTAATAAAAGGATTGATTATACAGATATATATATATATTAGGTGGAAAATAAAATTGCTACAATATATATATATATATATATATATATATATATATCTGTATCGTCTCGCCCTGGCGCATTCTAATTTCTGTAATTTTATGCAGCACACGCAGTTATCTCGCTTTAATATACTTAAGATTCTTATATCACTTTCGTTTCATTGAACTTGTTGGTTGTATCATTGATTATATTGATACCTTGGAATTGTTAGAATCAATACTTTCTGCACTAATACTGTAAAAAGTTGTTTGATAGAGTAAACTTTGTTATCACCTCAATATTTAAATATGCATCGAATTCATGTGGATAATATTCATTATTGGTGCCGTCATCGTTATACTTGGAGTGCTGCAGTTGTTTGAAACGCTCTTATTGCGGATTATTGCAAGCATTCTGGGTTGATATATTTACTGATGCCATTTTGTGTTTTATATGGAATAGTAATTACGCTTGAGCGGATTTGATTGCCGTCTGTCAACTAGAATATGTAATTAAATTATGGAAAGTGTGAAGAGCACCGGATTATTCTTATTCCCACATCTGGTGGTAAGTAGTTTTGCACTTTCTGTTCTGCCTAATCGTGTTTCGAATCTAATTGTGTTATGAATTTGTAGGGTGCTTGTGCTTCCTTGTACTGGTGCCGTACCGTTTGTTGCTGATTTCTTTATCCTGTCTTAGACTTGGGTTATAGATTGGATTCCTTTGTTATACGTTCTATGTTGTTATGAATGTAACTTCACATACTGGACCCTGGCATTCCTTTCAAGCTCCAATTATTAGGACTATTTTCCTTCCCTTGTGGTCCACCTACCATTTTAGCGGTCCTGCGACCTATCAAGTCTCTTGCGAGCTATCCTCGGACCACCTAATGTCATCGTACCCCTTAAGGGACATTCCTTACCTAATAATTCATCAATATTACCGTGACAAGTCGTATACGTAAAAATAATTATTTATCAGATACCGCAAAACGCATTAAATGTAAACGTAAAAATCGATTGTTTTGAGATAAATACAAAGCCATTTATTTTACTTATTAATTATCAACACATTTTTGATAAAAATGCATTTGATCTGCTGTAAATAGCATAAAAGAGTACTAGCTTTACACTTTTAGTTTAAGAAACTACAATCAACGTGTATTTAAAACCCCTTCTGCATTGAAAAGAAATTAAAGTTTGAATTAATTAACCTGTGAATTATAGCAACCTATTTTAAATAGAGAATTTTTTAGAATCTAAAAGAATGAGTCATCGGTATTTAAAAATACGTCAAATTTGTATAAACTTATTAATAAATAAACATTTTATTCCCAAAAGCAGCCCAATCAATGAAAAACCCTGCAAAATCCCGGGAACAACTGATAAAAATAATTTAATTTTAGCATTAGTATGCGACTCCACAATAACAGTATATGTGATACAAGAACATATAGAGAGCGTCACTGATAACTGGAATCCAGTAAATTAAGTAATAAATAACCGCGATTTTAGATACTAATTGTTTTTCCGAAAAAACTTGCATCATAATGTTCCACAGTTTCTAGTAAGCTTCTGGAAACAGATAAATTTGTATATAAAGAAGCGTTTATCAAATAAAGATGGATTCATTCATTAGATTTCAAGAAGTTCATTCGGTAATTTGTTTCGAAAGCGAAATGTTATTTTAAGTCGCAAGCGGTTGCTATGCGGAAATAGTATTTGAGTATGCAGTAAGTATATTGTAATTTAACAGTGGCGAGGTTGCAATGAATAAAGAAGCAATATTTTGAAACGTAATTTATAACGAAAAATGAAAACTATTAACGACAAAAGGGAGAGTTCTTCAAGATAAAGCTATTTTTAAAGATTGTATTAAATAATCGAGAAGAAGATTTAACCAAAAATGTACTATGGTAACTGCTGTTTGAAAAGAGAATTTTTTAATATAGAGAATCTTGTAAGCTGATTTGATGTCAATTAAAAATAAGAAGATATTCTATTACGAGGACTTTTTGTGGATTCTGCAAGTATCAATCTTAGATATATTTTTAACAGAGTGTTAATCATATAATAATTTTATGTAAAGGATTTTACCAGGAGAATTTGTGATCAGAGTTCAAAATATACCGACTTTTTAATAGATTATCTGTCAAGGGTTTTTTCTGGTTAAAACAAATTATACAAGCGTGGAAATAATCATAACCAGGTAAACCATCCTCAAAAGAATAAGTTTAATTCTGTAAATTTAAAATAAGGTAAACAATAATTTCTACTTAATCAATACTTTTCAGAAATTATTTTTGTGTGAAAGAAACAATGTTGTAAATGTTCTAAATACTTTTGTATGAGAGAGAAAGATTAATACTGTATTTGTAATATTGCTGTGTTTGATTTCATTTTAAAAAACTTCGTCAGTTCCGTTGAGCTAGCCAGAAAAAATTACAAAAGGAAGGTAAGTGAATAATTTCAAGTTAAAGAAATTGCTGTATCTGTATCACAGCATCCTTTCAGTAACGCCCCAAAACGCGGCCGTTATCACAGCAGTAATATATAATACATTTGACACTTGTTCTTGGGTTTTTTGGTCTTGATGAAATTTTACGTTATAATATTTAATGTTTTTTAATTTATAAAACATAACCAAACATTTCAGCAACAATCTTGCATTTCCCAGTGGTTAGATCTACAAAATAAATATCATTTTACAAACATAAGTCTATCTTAAATTTTGATTCAAAATCTTTAAACTTTAATACAAGTGTGAAATTAATTCTTACCTGGGAAACATAATTTTTAATTTACTGCACAACTACATAGCAAACTTAGCTTATTAAAAATTACCTTAGACTAAAAATTGTATAAATGCTGTTTTCGCTTTTACTCTTATTAATTCTGACTGTATATTCTCTAACAATGTTGCACTTGACTCTACCTCTACCTATTCAGCCTCTTCGTTCACTACCAATTGTACCTCTGTTAACTTTTCCTCATCATACTCAACTGTGTCGATTTTTTTCACCTCTTCTTCATCTACCTCCATACTATTAATACGTAACTCCCTGCCATCCTCTGTGACATCATAACTTGCTTTCCAGGGCAATATCCTATCCCCAATACTAACTATTTTCCTCTCCATATCTATTATAACACCTAACTTCATCATACAATCGACCCCTAATATCCCTTTAAACTTTAACACAGGTACAATTATAAATTCCTGTTCACAGCTAACCAAACCAAACTTTACTTTTAAAACAACCACACTATTCACAACAGCAAATCGCTTTCTATCCGGCGCAACCAGATGACTTCTTTTTCTTGGTATTATCCTGTCACAAACTTTATCCTTAATTTCATTGACGAACTCCTCCGATACTAAACTCGCCTCAGCTCCTGAATCTAATAATGCTCCTAAATTTTTTTCAAAAATTTTAATATCAATTATGGGCAAACAAAATTTCTCCATTACTTCTGGCTCAACTTCTTCCTCTATTTTTAAAAATTCCTTTGGATGTTCATACTTGTACACAGTGATGTCTAGTGGTTTGTCCTTGTCTAAAAATCCTGTCCCGGTCTGGTTTCCCTACTCGGTCCCGGTCTCGCTACTACCTCCGCATATGTCCGTGGTGTGTCTACCCGGTTAGTGCTATCATTGTCCCTTGTGTTCGTCGTTGTCCCCTTCATGTCTGATAAACTGTTTTGTCTTGTCATGCTCGGTCTGGGTGCAGGTCCCCTAACTACACTGTTACTCCTGAAAAACATCCGCCTAGGTTCCCAATTTTGTCCATTGTATGCAAAATTTGTCCCCCGTCTTGCGTAGTTGTCCCGTCTTTGATAACTGTCCCTTCTATTCTCGAACCTAACTGTATTCACCTGTCGTTCCATAATTTTACGAGGTCGTCCACTACTCACGTCATCATACCTTTGTAGGTACTCCAAAAACATCTCCCTGTCTACAATGTTTTGCAACGCTACATGTTGCCTCACCTCAACCTCGAAATGTCGTGATAAATACTTAATAATTTGTCTGTCTGTCAGTGGTGGATTCAGTTGTTTTTCTATGCTATACTTTCGTATAGCATATTGCTCCCTACTTCCTGCAAACTCCTTTTTGAATTTTCCTGTGATTAGATCGTCTCGTACTTGGTCCTGTCGGTGGTCACTCCAATAATGTTTAAGAAATCTGTCCTCAAAGTCGTTATACGTGTCAATTTCCTGTCCTATTAAATTGTACCAAGCTTCAGCATGATCTTTCAGTAACGCTTTAACAATATTAAGTTTCGCCTGTTCGTCATACACATTATTAACCAAACCTCGAATGTTATTGATAAATATCTGAGGATTTACCCTACTATCCCCATAAAATTTCATTTGTTGATCGAGCGACATACTACCTGTTACAAATCTTTGACCACCCCCATCAAAGTCGATACGTTTTGTTTAATACCAGTAACTTCTCTCTCTCTACCCTACCTAACTGATCCCTACATGAGCCCGTTACCTCAGTCATTTTAACGTTAATTTCGTCCTCACAGAAAATTCATACTTTTGTCCTTAATTGTCCCATTTCTTGACTCAAACCTCTGATATCACGCTCATTTTTATCTACTTTCCCCATTTTTACCGCTAACCTATTTTTAAAATCATTAAATTCTTGGGTCGACTTATCAATCTTTGCACCTAATGTTTCTGTCATTTTCTCCAGTTTCCTATTTGATTCCTCACTCATCTGTTCTAATTTTCGGTTCGATTCGTCTCTAACCCCGCTTAATGTCTCATTAATCCTTTCAAATTTCCTATTTGAGTTCTCTCTAACCCCGCTTAATGTCTCATTTATACTTTCAAGCATCCTCATTATCATCTCGTTTCCTTGGTCCCCTGATTCTGTCCTCGACTGATCCCTACTACCTCCAGCTTCCTCCATTTTTCCTGCTTTATCAAATAAGGCACTATCGTCACTACCAATTTCAACTCCTTGACTTCTTAACCACTCTTTTCTCTGCATACGTTCAAAAATAATTTTTAAATTTATACAAGACAGACTCTTTCTCTCAGATCGCCAGTTTCTTGGAATAAAATGTTTAAATTTTATTTGGAGCTCAAGCCTCACGTTCGGGTCGCCATAAGGGTGCTGTGGTACCGGCGACAGCTTCTGGAACACTCGAACATTGTTACGTTCATTTTCCTAAATCATTAGTTAGTTATATACAATAATTTTTATCTTAACTTCCTTTGGCGTTCAACACAAAAATTAATTCCGTTAATTAAAAATATTCCTTTCGTGTATTAAAATTTGTATGGTAATTAATAATAAATATCCTATCTATGTCAGTTGATAAATCTTTCTGTTTCATTCGAAAAATAAATATCCTTTCTAAGAATTTCGTCCCGTGGAATTGACGCCTTAATTAGATAGGCGACTTTCCAAGTATTTTAATAATTAAATGCTGGTGTGTTTTCCCATTTTAACAAATTCGGCGAATTTATTTTAATAAAATTAGGGGTTTCCTGGTTTATTTCATTGCTTTGGTGCTTTAACAAATGTAACGATTTATTTGCTGTTCGATTAGCGACCAGAAAACACGTTGTTTTGTTTCGCTCGTTTTCTTGATGCGAATTTCCGGCACGCATTATTTAGCGTGGTGAGTATATGGAGTTTATATAAAACCATACGCTTCGGCTTCATTAAATTAATTTATTGTTCGTAACTATTCTAGCTTCCTGCGGGGGGACAGATAATCCCTTGAGCTTCTTCTGGGAATGCGAGGTCAAATGCGCTCTGCCTGGACGTAAGACCAGCGACTGGTTCCACCCCGATGCCAGTAACTCGAGGGTGAGTTCCTTTTTTTTGTTCTTCTTTATATGTGCTTGTGACTTCGGAACCAGAACGTTCATAGATGGCCTTCCTAAATTTAACGCTATATAAAAATTATTGAACTATTTTGGCATTTACTGCTCTTTGGTTACTATCTTACTATTTGTTTTAAATTTCTAAAAATCTACTATATGTTTGTGAATTTAGTTTAAGTTTATACTTACGATATTTTAGAGCTGTGGTTTTTAGGGTTGCGTTTGTTTTTCTTTTTTTTTTCTAGGTACTGTCAGGTACAGCTCGCCATTTTCATGGGTAATTTTTTTTTTATGTTTAAGGGGTGTTCATAATGTAATATGTAAATTGGGGACATTGATTTTTTTTGGGGTTGGGGTTTGAGAGTACTGTGTTCTGTATGTATATATATATATATATATATATATATATATATATATATATATATATATATATATATATATATATATATATATATATTCTTATGCTGCACCCCCACTTTTTATTATTTCGTTATTTAATTTTAATTTTTATATATGAAAATATTTACTTTTTTATTTCGTGCTTTATCTACGTTTGTTCGGTCTAGAAAACAAAACTGTATTAATATGCCTCGACTATTTGAAACTCGACCTCTCAGGGTATCCACACCTACTTACCGTGGGTTCAGTGATAAGTAGATGTTCAATGCACCAACCAAACTGCACTACCTTTATTTTTGTACCTGTAATCTTATACTTGTATATGCCAATTTTTATATAACAGATCCACGTAGCCTTGTGCCAAATTAATTAATATTACCTAATTTTGACTTTGACGTTCAAAACACACAGTACTCACCTATTTTACACTTCGCCGTCGGCCTCTATGAAAACTGGCTCAAAAATCTCACTCGCCGTATGCGCCTTTACAATGCGTGGCACTATCACTATGAAAGATCTGCTGTCCAGACTCCAGGTTCTTTTAATAAATTTTGATATCCCCAAATCTAAAATAAATACGACCAAATTTAGAATTTTGACTATCTTTTAATGTTACTTCCCCTGCGCTAATTTTGCTGATGTTTCTTCTTTACTCGTGCTACTCCTGCTGCTCCAATGCTGTCTTTTAATCTTGATCCGCTCGTTCCAAATCACTGCTTTCTTCGTAATCCGCTCGTTCCAAATCAATACTTCCTTCTAATTACCACTCAATGCCCTTCTATCCATAATAACATATCCAAATCAATTCCAATAATATCTTCAATCTCATAAATCCTCTCCAATACCTTTCTGCCTTTTTCAATTCCGTTCCAATGTCCAACTATTTCTTCCGCCTTTTCCACTGTTGCTCTAATCCACTCTTACACTTTTCACTTCGTCGTTACTATTAATTATTACTACTCTTGCTTATCCGTACTCTTCTTGATATATCAATCAAACTCTTAAACTTTCAAATTCATTTATTAATTCTTTAAAATGTTCAAAATTTAGCGCAGTTTACAAAAATACGTCTTACTACCAAAAGTATTTATAAATCGACTCCTTATTTATCTTTTCCTAGGTGATAATTACAATTAAATTATGCCTACTCTTTAATACATTTTATACAAATTCCATCCAATAAAATCGTCCCAACAAGTTCGTGTCACTAATACCTTGTAATCATTCTTTTACATTTTCCTATTTCATATAAATGTTCAATCATTGGTTCCTAATATCGCATAACCCTTCAATCATATTTGACAATACTTTTACTTATGATTTTGATATTACATGTTTGTCCAAAGGTTGATTCTACTAAAATAAATGCCGAAATGTTTCACATATAAACCTGGATCTGTGTGGTGAATAGTGGAATTTCTACAGACGCATCCGGTTTTTCGACTAGCAAATGTACATTCTATGGCTCATTAACATACAACTCAGTGTAAATCCTTGAATACTGTGCTTTCTCACGTCATCAAGTCATTGTTTTTTTTTACGTCTTGGCACTTATATTTTGACTAATATTTCAAATACTTTAACGTTTGTAAAGTACGGCAAACATACATTTCTCAGTTACGGGATCTGATATTTGGCTTTCTTTGGCATACACTACCTTCATATAAATAACCTTTATAACCTTTTTCTCTTACTAACACTTCAATATATATATATATATATATATATTGCTGTGAAACCTCACCATTAATCTTGAACTAAGGTTTTCAAATCGAGCCCCACAGATTGGGCGTCATAAAATGCTGTGAAATGTACAAAAAGCCTCGCCAGTTTCCTGGAATAAAATCACAAAATTTTTCTTTGGAACTCGAGCCTCGCTTTTGGGCGCTACGATTTGCTGTAATTCTCTTCTGATAATCGCCTCTTTACTCTTTCCGCCTCGGCTGCTCACCTAGTTAAAACTTTCATCTTCATTCATAAAAGAAAACAAACACATTCCTACCACAAACATCAACGTTAACTCTATTTACATCAATATTCATAACACATTAAAATTTCAAAATTAAATTTCAGCATAAATTTCAGGATCATAAAATTTCAAGATTAAATTTGTTATCATTTTAATTTTCATCCAGAATTAAAGTCCTTGTAGGATGTCTACTAATTAATTTAACAATATTTGCAGACTTGAGTCTGAGTACAAAGGGAGCATCTCCTACCCCTTTACGTTAATCAAACAGGTTGGTCTAATTGAGCTCAAAGACAGACCCAAATTTTCATCATAATCAAGAACTTACACTGCCAAATACCTTTTTACTTAAACAAGAAAATTTCACCTTAAAATTAAAATTTTGTTGTTTGTACAAATTCACTTCTGTCCATTTTTTTTTTAGCAAACAAATTATAAAGTTATTCAACACACACAAAAACATCAAAGTTCGAACAAAATAGTATAATTTACCTAAAGGTTACTTCACTCGTGGCTTCAACGTACATCGTCCTTGCTAATTTTACCATTCCAACTGGGTTATGTTTCCGTCCTCAGATTCCTAGTCGCCTTTTAAAATTTTCTACACCACCATTCATCTAACGTTGTTTCAGGGCCTCTCAGGAACTCATCTAAGTATATCAAAATCTTGTTTTGTGGATCCAATCACGATTACGAATAACATTTGATTATTAACACCCCCGAAAAATAGCAAAGAAATTCATACTTCTTTCAGGCTATACCCAAAACTGCCTACTTATATTTATTCATTTATCGTTACAACTTTGGATACTTGGTACAGTAATACTCGCAAATATAACTAAACTTTATTACCTTGTATCTTCTTTTCTAAGTGCACTAATGCATAACAACTTGTATCGTAGCACGTAAAGAGCAAACTATTTTAAAGTATTAAATCAAAATCGAGAATCTAAGAGCACTGTTTAAAGCATCAAATAATCAAAAATCTAAGAGAGCGAAACTGTTTAAAAAGTCCGGGTTTATATAATGGCTAGCCTGTCTGTCGGTTTTGTCCCCATAACGGCCAGTTTCTAGAATTTCGCATTCTACGTTTCCTTTTCGACAGCTCGGCACGCTATTCTACAAAATTTGCACACGCGCCAGTTGAAAATCTAAGAAATTTTTCATACGGCACGCAACGTCTGAGAACAACTAATTAAATTTTATACAGAAATGTTATTTTTACACCTCTCATGTTTGCCTCTTATTTTCAACCAATCGTGACCATCGTGACGTTACACAAATCACGCCTTTAATTATTAGTGTCTCAGCTTGAAGCATTTTCTCCTTCCCTACCTTGGTCTGAATGGTACAAATCGATATTCTTTACTATCCACGTGGACTCGTAAGTAAAATAACCCCGTATCTAGCCTTCCCGTTAAAACATCCGACCGTTTCCAATATACCTAGAAGCTGCATGTTTATCCAAACAAATTACTTAGAACTTTGATATTTAAAAATACGCAGGTGTTCAATCGTAATATTTTAAATAACACTTCTACGATTTGAGTATTATTGGGTTTTTAAAAGCTTTTGTGCATATTATACCTTAATAATCGTTCAATTAACTCCAATTAAAATAATAATGAATGGCATTGACTTCTACCCTTTAATTTTTAGTGAATACAAATTAAATATTAATTTATTATTTGTACATTTTGTTCAATACTCGTTACTTGGAACTTGAATTAATTAATATAAATTTTGCACGTAATTTCCATTTGTTTCTTTACTTGGAATAATTAAATTACATACAAGTTTAGCATTTTAATTCTGCTTCTTTTTATCGAAAGCGTCTAGTGAATAATTTAAATCCCTTATTTTTAATGAAACGAATAAATTTGCATGCTCCACGTTTTAACAACGCGTATTATCTAATAAAATTCTATACAAGGTGATTAAAATTATTTGATGTAATTAATTAATTTTCTACCCTGGTCTAAATATGGATAATATATATATATATATATATATATATATATATATATATTAATTATAAGTTCTTTCTTTTCCGTTGTATGTTTTGTTTTGTGTGTGAATGAGTGAGTGTTTATATAAATTTTATCTATTTTTTTTCAAGCTCTTCTTTATTTAGCTATAGGTATAAGACCCCCGTCCACTCACCGATTGAGCCCGGTCATCCTTTCTTTCTCTTTCTCTTGGTTTTTTGTTACGTCAATGTACGTAGCATAAAATATTGACGCCCTGACGTGGAGCTCGATTCTTTTTGTGATTAATTTCGGCTGCGATTTTTTGCAATTAACTTCGGCTGCGATTCTTTTTGTGCTTAATTTTGGCTGCGATTCTTTTTGTGCTAAATTTTGGTTGGGATTCTTTTTATGATTAATTTCGGCTGCGATTTGGTTTAGTTAAATTCTTCTGAGATTTGGTTTTCGTTAATTTTCTTGTGCTGCGATTTTGTTTCATGTAACTTCGGCTCCGATTTTATTTTAGTTAGATTTAGCTCCGAATTCGTTTTAGTTAACTTTTGCTCCGATTTTTTGTTTATTATTGTTAGTTCCTAAGTTCCTACATGACCAGCATTTTCTCGGTTTGATATTACTTATGTTTCGCCCCTTACGTTCAATATTATTGGTTGGCTTATTTCAGATTATTGGTCTTGTGTTTTTGCTAATAGTCCTAGTCTGTTAAAAACGCTGGCGCCCAAGATTTTTCTTTTTTTCTTCCTTCCCTCCCGGTATATTTTGTTCTCCTTGTCACGTCTAGAGTTAATATTTTCTTTCTAAGATTTTTCCTTTATTCTACAGCCCTATTCTAATTTCTATTTTGTTGTTCCGCTCCTATTGGCGTTCCCGAAGTTTATCCATCGGATATGTTTTAAATTGTCCTGTATTCGCAACAATTTTCTTTTCTTTTGAGCTTTTATCGAGTTACGGTTAGCCTTTATTTCGTTACTTTCTACCCATTTCTTTCTTGTTCGTATTCAAAATGACTTCTTTTTCGGCTTCCTACCTAGGTCTCCCAGCATGGGAGTGGAATTTGAAATTTTCTGGTGTCCCGAACACTCTTACAGTACGTGATTTTTTGGAACGAGTCGAAAAACTCCGACGAGCTCATCATGTATTCGAATTTGATTTATTTGGGTCTGCAGTGGATTTATTCGAGGCTGATGCTTTATTTTGGTATCGTGGTTTTCGACATAAGTTTTCTGACTGGAAGTCGTTGTCTAATTTACTAATTCTTCATTTTGAACACAACGAGCTTATTTCTAAGGCTACTACTATTGAGAAATATACTTTTGCTTCACATGACCGAGTTGTTCAGGTTTCTCCTACGCCTACGAGTAGATCCGATACTTCTTCCGTACGTTCTACTGTTCTTTTTCTTTGTTCTACTCTTACTTGTCAGGTCGTATGCTTTAATTGCGACAAACTTGGTCATGTTTCGACCCGTTGTACTCGTCCTAAAGTTCTCCATTGTTATGGTTGCGGACATAAGGGAGTTACTCGCCACAACTGTCCCAACTGTCATCCTACTACTAATAGGTTGTGGTGCGTTTTAGTGGTGCCGCCCTTAACTAAGTGGTATGTGCGCGGAGTACGGATTCGGCAGTCTGCCTTGAGTGCTCGTGAGGGTAAGACGTGGCCCTAAAGTAGAGGCAAGTCGCGACAGTGATAGTTCGTTCATTGTGACCAGTGTAATAAATGCTCTGGGACAATTATTATTAAGGTAGTACCACTCTGTATTTTGTTTGCAGTTGTTCATTGAATTTATTATTGTTTGTTTGATATACCGTAGTGGCATGGTATATCTAATTGTATTTGTAACACCCATTAATTTAAATACTGCTAGTTGCATGTGGTTTAACATTAACGTTGGATACGATTCCTTTCAATATTTCTACGCGCCCTGAGAGGAGGAGTCTGTGTGTTTATAATTACAACAAATAAGTAGTTTCCTTGTTTTATTTTGTTTTGTTTATTGAATGACTGACTAGTCCGAGGCACAATTAACCATCAAAATACTGAAATAAATTCAGGTGTGAAAAACAGGAGCACTTCAAGGTCTTCAAATAATCCTTCAAATTCTATCCTCACCTCTAGTTGCCTAACTTCTTCTACTTCTCATTCTACGTTCTCTTCGATACTTCATTTAGGTCCTCCCGCTCCTACTATCAAAACCTACTCTCCTTCGGCAAATATAGCTTCTACCAAAATTTCCTCCGTTTCTAGTTCTGCCTTCTATCTACCCCTTCTTCTGCTCGCCCTACTTATACACTCTCACCCCAAAATGCGCCTCCACCACGCTTACAACCCATGCTTCTACTTAGTGACTTGCACCTAGCTTCTCAAGAGTTTGTTCCCGCTTTTCTAAACGATTCTACTAAAGAATTTTTTGTTCTGTCTGCAAGCACAAAGGTCGCTGAAATGACCATAATTTCTAATTCAGTCTGCGAAGGTCCTTCGGAAGTCCTTGGCCCTGTATCTTTAATGCCTCCTGCCGTTTTTGTCAAAATTTTACCTGTTCCTGCTTTCTTAAATGATTCTAGTCAAGAAATTGCTGTTGTACCTACAATAACAGCCGTAGCTAAGTTGACGATAACTCCTAATTTAGTCAGCAAAGGTTCGGTCGAAGTTCACGAACCTGTATCTTTAGTATCTGTTGCTGTTGCTGTCAAAATTTTACATGTTCCTACTTTCCTAACTTGTTCAACTCAAGAAATTTCTGTTGTGTCTATAAAACAGCCGTAGCTTAAGTGACGATAGCTTTTAATTCCGTCAGCGAAGGTCCTGTTCAAGTCCATGAACCCGTATCTTTAATGCCTCTTCCCGTTTTTGTCAAAATTTTACCTGTTTCTACTTTCTAAAATGCTTCTACTCAAGAAATTTCTGTTCTGCCGGCAATCACAGCCGTAGCTGAAGTGAAGATAATTCCTATTACGGATAGAGAAGGTCCTGTTAAAGTTAGTGAACCCGTAGCTGTGATGCCTGTTGCTGTTATCGTTAAAGCTTTACCTGATCCTGTTTCGTTACCTACTCTTATTCCTTTTCTCATGCTGACAAAATGCTACTTACTTCTGTTCTTTTAACTAAGGTTGGTGACATCCTAGCTGATGTTCTGTTATCTAATGCTGACGAACTTCTACCTGATTCTGCTGCTTTTCCTAGGGTTGATATTATTACAGCCAATACTGTTTTCTTTTCTAACTGTGATACTTCTAGTCCTGCACATAACGTCAATAAAATTTTATCTGCTTCTACCCCTTTTTCTAACGTAACTGAAGTGTGTTACGCTTGTGTTTCTTTTCGTCAGCTTGGTTCTCGTACAGTCAATCCTTTTTCTTTTCTACCATTGATATTCTGACAACCCATGATGTTTCCTTTACTGTCGTTGACCTTACCACTCATCCTAACTATAAACAACATCTTTCTATAACGCGTTTGAGTTTTCTAAACTACCCTTGCCACCTCCTATGCTTAGTGCTACAACTCCTACGCCCCCTGCTATTCCTATTTGGCAGAAGACTGCCCAAAAGAGGCAGACTTTATTCTATGCTCCTTCCGAACCTGAAGATGTTGGTCGACGAAATTCTGATGTCCTTGATCTTGTTTCGTTCTCCTTCTGGCGGCGTAAACGTCTTAAGCCCAATACCTAGTCCTCGTGCCCCAGATTCTTATGACGACCTTGCTCTCCTTCGGACATGATTTTTTGATATTGCGATTTCGATTTACTTCCCGGTTTTGCTGGGTTTTCTTTCGTTTGCTCTCCTTTTTTTCTTTTTTTACCCGTGTGGGTCCGGGAATAGAATAGCCCCATGGTACGACCTGCCTGTCGTAAGAGGCGACTACAGCGCTCCAACACATACACATACAGACTTCATACACACACTCCATAAACGCACACACTTCATGCATGCACTCACTTCTGTTTGGTCTCCTTCGGTTGTTCTCGTTTTGGGTATTTTGTTTCTTTTTCACCCGTGTGGGTCCGGGAATAGAATAGCCCCATGGTACGACCTGCCTGTCGTAAGAGGCGACTACAGCGGTCAAACACATACACGCACGCACACTTTATACACGCATAACACATACCCACACCCTTCTTACACCTCCACACACACACACACCCACACCCATACACACACACGCACGTACACACCCACACCAACTCATACCTAACTACACTGGGATTTTGTTTTATTTTCTTTTGTGCGATTTTAGTTTTGTTTCTGGGTTCTATACTTGGTGTTGCTATTATTCTTTTTTGGTTTTTCTTTTTCCTCTCGTTCCTTTCATTCCATTTTCCTTTCCCTATTCTTTTGCTGGTCTTCTTTGCCGTCGGTCCCTATACCGATTGTGTTTCATCCATCCGCTCCTGTGGTAGGTGCTTTCTAGTTCGTCTTTCTTTCTTCGGAAATCACGAATCAGTCGACTTTAGGACTAGTCAGCATTTCTCTTTTTTCGGTTTTCGTTCGTTGCGATTCTTCGTTACCACAGTTGAGAGTACATCGTTTCCTTTTACCAGCGTTCTTCCTCTCTGCTTCTCGTGCTCCCTTGTTGTTCTTTTTTTCTTACTTGAGGCTTGACACCTTTGTCTTTTTAGTTTACACTGTTGGTTCTCTTCCTCGTTCCGGTTCTTCTTTTGAGGTTGATAACCTTTCCTGTTTCTTTTGGAGATACATCCGTCCTCTGACGACTTTTTCAGTGTCGATACCATTCCATCTTTGTCTTCGACGATTGTTACCTTTCCCTTCTCCTTTTTCCGATCTCCTTTTTATTTTTGGTTTTGATCCGGTTCCTTGGTCCGTCGAGCCGGATGAGATTTCTTTTTAGTTTGTTTGTTTGTTGTTGGAGTGTTTTCTTTAGTTTTTTTGTTGTAACGGGTTTTCTTTTAGTTTCCAAGTAAATTTTTTTTTGTTGATCCTACCCACTCCCATTATTTTGCTTCCCGCACCCCGACCTTTTAATTTTGCTGGGGGGGGGGATTTGTTACGTTCATTTTCCTAAATCATTAGTTAGTTATATACAATAATTTTTATCTTAAATTCCTTTGGCGTTCTACACAAAAATTAATTCCGTTAATTAAAAACATCCCTTTCGTGTATTAAAATTTGTATGGTAATTAATAATAAATATCCTATTTATGTCAGTTGGTAAATCTTTGTGCTTCATTCGAAAAATAAATATCCTTTCTAAAAATTTCGTCTCGTGGAATTTACGCCTTAATTAGATAGGCGACTTTCCAAGTATTTTAATAATTAAATGCTGGTGTGTTTTTCCTTTTTAACAAATTCGGCGAATTTATTTTAATAAAATTAGGGGTTTCCTGGTTTATTTCCTTGCTTTGGTGCTTTAACAAATGTAACGATTCATTTGCTGTTCGATTAGCGACCAGAAAACACGTTGTTTTGTTTCGCTCGTTTTCTTGATGCAAATTTCCGGCACGCATTATTTAGCGTGGTGAGTATATGGAGTATATATAAAACTATACGTTTTGGCTTCCTTAAATTAATTTATTGTTCGTAACTATTGTAGCTTCCTGCGGGGGACACGTTAATCCCTTGAGCTTCTTCTGAGAATGCGAGGTCAAATGCGCTCCGCCTGGACGTAAGACCAGCGACTGGTTCCACCCCGATGCCAGTAACTCGAGGGTGAGTTCCTTTTTTTTTGTTCTTCTTTATATGTGCTTGTGACTTCGGAACCAGAACGATCCAAGATGGCATTTCCAAATTTGATTTCTATATATAAAAATTATCGAACTATTTTGGCATTTACTGCTCTTTGGTTACTATCTTACTATTTGTTTCTAAATTTCTAAAAATCTACTATATATTTGTAAATTTAGTTTAAGTGTATACTTACGATATTTTAGAGCTGTGGTTTTTAGGGTTGCGTTTGTTTCTTTTTTTTCTCTAGGTACTGTCAGGGGGTAGTTGCCTAAAAACTACAGCTCGCCATTTTCATGGGTAATTTTTTTTGGATGTTTAAGGGGTGTTCATAATGTAGTATGTAAATTGGGGACATTGATTTGTTTTTTGGGGTTGGGTTTTGGGAGTACTGTGTTTTGTATGTATATATATATATATATATATATATTATGCTGTGATAAGGGTTTGTTTAAGGGTGCACGACATAGTGGAGGTCATTAGAGAATGAGTAATTAGAATAGGCAGCAGAAAATTGTAGTTATTTTAGGAAATAAGTAAGAAATAGAAGTAGATAGTAAGTAGGCAACACCCTGTGTACAAAGTAGAAATAGTTTTGGGCGACGCAGGAAAGACATAGGAAGACGCATAGTTGGCGTAGGAATGAGAAATACAAGTATTAAACGGATGGTAAAGATTAAATACCCTGTAGATAGTGTTCAGTTGATATAAGTAAAGCGAATAAGAATATTTTCAGTGGAAGCACGCGTATAAATGATAAAGTATAATTAGACACGCATTAAGAAAAGAGTCTCAGACGATTAAGTAATACGGATGTGAAAATAGAGTTTCATGTAGCTAATATAATGCGTATAAAGATCTAACCATTTTGATAAGAGAAATGATTAAAAATTGCGTGAATCGCATGTAAACAATGAAAGTTTAAAGTAAAATTGCATCAGTTGTTTATGGAAAGGCGACTATTCTATCAAAATACAGCATGTTGATAAGTGAAGACACCTGCAGGCAGGTGGGCATTATGAACGAACGCAGAGCATTACATCAGAAAATATTCGAAATGGAATTATTTGATTGGTCCGAAGCAAACGACAGGTTCTAGACCACACCACGGATGCAGTGGGGATTCGAAACTATATTAGCAAGCACCGCGATAAGAAAGTCAGTTTTGAACTCAATGAAGGCCCAAGTGCATTGCCAGTAATACTGAATAATACGTAACAAGTGGTACAAAGTGAAATAAATGAGTGTATATATGAAAATTACCGTTTAAAACGTAAGTAGGATTATTTTATGAATTAATCGTAAACTAAGACATAAAATAATAGGGCTTCGAGGTCTGAGGAAAATAGGCCAGAATGCTTGATGTTAAGAAAGATTACAATAAAACAATTTAAATGTTGAGGCGAAAGGAAGAACATAATCTTGAAGTATAGGGTGAACGAATTACAAATTTGAAGTCTATGGCAAGAATGATTAAAGTATAAAATTATAATTTAATGGTGTTGGTCCATAATGGTGATAAGTTAAATGGAATCGAAAATTGGGAAGATTAATTTTAATGGAAGCGTCGTCGTAAAAAGATAAAACCAGGTCAGATTGTTGGTTATAAGGCATCTGTTTTCTACAAAATTTTATTTTATTTTAATATCAAATTGGCTAAATATTATATGCTTGTAAACAAGTCAACAAAGGGTTGAATACGTATTGAAATAATAATAAGAAAACGGATTTAGAATATTCTACATTTGTTGGTAAAGATAATGAGTTTTCTTTGGTGACTTTGGGTTTTAGTACAAATTAAATGGTTGTTGATAAATGAAATTTATAAAGGTGAATTAATTTGAAAATGTATTGTAAATAACGTCAAGCTGTACATAAAGCATTAGTTTCATTAAATGGGATCCAAACTTACTGAATTTTATAATTACAAATATATGCTAGCCGAGGTCATAAGATTGAAATAGTACAGAGGAGGAGCCACAAATTAAGTAGGGCAGAGATAACCCGCAAAGGCGGTAACTTGTTGAATTTTGTCATTGGTCGATAAAGTTGTTTATGATAAACTCCAGTTGATAGCAACGTTAAGAAACAGCTGGAGGAGGAAATAATCACAAGCTGTAGGAAAGATTAAAATGGTGGTTCAATAATTTAATTTAGTATTATAGCAATTAAAATAAATAGGTCGCTCAACGTAAGGACACGTGATATTACAGAAATAATAGGTCGACCCACTAGGGGAGTAGTACAGCAATATATATATATATATATATATATATATATATATTGCTATGCTACTGGCGGATGGATTATCGAGCCCCGACTTTGAGCCGTTATATTTATTTGCTATGAATCTCTCTCTCTAAATTATCGTGCCCCTACTTTGGGCGACCTATTTATTTGCTATGCTATTTACGTAATCTAAATTATTGGACCACCATTTTATTATTCACTATTAAGTGTAATTATCTCCTCCTCCAGCTGTTTTCTTAATATTGCTATCAACTGGACTTTATCATTAAACAACTCTATCTACCAATGGCAAAATTCGATACGTTACCGCCTTGCGGGTTATCGCTTTCATATTCAACTTGTGGCTCCGCCTTTGTACTATTTAAATCTTATGACCTCGGCTAGCATTTATTTGCAATTATAAAATTCAGTAAATTTAGATTTTATATAATGAAACCAATATGTTATGTACAGCTTTTGAAATTATTTGTAATACATTTCTTATAAATTTCATTTATTAACAACCATGTACTCAAAACCCAAAGTCACCAAAGAAAATTTATTATCTTTACCAACAAAGTGTAGAATATTCTAAACCTGTTTTCTTATTACTCATTCAATACGTCTGCAACCTCTTTTGTTGACTTCTTCACAAGCATATCATATTTAGCAAATTCAATATTAAAAATAAAATAAAAATTCATATGAAAAAACAAATGTCTTATAACTAAAAATCTGACCTGGTTTTATCTTTTTCACATCGACGCTTCCAATAAAAATGATCTTCTTCAATTCTGGATTCCATTCAAATTATTACACTATGGAACACCACCATTAAATTATATACTCCAATTTATTTCAATTCTTCAAACTTTAGCCTTTTATCATTCTTGCCCCAGACTTAAAATTGTAGTTTGTTTCATCCCTGTACTTCAAGATTGTATTATTCTTCTTTTCTCCTTGACGTTTAAATTGTATTACTGTATTTTTTCTTGACATCAGAATCCTAGTCTATTCCCTCAGACCTCGAAACCCTATTATTTTTATGTCTTAGTTTACAATAAATTCATTAAAAACGTACTTACGTTTAAACGGCAATTGTAATCTTCATATTCGCACTCATTTTATTTTTCACTTTTATACTTATTAAGTATTACTTTATTTAATGGCAATGCACTTCGGCCTTCATTGAGTTCAAAACTGACTTTCTTATCAAAGTGCTTGCTAATATAATCTCGAATTCCCACTCCATCCGTGGGTCTGGTCTAGAACTCGTCGCTTGTCTCTGACCAATCAAATAATTGCTTTTAGAGCAGTTTCTGATGCAATGCTCCACGCTTTCCCATAATCACAACCTGCCCGCAGCTGTCTTTCATTATCAACATGCTGTATTTTGATAGATTACTTGCTTTTCTATAAACAACTGATGCAACCCGACTTTAAATTTTCATGTTTACATGTGATTCACGCAATTTTTAATCATTTCTCTTATCAAATTGGTTAGATCTTTGTACGCATTTATATTAACTGCCTGAAACTCTATTTCTATATCCGTATTAATTTAATTGTCTGAAACTCTTCTTCTTAATGCGTGTCTAATTACACTTTATCATTTATTTCTCACTATACGCGTACTTCCACTGAAAAATATCCTTATTTGTTTTACCTAAATTAACTAAACTTTATCTACAGGGTATTTAATGTTTACTATTTACTTAATACACGTATTTCTCATTCCTACGACAACCATGCGTCTTCCTATGTTTATCTGCGTTGCCCAAAAACAATTTCTACTTTATATACAGGGTGTTGACTACTTACTATCTACAAACTATGTCTATTTCTTAATTATTTCCTTAAATAAGTGTGGTTTTCTGCTGCCTATTCTAATTACTCCTTCCCGAACGACCTTTACTATAACGTGCACCCTTAAGCAACCCCTTATCACAGCAATATATATATATATATATATATATATATATATATATATGCTATGATACTCTCTAAATTATGCTCCTACGTTGTGCGCCTTATTAATTTTGCTATGAACTGCCGGAATTATCGAACCCCTTCGTTGGGCTGATATTATTTGCTATGTACTCTAAATTATTCGCGCTCCATCATTTGGACGACCATTTTAGTATTTACTATGAATAAACAAGATTGTAATTATCTCCTCCGACGTTGGGCTGTCTTATTAATATTGCTATCAATTCCCTCCAGAAACTTAACTGGATTTTATCTTGAAGCAACCTTGTCTGCCAATAGCAGAATTCGATACGTTACCGCTTTACTTGTTATTAATTTCCTATTCAACTTGTAGCTTTTCCTTGAACTATTTAAATCTTATGACCTCGGCTAGCATTTATTTGAAATTATAAAATTCAGTTAATTTTGATTTTATATAATGAAACCAATATATTTTGTACAGCTTTTGTAAATTATTTGAAATACACTTTTCAATTAGTTAATGTTGTAAATTTCATTTATTAAACATCATATACTATTTACTCAAAACCCAAAAGTCACCAAAAAAAAACCTATTATCTTTATCAACAAAGCATAGAACGTTCTAAACCTGTTATCATATTACTCATTTTATACTTATGCAACTTCTTTTGTTGACTTTTTCACATTCATATTATATTAAGCAAATTCAATATTCAAAATAAAAAATATATAGAAAAATAAAATGTCATAACTAAAAAATCTGACCTGGTCTATTTCTTCACATCGACGCTTCCCAATTCAGGATTACATTTAAATTATTGCCATTACACTATGGACTACGATTATTAATTTATGCACCCCAATTTATTGTCGTTTCATATCAGACTTATTACTTCTTATCAATCAATTTCTTCAAACTTCGAATTGTATTATTCTTCCCCAGACTTCAAAATTGTAGTTTATTGTATTTTCCCCCGGACTTCAAAGCCCTATTATTTTATGTTTTAGTTTAAAATAAATTCATTAAAATGTACTTACGTTTAATCGGCAATTATAGTTTTCATCTTGGCACTTATTTTATCTTTCACTTTTAAAATTGTTACGTATTACTTTATTTCATATCGACGCACTTCGGCCTTTGTCGAGTTGCAAACTGTCTTCGTTATCACTGTGCCTGCTAATATATTATTCCGTTCCCACTCCGTCAGTGGGTATGGTCTAGAACTCGTCGCTTATTTCTGACCAATCAAATAATTACATTCACAGTAGTTTCTGATGTAATTCTCCACGATTCCCAATAATTGTAAGCTGGTTCCAGCTGTCTTCGTTATAAACATGCTGTGTTTTGATAGATCTAATTGCTTTTCCATAAACAACTGATGCAATTCGACTTTTAATTTTCATATTTACATGTGATTCACGCAATTTTTAATCTCCTTTCTTATCAAAAATGGTTAGCTATTTGCACGCATTTACCTATGCTACCTGAAGCTCTATTTCTATCTCCGTATTAATCTAATTGTTTGGTACTCTTTTGAATGCGTGTCTAATTACACTTTATCGTTTACTTATAAATATACGCGTGCTTCCACTAAAAAATATCATTACTTGCTTTACGTAAATTAACTAAAACTTTATCTACAGGGTATTAAATATTTACTATTTACCTAATGAATGTCTTTCTCATTCCTACGCTAACTATGCGTCTTTCTATGTTTATTTGCGTCGCTTAAAACTATTTATACTTTATATACAGGGTGCTGACTGCTTACTATTTACAAACTGTCTCCATTTCTCAATTCTTTCCTAAATAAATGCCGTTTTCTGCTGCCTATGGTAATTTCTCATTTCTAAATGACCTTTACTATAAAGTACACCCTTAAACAACCCTTTGTCACAGCATAATATATATTTTTAATTATAAGTTCTTTCTTTTCCGTTGTATGTTTTGTTTTGTGTGTGAATGAGTGAGTGTTTATATAAATTTTTTTCTATTTTTTTTCAGGCTCTCCTTTATTTAGCTATAGGTATAAGACCCCTCCCACTCACCGATTGATCCCGGTCATCCTTTCTTTCTCTTTCTCTTGTTTTTTTTTATGTCACGTCAATGTACGTAGCAACCTTTTTCTAACCATTTAAGCCCTACGAATTGGGCGTCATAAGATTGCTGTGTTCGGGGATTAAATTTCTTACATCGCCAGTGTCATCAAATAATTTTCAAAAATTATTAAAAAAATTAAAAAAAAACATTTCTTACGCTGCTACTTCCTTTGTGTGCAAACGATTTGCTTACATTCTATTGTAATTATTCTGGCCAGAAACAGGCCAGTCGATGCTAGAATATAATCAGTTATATCGGAAATTCTACTGTACTTTCTGGAAAGGCAAATTAATGTGACATCAAAATACAACATTTTTATGATTTGGACGATTAGTTTCTTCCACACAACAAGTAATACCCAGGAACTATTATAGATTACCTCAAATTTGTAATTCTTTTTCTTTTCAACCATTTCATTCCCTAGCAAAACCGTAAACGAAAGGTAAACGTGATTCATTTTTGACAAATTTCTTTGCATCCCTTTTTATATTACGTTTTTAAATTGAACCATTCATTTTGGTGAACGACTCTTCGACATTAAACAAATGGCTTGTACTAATAGGGATACAGATTTTTGAGTGAATATATTTCACCCTCCATTGACCTGCATTGTATCAAAGTACGTTGGTATTGTAATTCGTAAAGCCCCAGGCAGAAAAAGCAATTTTGTAGGTCTAATAATTTATTAACCTCCATCAAAGGTAAATGATAATAGTACGCACTAGGGCGCTTTAAGTCACAAAGATTTGCAACGCTCATTTGCCTTCTATATGACGTACGAAACCTGCTGAACCAATTTCGTCTTAGAGATAAATGGAAACCGCCATGAGAAATTAGTCTGCTCGAAACAGATATTTGGAATCATTATTTACTGACACAACAATCGCTTAGATCTGTTTATATATATTTGTGCTTAACGATGTTTACTCTAAGGGATTACAGGTGGTGTTCGGAAATTAACATGAATTGTAGTTGAGTTTAATCATACATTTTGGATGCGTTCGTCAGGCTTTCTGTTAGAGCGCGGAATAATTTATCTGAACTACAAATAGTTCGTGAAAGGGCGGTTTTACAAACTATAATTTCTCAACATTACGAAGTACCCTATTTGAAGGAAATTTAATTCAGAGTTCTTAGGTGTTCGCATTTGATCGCTCGTAAAATTATTGTAATGAAAAGTCGATTTGTAGTAACAACAGTTTTTTTATTTCCAAACAACTCGTAGTACTATATAAGCTCACAACGATTTACTTTCAGAGCTGTAACTAACAATACAAATATTGTAACAATTTTATTTTCGCATTAAAAATCTCTTCATTAAAGGTACAACGAATGTTAAAACACCTTTATTAACTAAAGTAATAATACGTGTAACAATCAAATTTTTGCATTAATACAGTATCTAGAGTCGTTAGTCTATTTGTTTCGGAGGTCGGTGTATTCCACAGCCACAGGCACGCGCGTGAGAGGATTGACAACCCCCCTCGGGACCCTCCCACCATGCAAGAACGCGTGAGAGAGACTCGTCGATAGGTAAAAGCAGCGACAGCATGCATTCGAAGATAATGGCGAGTGACCTCCGGGTCGCATTAATTGTGTGACACACTTCCTGAGTAACGCGCAAACTACGACTTACAAACTACGACTTACAAACTACGACTTACAAACTACGACTTACAAACTACGCAACGAAAATTATATTTATAACTAAGATTAGACCATGGAAGATTACGCTACAAAATTTATGCAACTTTGAATCAATGTAAGAAACCCACTTCGCTTCAACACCTGTACTTAAAGCATGGAAAGCAGGAATAATTAGCTGCAGACTCCGCACGGCGATGCAGTTCCCAATCTAGCCAAGGACAGCAGCCCGGGGTTTGGTTCGTAATAGCTTTAAGATTTCCTCAGTGCTTCCTTCTAAAAGCACGTTATTTCGTTTTGTTTTATAGAAGCACAAATTTGTTATTCAGTTTATCTGTAGCTAAGCTGGTTTTCTCCAGTATCAAATTTAAATTTCACTTAGTTTCGTAGATATGTGACTACACGTGGCTTCAGCATAAATTAACAGCTGCGGCTACGTCACTTGTTTATTTGAAATATGCCGTCAACAATTGCACAATTGCAAGCAGATGTTTAGTATTACATTACTACCACCTTTGATAAAATTAGAGAATATCTTTCTGAATATTTTGACTTCAAATCGATTTTAATACTGTTAACTTAAAAAGAAAGTTTTGTATATTAATTTGTAAATAACCTACACAGATCTGATTGGGTTAGAAAACCTTAGTATAACCAGTCACACTGGGTTGTAATATATTTGAGTAAGAATCAAGTTGATAAACTTTACATTAATTTTCAAGTAATTCAAGCATTCATTTTATTTTATTGCATTAAATTTTATTTACAGAAACAGAAAAATTCTTTCTAGTAAATTTATAATCCACGCTTAAAGTCTTTTATTCTGATCTAGTTTGATCAGACCTGATAAACAAAAAACAATAAGAGTTAAATTTTTATGGTACCCTTATGTAGGAAACATTCTTTTTGCATTTTTAGATATATTTGAGGGACACAAATAGTGTTCCCATTTTTTATGTGACTTAATTATTATTTTTCCTTACAGGAACAGCGTCTTATTCTGTTAAGACAGGTTTTTGTCAGCGAAGGCGATCTTTTTCTTTGGGTCTCCACGTCCGCCCTTAGAAATTAGCCATGCCATTTACATGAATCAATCTGGACTTGGTGGCGCCTGTTTGTTTTAGTTTGAGTGTGACCCCCCCACAGATTTCGACTTACCCCCCCATTGCTCATAGCTCTACCCAAGGAATAGACCCCTAGTTACGTCGGAAGACTTTGTTTTGCAGACACCTAACTTGGAGCATGGTGATTATAAAGTAGTGTCGGCCAGAAGTTTAGAAAAGCGTTTCACTAGCGTGGCAATGTGAGGCACTTGAGGATACGTTTCAATATAATCTCCTTAAAAGACGATTCTATTTTATTAATTAATTTAATTTCAAAGCACTAAAAATACTTGATCTACAAAGCACCTAATTATTAATTTATCACTACAATAATTTATATCGGGAGTACATTGAAATACATGTCATATCTTTTACAGCTTTAAACAAAAATATATTGCAATCAACGCTTTACTTTAGCGCAAACTTGTAATCAAAGCTGCTATTAGAACTGAACTGACTTTGGAACCCCTTAACGCTAATTCACACCTATTCAAATTGTACTAGTTATTTTACAGACACTCCAGAAATTATATAAATTACGATCTAGAGGTTTCGCATTGTAATCTTAAAATGCGGTCTTAAAACAGTCAATCAACAGACCCCAAATGATGTAGGGCTACGGAGAGCCGTCAATCATATTTTACAATCAAACCTTTTGTCTACCTTCTTACATAATTACTTCAATCGTCAGATAAACCAAGCGACGCCACATTATATTTTGGTTCATTACAATCGCGCGGTTATTGCAATATTTAATGGAAGACACTGGAAAGAAAAGTCAAGAGATTACAAAATCATTACTACGAAATTCAAATGAGGACTTTTGGAAATAGGTTTAATCATCATCATTAGATCCTCAGTCCTGGAACTGCTTAGACGCGTGCTTTCTAAGCTAACCAAACATTTCCCTGAAATTTCCACTGTCAGCATCTTTCACTACCTGCCTGCAATAGTCTGATTTAGATCTACCTTTACCTCTTTCTTTTCCTCTTTCTGATTGTAAAATATCCTGTACTATTTCTCAAAAATACCTTACAACGTATCCTGCCCTTCTATTTCTCTTATTTTTTTGTTTTCCACAGATATCTTTATTCTCCTACTATTTATATAACCTATTTGTTATTAACTTTGTCTGTCCATGCTTTTATCTTCATATCAGAAGCACAACATCGCCAAAAGGCTTCTACCGTTTTTCTGTCCGTTTCTAATACTGCCCCTATTTTATAGACGTACTGTGCTGTGTTCCATACATATGCTTTCAACAATTTTCTCCTCGCTTCTATGTTTGTTGTCTTTGGACAAGCCGCTTCTCTATCTTGTTAGACGCAGTTCGGTTCCCCTTCTATTGTTTTACAATTATATATCCTATTTCCCAGATATTCAGTAGTATGAAGAGGGTAGGCGGCTCCGTGGCGTAGTGGTATGTGTGTGACTACTACTCGAAAGATCCTGGGTTCGAATCCCGACACGGTCCGCTTGAAAAATGCTAGGCGAGCATTTTTCGCAAAAATTCACCCTTATTCGGATGAGAGGTAAAATGGAGGTCCCGTTTGTGAGTGTTGTCACGCACGTTAAATATCCCTACCTTGCTTGGAACAGCAAAGGTTTAGCAAAATTCCAAATTCCAAATTATCCTGGCCAATGTAGTACCTTCGGGTGGAGCATTTGAAAATCACATGTAGGGTATGTGAAAGGAGTAAGCAGCATTGGCTGCCTAGGTCACGCAACACCTGAACATTTGTCGAATTAATAGTTTTCTAACATATCCTTTCGCACAATCAACACTAGTTGAAAATATTTCAAAACCAATATCTGTGGTTGTTTATAATAATTCATTAGATTTAAGTGCACTTATTTTCTTCGTCATTAGGTTTTCCGTCTTAAAACTGGTTGGACGCAGACCTCTACTTACTCATGAGCTAACCTTGTTATCGTTCGAGTGGGCGGTGTCTAAAAGTTGGGCGTCGTCGTGGATCAATGTAGTAAGCGTAAGACTACGGATCCCAAGGTCCCGGGTTCAAATCCTGACACGGTCGTCTGCTTGAAAAATGGCAGGTGAGCATTTTTCACAAAAATTACGCCCTCGTTCGGATGAGAGGTTAAATGGGGTCCCGTGTGTGAGTGTTGTCACGCACGTTAAAAATCCCTACATTGCCTGGAACGGCAAGGGTTCGGCAAAATTCTAAATTTCCAGGCAACAAAAAACTCGACTCCTGGCCAATGTAGTACGTACGGGTGGAGCATTGGAAATGTAAATAAACGGCGTCTAAAAGTATATAGGCTTGGCTTGATTATTTGTTTAGTAAGTACAAACAAAAATAATTATAAGTTTTATAAATACATGAAAATAAAAATGAAATAGTTAGAATTAACCGATTTTAACAGATTGAAGCAGTTCGGAAATCGTCAGTAATTTTCGGAGCGCTTCAGAAGGCTGCGTGATTGCTTGTGGAACCAAGTGAATCTTAAACACTTATTGAATAAATGCATATATAGTTTAAAGGGGTGTAAAAGTATTCGGTAGTCTTCGGAATTCCTCGGAAGGCTTCGTAATTTGCTTGTGAGGCCGAGTACGAATTTGAATAACGGTAGTTAGTACATATTTACAGTTTGAAGAGGTCCAGACGTCTTCGGCGGTCTTCGATACTCTTCCGAAGGCTTCGTGTTTTACTGGTGGGACAATGTTGAGTTACAAAAAATTATGATATGAAATTAAAACTATTAATTGAACATATACACAAGCATAGACGTCTTCGGCTGTCTTCGGAACTCTTCGGAAGGCTCCGAAATTTATTTGTGAGGCCCAGTAAGAACAACGATAGTTAGAAAATATTTACAGTTTTAAGAAACTCAGACGTCTTCGGTGGTCTTCGGAACTATTCAGAAGGCTTCGTGTTTTTCTTGTGAGACAACGTGAGGGCATGAAGAATTATGATCTGGACGTATGTACAGCTTGGAGGAGTTCGGAGGTCTTCGGTGATCTTCAGAACCCTTCGGAAGGCGCAGTGGTAGTGGTGCCTTAGACCTCGTCGAGTGCGTCGCCGTTGAACTCCACGGTGGTGTTGTCCCGGAGGTAAAGTTGACAGACGCAATCGGTGTCATCGCAATCAACGACTTCTCAGGACGTCGTGGGAGCGAGTGAAGTACGTTCTTGCCGCAGTTCTTGCAGAAACCACAGATGGTCCGGCGGTGGTGGCAGAGCTGACAGGAGCTTCGGATGCGGTAGGGCTGATTGGAACGCACGTCGGAGAGCGTTCCGTGCTTGCTTCCTGTTGACCTGGCCGATCAAACGGAGCTTACCGCCCATACGTAGTTTATATGACCATTAACAAAAAATTATAGTGGCATGCCCTAGGTGCAGCGGCGGACAGCGTCAGCGTCGGAGAACACGCAGGCTATCGAGAGCACTGCGCGCTGAAGTATAACAGGATATGGAGAGCGCAGCTCGCTAAGGTGTTAGCAGGCTATGAGGAGCACTGCCAGTTGATTATTTAGGCTATGGGTAGCACTAAGGAATGTCTTTCGGAGAATGTGTGATCATTTTTTTATATTCTTCCATTTTCTATGCTTCCTGTATTGAAAAATGTTAGTGTTGTCTTTTACCAATGAAATTGTGTGTTTTAATTTTCCAGTGTAAAAGAATCTCGAAATTTTGTTTGACCAATGAGCGTGCGGATTTTTGGGTACTACAGAAAATGAGTTAGAAACTCTCGCGATTCTTAGTTTGTTCTGTGTCCAGCTTGTGTACTTTGATATAGTTAACAGCGATTCTTTAGTTTGTTTTGTGTTCAGCTCGAGCATGGTGATATAGTCAACATTCCCTCTCACTGAAGAGTGTAGCGTAGTTAGGTACTTGCGAGTAAGTGGCATGGTTCTTGTTGTCAAAATATTTGAGGCGTCGCCGTGGATCAATGTAGTACACGTAAGACTACGGATCCCAAGGTCCCGGGTTCAAATCCCGACACGGTCGACTGCTTGAAAAATGACAGGTGAGCATTTTTCACAAAAATTACGTCCTCGTTCGGATGAGAGGTTAAATGGAGGTCCCGTGTGTGAGTGTTGTCACGCACGTTAAAGATCCCTACCTTGCCTGGAACGGCAAGGGTTCGGCAAAATTCTAAATTTCCAGGCAACAAAAAACTCGCCTCCTGGCCAATGTAGTACCTTCGGGTGGAGCATTGGAAATGTAAATGAACTGTCAAAATATTTGAGCCTGTGGCGGCACTTGCGTTTTCGCTTTGTGCGTCGGCGTCGGGCTTCTCCATGATCGCCTGCTGCTGGGTGGAACGATTGTCGTCGAAAGGGTACGTGTTCTTGGGACATCCATCCATAGGTATATCTTTCTGGTTGTGCGACTTGCACATAATTGGGCAGAACGACATGGACTGCGTGGTTAGCTTGTGGTCTGCATGTTTCGGTGTCCAGTGATAATAGACTAGTGCTGGTTGTGTTAGTTGGTTGGACTGACCTATCGATTACTGGATGAATTTCTTCTTGAAGACTGATGGCAGTAATTCATCTGCGAACTGGTTAATTGAAGTTGGCGTGGGTGGTCTGTTAGCGGTGACGGACGTCACCGTTGTGTGGCGGCGTCGGACTTTCCTATGGTCGTCTGCTGCTTGATGGAATAGTTGTGATTAAAAGGGTACCTCTTCTTGGGATATCCGTCCACAGGTATGCCTTTCTGGTTGTACGCCTTGCACATAATTGGACAGATCGACGAGGACTGCGTGGTTAGCTCGTGGTCTGCATGTTTCGGTGTCCAGTGGTAATAGACTGGTGCTGGCTATGGTAGTTGGTCGTGTTGGCCTATTGACTACTGGTTGGAATTCTTCCCAAAGGTTACTGAGACAAGAATTCAGCTGGAAACTGGTGAGTGGTGGTTAGCGTGTGTGGCCTGTTGGCGGTAACGGGCGTCACCGTTTTGTTCCAGTGGAGCGTCTTACGGTTATGTGTTCCGAAATGTATGGAGCCTTGTTCGTAATTCATCACTACTTTCTGGCGTTGAAGCTAAGATTCACCCAGAATGATTACCTCTGCGAGGTTTGCTACTACCAAGAAGGTTTCGTGGTCCGTCACTTTTCCGAGGGTGAATGGCGTGCGGAATTTACCTTTGATTGCCATTTCTGTCCCTGCTTCGACTAGATAGGATTCTACCCGTGAACCTGCGGGTATTCAATCTTGCTTAATCATGCACGTCGATGCTCCTGTATTTCGTAGTGCGTTGAAGATTATCTTCTGTATGGTGACGGGGATTCTTGATAGTTGGTCATCGTGGGTAATGTTTACTCGTGTCAGTTCGTTTCGCCCGACCGGGCTGTAGTCTGGCGTTGGTCGGCCGGTGGGTCGTTTCCAGACACCTTGGTTGGGCAGTCTCTGTGTCAATGTCGTTGTGGACAGAATGTGCACCTTGGTATATGCTCCGTTGTTCTTCGAAATCTGGTTGCTGGCGTGTCGACGGTTGTCCCTTTTGCTGCCTCTTTTATGTTTTCTTCAATTTTTGTGAGGCGGGAAACTATTTTCCATATTGTTGTCGGCATGTGACACTGAATTGGTTTTTCAGTGTCTGCAGAAGGAGGTCGGTGAACAGCTGTATGTCCCGGTTAGTGTCTAGTTTTAGACTTGCTTCGCCTTAGTGCCAAGAAAGGCGACTACTGATTGAGACGCTATCTGATTCTGTATATGGTACTCGAAGGTTATTTTGGCTCTAATGGTTGGACTGTTGTACTTGTTCATAAGGATCCTTTTGAATTCGCTGTAGGTGGGTTGGAACATCGCATATGCTTTCCACTATGTGGCTGCTAGGCTTCGGACTTGAGCGGTCGTTGTAGATGCTTCTGCGTTCATCGCTTCCATCTGTTGAAGGAATTTTTCGTGATCCTCCAGAAGAGTGCCAGAGAATATAAGAGTTTCTGTTTCGCTATGACGACTTGATACAGGTCCTTTACTAGCGCCTTGATTGTGACTATTTTGCTAGTTTGTTGTGTTTGTTGAGCGCCACTGGGATGTTACAGTCCCAGAACTGTTGGTGGTTGTGTGACCTCTTGGGTTTGAGGCGGTTGGTTGGTGTCCGGCTGGACGTTTGATGTCGTTTGACTCCTCGTCTCGGGTATGTTGATGGTTCTTGCAAGCGCACTGTTTGCAAAATTTTCTGTGAAGACGGCCCAATCACGTTGAATGCCACTTGTTATCGTTCGGGTGGGCGGCGTCTGAAAGTATGTAAGCTTGGCTTGATTATTTGTTTAGTAAGTATAAGCAAAAATAATGATAAGTTTCATAAATACACGAAAATAAAAATAAAATAGTTAAAATTGAATGATTTTAACAGTTTGAAGCAGTTGGAAAGTCTTCGGTAATTTTCGGAACTTCTCGGAAGGCTTCGTGGTTGCTTGTGGAACCAAGTGAATCTTAAACACTTATTGAATGAATGTGTATACAGTTTAAAGGGGTATACATGTTTTCGGTAGTCTTTGGAACACTTCTGAAGGCTTTGGAATTTGCTTGTGACGCCGAGTACGAACTTGAATAACGGTAGTTAGAAAATATTTACAGTTTTAAGAGGCCCAGACGTCTTCGGTGGTCTTCGGAACTATTCGGAAGACTTCGTGTTTTACTGGTGGGATAACGTTTAGCTACAAAGAATTATAATATGAAATTAAAAACTACTAAATGAACATACATACAAACATAGCGGAGTTCAGAAGTCTTTGGTTGTATTTGAAACTCTTCGCAAGGCTTCGGAATCTATTGTGAGGTCCAATAAGAACTTGAACAGCGCTAGTTAGAAAATATTTATAGTTTTAAGAGGCCCAGACGTTTTGGGTGGTTTTCGGAACTCTTCGGAGAGCTTCGGGTTTTTCTTGTAAGACAACGTGATTGAATGAAGAATTATGGTGTGGACGTATGTACAGCTTAGAAAAGTTCGGAGGTCTTCGGTAATTTTCAGAACCCATCGGAAGGCGTCGTGGTAGTGGTGCCTTAGGCCTCGTCAAGTACGTCGCAGTTGAACTCTACGGGGGTGTTGTTCTGGAGGTAAAGTTGACAGACGCAATTGGTGTCATCGCAATAAAAGACTTTTCGAGACGTCGTGGGAGCGGGTTGAGTACGTTCTTGCCGTAGCTCTTGCTGAAACCACAGATGGTCCGGCGATGGTGGCAGAGGCGACAGGAGCATTGGATGCGGTGGGGCTGATCGGAACGCACGTCGGAAAGCGTTTCGTGTCAGCTTCCTGTTGACCTGGTGATAGAACGGAACTTACCGCCCATACTTAGTTTATTTGACTATTTATGAAGAATTATAGTGACGTGCTCTAGGTACGGCGGCGGACAGCGTCACCGTCGAAGAATACGCAGGCCATAAAGAGCACTGCGCGCTGAAGTATAGCAGGCTATGGAGAGAGCTGCTCGCTAAAGTGTTAGCAGGCTGTGAGGAGCACTGCCAGTTGATTGTTTAGGCTATGGGGAGCACTAAGAAATGTTCTTTGAAGAATGTGTAATCATATTTATACATTTCCATTTCCTATGCTTATTGAGTAAAAAAACGTTAATGTTGTCTTTAACCAATGAAATTGTGTGTTTCAATTTTCGAGTGTAAAAGAATCTTCAAATTTTGTTAGACCAATGAGCGTGCTGATTTTTGAATATCACAAAAAATGAGTTGGAAATTCTCACGATTCTTAGTTTGTTCTGTGTTCAGTTCGTGTACTTTTATATAGTCAACAACGATTCCTTACTCTGTTCTGTGTTCAGCTCGGGCATGGTAATATAGTCAACATTCCCCACCGCTGAAGAGTGTATTGTAGCTATGTTGTTGCGAAAAAGCGGCAAGGTTCTTGATGTCAAAATATTTGAGCCTGTGGCGGCATTTGCGTTTTTGCTTTGTGCGGCGGCGTCGGGCACCTACATAATCGCCTGCTGCTAGGTGGAATGATTGTTGTCGAAAAGGTACCTGTTCTTGGGGCATCAATCCACAGGTATGCCTTTCTGGTTGAGCGCCTTGCTGAACTCGAGCTGAATTCTTGCCCAGCAACTTTTGGGAAGAACTCCAACCAGTAGTCAATAGGCCAACATGACCAACTACCACAGCCAACACTAGCCTATTACCACTGGACACCGAAATATGCAGACTACGAGCTAACCACGCAGGCCTCGTCGATCTTCCCAATTTTGTGTAAGGCGTACACCCAGATCGGCATACCTGTGGACGGATATCCCAAGAAGAGGCACCCCTTCAATCACAACTATCCCAACAAGAAGCAGACGACCATAGAAAGGTCCAACGCCGTCAGTCAACGGTGACGCCCGTCCCCGACAATAGACCACCCACGCCAACTGTAACTAACCAGTTCGCAGACAAATTCTTACCCATTATAATTTGAATTAGGGCCGCTATACTTGCGGCCACGTCCCCAATGCTCCACCCGGAAGTACTACATTGGGTTTAAACGCGAAAAATAGTCGTGCTCCTAATTTATTCTTACTTCATAGTTGATTCACCCTAAATAAAAACTAAATAAAAATCTAACAAACCTAAAAATCTAACAAACCTAACAAATTCTTACCCAGCAGTCTTCGAGAAAAAGTCCAACCAGTGATCGATAAATCAGCACAATCAACTACCACAGCCAGCACCAGCATATTATCACCGGACATCGAAATTTGCAGGCCACGAGCTAACCACTCAGCCCGTGTCGTTCTGCCCAATTATATGGGCTGCGTGGTTAGCTCGTGGTCTGCAAGTTTCGGTGTCCAGTGATATATGTTGGTGCTGGCTGTGGAAGTTAGTTGTACTGACCTATCGATCAATCGTTGGACTTTTTCTCAAGTTAGCTGGACATCCAGGCACCGACGAAACTTACCGCGTCTTCGGCAAAAGATATTTCTGGCCGAAGGTCTACCAACAGAAAGCACCTCTCGCCTCCCGACTACAACTACCCACCCGACCATGGGAGGTCATATTTGTTGACACACAATGGGACCATACATCACTTCACGTCAAAACAATCGGTTCATACTGGTTACAACCGACTTGTTTAGCAGATGGGTCGAAACTTTCCCGACGTCTGATACCAAGCCAGCCATCGTCATAACGAGGTCATCTTCCGGTATGGGCACCCAAGAGCGATCCTTATGGACAACAGATCCCGCTATGTATCTCGACGATGGGACCGAATACTGGATCAATGGGGTTGTCACCACGGAACTACGCCAATCTTCCACCAACAAGCAAACCCAGTAGAATGCCGGATAAAGGAAATCAAAAAAGCCTTGCATGCCTTCGCAACCCAACATGACGCACAATCTTGGAACCGGAAACTTCCGAGATAATGTATTTCCTCCGCACCAAGAAAGACGCAGCTACAGGAACTACACCCAGTTACGCCCTACTGGGATATGAACTACCCCGTCTAGGAGACGTCCACCAACCGTCAGTGGACAATCAAGGAGAAGCACAACTTCGCCGCATCCGAAAGATTCAGGTTCGCCAGCGTCGCTTCAAGGAAAAATATACCCAAGGCGAGGATCCCCCTTTGTTTTCGCCCGGGAACATGGTCATGGTTAGAAACCATCCCTTCATCAGAAATCGATTCGAAACAAAATGGGCTGGACCTCACCCAATCCAAAGAAGAGTCGGACCCAACATCTACTGGGTCCGGATGGAGTGTGGAAACGTCAAGATACACTCCCAAGATATACGAGCAGCACCTACTAGACCACTACCACCCCGTATCAACCAAGGTACGCTACAAACTTCAGCGGGGGGGATGTCCGAATTAATCACAGAACAAAATAAAAAATTGTCGTCGGGTATATCAAAGTAGACGTTTAAAGACATTGTTCGGTTTATATTGTAAATAATTTAAAGCTAAATTTTATTTCCTATCGAGTTCGTTGATTATTTACGTCCGCCTCGGGATATTTAAATTTGTTAGAGAAAAATTTCCATGGTTTACTCGAAGCACGAGCCAACAAGTGCCGCGCGTGATAAACGTTTTACCACATGTGCAAAAACACAGTATTGATTGGAAAATCCACGAAGCAATAGAGTATCGATTTGTCGTTCGAACTGACCGCATCGCTGATTTGCATGTTCTACGTAGGACAAATTAATTTGGCGAACCGCTTTTCTTCAGTGCCGCTATTGATAAATGTACTTCACTACACCCACAAAAAGCAGAGTAGATGTTACATCGTTTTTTTATTTGCACGGCTTCGTAATCAACAGGTGAGTGCTTTTAGTAAACGCTTGAACTGATTAAAACCATTAATTATATGTTGTTTGTTAAATTATCAATTAATTTTATATACAGTGCACTTTTCTCTCCTAATTAGCTATCGTAGTTTTGTTACCGCATTTTACAGACATCATTAACGTTTATCTACACAGGAAGCATAGGAAATGGAAGTGTATAAATACAATTACAAGTTCTCCGAAAGACATTCCGTAGTGCTCCCCATAGCCTAAAGAATCAACTGGCAGTGCTAACCATAGTCTGCTAACATTTCAGTGAGCAGCGCTCTCCATAGCCCGTTATACTTCAGCGCGCAGTGCTCTCCATAGCCTGCGTATTCTCCGACGGTGACACTGTCTGCCACCGTACCTAGGGCACGTCACTATAATTCATTAATCAATAGTTGTTAAACTACGTATGTGCGTTAAGCTCCGTTCCATCCAAAACCGACAAGTCGTTATTGTGAGTGTGTCCGTCAATTCGACCGCCGGGACAACATTCCCGTAGAGTTCAACGGCGACTCACTCGACAATGCCTAAGGCACCACTACCACGGCGCCTTCCGAAGCGTTCCGAAAATCACTGAAGATTTTCGAATTCCTCCAAGCTGTATATACGTGCACAACATAATTCTTCACACCCTCACGTTGTCTCACAAGAAAAAATCGAAACCTTCCAAAAAGTTCCGAGGGCCACCGAAGACGTCTGGGCTTAATGAAACGGTAAATATTTTCTAATTATCGCTGTTCAAATTCCTACTGGCCCTCACAAATAAATTCCGAAGTCTTCCGAAGAGTTTCGAATACAACCGAAGACTTCTGAGCCCCTCTATGCTTGTATATATGTTCAATTAATAGTTTTAATTTCAAATCATAATTCTTTGTAACATAACGTTGTCCCACAAGTAAAACACGAAGCCTTCCGAAGAGTTCCGAAAACTACCAAGGACTTGTACACCCTTTTTTAAACTGTAAATACATTCATGCAATAAGTGTTTAAGTTTATTTTGGTTCTACAAGCAACCACGAAACTTTCGGAAGAGTTCCAAAGATTACCAAAAACTTCCGAACTGCTTCAAACTGTTAAAGTCATTCAATTTTAACTATTTCATTATTATTTTCATGTATGTATGAAACTTATAATTATTTTTGCTTATAATTATTAAACAAATAATCAAACCATGCTTACATACTTTCAGACACCGCCCAATCGAACGATAACAGAATGCGCCTTTTACACAAAGACGTCTATTTATATCTCATTCGCCGACGGTATGACTGCAAATCAGAGAATCCCAGCAATTAAATTTTACTTTAGGGATTTCCCCTATACTATTCTATTGATTTGTACACAATTTAATCTCAGTGGCGCAGCAATTTTTAAAATGTCATTTAGTTTTTATTCGCAAATATCACATCTAGTAAATTTATTAAAGATTATGCGAGTTAAGGTTCGGGCCTTTGAAGCGGTGTTTTTAAAAAAACGTTTCCAAACTCTTAACAAATTTATTTTATCTTAAAACACAAATTAACATGAAATTTTGAATAACTGTAAAAATAACTTTAATTCTAAAACATTTAATTAATTGTAATAAGGTGAGTAGCTTGAACAACAAAGTATGGAGTTCGAAGACTGACTGCCGGGCCTTGAGCTCCCGGGCTTTTTATAATAACCTGCTCCTCACATGGCTGTGGGAACTTGCAGATCTCATGTCTGTTTTTCTCTTAATTTTACACTTTATTACATTGTAACAATCTTATTTCTAGGTAATTGCGGTATGTTAACCGTCTGTGACCTGCCACCTGCAGTATCACTGCCCTCTCGGATACAAAATTGCATATCCGTTCTCATGAACTGTTAATAACCTCTCTGGGTTATCCTTGTATTACATTGTTGCAATGAACTTATACTTTATTTAACAATTTCTAATAATTCCTATTAGATTCAATATATTACTCATATTTAGACCAGGGTAGAAAATTAAATAATCACATCAAATAATTTTAATCACCGTGTAGAAGCTTTGGAAAAGGTACGCGTTATTAAATAAAAGCGTGAAGCATAAAAATTCATTCACTTCATTAAAAAATAAGAGAGATTTAAATTATTTATAAGACGCTTTATATAAAAGGAAGCAGTATTAGAAAACTTTACGTGTAATTTAATTATTCCTAGTAAAGAAACAAATAAAAACTACGTGCAAAATTTATATTAATTAACTCTATTTTAAGTAACCGGTATTAAACAAAACGTACAGATAATAATTGAATATTTAATTAGGATTCACTAAAAATTAAAGGGTATTAATTTTAATTGAAGTTAATTGAACCGTTAGGAACAGATAATATCTATAAAAACTCGTAAAAACCCAATAAAATACCATGAAATAAAGCTCTGAGAATTAATAGTATGTTTAAACACCTGCGTATTTTTAAAAAGCTCATTCTGCGTAAATGTTGCAGATAATTAATGGTTACAAAGAATCTTGGAGAAACCGTAGCTTAATAGTAACGAGAAATGCGAAAGGCGCGATACGGGGTTATTTAACCCAGATAACAGTCCACATGGACTGAAATAATCGATAATAAAGAATATCAATTTGCACTAATAAGAACAGGGTAGATAGAGACAGATAATATGCGCAAGACCGAGACACATATAGTAAAAAGGCGTGAGTAGAGCAACGTCATGGGGTTGCGATTGGTTAAAAGTAAAAGGCAAAATTTGAGAGGTAAAAATAACATTTCTGTATAAAATTCAATTAGTTATTTCCAGACGTTGCGTGCCGTGTCGAAATTTCTGAGATTTAAATGGTGCGAGTGCAAATTTCGTAAAAATCGCACGCCGGGCTGCGGAATGGGAACATAGCAGGTGAAATTCTTTAGAATTGTCCGTTTTGGAGACTCGACCGACAGACAGGCTAACCTCTATATATACCCAGGGAAATATGAACAAGCTCTCTTAGATCTTCGACTTGATTCAACGCGTTAAACAGTGCTTTTTAGTTTTCCGGTTTTAATATTAAATAATTTAAACAGTTTGCTGGAATATTTTTGTGATAAAAAACAGTTTGTTCTTTACGTGCTACAATGAATGTACGTTAGTGCACTTAGAAAAGAAGATACAAGGTAATAAAGTTTAGTATCACTGTACCAATTGGTAAAATTTACAACGACAAATAAATACACAAAAGTAGGCAGTTTTGGCGTATATTGGTGAAAGAAGTATGAATTTCTTTGTTCTTTTTCGGGGGTATTAATAATTAAATGGTGCATAAACGTGTCTGGATCCACAAGACAAGGTTCAGATATACACAGATGAGTTCCGGAAAAGCCCAGAAACAACTTTAAATAAATGGTGATGGAGAAAATTTTAAAAGCGTTGAGAATTAGAAGCCGTAAATATAACCCAGTTGGAATGGTGTAATTAACAAAGGGACGATGTACATTGAAGCTACGAGTGCAGTAACCTTCAGGTAAATTATACTATTTTGTTCGAACTTTGATATTTTGTGTGTGTTGAATAACTTTATAATTGATTTACTTAAAATGGACAGTAGTGAAATTGTACTAACAATAATATTTTAATTTTAAGGTGAAATTTGCTTGTTTAAGTAGAAAGGGGTATTTAGTATTGATGTTCTGGATTATGATGAAAATATGGGTATGTCTTTGAGCTCAATTAGACGAACCTGGTTAATTAACGTAAAGGGGTGGTAGATGCTCCATTTGTACTCTGCATATATTGTTATAGTAATTAGTAGACATCCTACAAGGACTTTGATTCTGGATGCACATTGAAATAATAATAAATTTAATCTTGAAATTTTCTGATATTAAAATTTATGCTGAATTTTAATTTTGAAATTTTAATGTATTGTGAATATTGATGTAAATAGAGTTAACGTTGATGTTTGTGGTAGGAATGTGTTTGTTTTTTTTATGTATGAGGATGTAAGTTATCTAGAGGAGCAGCCGAGGCGATTAACGGAAGAAAGTCAATGGACCAACACAGTTAAGATAATGAATAGCTTTTTGTAGGTTTCACAGCATTCATGACGCCCAATTAGCAGAGGCTCGATTTGAAAAGCGGAGTACCCGGATTTTGGAGGTTTCACAGCATACTATATATATATATATATATATATATATATATATTGCTGTGATCCACCTATTAGAATCGAGCCTCACGAATTGGGCGTCAAGAATGCATTGAAACCACCAAAATCCGGGTACTTCGGTTTTCGAATCGAGTCTCACGAATTGGGCGTCAAGAATGCTGTGATCCATGTATTAGAATCGAACCTCACGAATTGGGCGTCAAGAATGCTGTGAAACGTAAAAAAAGCTATTAACTTAACTGGTCCGTTGACTTTCTTCTGTTAATCGCCTCTTTACTCTTTTCCGCCTCGGCTGCTCACCTAGTTAAACCTTCATCCTCATTCATAAAAAAAAACAAACACATTCCTACCACAAACATCAACGTTAACTCTATTTACATCAATATTCAAAATACATTAAAATTTCAAAATTAAAATTCAGCATAAATTTCAGTATCAGAAAATTTCAAGATTAAATTTTGTTATCATTTTAATGTGCATCCAAAATTAAAGTCCTTGTAGGATGCCTACTAATTAATATAACAATATATGCAGACCTGAGTCTGAGTACAAAGGAGCATCTACCACCCTTTACGTTAATTAACCAGGTTCGTCTAATTGAGCTCAAAGACATACCCAAATTTTCATCATAATCCCGAACATAAATACTAAATACCCCTTTCTACTTAAACAAGAAAATCTCACCTTACAATTAAAATTTTGTGGTTTGTACAAGTTCACTACTGTCCATTTTAAATAAACAAATTATAAAGTTATTCAACACACCAAAACATCAAAGTTCGAACAAAAAGTATAATTTACCTGAAGGTTACTGCACTCGTAGCTTCAATGTACATCGTCCCTTTGTTAATCACACCATTCCAACTGGGTTATATTTACGGCTTCTGATTCTCAACGCTTTTAAAATTTTCTCCACCACCATTCATCTAAAGTTGTTTCAGGGCTTTTCCGGAACTCATCTGTGTATATCTGTATCTTGTTTTGTGGATCTAGTCACGTTTACGAATCATTTAATTATTAACACCCCCGAAAAATAGCAAAGAAATTCATACTTCTTTCAGAAATATACGCCAAAACTGCCCACTTTTGTGTATTCATTTGTCGTTGCAGATTTGACTAATTGGTACAGTGATACTAAACTTTATTACCTTGTATCTTCTTTTCTAAGTGCACTAAATTACATTCATTGTAGCGCGTAAAGAACAAACTGTTTTAAATCACCAAAATATACGAGCAAACTGTTTAAATTATTCTATCAAAATCGGAAAACTAAAAAGCACTGTTTAACGCATTGAATCAATTCGAAAATCTAAGAGAGAGAAACTCATATTAACCCGGGTATATATAGAGGTTAGTCCGTCTGTCGGTCTTGTCCCCAAAACGGCCAGTTTCTAGAATTTCGTATACTATGTTCCCATCTCGCCCGCCTGTGCGTCGGCTCTTATTAAACTTGCACTCGCCCCAGTTAAATCTCAGAAATTTCGACACAGCTCGCAACGTCTGGCAATAACTAATTAATTTTTATACAGAAATGTTATTTTTCCTTCTCAAGTTTGCCTTTTATTTTCAACCAATCGCAACCCAGTGACGTTGCTCCACTCGCGCCTTTTACTATATATGTCTCTGTCTTGCGCATATTATCTGTCTCTATCTACCCTGTTCCGAGTGGTACAAATTGATATTCTTTATTATCGATTATTTCAGTCCATGTGGACTGTGAGATAACCGACCTTATTAGCATTTCCCGTAACTATTAAGCTACGGTTTCTCCAACATTTTCTGTAACCATTTGTTATCTGCAAATTTTACGCAGAATGAGCCTTTTAAAAATACGCAGGTGTTCAAACATAATACTTCTACGATTTGAATATTATTGGGTTTTTACAAGCTTTTATAAATATTATATGTTACTAATGGTTCAATTAACTTCAATTAAAATAATACCCTTTAATTTTTAGTGACTCCTAATCAAATATTAATTACTATCTGTACATTTTGTTTAATACAGGTTATTTAAAATTGAGTTAATTAATATAAATTTTGCACGTAATTTCCATTTGTTTCTTTACTCGGAATGATTTAAATTACACGTAGAGCATTTTAATACTGCTTCCTTTTATAGCAAGCGTCTTGTAAATGATTTAAATCTCTTATTTTTAATGAAACAAATGAATTTTTATTCTCCACGGTTTTCTTAATAACGCATACCTTTTCCCAAAGCTTCTACCCGGTGATTAAAACTATTTGATGTGATTATTTAATTTTCTACTCTGGTCTAAATATGAGTAATATATATATTGCCGTGGAACCCCTATAAGACCTTGCCAGAGTAAAAACATTCGAGCCCTGGTACTTGCCAGTTAGAAAAAAAATCAATTTTCAAAAATATAAAACTTTTACAAAACTTTCTTACCCATGATCTGCTTCATCGAATTATTTTCTTCAGCAGCTTCCCTGGCTAGCTCAGCTGTGCTTCTTCTCGTATACCTAAATTTACTCTCATTCTCTTTACCGTTCACACACCATACAATAAAATCACAAAATAATACAACAATCATACAATATTTATTAACCACTACTTACAAATAATAATTCAAAGTTATTTACAGTTCGGTGCTTAAGTTACACCTCAATACATGCTATTTTGTAAAATAAAAATTTCTAACACATTTAAAGCAACAGGAGTAAATGGGCCCTTACTTAATACCTGACCTTGGTTTCTTACTACACACTAGAGTATGGTGAGCTCATGATAACCCAGTTTAAAATGTATGCTTTCCACTTTGCATACTAGTACTACAAACTTCAAAAAAACCCATGTACTCTTACCAATTAAATTTAAATTCATCAAGCAATTCAAATAAGCTTTACGTGCACCTTTTGTTTTATATTCAAAATACCATATTAATAGTCAGTTATACGTATCCTTTTTAATACGTAAAATAACGAAAAATACCATCAAAGTTCGCTCTCACACATCACAAAATTTTCGACAGTTTATAAAAAAACAGCAAATTCTAATGCGTTACCTGGAAAAACTTGAAGATTCCATCTCCGTTGACGATGTATTATGTTCCTGCACCCCTCGGTCTAGTGATTCTGCGTGCGTCTTCACTAAATGTTAAAGATGACCACCATCTAAGCTGCGCTTCATGCTACCCATCCAATATCAATTTCAATATCCAAACCCATGTATATTACACGAGCTAACGAGCTTGTTAAAATATTTTTTGGATCTTAGTTACATTTAAATAAACTCGACACAATACGCGTTTCTAACGATATGGCCACAACAATCTAATATTGTATTATTGAATTTTTAAATGCTTACAAGCCTCGTCAGTAGATTTTTGTACGTCGTATGCGATGCATAATAAAAGAGATAAAAGATAAAGTTATCAATTTCGCTAGCTTATTTATATTATAAGCCAGGCCCCTCTCGGCCACACTTACTCAAAATCCTAATTGTAAAATACTATTTCTCCAAATTTTGTCTAACCGCTTTACGCTTCTAGAAATATTCTCGCGTCACACGCTTTCTCAACAAAATCTATCACATCCACCTGTCGCGTGCTCGTGTATTCTCAAATTAACTATTTCGACCAATCATACATTTCAGTGACGTCTTAAAACCCCGCCTGTGATATCTCTATTCCCGTCTTATGCATATTTTATGTCGCATTCTAACCTTGCTTGTGTGGTAGAAAATTGATATAGCTGCTCGCGTCCACGTGGATAAGTACGTGCTTTGCGACAGTCGGTTGAACAATATTCCTTGAAACTTGTCTTGTTATGCTCCAAAATACATAGAAGTCGACTTTTCAAAACATGTAGGTGTTCAATTAACGAAAGTTTAGAATAACAATTCTTGGAGCTTCTTTTCATGGTATTTCAACCCAACCGATATATTTGTTTGTTACAACGAAAGCTATTCGTCTTGGATTTATTGATTTTACATGCTCTTATGCATTCTCTGACGTTATAACCCCTTAAATTAAATTACATTAAATTAATTACTAATTTCTATTGGCTTATAAAGCTAATTTTTTTTATGAACCTATTAACTTTTAATCCGTAATTATACAACTATGTCAATACTCATTTATTTAAATTATATAAATAAAATTAATTTTGCACGTAAATATGATGTTCCTTCCTCTATACAGAGTGTTTGAAATTGCATTGTTGATCACATTTAACCCTTTAAAACCACTACAATATATATATATATATATATATATATATTGTAGTGGTTTTAAAGGGTTAAATTTGGTGGTCAACACGTAATAAAGATAAGTATTTAATGAGTCTTAAAATAATATCAAAGAATGAAATTTATGCAGTGACTCAATATTAGTCACAAGGGCATCCTGTCGACGCGTTTCGCCCTAATTGGCGTCGACAGGATGCCCTTGTAATATTGAGTCACTTGCCATTAAATTTCATTCTTTGATATTACTTTAAGACTCATTAAATTTACTTATTCTTAATAATTATAATCTTTGGGTATGGAAAAAGGCAGTTGAACCGTATCTCATCCGTGCCGACTGTTGATAAAACCTGCAAAATCAGGTGAAACAGCACGAAGGAACAAGTTGTGGACTAGGTAATGCTGTACTTCCCATAATGTGTTCGTGTTAAATATTACAACTTTGCTACTCCTGTCCTGATGAGCCCCAATTAGGGCGAAACGCGTTGACAGGATGTCCTTGTGGCTAATATTGAGTCACTTGCCATTAAATTTCATTCTTTGATATATATATATATATATATATATATATTGCTGTGTAACCTCTACGAATAGACCCTCACGAATTGGGCGTCATAAAATTGCCGTGTACTCTATAAATAATCGTGCCCCTACGAATTATCAATTTTAAAACAAATCGAAAATTGCACACAATAGAAAAATTTTTCAAAGAAATAATTTCTTACCCAGATTCTGCTTTCATCATTTAATTACTTTAACAGCTCCCTGGCTAGCTCAGTTGGACCTCCTCTTGGATACCTAGATTCACTATCATACTTATTATCGTTCACACACACTCTCAATAAAACCACAAAATAATACAACAATCATACAATATTTATTTACCACTATCTACAAATAAAAATTCAATATTATCTACATTTCAGTGCTCAAGTTACACCTCAATAAATTTTATCTTTGTAAAGTCCAGGATTTTAACTTGAAATATCAAACACATTGAACATAACCGGAGTAAATGGGCCCTGAATAATACCTTATTTTCTTTCTTTATTTATAATTAATTTTAATTAGTACACTCTGGAGTATGGTGAGCTCATGATAACCCAGTTTTTTTTATGATTAATGTATGCTTTTTACTTTGCATACGCTTACTGCAAACACAAAAAACCCATGCACTCTTAACAATAAAAAATTTAAATTCCTGAGGAACGTTAATAAGCTTTATATACACCTTTAGATTTATATTTAAATACCATAATAAAAGTAAGTTATACGTATTATTTTGAATACGCAAGATAATGCAAAATACCTTCATAGTTTACTCTCACACATCACAACAATCTTTATAGTTTATAAAAACAACAAATTCTAAAACGTTACCTTGAATTTCTTGAAGATCCCTACTTCGTTGACAATGCGGTTAAGTTCCTACACCCTCGGTTCCGTGGTTCTGCTCTGCTCGCCGCCTCCAGCTATTTGTAGATGAACACTCTCTAAGTTGTGCTGCTATGCTATTCATACACGATACATCCAAATCCAAATCCAAGTATATTACACTTCTTTTATAATTGCTTAATTTAAATTACGTTACTTTACGTCACTTCACGAGCTTGTTACGATATATGTTGCACCTCAATAAAATTTAGACTCAACATAATCCGCGTTTCAAATTATGAGGCCAACACTGTACTATTTAATTAAAATTTTTTTATATACTTACAAGCTCGTGGTAAATTTCTGTACGTATTCTAAAGCGATGAAAATACTAAGAGCGAAGTTAAAACAAAGCGATGCAAATTCCCTTGGAGTATTTATACAATTCTGAGTGTAACCTCTCCACACCCTCCTAAAGCGAAACATTTAATTAAACTAATTTGTTCTTCAAATTTTGGTGTAACCGTTTTCAAAATCTTAAAAATTTAGCTCGTTGATACGATATTTTCCGAAAAACCCGCATTAAATTTCCCCGTGTTTGTCTGTTGTACAACTAAATATTTAGACCAATCATATATTTCAGTGATGCCTTAAAACCCCGCGTATATTAAAGCTATTCCTCTCTTATGCATATTATATGTTTCCTTCTAACCTTGTTTGAGTGGTAGAAAATCGATATTACTGTTCGCGTTCTATCTAACCCATGTGGACTGAATACGTGCGTTTCGACGTGAACTGTTATTATGCCTGTCTCATTCCGACGCATATCATTGATTGTCTATCCCTTCTGCGCTATAAGGAAACTTTTGGTTAGTATTTATGCAAACCGTCCGATATTCCTCGAATACTGTCTTTTATCTACACAAATAAGCGAAACCTGGCCTTTCCAAACATGCAGGTGTTCATTTAACCAACGTTTTAAAATAACAATTTAGGAGTTTACGTTTCAAGGTATTTTATATTCAACGGCTGTTCGTTTGTTACTAAAGCGTTTCACCTTGGGATTATCGATTTTTCAAGCTCTTATGCGTATTAAACGTAATAACCCTTTCAACTAAACTCAATTAAATTAATTAATAATTTGCATTGGTTTCTACAATTTTGTTTCTCTTGTCGAACCTAACAAAGTTTTAATCACTACTTGTAAAATTATGGTAATACTTATTACTTTAAATTAACTAAATGCAATAGATTTCGCACGTAAATTCTGGTTGTTTCCTCCATACAGGGTGTTTGAAATTGCTTTGTTTATACCTAAATTTAACCCTTTAAAACCACTACAATATATATATTGTAGTGGTTTTAAAAAGTTAAATTAACTATAAACAAAGCAATTTGAAACACCCTGTATGGAGGAAACAACCAGAATTTACGTGCGAAATTTATTTCATTTAGTTCAGTTTAATGTAACGAGTATTAACAAAAATTTACAATTAATGAATAAAATTTAGTTAGGTCCGTAAAAAAAATAAATTTTAGAAACCATGCAATTTATTTATTAATTTAATGGAGTTTAATTACGTTTAATATACATAAAAGCATGAAAAATCAATAAATCCAAGGCGAATAGCTTTCGTTGTAACAAACAAATATATCGGTTGGGTTGAAATACCATGAAAAGAAGCTCCTTAAAATGTTGTGTTAAAACGTCGGTTAATTAAACACCTGCATGTTTTCTAAATGTCAGGTTCCCCTTATTTTTATAGATAGCAAACAAGTTTCAAAGAATATTGGTTAAACGGTTGGAGGGTTCGCGTAAATGTTAACTAAAAGTTTCCTTAAAGTGCAGAAAGGATAGAGGGTCAATAAAATACGTCGGAATTAGACAGGCATACTGACAGTCCATTTCAAAGCACGTATTCAGTCCACATGGAGTAAAGTTGAAACGCGGACAGTAATATCGATTCTCTACCACTCAAACCAAGTTAAAAGGAAACATATAATATGCATAAGAAAGGGACAGCGTTAAGATAGTCGAGATTTTGAAGACGTCAATGGATATACTATTGGTCGATATCGTTAGTTGTACAACAGACAAACACGGGGATATTTGAAGCGCTAAACTTCGGAGATTTCGAAAACGGTTGAACCAAAATTTTAAGAAATATTATTTTAAATAAAGGATTTCGCGTTAGGAAGGTATGTAGAGGTTACATTGGAATTATATAAATACTCTAAAAGATTTAGCATTGCTCTCTCTTTTAACTTCGTTCTCTTAGTACTTTAATCGCTTCAGACTATGAACGAGCTTGTAAGTATATAAAATTACTTTAAATTAAATAGTACAGTGTTGGCTTCATAATTTGATACGTAAATAGCGGCAAGTCTAAATTTTAATTTGAGGTGCAACATTTATCTTAAACAAGCTCGGGAAGTGACGTAAAGTAACGTAAATTTAAATTAAATTAAACTAAAGTACGCAAGTATGAAAGAAGTGTAATTAATTTGGAGTTGGATTTGGATGCACCGTGAAGGCAGAGCAGACAGCACAACGTAAATGGGGTTCAACTACAAATAGCTAGAAGCGGCCAGCACAGCAGAGCGAAACAACTTTACCGCATCATCAACGGAGTGTAGGTCTTCAAGAAATTCCAGGTAACGCTTTAAAATTGTTGTTGTTATAAACTATGAAACTATGAAAATTGTGTGACGTGAGAGTGAATTTTGAAGGTATTGTGCATTATTTTGCGTATTGAAAATAATACATATAACTAACCTTATTATGGTATTTAAATAGAAATCTAAAAGTGTATATAAAGCTTATTAACGTTCCATCAGGAATTTAAATTTTGTTACGAGTACATGGGGCTGTTTTTTTTGTTTGTTGTAAGAGTATGCGAAGTACAAAAGCATACATGATTCATAATTAACTGGGTTATCATGAGCTCACCATACTCCAGAGTATACTAATTTAAAATAAATTATAAATAAAGAAAAAAAATAGGGTATTATTCAGGGCCCATTTACTCCGGGTACATTCAAGGTGTTTAATATTTCTAGTTAAAATCCAGGACATTACAAAAATAGGATTTATTGAGGTGAAACTTAATCACTGAAATGTGGATAATCTTGAATTTTATTTGTAAATAGTAGAAAATAAATATTGTATGATGGTTGTATTATTTTGTGGTATTATTGAGAGTGTGCGTGAACGATACAGAGTATAATAGTGAATCTAGGTATCCAAGAGGATGCCCAACTGAGCTAGCCTGGGACCTGAAGCAGAATTAAGGTGATGAAGACAGGAATCTGGGTAAGAGATTATTTTTATTAAAATTTTCTAGTGTGTGAAATTTATTTTCGATTCGTTTAAAATAAATTAATTTTCGAATCTACTGAGATTCCCTAGATTACACGGCAATTTAGAATTTTTTTATTAAATTTTTCTACTGTGTGCAATTTTCGATTTTTGGAAAATTAATAAAGAAATCTCAAATTTTTTTTATACTTGTCGAGGCTTTTACCAGAGTTCCACGGCAATATATTTATATATATATATATATATATATATATATATATTACTCAAATGTAGACCAGGTTAGAAAAAGACGGTTAAAATGCGCAAAGCAGAGACAGGGGTAATAAAAGGCGTAATTTGAGCAACGTCACTGGGTTAGCGATTGGTTGAAATAAGTTGCAGATATGAGAGGTGAAAACATAACAATTTCTATATAAAATTTAATTAGTTGTTCTCGGACGTGGCGAGCCGTGTGGAAATTTCATAGATTTTCAAATTGTACGTGTGCAAATTTTGTGGAATCACTGTGCCGGACTGTCAAAAGGGGACATAGAATGCGAAATTCTGGAAATTGTTCGTTGCGGGACAAATGCGACGTGCAAGCGGGCTATTATATAAACCCGTGTTTATATGAGTTTCGCTCTCTTAGATTTTCGATTTTATTCGATACTTGAAACAGTTTTGCTCTTTATTTTTTGATGTTATACGATACTGCAAGCAGAATACGTGCTACGATACAAGTAAGTATGCATTAGTGCACTTAGAAAAGATAGATAAGGTAATAGAGTCTAGTTATATTTGCGGGTATTACTGTACCAAGTATCTAAATTAGTAGCGATAAATAAATACATTTAAGTATGCAGCTTTGTATAGCGTGAACGAATTATGAATTGCTTTGCTAATTTTCGGGAGTGAGTACTCAAGTGTTATTAGTAAACGTGATTGGATCCACAAAACAAGATTTAGATATACATAGAGGAGTTCCTGAGAAGTCCTGAACCAATTTAGACAAATGGTGGTGTACAAAAATTTTAAAAGCGTTCAGAATCTAAAGCCGTAAACATAAACCAGCTGGAATGGTGGAAATAGCAAGTCTGATGTGCATTGAAGCCACGAGTGCAGTAACATTCAGGTAAATTATAATATTTTGTTCGATCTTTGATGTTTTGGTGGGTGTTGGATATCTTTATAATTTGTTTGATAAAAATGGACAGTAGTGAATTTGTATAAACAACAAATTTTTAATTTTAAGGTGAAATTTTCTTGTATAAGTAGAAAGGAGTATTTATCAGGTTTATGTTTTTGATTATGATGAAAATTTGTGTCTGTCTTTGAGCTCAATTAAACTAACCTGTTTAATTAACGTAAAGGGGTGGGAGATGCTCCCTTTTATTCAGACTTAGGTCTGCACATATTGTAACTTAATTAGTATGCACCCTACCAGGACTTTAATTTTGGATGCAAATTAAAATTGAAAATTTAAAATTGAAATTTTATGATACTGAAATTTATGCTGTAATTTAATTTTGAAATTTTAATGTATTATGAATATCGATGTAAATAGAGTTAACGTTGATGTTTGTGGTAGGAATGTGTTTGTTTTTTTTTATGAATGAGGATGAAAGTTTTAACTAGGTGAGCAGCCGAGGCGGAAAGAGTAAAAAGGCGACTATCAGAAGAGATTCAACAGGGCGAGAATCACAGCAAATCTTGGTGCTCTATTCGAGAGGCTCGAATATTTTTTTTTACTCTGGTGAGGCTTTTTGTAGGTTTCACAGCAATATATATATATATATATATATATATATATATATATATATATATATATATGTAAATTGGGGAATACATAACTTGCGTGATGGAAACAAAAAAAGTTGATTCTTTATTCGATTATCCACCAGAAGCATTGCAACCTTATTGGACTTCTACAAATTTTGTTGCAATATTTACATTCCGTCATTTTAATTTACGCGACTTTAATGCATTTACTAAACTACTTACTCTCCAAGCTCCAAGACTAACAAGCTCCAGCATTGATTACAGAAAAATACGATTAATTGCAAGGTTTATTACGTTTGAAGGGTATTACTGCATAAAAATGTTTAATTGAATCTAATGTAGAGTTTATGTACCAAGGCTGTAATTAAAATTCTAAAGAAGTGCTTGGAAAAGCAATTAGAGTGTTGTTAAATAGTCAATTACAGCACTAGGGAATAATTCCCTTGTGATATAATGAATACGCGTGGGATTATAGCGATGAGATTCAAATTAAGATAGTGGACCTTTTAGTCTGAATAATAAAGGTTATTATTATATTTGCATGGCATCGCAAAGCTTTCGGTGAATTTCAATAAGTGTGAGAACAACAGTACTAAGTTGTAACCGTTCAATGGAAATTGCATCGGATAGCAATACATTAGAAGTGGTGCTCATTGCCTCAAAGTGCGAAGAGTTCCTTTTTAAATCGCAAGTGTCAGTATACTGCCCTAATAAGCACAAAAGGGGTAACTGACATTTTTTCCTAAATGGGATAGTAATGTTTTGTGAATCCTACACAATGTTTCTACTGTTACCAAGATATTTTAGTCGTAAACAACCGAAAAAATATTTAAAATTGCCTATTTTAAAAACCGTATGTGCACTTTTCACATGTAATCCTTAGCATTGTGGTATGTAACTGACAATCATTAAGCTATTTCAGGGGTATCTGTTGTAGATACGACTTTCAAGCTTATTATTGTGTACTTCGGCTAATATAGCTTACCATATTTAACAGTTACCACTTTTTTTGCTTAGTTTTGTTGGCATTTCTGGTTTGCTGACGTCCCTTGGAAGATCTGCCGAAGTGTGCATATCGCAGTCAGAGTCGATTTGCTATCGCTAATGATAGAGCACCCACTTGAGCCTGAGTGGTTGATGACGTACTCTATAACCTCCCTTATAGCTAGCAATTCTTACAGAAAGACTGTTCTCCAGTCCGCAAGTTTAGTTTAGAATCAGAACACTTTCCTTCTCCTTCTTATACACAACGAACGCCGCTCCTGCCAGCCCACCGTCCATTCGCGGGTCACCGGTATAAATCCTGATCCCCGCCGTGCATTCATCACCTTCGACAAACTCGAGCTCCTTGACATTGACTGGATGTCCTACTTCGGAAACAATAATTTTTCTCTTAAGTTATTTGCTGTCAAGACCAAGATTTTAAATAATTTCTCGCCCCTTCTCTATATCTACGAGTCTCTGATCCCAAATCTCTTTGACGACATCGATTAGCATCCTACTAACACCTGGACCGCCTCCGTGGAAGTGGTGCTGTATACCATTGCGGAACTTCCCTACCCTTACAACCTTCCGCCCAAACAGTTAGCTCATAGAGCATCGTCGATTCTATTGCTCCAGCATATTTTCGTTTCCGCTATCATTCTGTTAGATATTTCCCTGCCATTACTTTTTATATATTGCACGCACGCCTTTCAATTTAATTTGTTGTATAATTTAACGCCCTTGAATGGAATTCTTTGTTATCGTTCGAGGGGGAGGCGTCTTAACGCAAGTAGGCTTGTGTTATGCATTTTATAGCATTTTTGTTGACATACGATCACTTTACATTATTTTGGTTTGATATTTACATTATCAAAGTTTCTTTCCTTGCGTCCTAACCTATAACAAATATATACAATTTTGGATATTGGAGAGTGTGCGCGCAAGTGCCTCTTTGTGTTCGTAGACAGTCGAAGTCTAGCATCGAACAGTGCATTATTAGCTTGGCAACGGGAGTGACCGTAACGATTCAGTTCGGTGTGCTTGACCATGGCATTTTCATTGGTGAAAACATTTCAAGAATAGTGAACATTGGGTTTATGCACTTTACGCCGGTCGTGCATGACGCAGATTACAGTCCACTACAAATTTTCATACCAGCGCAACTGGAGACCATTACAGGTTAGTGTATTTTTTAATCGATTAATTGTTTTAAAATGCCGTTGGTCGATAAAAACACATACATTTCTTTGTTCCTTCTGAGGCATATAACATATTTTTTCCTGCACGCTCTTCAATCTTAACAATCCTTATCGCATAACACATCTCGTTTATTGCATAAATATTTTATTACAAAACAAAACGCATTGCTATTCTTTGGATTTCATGGTTTTAAATTATTATCATTTCAATTTAAATCGCATTAATTTAGTTATTCAATGGTACTTGTGTTGAAAATAATCAATGTAGTTTGGTTTTTACAAGTGTGACACCGATTTAAGAACACCTGTGCATTCATTTCAAATAATAAGTTTCGAGGTCAGAAAGCCGGCAGTTTTCAACCTGTTGTTTCTGATAACGACGTTGTTCTAACGACATAATACAAGTTGCTCGCGCATTCAACACAAGTTTGCAAACATTGTTTATTTTGGTGTCAATTTAATTCGTATAGAAGTTGTTGATAATTGTTACAATTTAGCACCGATACTCATTGAAATGGTAAACATGTTAAATTACATAATTAATTTGATTTGTTAAAGACAAATTTTTGTCTTTGATTTATTCGCATTCATTGCAAACAATACCTCATACAAGGTGTTTGAATATCTATAATTGATATAGATATTTTAATGGTGAACATTGTGTTCTTGGTTAAAAATTATTTGTGTAATTTTTAAATATTAAAGGCAAATTTTTGTCTTTGATTTTTGTCATTTATTTCAAAACAATTCCTTATAACTTATAAGGGCATTTTAGTAGCTACAATGGCTACCAAGTAAATTTCTACCGAACGGTTTATCCTGGATTTAAAATTGGCTATTGAACAGTTTCGTTCGCTTTTTGATCAAACGTCTAATTTGGACTCAACAGAGCAAAATTTAGTTTTGGCTAAAATTTTAACGCAAACAGCTGTCGATCTCAAACATGAGATAGATAGTGCGTACAAAATGTGCACTCTAGACGCAGACAATCTGGAGGAAATTAAAAGTTTGAAATCCAGCATGAATGGATTAGTCATTTCAATAAAAAATAGTGGAGCACAAATGGAGCTTGATTTATCCAAAATCAAGAAAGAAAATATTCTTGCCAACACACAAGAATTTTATCAATTAACAAGCGTGTCTAACATAAGACTTCCTCGGATATCTATCCCAAAATTTTCTGGAAAAATTTCAGAGTTTATGCATTTTAATGAGCTTTTTAAAAATCTTGTTGTTGATAACAAAATTTATTAAGCGTAGAGAAATTTTATTTCTTGCTGGACGCATTAGATTCAGATTCTAAAAGTTTAATTAAACATTTACCTATTACAGGGGATAATTGTAAATTGGCTTACGATACCGTAGTTGAAAGGTATGAAAGCAAGCGACTTTTGGTAAACTCACATTTTGCGGCTTTGGAAAATGCTCCAAAGGCCAACCATAATTCTCATCAAGAGCTTCGAGCTCTCATAAATTGCTTTGATGAAAATTTGGCATGCTTAAAGCAAGCTAAGGTAGATGTTTTGGACATGTTTCAGTTTCGTACATTATCTAAAAAATTGGATAACGAATTTTTAAAATTATTTGAATTGGAAACCAATGTTGTGGGTTTAAATTTGATTCCCACATATAAGCAATTAAAAACATTTGTTGAAAGGCACTCTAAGGCCTTGGAAGTTAGTAGTTTATGTAGAGCAAACAGTCTAAAACAAATAATAAATCTACACATTTTGATAAACCTATTGGAATTTATACAAAATCTCAATATCAAACTTCATTGGTGACAACATCAAACAACAAAAGCTGCATTCATTGTAAAGACAAACATGCTTTATATCAATGTCAGAATTTTTTGGACAAGACGCCCCACGAGCGTTACGAGTTTGTTAAGCAGACAAATTTCTGCATTAATTGTTTATCGGGGCTTCATCGAGCCACGAAATCTGTTTGTAGAAAGTGTGCTAAACCACACAACACATTGCTACATTTTACAAACCAAAAATCATTGACGGATCAATTTGTTGATAACGCGCCCGCACTACAGTCAAATCAACCATGTGCAAGTACATCAAGTACTAGCAGTTTATTTTCAACGCATTCTTCGAAAACCGTCACTTTGTTGGCAACTGCAACTATTGCAGTTCGAGATGGGAACGGGAAGATTCAAAAGGTAAGAGCATTGTTGGACAACGGCAGTATGGAAAGTTTTATGACGGAAACTTGTCGTCAGCGACTTGGCTTACAAAAATCCAACGTTGCCATTAAAATGGAAGGTCTAGGTTTAGCTTCCTCACTCATTTCTGGAGTTTTATCTTGCAAAATTAGACCTAGGGATAAAAAACATCCCCAATTTGATGTAGATGTTTATATTCTACAAAATATTTGTGGTAAATTGCCTGCAGTGCAATTAAATACCAACCATTGGCCGCATACAGCGGACTTGCCATTGGCTGATCCTGATTTTAATAAGCCAGGCACAATTGATTTACTTTTGGGTGCAGATGTTTTTGCACACTCATTGTTAAATGAGACTCGTATGGGAACCGCAGACGAACCAGTCGCGATTCATACAAAATTTGGTTAGGTTCTTACAGGGAAAATCATTTCTCCTGCAGCAGATAGTACATCATTATGTGTACTAATAGAACCCCTAGATACTCTAATTCGTCGGTTTTGGGAACTGGAAAGCATTCCAGATGTCCACAAGGTTTCTTCTGCAGAAGAAGCTTGTGAGCAGCATTTTTTGGCAACACACACTAGAAACGAGCAGGGTCGTTTTATAGTGTCACTTCCGTTTAATGGTCCGGAACCCATTTTTTGGGATTCTCGGAAAGTCGCACTTCGTGGGTTTTTGGCATTGGAAAGGCATTGGAAAGTCGTCTACAAAAAGACCCTCCACTGTATACAATGTACAGGGAGTTTATACAAGATTATTTACAAAGTGGCCACATGTCATTCATTTCTTCTAGCATGAAGGAACCATCGCATCATTCGACAGAATATTACATTCCGCATCATGCGGTTATTAAGGGCATCGATTGGGATGACGATCCTCCTGTTGATGTCACTGTCAAATGGAAAGATTACCTTGATCAATTGTCAGAATTGTCTAAGGTGAAAATTCCTCGGTGGATTTTATCTGATAATTGTCTGGAATATCAGTTGCATGGCTTTTGCGACGCCTCCGAACAAGGATACGCCGCAGTAGTTTATTTCAGAGTGGTAGACGCAAATGGTAATATCAAAGTTTCTTTGGTATGTGCAAAATCAAGGGTTGCACCTACTCAACGCATTTCTGTGCTTCGGCTAGAATTATCTGCCGCGGTACTTCTATCAGATTTGATCGAGTTTTTGTTCAATATTTACAAGGTTCGACTAAAGTTATCAATTTATGCGTGGTCAGATTCTACAGTAGCTTTATCATGGATTCGATCGCCTTCTTACCATTGAAAAACTTTCATTAGTAATAGAATTTCATACATTCAAGGTCGAATTCCTCCTGGGTCTTGGAACCACATCAAGTCTCAAGATAATCCAGCGGATCTCAATAAACAAATTTTCTGATATAAATAAAGTTTGTCGCATTATATGTTATGTCCTTCATTTAATTCGCATTTTGAGAACCCTTGTGGATATCGTTTCAAACGCATCGCAAATCATATCAAGTCAGCAACAACAAGTTGCACTTAGTTTATTGGTTAAAAGAGTTCAATCAGAATTCTTTTATAAGGACATAGAGAATATTAAAAAAGGGAGAACCATTAGCAAACAGCTTAGACCCCTTAGTCCATTTCTGGACAGACATGGTTTACTCAGGGTGAGCGGTCGCCTTCGAAATTCAAATTTACCTTATGGGGAAAAATTTCACTCCTATTACCCCGTACTCATCGTTTGACAGATCTCGTTATTTTGGACTGTCATCAAAGATATTTTCATCCTGGTCTTAGAACAACCCAATTTCTTTTAACGCAAAATTTTTGGATTTTGGCCGCAAAAAAGGCTGTTCAAAAATGTCTAAAGGCATGTATCATTTGTTTTCGTATAAAACCAATTCCTTATTCCCCCTATGGGTGACCTACCAGCAACCCGCACCGTTTCGGGTAAAGCTTTTCTCCACACTGGGGTTGATTTTGGTAGATTATTCGCAATTACCATGAGCCGCACTCGTGGTTCAAAGTCATTAAAGGCTTATGTTTGTTTGTTCGTTTGTTTTGGAACTAAGGCTCTGCACTTAGAGCTGGTTTCGAATTTGTCCTCATCTGCCTTTATAGCAGCATTGAGGCGTTTCATTGCTCGTCGTGGTAAATGTGCCAAAGTTTACTGTGATTGCGGCACAAATTTCACTGGTGCTGCCCGTGAACTGGCAGAACTTATGCAACATGTTACAACCGCAGAGGGTATAGAATTTATTTTCAATCCCCCGTCGTCCCCTCACTTCGGAGGGTTGTGGGAAGCTGACATCAAGTCAGTTAAGAGTCATCTCAACAAAGTTATCGGCGCTCAAATTCTCTCGTATGAGGAATTCAATACCGTATTAATTCAAATTGAGGCCATACTCAATTCTCGTCCTTTGCGTTCATTGAGTACAAATCCTCAAGATTTTTCTTATTTGGCACCGTGTCATTTCTTAGGAGTCGAACCAGTTTCAGTGCTTCCTGACCCAAATGTCTTGGACCTGAAACTGTCATTTTTAGATCGTTGGCAACTCATTCAGAGAATCCAACAATCTTTTTGGCGCCGTTGGCATAGCGAGTACTTACATACTCTCCAGCAGAAAACTAAATGGTTTTCATCTCTTCCCGCTGTTAAGATCGGGACATTGGTCTTAATTAAGGAGGACAATACCCCTCCATTACATTGGCGACTGGGACGCATTACCCACTTGTATCCTGGTACAGATAGTGTCGTCAGAGTGGCGCAGGTTCAAACTGCAAACGGCATTATTAAACGACCTTTGGTCAAATTGTGTGCTCTCCCATTAGAGGACACATAACAATGGAAATATTTTTTTTTCTCAATAATTATTTTTTTTGATGAAATTACGCATTCATTATTATTTAATTTGTTGTAGTATTACGCATTTGTATATATTTGAATTACATTGGTTAAAATAAGTTTTCAATCTTATTTTGGTGGGCGGTATGTTATGCATTTTATAGCATTTTTGTTGACATACGATCACTTTACATTATTTTGGTTTGATATTTACATTATCAAAGTTCCTTTCTTTGCGTCCTAACCTATTACAAATATATACAATTTTGGATATTGGAGAGTGTGCGCGCAAGTGCCTCTTTGTGTTCGTAGACAGTCGAAATCTAGCATCGAAAAGTGCACTATTAGCTTGGCAACGGGAGTGACCGTAACGATTCAGTTCGGTGTGCTTGACCATGGCATTTTCATTGGTGAAAACATTTCAAGAATAGTGAACATTGGGTTTATGCACTTTACGGCGATCGTGCAAGACGCAGATTACAGTCCACTACAAATTTTCATACCAGCGCAACTGGAGACCATTACAGGTTAGTGTATTTTTTAATCGATTAATTGTTTTAAAATGCCGTTGGTCGATAAAAACACATACAGCTTGACTTGATTGATTGTTTAATAACATAAGCAAAAATAATTATAAGTTCCAAAAGATACATAAAATTAAAGTGAAATTGACTGATTTTAATTCTTGGAGTAGTTCGGAACTCTTCGGAAGCTTGATGCTTGCTTGTGAACACCTAAATAAACTCCAACTCTTATTAAATGAATGTCTATATAGTTTGAAGGCGGCAAAAACGCCTTCGATGGTCTTCGGGATTGTTCGGAAGGTTCCGTTTCTTCCTTTTGTCACAATATTAAGTCACAAAAGTTATGAATTGAAATTAAAAACTACTAATTTACAATATTTACAAGTATGGAGGTTTCAGAACTCTTCGGTTGTCTTCGGAACTCCTTGGAAGGCTTTGGAACCAAATAGTGAAGTTCAATAATAACGTGAATAGCCAATATTTAAAATTAAAAACTATTAATTTACAATGTTTACAAGTACAGAAGGTTCAGATTTCTTTGCTTGCCTCGAAACTCCTCGGAAGCCTTCAGAATTGACTTGTGAAGTCCAATAATAACTTGAACGGTGGTGAATAACGATTAATTACAGGTTTGGAAGATCCAGACGTCTTCGGTGATCTTCGGTATACTCGGCAGTCGTTGTGGACGTGGTCATCCAGGCCTAGTTTTTCGATTTTTGATTGTAAAAGAATCTTTAAATTTTAGTTTAACCAATGAAAGTACAGATTTCTGAGTAACACAAAAACTTAGTCGGATTTTTTCGAGATTCTTTGGATTGTTCTATTTCCAGCTCGTGTACTTTGATATAGTCGACTGCAAATTCTCAGTCTGTTCAGTGCTCTGCGTGCGATGGTATAGTCAACACCTTATTGCTCCTAACTCTAGTCTAGGAGGGATGTTGTCTTGAAATAAAGCGCCTCCAACTTTGTCGTCTTGAATTTCAACTTCACTCTTGCGACCATTTGTATAACTTATCCAACATACCATTCGGTTTCAATCGCGTTTTCATTAACAATCTCGACCTGATAATCAACATAACATGTGATTTTCCAATGTTACACCCGAAAGTACTACATTGGCAAAGAAACGAGTTTTTTTTACCTGGAAAATTTGGAATTTCGCCGAACCCTTGCTGTTCCAAGCAAGGTAGGGATCTTTAACGTGCGTGACAACACTCACACACGGAACCTCCATTTTACCTCTCATTCGAACGAGGGTGTATTTTTGTGAAAAATGCTCGCCTAACATTTTTCAAGCGGACCGTGTCAGGATTCGAACCCGGGACCTTGGGCGTAGAAGTCACACACATACCACTACGCCACGAATCCGCCCCTGATAATCAACAGCGTATCATCTGCGAACCCAGCAATAGTGCATCGTTTAAGCAATTTAACTCTAAAAATCCTTTCATACAACAACTTCCAGAACGTGGGCCAGAGCAGGACTTCTGTGGGCATATTCTTTCCAACGTTCGCTACACGCCTTCGCCCGTACTTCGACCCGAGAAATAACTCCTGATCAATAATATAAGGTTTCACGGCCAATCGCTGCGTTCTACCTCCCAAATGATAAATGGCTACCAGGCAGCATCAAATGCTCCTGAGAAGTCCAACACCGCGACGGCGCAATACTGATTTGCATCCTTCGCCTACTTGACTTCTTTGGCAGCAGTCACGCCTCCAGAGTTGCGTCTGAGTTGATTCCATTATGACTCGGTGCCTTCTTAGGGTTCATCCTTCTAAGATCCCTTACGACTTCATGATCGAAAATTGTCTTATTGATACCTATTCTTGACGTATAATGACGTGCAATCACCCGTCTTTCTCTCGATCGCGACATGTGTTACATGTCAAAAATCGGGTATGTAAACATTTCTGTTATTAGTTTAATTTGCGAGTGAATTCGCGCCAATATTTTTAAAAAATAGATTTGTGCATGCATTTCCGTCACTTTAGACAGTTGCGTTGGCGCCAGAGAATGCGCAGACGCGGAGTGCGGAAGTAAGTAGCGATTTCCGTCACGACAGGGACTAGTGAACGAGACGTCGAACAGTAAGTTAATCTGTGTCTTTGTCTTCTCTTTTAGGTAATGTGGGTTTTCTCTGTGGTACCTATTACGGTTTCTTTTTACCTGGTTGATTCTTTCTCGTACCGCTACACAAAGAAGAGGGAAGACAGAAAATTTGGTATCAACGAGGACGAAGCCCTAGCCACGCCCTACCCACGCCCAACTAACGCCAAGATCCTATAGCTGCCATGTTGTGAAGAGCTCCGCCTTTTACGTGAGTACATTTTATCTTTTTTTTGTATGTGATACAAATTTGAGACGCAATAATGACGTAATACCTTGTTGCGCAATATTATGCACGTTTTTATTATGTTGCCAACTGTCGTAGTGGCTCTTATCAATTACTCGCGGAACTTTAACAGTATACCTTAGACTAGAACAGGGTGGAGTATAACACATGAAGTATGCCGATTGCGTCTACCACCGCGTGATTTAACTTTGACGCGTGTGTTTCTATATGTATAACTTTTCGCCAGTTTGCTAATTCGTTCTCGAGCGCAGAGATGCTCTCGCTAAATTTTTGTTTGAACCATTTGCAATTATCAATTACAAACGACCTCCAACATCTCGTACGAGACTCCAATGACATCGATGAAACTGCCACTCCTATGCCCTTTGAACGTGAGCGAATCGTTGTTGTGTAACACGCTCAAATCCCATTCCGTTAATAAATTAGAGATTTGCGATCTCTGGCGCCATCTATCGGACTACTGTATAATAAGGACTTGTCATTAAAATCTCAACCTATGATGACTTTTTGGACGCGATACAGATCTTTCAGGCTTGTGTCACTTTAACATTTGTACGCAATGTCAAAGATGTCTTGCGAGTTTATTGCACCGTTACGTAAAAACTGACTTCGTTTAAGTATTTCTGCAATAACCAATTAGAAATGAGATCGTATTTCTCGCTATAATTAAACAACCGGAACGAAAGCGACGTACACTAAGTCGGTAAACAACTCCAATAAAGACCAAGGTTAAAAGTCACCTTATTAAAACTGATAAATACTTTAATATACGAAACGATTATCTGCCGCGTTACAATCGCATAAAAGACGGCAGCGTTTTTTTATACAAATAATGCGGTTATTACGGAAGTAGCTTGCAGGTACAATATTCACATCCGGCCCGAGAAACCAATGTTTTGCATTTAAACTTCGATAACCACAGATGGTGGAGAAAGTGGACGTATAAATATGAGCAACGTTTATAAAAGCGGAACCTTCACTACATACCAGTAACAACAACAACTTTTAGCTGCGTAGCACGGCGAAGAACTGTCGATTTGTTTTGATGGAACTCGAGAAACAGTAATAAGTCTATATCACAATAGCTACTATTATACCAGCGCTTGTACAACTACAGTCGCGACACACACAACACCAGCACTTGAAGGTTAATCGCGGTAAAACTATAGATTACACTGTATACGCAGCGGGGGAAAATTTTATCTGCAAGCTACATCTTAAAAGATAATTAAAGTTAATTTTAATTACAAACGGAACATCTCTGATACTTTAAAGCACGAAGTGTATACAAATTTTAAATATAATATGAATTTATTTGTAAAAAATTTTGATATCAATTAAATATGCGGCACTATAATTCAACTGTCATCAATAAGAAGCACTATTTAGCACAAAACAATTATTTGTGAAATATTTGCCAGAGGAACTTTGAAAATTGCATCTTCCAAACCCTTCGGGATTTTGTTTCTAATTTGCGCGGAGTCTAGGTTGATGTAGATTAAATTATTCGCAGGTTTTGGTTCCACGATCCTTACAAGGACAATATTCCATGCGCAGCATATTCCTTTGTTACGTACAATTTCTGCATCGTACATTTCCTAATTAAATCTCGCATTTATATTATGTTTACGATCATACGAATTTTCATTAACACGTATTGACTACCTTTCAAATTAAAATTATCACTAATTTAAGCGTCCTATAAAATCTTATTAAGTGTTCAGTCACAAGATATATATCTTAAATCTATTATGTTAGTTTACTTTGGTTATCAAAGGCTAAAAATTCATGCATTTGCTGAAATATTGTTTAAACACCTGCATTTTTTTTAACAAATATGCTAATGAGTTAGCATGAAACGAGGAGTTTAAAATTAACAAAGATTAAAGTTTCTTGCCGGATGTGTTTGCTTTAAAGTAAGAAAAATACTGGTTATCAATATAGTTACTACAAAATACTATTATCGCATTAAAACGAGGAATTATGTTTTTAAGCAGGTGTTCACGAACACAGATTGCGAACAATGGAAATTGTCCACCTGCTTATCTTTTTCACGGTATTATTAATAGATATAGTAATTTTTAGAGCAGGTAGGCCACCCGTTTCACACTTAACTATATAATTCTGCCATGTGGGTTGCAGATATACGTAACAGATTGAAAAGTCGTGGTTTCAGTACTATCAGGCAGGGATGCTTCGTGAAATTTTGCAAGATTTGTTTCACAGCTACTGTTAGATCACATACTTCTCCTTCAGTTTCTTTTGTTCCTATTCTTGTGTCTACTTCTGCTCATCAGGTCACATGCTTCAACTGCGACCAACCTGGTCATGTATCGATACGTTCTATTCGTCCTCAAGTACTCTTTTGATACGGTTGCGGCTATAAGAGAGTTACTCGACGCAACTGTGCAAACTGTCATCCCACTACTGATCGGAACCAAATTTCCTCTGTCTCTAGTTCTACGTCTCTATCGGCAACTTTACCTGGTCGTCCTATTATCAACAAAACGGACCATTCTCAGGCAATGAGCCTACGAACAAAATTATCAGATTTCTATGGCTATGCCGTTACTACTCACCGAACACCCCCCCTAATAAGTACCAAATTTCTTTTGTCCTTAGCTATTCGAATGTTGATCAAACAGGTCCTACGTATTCACTTCCACCTAGGCTGTGCCTGCATCACGGTTTGAGCCTATACTTGATACTAGTAACTTACAGGTGGCAACTAAACAGCTTGTTCCTGCTACCTTACATAATATTGCTAAAGACATTCCCGTAGTGTTTGCTATAACAGATTCAGTTGTAGTGACGATAACTAATAATACTGACAAAGAAGGACCTGTTGAAGCTACTAAACCGTTATCTATAACGCTTGTTGCTGTTGTTGAGAAAGCAAATCCTACTGTAGAAGAAGTTACCTGATGCAGTTTCCGTATCTAACGGTGATGAAGTTTTACCTGATTTTGTTCTTTTATCTAACTCGATGAAGATTTACATGCCTCCGTTTCTTTTCTAACGTAGTTAAAGTTTGTTCTGATTCTCACCTTTTTCTAACGTTGACACTATTACGGCTAATGCTAAAAACAAACAGACTTCCATGAAGCACATTCACGTTCCTAAACAACCACAACCACTAAAATCACCATCGCCACCACATTCTCAACCAAATGTTACAACTACAACACCAACAGTTTTTCTTGTTTTGCAGAAAACTATCCAACCAATACCACCTCTTAGTCCGGTAACTCAACCCACGAAACCGGTTAACAGAGGAAATAAGAGGCCGAAAATATTTTATGTTGATTCAGAACCCGAACATGAGGAGATGCTTTAGCTATTTGGTACATCTGGGATCTCAAACCTACCCATCCTGATAACCCTGATGTTACTGATCTAGGTTCGTTTCTTTTCTCGCGGCGCAAACGCCTTAAAGCCCATTAGTAGTTCTCGGCGTCCCCATATTTCTATGCCGACTCTCCCCTTACTTAGGACTTGATTTTTGAACTTTACGTTTTTTTTTGTATCTTTAATAATGTCTTTGCCCTGATTGGTTTTTCTTTTCTTCCGTTTCGCACTTCATACTCCCTATATCACGTGTGAGTTCGGATTAGAGTTCTACGGTACGACCTGCCTGTCGTAAGAGACGACTAAAGCGGTCCAACACACACACGCACGCGCGCGCACACACACCCTGCATACTCACATACACACATATTTTTTGTTGTTCTTTCTTTTCTTTAGTTTTGACTTCTTTCGAATTTTGTGGTGTTTCGTAGAGTTTTTATTTTAGTATTGCTTCTTTGTTTTCTTTGCTCCAAATTTCTTTCCCTTTCCTTTGGTTGGGTTTCTTATTGGTAATTCTTACACTGACTTGATTAAAATTTTCGATCAATTTCCTGTGGCATGTGCTTTTCTGACGGCTCCGTGGCGTAGTTGGTATGCGTGTGACTACTATACCCAAGGTTCCGGGTTCAAATCCCGATACGGTCCGCTTGAAAAATGTTAGGTGAGCAATTTTCACAAAAATACGCCCTCGTTTGGATAAGAGGTAAAATAGAGCTCCCTATCTTGTTTACAACAGCAAGGGTTGGGGAAAATTCAAAATTTCCAGGTAAAAAAACTCTCTTCCTGGCCAATGTAGTACCTTCGGGTGGATCATTGGAAAATCAAATGTAAGGAATGTACTTTCCAGACCTTCTTTCTTTTCTTTGGAAACTACGACTTAGTCGACTTTTCGGCTTAGTTAGCTATTTTTCTCTTAGGTTGTTTGTTTAATATGATTCTTTTTTACTACAGCATGAAGTACCTCAATTTTTCGGTCCAGTGTTCTCGTCGTTCCCTTGCATACTTTGAGGTTTGGCAGTTACTGTCTGGTTTTGACTTGTACTGTTTTTTTTTCTCGTTCGTTTTCTTACTTTTTGGATTTTCACAAAACTCCATTTCTTTTTTTGAGGTTGAGAACTGTGCTACTCTTTTACTATAAATAACCGTCCTTCGACGACTTTTGCAAGGTTAGGTCATTCTATCCTTGTTTTTGGTGATTCTCACGTTATGCCTGCTTTTTTTTTAAATATTCCTTTATAGTTCTTGACTTTGTGCGGTGTACATTTTTTTTTGTTTTGTTTTTCGTTTTTTCTGTTTTCTTTGGGTTTCCTCGAAACGAGTATTTTTTTGCTTTGTCTTATTAGTGTACTACCTGCTCCATTGCTTCATGCTTCCTACCCCAACCTTTTAATTTTACTGAGGGTGAGGGAGGGGATTTATTATGTACAGCTTTGCATCGCCCTTTATTTTGTTGTCGTATTTGGTGTGGGCGACTTGTCTGCACGGAATACGGTAACATAAAATTTGGTGTACTCAAAGTGGGGCCATGATTTTCTTTCTCTTTTACTTAAAATTTGCTTGATTTCTGAAACAGTTCTTTTTAGTTAAAGCTTGTCCTTGATTTTTGGAAACCTCTATTTTGACTTAACGTTTGGTCCTGAATTTTGCTGTACATACAAGGGTGAGATGAAAAGTTCTCGGCCTACAACGAAAAACTGCAATTTTTAGTAAAAAAAGATTTTATTTTTCGACATAATCCCTCTTAAGTTCAACACACTTGGTCCAGCGTTTCTCCAACATCAGTATACCTTCCCGAAAGTGAGAGTCTGGAAGACTGAGAAAATATTTGTGTAGGGCCCTCTCAACTTCCTCATTGGATATGAAGCGCTTCCAGAAACAAATTTCTTCAAGTTTAGGAACAGATAGAAGTCTGAGGGCGCCAAATCAAGGGAATAGAGGAGATAGCCGAGCAAGTCGTACCCCAAATCCGTCAATTTTCCTATCGCCAACGCACCCTTGTATACAGGTGCGTTGTCTTGGTGAAAGGTGATTCTTTTCTTCTTTAAGCCAGGCCTCTTCTCGCGAATTTTGGCATCCAGCTGGTTAAGAAGGGTGAATTAATATTGGCCTGTAATTATTCTGCTCTTTCAAGGTAATCTATTAACAGGATCCATTTCGCATCCCAATACACGCTGGCCATCACTTTTCCATCAGATGCGATCGACTTCGCTTTCTTTGGCGCTGAACAATCGGCTTCCACCCACTGCTTCGACTGCTGTTTCGTTTTTGACGTGTAATGGTGGACCCATGTCTCGTCCATAGTGACAAATCGCCGCACAAAATCGCTCGGATCCTTATTGAACCGGACCAAACATTGCTGCGAAACTCGTTTTCGCATTTGCTTTTGATCGGCATTTAGCAAATGCGGCACCCATCTTGCGCAGAGCTTTCGCATCCCTAACTCTTTGTGTTAAGATGCTTCGCACCCTTTCGTCCGATATCCCTACAGCCTCAGCTAACTTCTTCACTTTCACTCGCCTATCGTCTAATACGATATCATACACTTTTTCGATCGTTTCCGGTGTGGTTGCGATTTTTGATCGTCTTTCATGCGAGTCATCTTCGAGTGACGTGCGACCACGTTTAAATTTAGCTGCCCACTTTTTAACGGTTGACAGGGAAGGGGCAGAGTCTCTATAAACTTTTGTCAACTTCAGATGAATTTTCTGAGGGTTAATTTGTCCAAAACGAAGAATTTGATGACCGCACAATATTCAAGTTCATCCATCGTAAGAAAACACGCATAAAACGTCTACTTGAAAAAATTCGTGTAAACAAACTACTTGCGATAGTAAGTTGAAACTTGTCATACAAACTAATAACATGTGCACGCAGGCGGGAAGCACACATGTTTGCTGATTAGAACGCATATCTGTGTCAGGGCGAGAACTTTTCACCTTACCCTCGTACACCGTTTAGTCCTGATAAATATCTTTGTTGTATTCGTTTTATTGTTCCTTGTCCTATACATGGTGATATTCTGTAGGTTTTTATGCTGAGTTGCCAGAATTGTGTTTTTGCTGGCAATTTGAGTTTTTGAAAATACTGACGGTCAATTGTATTAGTATTCATAGATTCTATTTTGTCATAACTATCAATTTCTTGTTCTTTTGGAATGAGACTTTTTCCTTCGGGTATATTCAAGCTCGTTCTGTTAGCTTCGATATCCTTTTATCGAGTTAAAATGGCACGATAACGCATGCAGGTGAACCATTTACGAGAAACCGAGTTAGATACTCGTAGCTTCAATTCTAAGGCCTATGGAGACGAATACGCAGGTCCGTGCATGTTTTATGCATAGAACGCGATAGGGCATTCATTCCTATTCCTGTCGAATCTGATTTCGCTTCCGATCATACAGCAGTCACAAATTCAATAAAAGCTACAACAATCCTTTGCTGAAATTGATGGTGACAAGTCTTCACTTGCATTCAAACGCATTGGTTCCCTGTGGCTCCACGCATAACGTCGCTGTACTAAGATATCTTCAACAGAACGCAAACTTCATTGTCAATTACATTTTACTTTGTGCGATCTCTGCATTTCTTTCGAAACTAAATAAAAACATTCCTTCCCTCTGCTATCTTATCAGAGACTCTGGTAGTTATTTTAAGTTCTGTCCACACTTTTACTGCTGAACCAAGTTTCACTTTTAAGTCCGCCACTACTGGAAAAAGCACTATTACTTCACATGACCGATCAGTCGAGATTCGTCCTATAGCTACTGTTAGATTCACTTTTTCTGTAGCTATTTCTGTTCCTATTCCTGTCACTTCGAACAACTGCGACCAACTTGGCCATGTGTCGACACGTTGTATTCGTCTTCAAGTACTTTTTGCTATGGTTGCGGTCATAAGAGGTTATTTGACGCAACTGTGCGAATTGTCATCCTACTACTAATAAAATTTTCTCTGTCTCTATAGTTCTACGTCAAAGTTACGTAAACGCGCATTTTGGTTTTTGTAAATATTTCTTTTGCTACCATGTGTGTTAGCTAAAGGTTTGCAGTAAATCTACTTTCTGAGGATTCCAATTTTTCTTTCAGTATGACCCACCCCACTCTACGACGTTTTTAGCTAGTACAGCATTAATTCTTTGAATTCGCCTTGTTTTGTTGCGGTATTCGGTGTGGGCGATTTTCTTTGCTTATGTAACCTTTTTTTCTTGTCTGTACGGAATCCCGTAACAACCTTTCTATGGAAAATTAGCATGCGGACCTTAGCTTTCGCTTTCTTCTTCTACTTATGGCAATAACATATATGGAGATAGATGATTTTCAAAATAGGTTGACGTTAGTATCGCGTGAGGTTGTTGCAAATTAGTTTGTTTTGTATTTAATTAAAAAAATATGTTCTTAACTCTTTTTCCCTTTACAGTAGCGCAACCGTAATACACCTCTTTAATAGCAACTTTTTTCTAAATATTCTCAAAGCTCTTGCAATGTAATCGGATAATCAAGAGCCTAAAAACACCAGAGGGTAAAGGAATGTATGACGCTTTCGCAAAACGATAAATCTACGTACATCATATCATAATCCAAACCTAATTACAAGTTAGATTGGAGTTGCAGATATAGTAAGCAGCCCTGATTGGTTTTACTCTATTATCCGATATGTATGGGTTTAGAAGGGCTGTAGTCTCCACGGGTATTAAATATTACCCCGTTTTTGTAGCTAATGGAAATTCAGTCGAAGCATTGCGATATTATAAGACGTAGATAACAATAATAATCGTTAGGTCAGCCACTACAGCGAATAGTATCTTTATTTAGATCTTGACGCAACGTATTCAACATCATGCCCCAAAGGAGCTTATTACCATATGAAGTAACCGTTTAGCAACCCTGTATTTTCTATATTCTATGGACGTAATGGCAGTATAAAAATTTTATTAAAATAAGTCGGTAAATATAATATTCGGAGAATGGGTATCCTTTGACATTTGTTAATAAATTTTCTTGTGTTTTGTTAAATTTGGACTCAGGCCTGTCCTTCAGGAAGTGGGCAAAGGTAATGAATTAGTTCTTCTTGCTTTCTGATAAAAATACCAAAAAGTTGTTCAATTATTAACACATGCCTTGTTTTCCAACGATTTTTATAGATCTAAATATCTAAATAAATTGTCAAATAACACAAAAGCTCCCTAGAATAATTTAATTATGATGTTCGCAAGCTCAAGCCTATGGTTTGTGAGAATTTATCTGAACAAACCGTACGTTTAGGAATTCTCAGTAAATTTTTAATGAGATAGATGGGAACGTCTTTTGGTGCGTTGAATTGAAAGAAGCACTTGTTTAGAAACAATCCAAAGGCTTGTATTAGTTTTGCAAAAAAGTTCGAGGAAACATATTGCGTTCAAGCAAAACCCTAATAAAGGGGTGAAGTTGTTATACCTTATTGGCTCCGCAAAGCTAAGGGATTTTTAATCCGAATGGGAAGCTTTATTTCCCATCGTTAGTTGTGTAGTATAAATTAGTTTCTTACGCAAATAATTGCGTTTCTAAAATCTTGTGCATAATAAATAGGTCAAGAACCGTATATATTTCATCGAATAAGTCTCTTTGCAGGGATCTTCTCACGTGCGAAGAAATGTGCGGTTATTGTCCTAACAAATAAAAACGTTCGACGGTTGGCGGTTTGAAAACGAGCTTCATGTGAAAGCGTGCATTTTAGAAGACTCCCTTATCGTAGCGGTGCGTACGTTTTAGTGCGTGTTGAAGTATGCAGTGAAGTTCATCTGTGAATTCCTCAACTCTCCCTTTTGCCTTAATATCTTTAGTGGTTTTTAACATTCTAATTTGATAAACTGCGTTTGAACTTAACGAGGAACCCGCTGTTCATCTAGCTGGTCTACCGAAAAGCAGACCCTAAACCTATCTTAAATTAAGCTGAATGAAAGATAGCCATTTGTAGTCGAATAAATTGCTTTTCGTTGTATGAAATTTGTGCAATGTTGTGAGATCTGTAGAACCACACCTGGTACTGTTTATCTATCAATGTTATTTTTTTATTACGTTCCAACCAGAAGGAATGCGACCACGGAAACTACACGTACCTACACCCCGTCCGGGAGACCTCGACTGCCCAACAATAGACAACCACGGTAGAGCTCGATTCCATCGCATGCAACAAATGCAAGAATACGAACGTCGCTACAAGATCAGATATGATACCGACGACGAGGACACCGCTTTATTCTCGCCCGAAGTTATGGTTATGATTCGAAATCATCCGTCATCCAAGAGTTGGTGTGAGACCAAATAGATCGGACCTTATCCAATTTACTGGGTTCGACTTGAATGGAGAGATTTTAAGAACCATGCCAAAGATATACGACCTGCACTTACTAGAGCACAACCACCACGCATCAACCTAGCTGCACAAATCCTTCGAGGTTACCGTATATCAAACTACACGTGCTGAAAACAGAACAAATCCACGAAAATCGGGAGGACCCAGCAAAACCATAAACCTCAAAGCCAGCACTCGTATTGATCAGTGACAACACCTCTACATCAAACCAAAGTGGGAAAAAGGAGTATAAAAGAAGCACCGTATTTAATAGCCAGACATTTACTTGGGGCTCCTTTATAGACCAAGGAATCAACTAGTAGCACTGATCCTTAGACTGCCATCTTTGACACCAGCGGCGTGGCCTTATAGACAGCTAACATGCGCGTTCTAGTCAGCCTCAACGAGTGGTGCCCTGCACCACGACACCAGCGCCTCCTACACTCGATAGCTGCAGCAAGCCACGGAGGGATTCCACTCGAAACGCCTTCAGAGTCCTTCACCTGACGATGTTTTCGGAAACTAAGTATTGTGACAACCTTGAATGCGTTTGCTAGTACTACCTCTGAAACAGCCTCTTTGTTGAGTATAATGAAGACTTTCTAGATTGTATATATTTATTATATAATTGTTTAACCATGTATATATCTTTGTAAATATTAGTCGTTTAACCAGTAAACAGAATCAGAACTCAGTGCTCGTTTCATGACCGTACAGGAACTGCACGGTGGTGTTCTGGATAAGGCGATGTGAGGTGGGATGTCTGTGATATTTGGTAGGATGTCGAAGGTATATCTGCTAGTGGACGACATGGACCAGAGTTCTTTCTATATGTACAAAAAGGAGTTGTTTGCATGTTTAGGTAGATTGATTTAGATTGGGAATGGTGGAATCTTTGGAGAGCAACACAAGTTTTAGTACCCTATTTGAAAAGGTAGGTGTTTGTTTTTAAGCGGGTGTCTATGTGGAGTTCAAAATAAGTGGCTGGAGATTTTCGGATGAAGGTGTTAAACATGTGGATGGTTGGGCCTCGATTCGGATTTAGGAAGCTTTTAAGGAAGATCAACTTTGTTTTGGAAGGGGAGAGTGGATGTATTTTTAGAAAGGACCAGGATTGAAGCTGATGCTTCTAGAGATGCTGGGAAGTTTCCAACAAGGAATGCAACGTCATCTGCATAGGCGATGTTTAGGTTTATGAGTGGGTTTATTGATAGATTCTACAGAGTAGGGAATAAGCGAAAGTCTTGAGGACATCCTTGGGTAAGGATTTTAAGTGCGGAGTGGTAGTGTGGCAGTGCGGGTTGTAAAGAAGGAATTTATGATTTGATAGAGGTTGGAAGTGTAGTTGTTTATTTTCATTTGATTTGGTAGTCTGGGCCACTATAAAAGGTCAAAGGTTGAGTAGAAACCAAGAAAAAGGGAATGACGTATTTATGAGTGGAGGATCGAGTTGATGTTATTAGTGATCGGATAGTACGTTTGGCACTGTGGCCACGGCAGAAACCGTGCTAGTGGTAAGATGTACGGGAATGGAGTTGTATGTGGAAGTTTAATTTAAGAAGGATAATTTGTCCTAGGAGCTTGCCTAGAGTAAGCAGTAGGTCGATAGGTCGGTACGACTTAAAGTCCTCGGGGCTTATTTGGTTTTATGATGAGGATGATGGAGGCTGCTTTAAATCTCTTTGAAAAGGTTTCTGAAGCTAGACAATTCTGGAGTAGTAGATGGATAGATCATCTAATAATGGGACACGATTTGTGTAGGATGTCATTGGATATTTGGTGAGGACCTGGAGCTTTGCGAAGGTTAAGTTTGGTGACAAGAGAATGTAATAGGGAGATATCAAGGTCGTCGTTGGGGATGTTCTGGTGGGATTCTGGGTTGGCGCTGGTTCGTCTGGCTTGTTGGAGTTTATGGCTAGAGAGTGCAACTGAGCATTGGCGGCAGTAAGTATAGTTGTGACTATTGTATTGACTAGGGAATCAGCAACGAGTTCTCCCATTTTTGTGTAGACGCCGTAGAGTTCGCAATTAATTTTTATTCCTGAAAATTTTAACTCGATCTTTAAATCCTTTTTGTTCACCAGGTTTCGTAAATCAATTTAAATCTTTGTAAGAGAAACTTAATAAAACACTTTAAACTTTTACTAAGGGTATATTATGCTTTTGTCTGCAGGATACTTACTAATAAAGCAATTGAATTTTAATAACTTCTACGTCATATTTTTGGAAATGACAGACTTGTATATTTTCTAAATGAATCAGCGAGCGAAAGTATATGCTTAGTATAATTATATTAAAGAATTTGTATATCGTTTTGAAGCGCGGTTAATTAATGTAAAAAAGCAATGATTATAATTATTGTTTAAATACCGGCAAGCTCTACATTTAATTCTTTAGAAGTGGAAACTTGGGTATTTCTACTAGACTTGACAGTTTCTAAATGAATCACTGAGGAAAATGCAATTCATTGTTATTAAATTAACGATTTACAAATGCACACCACTTATAAGCTTATCAACGTTGCCGACTGTCCTCGCTATAATTATTCATACGAATCAGGTCAGTCGATTTCTTTGAAAGTGAAACTTCGTTTTCCTAATACAAGTAACTTTTCATGAGGTTCTATTAACTGCATATTTGGTGACGCTAAAAGAAATGCAAATATCAGCTACAGTTTCAGTATATAGTCAAAAAAGAACACGTGTTGTACCTTTAATTTCTGCTTATCTATATTTAACTCCATCTTTAAAACCTCCTTCGGACATTTACTTTAATCTAAATAAAAAAAACTTAGGAGTGCTACCACTTTAAACTTAAGAATAAAAAACAAGGTAGTTTAGTACGTCTATTAATAATTTTTGCTGATGTTGGCGATACAAACAAGTAAAATAAACGTTATCGAGAAATATTATGTTTTTAATAAAATATATACATGTATTGATAACATCTATAAACTGCTCTGATAACTAGAGTCTGGTAAATCTGGGATAACCAAATCTCTAAACATTTGTGTAGAAGTTTGCCTCGCAGTCGCATCTTCTAAGTACTGAATGGGGTGACATTTAATAATTTCCAACAGTGTCAAATAATTTAAATTGTTGCAATCATTAAACAGAGAAATACTCGCACGGCTCCCTTCCTCTAATAACGTTTGAACCCTTTCTTCGTCCGTCGTATTTCCACATACATTTTTTATATCACCTACAAATTTTTCGTAAAATTCTGGAAAGTTTCTACATCTCAATTCATCCATTTTATAACAGATTAATTCTGGCAAATTTAATAGCTTGATGCACTTGTACTCAGGTAACACAATAACATTTCGATCTTTCATAATTTCCATGTTATATAAATTTTCTTCTTGAAATTTATTTGCTACCGATACACTTCTATTAGATGTTTCGGCAATCAGTTTCAATTTGAATTCACGATCCAATTGTAATTCTAAAACATCTCCACCAGAAAAACCATTTAATCTTACATTTGCTGCTTCTTGGGTAAATTGTATGATTCTAAATTCCAATTAAAAATTGCAAAAATCTCTCCATTTAAAGTAGTCCATTTTTATAGCATAATTTTGACACATTCTACTATTGCAAATAATTAGTAAGACTGGTTGCAGACCATCGTATAAAAAAATTATCCGACCAATACCATTCCCTGGTCCGGTAACTCAACCCACAAAACCGGTTAACAGAGGAAATAAGAGACCTAAAATATTTTATGTTGATTCAGAACCTGAAGATGTAGGTCGGCGAAAATTAGAACATGAGAAGACATCTTTAGCTTTTAGTACATCAAGCATTTCCAACTTACCTATCCCGACAACCCTGATGTTTCTGGTCTAGGTTCCTTTCCCTTCTCGCGGCGCAAACGCTCTAAACCCCATCATTAGTTCACGGCATCCCTACATTTCTATGCCGACTCTGCCCTACCTTAGGATTTGATTTTTAGATTTCACGTTTTTTTTGTTTCTTTAATAATGTTTGTTTTCTTTCGTTTCGCACTTCATACTTCCCACATCCCGTATGAGTCCAGATTAGAGTCCCACGGTACGACCTGCCTGTCGTAGGAGGCGACTAAAGCGGTCCGACTCACACACACACACTCTCTCTCACACACACTCACACTCACACACCTTTTCTTTTGGCTAGTTTTCTTACTGGTAATTCTCATACTGACTTGATTAACATTTTTGATCCACTTCCTATGGTTTGTGCTTTTCAGGCGGTTCCGTGGCGTAGTTGGTATGCCTATGACTACTATGCCCAAGGTCGCAGATTCAAATCTCTACACGGTTCGCTTGAAAAATGTTAGGGGAGCATTTTTAACAAAAATACGCCCTTGTTTAGATGAGAGGTAAAATGGAGATCGCGCGTGTAAGTGTTGTCACGCACGTTAAAGATCCCTACCTTGCTTGGAACAGCAAGGATTGGGCAAAATCAAAATTTCCAGGTAAAAAAAAATCGTTTTCTGGTCAATGTAGTATTACCTGGCGGAGCATTGGAAAATGAAATGTAAGGTATGTACTTTCCACACCTTTCTCCTATTCTTCGGAAACCACGACTTAGTCGACTTTTTGGCATATCTAGCTATTCTTCTCTTTGGTTGTTCGATTAATATGATTCCTTTTACCACAGCCTGAAGTGCCTTAATTTTCCTGTCCAGTATTCTCGTCGTTCTCTTACATACTTGAGGTTTGGCGGTTACTGTCTCGTTGTGGCTCGTGCCATTGGTTTTCCTTCTCGTTCCATTTCTTACTTTTTGAATTTTTGCGAGAAACCAATTCCTTTCCTTGAGGTTGAGAACTGTGCTATTTTTTAACTAGTAATATCTGTCCTCCGACGACTTTTGCAAAGTTAGGTCGTTCTATCTTTGTTCTTGGTAATTCTTACCATACACCATTCTCTTTTTTCTACATTTTTTTTTACAGTTCTTGACTTGGTTTGGTGTTATAAATTTTTTTGTTTTGTTTTTCGTTGGTTTTCGTTTTCTTTAGGTTTTCTCGAAACGAATTTTCTTTTGGTTTGTCTTATTAGTGTACTACCTGCTCCATTGCTTCTGCTTCCTACCCTGGCCTTTTAATTTTACTGAGGGTGAGGGAGGGACTTAATTACGTACAGCTTTGCATCGTATAGTTCCTAATTAAATCTTTCTTGTTTTGTTGCCGTATTCGGTGTGGGCTTTTTTTTTGCTTATTTTACGTATGCTTCTTGTCTGCACGAAATACCGTAACATAAAATTTTGTGTACCCAAAATGGGGCCATGATTTTCTTTCTCTTTTACTTAAAACTTGCTCAATTTCTTAAACAGTTTCTTTTACTTAAAGTTTCTCCTCGATTTTTGAAACCCTCTATTTTGACTTAACGTTTGATCCCGAATTTTTCTGTATATACACCGTTTTGTCCTAGTAAAAATCTTTGTTGCGTTCGTTTTATTGTTCCTTGGCCTATACTTGGTGATTTTCTGTAGGTATTTTATGCCGAATTACCAGAATTGTGGTTTTGTCGGCAATTCGAATCTTTGAAAACACTGACGTTTATAGATTCTATTTTGTCATTGTTATCAAGTTGTTCTTCTTTTGGGATGAGACCTTTTCCTTCGGGTATATTCAAGTTAGTGTTGTTGGCTTCGATATTCTTTCGTTGAGTTAAAATGGCACGTTGGCGCATACAGGTGAACCATTTACAAGAAATCGAGCACCAGTACGAGATAGATTCTCATGGCTTTGATTCCAAGGCCTATGGAGACGAACTACGTAGGTTCGTGCAGGTGTTCTATGCATGGAACGTGATAGGTCATTCATTCCTGTCGAATCCGAACTCGCTTTCGATTATACAGCAGCCACAAATCCCTATAAAAGAGCTACAACAATCCATTGCTGAAATTGATGGTGACAAGTTTTCACTTGCATACAAACGCATTAGTTCCTTGTGGCTCCACGCGGAACGTCGCTGTACTAAGATATCTTTAACAGAACGCAAACTTCATTGTCACTTACATTTTACTTTGGACGATCTTCGTATTTCGATACTATACAATAACATTCCGTCTCACTGCTACCTTATCAGAGACTCTGGCAGCTATTTTTAGTTCTGCCCATACTTTTACTGCTGAACCAGGTTTCACTTTTAAGTCCGCTACTACTGGGAAAAGCGCTATTAAGTCATATGACCGATGTTGAGATTCGTCCTATACCTACTTCTTCTGTAGCTTTTTCTGTTCCTATTCCTGTGTCTACCAATATTTGTCAGGTCAAGTGCTTCAACTGCGACCAACCTGGCCATGTGTCGACACGTTGTATTCGTCTTCAAGTATTCTTTTGCTATGGTTGCGGTCATAAGGGGGTTATTTGAGGCAACTGTGCGAATTGTCATCCTAGTACTAAAAAATTATCTGTCTCTGGTTCTACGTCGACATTACGTATACGCGCGTTTTTGTTTTTGTAAATATTCCTTTTGCTACCATGTTTGTTAGCTAAAGGTTTGCAGTAAATCTACTTTCTGAGGTTTCCAATTTTTCTTTCAGTATGATCCACCCCACTCTACGACGTTTTCAGCTAGTACTGCAATAATTCTTTGGATTTGTCTTGTTTTGTTGCGGTATTCGGTGTGAGCAATTTTCTTTGCTTATTTAACTTTTCTTTTTTGTCAGTACGTAATACTGTAACAACCTTTCTATGGAAAATTAGCAAGTGAACCCTAGCTTTCGCTTTTTTCTTCTACTTATGGTAATAACATATATGGAGATTTTCAAAATAGGTTTAGCATCGCATGAACTTGTTACAAATTAATTAAAAAATATGTTCTTAACTCTTCTTGCCCTTTACGGTAGCGCAACCGTAATACGCCTCTTTAATAGCAACTTTTTCTTAAATATTCTCAAAGTTCTTGCAACGTAGTCGGATTATCAAGAGCCTAAAACACCAGAGGGTAAAGGAATGTATGACGCTTTTGCAGAACGATAAATCTACGTACATCATATCATAATCCAAACCTAATTACAAGTTAGATTGGAGTTGCAGATATAGTAAGCAGCCCTGATTGGTTTTACTCTATTATCCGATATGTATGGGTTTAGAAGGGCTGTAGTCTCCACGGGTATAAATATTACCCCGTTTTTGTAGCTAATGGAAATTCGGTCGAGGCATTGCGATATTATAAGACGTAGATAACAATAATAATCGTTAGGTCAGCCACTACAGCGAATAGTATCTTTATTTAGATCTTGACGTATTCAACATCATGCCCCAAAGGAGCTTATTACCATATGAAGTAACCGTTTAGCAACCCTGTATTTTCTATATTCAATGAACGTAATGGTCGTATAAAAATTTTATTAAAATAGGTTGGTAAATATAATATTCGGAGAATGGATATCCTTTGACATTTGTTAATAAATTTTCTTGTGTTTTGTTAAATTTGGACTCAGGCCTGTCCTTCAGGAAGTGGGCAAAGGTAATGAATTAGTTCTTCTAGCTTTCTGATAAAAATACCAAAAAGTTGTTCAATTATTAACACATGCCTTGTTTTCCAACGATTTTTATAGATCTAGATATCTAAATAAATTGTCAAATAACACAAAAGCTCCCTAGAATAATTTAATTATGATGTTCGCAAGCTCAAGCCTATGGTTTGTGAGAATTTATCTGAACAAACCGTACGTTTAGGAATTCTCAGTAAATTTTTAATGAGATAGATGGGAACGTCTTTTGGTGCGTTGAATTGAAAGAAGCACTTGTTTAGAAACAATCTAAAGGTTTGTATTAGTTTTGCAAAGGAGTTCGAGGAAACATATTGCGTTCACGCAAAAACCTAATAAAGGGGTGAAGTTGTTACACCTTATTGGCTTCGCAAAGCTAAAGGATTTTTAATCTGAATGGGAAGCTTTATTTTTCATCGTTATTTGTGTAGTATAAATTAGTTTCTTACGCATATAATTGCGTTTCTAAAATCTTATGCATAATAGTTCAAGAACCGACAGTTTACTGTATGTATTTAGTCGAATAAGTTTCTTTACAGGCATCTTCTCACGTCGAAATGTGCGGTTATTGTCCTAACAAATAAAAACGTTCGACGGTTGGCGATTCGAGGACGAGCTTCATGTGAAAGCGCGCATTTTAGAGGACTCTATCTCAAATTACCTTACCGTAGCGGTGCGTACGTTGCTACGTTATGCTATTATAACCCCAGCTGTAAGATACGCGAGCGACTACAGTAGTTGGTAGCAATGATAAATAATTGCAAAATGATGCGCAAATAGGGTATTACGTCATATAAATGTTTTAAATTACTACATCACATGCAAAAAACGAGAAAGGTACTTACGTAACAGTGGAACTCCTTACAGCATTACGGTAGTGTAACGACAGCTGGCGTCGGGGAGCATTCCGGGCGTGGTTAATCCGTTGGGCCCCTTTGTCGAATCCAAATTCAATTTGTCTTCTTCTTTATGTAGAGGTACGATAAAGGAACTAGTATGAGGAACGATAATTAGGTATAAGCATGAAACCTACATAACCTGAAAAAAAGACAAGATACGGCACAAAGATAACTACACTCGCCGACGTCTCGCTAGCTTGTCCCGACGTGTCGGAATTCCACACTCCGTGTCTGCGTAATCCTTGCGCAAACGCACTGTCTGAAGTGACGGAAATACGCGCACAAGTCTTTTAAAATTATTGGCGCGAAATCACTTACAAATTAAAACTAAAATTGGAAATGTTTACGGCCGATTTTCGGCACGTAACAATGCTGCCCAATTCGCAGCGTACGGGTCAGATAGAAATACTGGGTCAACTACCATTGCAGAGAGGGGGGCGTCCTAACAACACAAAAAAATACATTGTCATCGATTTTCTATTTACAAAACAAAATAAAAATTTCTATTTAAACGCAAAGAAAAAAAATAAATAAAGTTACTATTTAAAAAAAGCAATTTTACTCTATGGACAAATTCAATAATTGTTCCACTAAGTGCGCATTTCTTAGCTAGCATGTAATAAATTTAACCAGTAAAAAGAATTCGTATAAGCAGATGGGTTAAGTAAAAAAAAGCATTAAATTTAGAAACCTTACTAGTTAGGATTTTACCAGAACGAACATTAGCGTATCTAATTTTAAAGTGAGTTTTAAAAAAACGTCTTTTGTTCGTCCATAAGAGCTCCCGCTCTGCATTAGAACATACCGCCACAATCCTCATCTAACAAGTGCACATGTGAGCAGAAGTGATAAGCTTAGGATAGACTTTGGTGATGGTGATGTGGGACCTAGCATTGAGACCACATACAGGGGTCAACAACATCTTGGCGGAATGTATAAATAACAGAGTTATAACAACGCGTTAAAGGCTACAAGATCATTAGAGCGACATGATTTATACCCAGTGAATAAATGGGAATTGGTGGTAAGGATAGATCATAATATCGGGGATATACTAAAGATTAGTCTAATTTTGGGCGGCAGATAGGGATAAACGCTTCATTTTTGTAGAAATTTTCGGGCATTAAAAGGAATTAAGAATTTTGGTGGTAAATGGTGTCAGAGGAGGGGATGTCCATGTCGAGGTCGAAAACGATGAAATGATGGAGTTTGAGTTCTGGTAAGTGGACTCTAAATGACTTGTTTATTTGTGTAGCAATTAAGTCTGCCGGTTTATCGGTTAGTATATACAATATAGAAAGTCTTCATCATATTCCACGGAAAGGCTGTCTCAGAGGTAGCGCTGGCAAACGCATTTAGGGTCGCCACAATAATTGACTTCGGAAAATGTCGTCAGATGGAGGACTTTGTACGCGATTCGAACAGATTCCTTTCGTGGCTTGTTACAGCTATCGAGTGTAGGAGGCGCCGCGGTCGTAGTGTGGCGCACTCACGTGTTCTCGCGCTACATGTTCAACCAATTATTAAAAGTGGTTTTAGCTTTCAATCAAGTAATCAGCGACAGAGTCATTCTAACATTTTTGATTATATTTGTTGTACTAACGCATTTAATTATTTTACATTTAAGAATTAATTTAAATTATGGGATTAAAAAATCTATGTTCTGTAGTCAAACGTTCTAAAATATATTTCTCGTACGTCTCCGCACTTTCGTATTTTTTCTAGAAAGATATTGTAATGTTTGATGCAAAATGGCATTTTGTGTCATTTTCAAAGAATAAACATTTACGATCGTGTGAGATACAGCGTATGTCAAATATACTATAATTTTATTAACGTTTTAAAAATTACCACGAAATGGGATATGTTATTCCGTTATTCAATAGACGTTTGATCATATCATATTAATTTGTGTATTCTAAACTGGAAATGACATTACACGTACTGATCGTAAGTTTTCGAGTGTCTTCGTACGTGTCAGTTGGTCGGCCTTTGAGAGCTTTTAATAAATATTTTCATAATTTTTGGCCTTAATTTAAAACAGTACAGAAATCATAAAATAATTTAAACCTTTCAGTATGTACCAAATATTAATAGCACCATAAATTGGATTTAATAACCAAAATGACGGATAATTAACAAATATGAAACCAAGTCATAAAAAAAAGTATTTTTACCTCGATATTGAACAAGGGACCCCGTGTTTTCTATGCGAATTTCACGATTGACTGTAAGTATTCGTGAGGGTTCGATCGTGTCCGTCGACGAAATTTAATATTTTTTAAAAATCAGTACAAAATTGGATTTTAAATCGATTTTTAAGACTTGCGATTCATATTACGCATTTTATAAAAAATTTTAATACTTTAGATTATACGCTAACGCTTTGTACGCGTCCGTTTGCGTTCACGAGGCGGTTTTTACACAAGACAAATAATTTCCTGTAACTGTACTCAAAAATTTCTTGAAAAATAGACCTCCTATTTACAAACGGCTTACAATTGAGGTTCTAAATCGACTATCGAGTCTCCCCTTGAATATTACGTATTTTTTAAGTCACTAAGCGAAACCGAAGTTTTGCAAGTGTTGATGTTTCTATGCACGCTCGAAATAAATTAAATTTATGTGGGAAATACGTATAGTATATGGTTGAAATCATAGATTTTGGTGGAACCAAAAGTGGAAAAACGGTCGATCCAGAATTCAGCTCCTAACTGGACATGGTATTTTCTGCCTGAAACTTCACCAATTTAACATTATCCCTTTTCTTGTTCTAATTAATCCCATTGTTACGTTCATTTTCGGCAATAATTGGTTATTCTATTTACATAAATTCCTTTTCTAGTATTAAATTCACCAACATCCGTTCGTATAAATTTCATGTCTATTGTTAAATCCTTCCACATAATTCAATAATAAATACTCTTTCTAAGAATTTCTCAACGTAAATCTAGTTGTTTTGAAACAACAAGTTTATGCTACAATTAATTAGTCAAGATCCTGTTTAGTATCCGTAAGCGCGTTATACTTTCCGATAACGCATAATTGCGTTTTAGTGGGTTTTCCATCTAAAGATTTGTCGAAGTAATATATCTTACTATTCTTCGATAAAACCGTGTTCTCCAGTTTTAATCGCGTTACGATAACGCGGATGTTTGTTTTGCAAGTTCGTGTTATTTTGAACTGCTTTTAAATTTTGATTCGGCAGCTTATGCGTTGATGCACTTATAAAAACTACTCGTTTTGTTACTCCAAGAGCGATGCACATTTCTCCTCTATCTAATGTGTAGATTTGGCGTGTATCGGTAAGCGCTCCTGAGTTGTTAATATTAGTAAGATTTTTTTTTTTTAGCTCTTAACTGGAGGCTAAATTGCTTGTTGTGTAGCCCGATTATTTTTAGATGTAGATCAACTGCCCTTGCATTTAAACCGTCGTTGCAATTATGGTAGTAGCATGGTTGTTGCTGACTATCGCAGCGATGCTGTCAATTCACTTCCGAGGGATGACAAGATAAGTATTCCGACGTATGTATGTGACTCGTTTTCCTTTTCTAACATACCCAGGGATAAACTCAATTTGAAGTTAGATACGCTAATGCTTGTTCTGGTAAAATCCTCACTAGAAAAGTTTCGAACTTTAATGCTTTTGTTTTTTGTACTTAACCCATCTGCTTATACAAAATTATTACCAGTATTTTTTTTCTGATTAGAGTTATAACAAATGCTTCGTATGGTAAAATTCTTACTAGAAAGGTTTCTAAATTTAATGTTTTTTTAATTAACCTATCCGCTTAAACGAAAGTATCAGCATTATTCTTTTTGGTACTGATTAGATTTATTGCATGTTAGCTACGAACTGCGCACTTCGTGTAACAATTAGTGAATTTGACCATAGAGTAAAATTGTTTTATTAAAAAATAACGTTAGCTAATTTTGTTTTGCTGTTTCGATAGAGATTTCTATATTTGTGTTTATTGTAAATAAAAAATCGTTAGCGATGTATTATTTTTGTGTTGCTAGGAACCCCTCCTTTTTCCGCATTGGTAGTTAGCCTGGTATATTTACGTTTTCTTCCGGCTACGTCATGGTACGTAGCACCATCTTGAAACTCCTATGTATCTTATATATTTCTGTCTATTTTCAACTCTACTTCAAACTAACCTTAAAATTGCCCTACATCTCGACCTATTCTCCTCCTCCCAAGTATACATTTCCTAGCAACATTATAATATCTTTATTAATACGCTTCTATTGTTTTATTATGTTGCGTCACTATCTTATCTTTAGGTTGTGTGCGGTTTCTTGTATTAGTTAAACATCTGGGACTTTATCATTGTGTAACGTGCATTTTTATAGCTACACTTTTTCCCAATTCGTAAATACATTTGTGCAATTACTATTTCTATATTGTATATTTATTAACTCCTTAGGCGAATGCGTCGTATTATAATATGTGGGTATACAAGTCTAGATAGTAGACGATAAGAGGTAATAGCGACGAGTTAATATAAACAGATGAGTAGTTGCAGTTTGTTGTTCGTTCCTATATATTAATTACGTTAAAAATACTGTTCCTTTTTGCTTTGACAATAGTGAGAATTAATGCGGGATCAGTGTTTCGAATTGTTCATAAACAAGCACGGCACGATTTTGGTTGTTTTTCTTGTGAAATAAAAGTTGTATTTTAACTGTAGAAAGTGTAGTTTTGATTGCATTTGAAGGAAGTATGCTTTATATGTAACGTGTTTGATTGACCACAAGTGCGGTTGTAAGGTCATTAACGGTTTTAGTTATGCGCGTTGCTTTACTAATTGGTTTTGTTGCTTTTCGGTTGGAAATAAAAATGGTAGAACATGTTTACTCGACCTGCATGTGCGTTTTGCGGAACATTGACTTGGTGATGCGCGTTGCTTTGCTAGTTGTGTTTTTTTAGTTGATTTGTTTTTTTATATTTGAACTGTGTGTGCGATCTAGTTTTCGTGGTTCTTTTTTTAAAGAATAGTGCATACTTTGGATTATCCAAATACAGTTATACTGTAGTTTCTGAATTTTCTAACACAAAAGAATCTAAAATAGATCATTGCTTGCGCAAATTTCGTTATTTGCGAAATATAACCGATTACCGGTTTACAAAGGTATTGGTTGAAGTTTCCCACTGCTTTTTGGATGTTTATGAAAATAATATACATTTGGTCCCAGTTGAAATTAAACTAGTGCTACAAAATATTTCGAAATTATTGTCTCAGGAAATAGAATTAACAAGAAATTTATCAATGCTACTCAATGCTGCTAACACCAGTGAAATACGTAGGTGTGATTAGTGTAAAGTGTAAGAAATTCCATCAACATCCTCACAGTCAAGGGTGAAGTGCTTCGTTAGTGCAGGACATCGTGAATCCCACACTTCAATTGCAAGGAAGCGTTACTGAAGGTCTTTTTGTAAGTTGAACTATTTCCTACTTGTTATTACTTTAAATATCTATCCGTTGTTTTGCCATATCTTAGTCGTTTTGATACCTTTTACAATAAAATTGCATGCTATTATTTAAAAAAAAAAAGAAACAGAAAACTCAACAATACTGGACTACTCAATACTACTGAATTACTCATATCAATTGTGTCTGACCTATTTATTTTTTGTTAACATTTTGTCTGATTTATGTTTAATTGGTGTGTGAGGAAACGTTTCTGCTACTCCCCAATATTACCTCACTTTGTACTAAAAATTTTTGTATTGCTTTTACCGTTGTTATATTATATAGATTATCCAAACAGTTTTTTTTACATTCTACAAAGTACTGAACAATCTATGCTCGATCAGCATGCTATGCTTTTTCTTTATTTCAGGTTTGCTATTCTAATTGTTTTTTTTTGCAGGCATTGTTACTAATTCCTTACAGCCGCATACATTATATGTTGGTCTGCTTTCTACAACCCCGCCTAATCTCCTATTGAGCCCGGTCATTTCTTTGATTTTCTTTGTGTTACGCACGGCTACGAGCCAACGTAGCATAAATTTGGCGCCCAACGTGGTTGCCTCGAATAACGTAACAATTGTATGCCAGCCGCATTTATTCTAACTGTATTTTCGTGGGTAATCATATCAATGCATAATTGCGTCTTTTGAATGTTTAGACGTTTATCTTTTTCTCTTCGAATAACATGTTGTAATCGATTGTAGCAAAATTAATTTTGTCACGTCCGGTTACAGTTTAAATATGTCAAACCTTTTATTTGTTGTTTTAGAATAATTTTTAAATTAATTGCTTCTAATTACATTTATAAAAATATTCTCAATTGGTCATACAATTTATTTCCGTATTCTTAGTTAACTGCATAAAATGCTTTTATGCTAGGCAAACAAAGGGAATTGGCAAACTCCCTTGTTTTCTCAGCCTTAATTACTGTATAATTTCCAATATAGGAGGTGTATCTGTACTGCACCACCAATCCTATACTAAGAAATACATACATTTAATTAAAATAACGCACAAGCGTTACATAAATCTAGTTCTTGTTGTAACGCAACAAAGGCAGCAACTCTTTGAAATCCGTAAGAACCAAAAATCTGCTTGCTGATAATTATGGAAAGGGAAACAAAAATTTTTTAAATTATACGGTTTTAAAGTTAAACCTATAATAAACTGATTAATTATAAAAACAGACGTTGTATGCTTTGTAGCAGCTCGGCCTTAATTTCACAAATTAGCGCTTTAATGAGTAATAAAAATTAGCATTTGTAATATTTTAAATTGCTAAGGAATTAAATACTATAAGCAAACTTTTTTCATTTCTGTAAAGCTCTTCTGTAGTACCTCATTTAAATAATGAAAGCTTCTGTCTTTCTTACTCTGATTTAAAAGATTAAGCAAAAAGTTAAGAAGAATGAGGAGAGAATGTCGCTCAACATAACTTGATGTTATTAATCAACAATGCCACTGTAACTCGAAACATCTTTTGGAAACTAGTTGTTGGTTTATTTAAGATGTTTATGATAATATTAGTCCGCCTCAGAAAGACATTGCAATGGAGTGGGTGGAACACAGTTACATGCTTCTTAATGTTCTTTGGGTATTAAACCACTCATAGTTTTTAAAATTATCTTTATTAACGTTTCGAGCCATAACCTAGGATCGTTTTCAAAATAATAAAAACTTCAAGTTTGACAAAACCACCGACACATTATTTATAAGTTAAAACAAGATATTGAGGGCATTATAAATTTCATACGAATAAAGGTAACAAAAAATGATTTTGATAAAATTCTCGCTAGTGCAAAAACGTACTACGAATCAGTATTTTCCAAACAAAAAGAAATTCACATAAAGAAATTTAATAACTTATTTATAGAGAAAAATAGCACTCAAACTAAAACGTTAGAAAACAGCAACACCATGCTAAACACCGTGATAAATTTATCAAACAGAACTATTAACGACACAGAAAAATCAATTCTTTCAAAAGGCCTTAACTTTGCAGTAACGTCAAAATCAATACCAACCTTTGAAATAATTAGCTGTATTGAGAAAACAGCAAACCAACTTGAAGAAGATCAAGCAAACGAATTTAGAGTACGATGCAAAATCGAAATAGAAAAGAATCACAAAATAAAGCCAAATGTAAGTAGTAACGAAATACAAGCAATTCGCAATCTAAAAAACGATAACTCAATTATAATTCTACCTGCCGACAAAGGCAATGCAACAGTAATAATGAATAAAAACGATTACAACACAAAAGTCAACAAACTATTGAACACTGAGAATTACACCAGTTTAGAAACGGACCCAACAAAATCGATTGAAAATAAAAATACAAAACCCTATTTAAATTTAAAATGAATTCGAAGACAAAGAAAGAAGTAAACTGCTCCCACATTACAGTAAACCACCCACTTTTACGGTCTACCAAAATTCATAAAAAGACATTCCTTTAAGACCTATCGTAAGCTCCATAAATTCACCATGCCATAATTTAGCAAAATTTCTACTAAAAATTATAAATCCATTAGCAGGCAAAACGGATTCTTTCATTAAAAACAACCAACATTTTTTAGAAAAATTATCAAACATAAAAATTGAAAATACACACACAATGGTAAGCTTTGATGTGGTAAATCTCTTCACAAATGTCCCTATAAACAAAACGCTTAATATTATAAAAACAAACTAGAAAAGATGGCAATCTTAAAGAAAGAACAAAACTAAGCATATCATCGATTATGGAATTACTTGGTTTATGCGTCAATACCACATATTTTCAAATAAATGATCAATTTTACAAACAAAGCTTCGGAATGGCAATGGGAAGTCCACTATCACCAATCTTTAGTAATATATTCATGGAAGAATTCGAAAAGATGTAATATTCACACAAGAATTGAAACCACTAATCTGGTGGAGATACGTAGATGATGTCTATGCTATTTGGCCTCATAATACAGAACTAATTAAAACTTTGTACAGTCAATTAACGAAATAGATCCAACTATTAAATTCACATATGAATTAGAACAACATGGAAAACTTCCGTTTTAGATATTCTCGTTAGCAAAAACGATACAGCAATGAATACATCGGTATATAGAAAACCAACGCACACAAACAGATACTTAAACTTCGATTCAAACCACCCACACTGTGTCAAACGAGGAATTATCAAAACCATGTATAATAGAGCAAAATTAATATCATCAAACGAAGAAATTTTAAAAAGAGAAAGACCTAATCAGATGTACACTAATAGAAAACAAATATCCTAAAAGAATAATAGAGAAAGAAATGAATAAAACCCTAAAAATAAAGAAAAGAAAACAAAAACAATGATACACACAACAAAATGTTCTCAATACCATACATAAAAGGATTCTCCGAAAAATTCAAAGAATAGGAAACAAATTTAAAATTAAAACAGTATTTAGAACCAACAATACACTAAGAGCACAATTAACAAAACAAAACCCAAAAACGCAATACAAAGTTCAAAAATTGTATCTACAAAATACCGTGCGAATGTAATAAGTTTTATATAGGGAAAGTTCCAGACCATTTGAAGTTCGATTAAAAGAACATAAATCATATATAAAAATAGAAAATTTGAAAAATCCATGATTTGCCAACATGCATGGGACTCCAGTCATAAAATAAAATGGGAGGACGCAAAATTATCGATAAAGAAGAAAACCACCAAAAACGCAAAATCAAAGAAGCTGCTTATATAACCCTACATAAAAATAACTGCGTTGCAAACGAATCCGTAACTTTCAGTAAGCAATGGATTCCATTACTAAAAGAAATAACAAAAGAAATAACAAATGAAAATCAAATGCCCCCAATATCTAGGTAGCATTGCAAGTTTTTCCTGGGTTTTCCTTGCGATATTAACATGAAATACAGCCTACATACATGATTTCTATTTATACATACAATAACTAATTATATAACAATAAGCATATTAACTAGAAAACCATTATTTCGGCAAATATCTAAGTGTTGGGGGATCTTGGTAACCACAGGTTGCTTAACCCCCTTCACTGAATCTCGGTGAAATAAAACATAAAATTAGAAAACAATAGAAGGGAAGCTAGCTCAGAATATAAATAAGTGCAGGTACGTGTCCAACCAGTTTTAAGATGAAGATCCAATGAAGATGATGATGAAGCATATTAACAACCCCTGTAAAACAGCATTGGTATCTGACAAGTGTAAACCCGCAATAAGGTTACCTCACAACCATATACAATCTCCGTTAAACAGTATTGGTATCTGACAAGTGTAAACCCGCCATAGGGTCGCCTCAGATCCATATACAACCTTCATAGAACAACATTGGTATCTGACAAGTGTAAACCCGCCATAAGGTCACCTCAGAACAATGTTAAAATCTACCAAAGAGGTAGCCTAAATCATAATGATTTCCTTCAAAATAAATATAAAAACGACTACTTAAGCCTTTTAATAATGCAATTGCACACTTCTTTAATAACCATCCTCTAAATTGTATAAATAGAAACATGTTAAAAAATGTTTTCCAATTCCCAAGTTATTGAATTTTTACAATAAAAATTAATCAGCTGATTTCACGTTAAGCGTATTGGCTACCTAAAAAAAAAGTCGGTCCCAGGCCGTAACACAAATTAAAGGCAATTATTCATTTAAACTTTAAAATTTTGCTTAGTGTACTCAAACCAAATATTTCAAACATCAATAAATCAAAGTCACCTTCAATTTGTGTCATAAATGTCAAACTTGAAGTTTTATTATTTTGAAAACGATCCTAGGTTATGGATCGAAACGTTAATAAAGATAATTTTAAAAACTATGAGTGGTTTAATACCCAAAGAAGATTAAGAAGAATACTAAACAAACCACAACAAACATACAGAGAGTATTTACAGTTACATGCTATAAATCTATTTGTGCTTTATTGATGTTTTTCAACATGTGAATAAACGATATCTTATAATAGCTTCTATACCATTTCAGCTTCCTCTAACAAAAGATAGCAAGCTCTCTCATTGCAACCGAAGAACGAAGCCATTTTCCTTGTCAGTCCCATGTGTATTCTAATATTAACGTTGATTTAATTCTGGAATTGAATTAAACATTCGATTTGACAGAAAAAAGCGGCTTTTTAATCCCAGTTACTTTCTGTACACTCAAAGCTCCCAACACCAACATATCTGACACAATGACTTCCGATCAAAAATCCCCGTTATAGTAAGACAGAAAAACACAGATGCTGTAACATTTAAAAAATTGAGATAGCCATAAGTGGTGACATATTGTAACGAGGTGTCGCTTAGTCTATCCTTGAACAGAATAATTACATTAGAACGTAAGTGAAATTCTGTACACAAAAAGTTTTTGGTAGTCACCTTGTGACGTGATACCTTCAGATCGACTTGATTAATAGGTTACAAGAGGTTGTAACAATTTTATTTTAGCAGTAAAAGAACCTATTCATTAAACGTACAATGAATATTGAAATACCTTTATTAACTAAAATAAAGATTCGAGTAACAATCAAATTTTTATAGTATTACTATATCTAGGATTAGTAGTCTATTTGTTTCGGAGTTCGGTGCAATTCCACAGCCACTGGCGCGCGCGTGAGAGGTTCGAGAACCCCACTTATGATCCTCCCACCATGCAAGAACGCAGCGAGCGCACTCGTCGATAGTTAAAGGCAGCGTGAAGATGCATTCAAAAGAATGGCGAGTGACCTCCGGGTCGCCTTATTTTGGTGAAACACTTCCTGAGTAACGCGCAACAATACGTCAGAAATTGCAACGATAAATTAGAAACCGCACGACCACTTTGAAGTTACAATTTAGAAACCTTAACTTATGGACTACACAATGAAAGATTATATTTGTAAATAAAATTAGACAACGGAGGAGTACGCTATGAAGTAATGCTGCCGTGAACCAATGTGAGAAATCCGCTTCGCTCCTACATCTGTATTAAAGCATGGAAAACAAGCATATTTAGCTGCAGGCCCCGCACTGCGAAGTTGTTTCCATTGCAACCAAGGACGACAGCCGGTATTGGGTTAGTAATAGAATTAAGAATTTCCTCAGTACTTCCTTCTGAAAGTACATTATTTCATTTTGTTTGTTGGATATACAAAATTGTTATTCACTTTACCTGTGATTAGACTGGTTTTCCCCAGTATCGGGTTTGATTTCACTTAGTTCCGTAAATATGTGACTACACGTGGCTACAACGTAAATTAACAGCTGCTATTACGTCACCTGTTTGTTTGAACAATGCCGTCAACAATTGCACAATGGCTTACAGATGTTTAGCATTACAGTACTGCCACTTTTGATAAAATTAGAGAATATCTTGGTGATTCTTTTGACTTCAAACTAATATTAATTTTGTTAAATTAATGAGAAAATTTCGTATATTCATTTGTAAGTGACCTACACAGATCTGGTTGGGTTATAAAAACCTTAATATTGTTAGTTACACTGAACTGTAATATATTTGAGTAAGGATCAGTTGATAAACCTTACAACAATTTTGCAAGAATATCAAATATTTATTTTATTTAATTATAATGAAATTTTATTTACTGAAACAAAGAAAATTCTTTCTAGTAAATTAATAATCTACATTTAAAGTTTTTATTCTGATCTAGTTTGATCAGACCTGATAAACAAAAGACAGCAAGAGTTAAATTTTATGATTCCAGTATGTAGGAAATATTCTCTATGCATTTTAGGTATACTTGAGGGACGCAAATAGTGTTCCCATTTTTTTAGGTGACTTAACTATTATTCTTTCTTACAGGAGCAGTGTCTTATTCTGTTAAGACAAGTTTGTATGTCAGCGAAGGCGATCTTTTTTTCTTTGGGTCTCCAAGTCCGCCCTTAGAAATTTGCTATGCCATTAATATAAATCAATCTGGACTTGGTGGCGCCTGTTTGTTTTAGTTTGAGTGTGACCCCCCACAGATTTCGACTTACCCCCCCATTGCTCATAGCTCTACCCAAGGAATAGACCCCTAGTTACGTCGGAAGACTTTGTTTTGCAGACACCTGACTTGGAGCATGGTGATAATAAAGTAGTGTCGGCCAGGAAAATTCGTTTCACTAGCGCCCATGCGTGAGGCTAGCGGAGCCAACAATTAGAGAGAGAAAAAAAATCGTTACACTGGCGCCGGCAACGTTTGGGACTTCGAAATTTGTTTGTTCATAATTTGATTTACTTCGAAATTTGTTTGTTCATAATTTGATTTACCTCGAAACTTGTTTGTTCAAAATTAATTTTACTTCGAGATTCGTTCGTTCAAAAATTATTTTTTACTCTGAAACTTGTTTGTTCAAAAATAATTTTACTTTGAAATAGTCTATTCAAAATTTATTTTGCTTCGAAATTTGTTTGTTCAAAAATTGTTTTACTTCGAAATTAGTTTGTTCGAAAAGTAATTTGCTTCGAAATTTGTTAGCTCAAAATTTATTTTGCTTTGAAGTCCATTTGTCCAAAATTATTTTGCTCCAAAATTTGTTTGCTTAAAGTTTATTTGACATTTAGATTTGTTTGTTCGCTTTTGATAAAAGATTGGTTGTAACGTTAAACCACAGTCAATCAATTAATTAACTTAGTTAAATTTATTTTAACTTTCATTCTGTTTTGACCCTTAAATTTTTTTGATATTGTTTTGGCAAAATAATTTTACCAAAAACATTTTTTGATTTTTACCTTTAGCAGTACGAATTTGTTTTGATCACTTTTGTAAGGTTCAGATCATTTAGATCTTTCAGTTTGATTCCATTAGGCTTTTGTAATCATGTCGGATATTCCGAATTGTTTGTCTGCTTAAAGAAGAACGGGAGTAGTGGTGAGAAACCAGTTTTGAGGAAAATTTTAGGAAGACTGTCAGCTAAAGAAGCTGATAAGCCTGTTGTTTGATTTGTTTGAGTCAATAAAGAACATCTTTGTCGAAATTTGATGATAAGGCTAGAGATTCTATTTTGAAGGTACATTGGAGTGAGCTGTCGTTGTGTCGTTTGAGAATTGCTCTTTGTGCATAAGCACGTTTTGATTTTGTTAGCAGATTTTGTTTAGATCGGCATTGCAACGCAATTTAGTCTAGGCGGAACTTGTCGTCGTGGTTGGTCGCTCAGCAGTATGTCAGTCCAGACGAGACTCAGGAAGAGTTGGTCGCTCGGCTTTACATAAGTCTAGACGAGACTCGAGGTGAGTTAGGCGCTCTAGAATTTTTTGCATCTTTTTTGATTTGATGTAAACTTTTGGTATTGTTAGTCTAGGTGAGACTCGTAGAGGGTTTGTCACTCTAGCATATTTAGGCGTTGTGAAGCATTGTAGTTGTTTCGACAGTTCAATTGGTAGTAGGGTGTGAGTGTACCTGAACACTGATTTTTTGTTAGCTATTGTCATGATTAGTTTTTTATTGATGACTCATAAGCAGGTAAATGACTTTTAGTTGTTGGTGATTGGTTCTCGAAATATTCGATTTTGCAACCTTTACGTAGTGCCACGGCACATTTGATCGAGAAATTTTGGAGGAAAAGTATTTCTTGTCTATGGAGTACCACAGTTTGTTATTTGTGATAATGGTCCACAATTAATCGGACGTATTTTTAAAGCTTTGTGTGCAAGGTACGAAATTCAAAAGACTTGGTATAATGCTGTTTATGCTCCTCAATGCAATTTTGTGGAAAGAATCAATAAGACAGTTGGTACAGCAATCCGTTCATACGTAGAAGAACATGATACGTGGGATATGGAGATATCAAAGATCCAATACGCGATCAACTCAGCAAAACATGAGTCCACCAACTATTCGCCAAATTTTTAGTTTTTGGTCGTCAGGTACCTTTAAGTGGAAAAGCTTATAATGATAATTTTATACCGGGTGAAGATGTTGATGTCGTCTCCAGTAGTAGACCTTCTTATGTTTTGGATCGTCAACCTTTGTTTGATATTTTTGGAAATGTCCGTGAAAATTTGCATGTAGCTTACCAACGTTCGAGTAAACGCTACAATCTTAGGAGAAGAGACATTTCATTCCGAGTCGGAGAAAGTGTTTGGAGAGCTAATAAGGTCCTCTCGAGCGCTAGTGATAAATTTTCCGCTAAGTTAGCCCCTAAGTTCGTTATGAGTAAAGTTCGGAAAAACATTCCAATTTAGTATATGAGTTAGAGAACGAAGATGGGACAAGAGCAGGAAATGGCACGTAAAAGACTTGAAACCAGTTGAAGCGTCGTATCCAAGGAAAATGATGATCCTGACGATTAATTCCGGTCCGATCATCTCTTTGATATTAAGTAATGACGTAGTGGTTTGTTTTGTTTTGTTCCGATTTTTGATTTAGTGTCGTTTCACTAATATTGAGTATTTTATTTGAGAAGTGAAATAAGTGGTTAGAGATTTTGTAAATTTTGTAGGTTTGAGGTGTGCCTTGGTGTGCACGCTGGACATTTTGCTCGCGCGTTGCTCAGAGATGTGTTTGAAGGATGTCTTTGACAGATATCCTTACAATGTAGAAGTAGGTGGGCTATTTAATTGTTGGTCCTGATTTCTACATATCGAGGTAGAGAGAATATTAGATTATTCTTTCCCTTGTTCCTTTTGACCGTTCGAAGTTCTGTGATTTGATAAGGTCAAAGTTGGCTTGGTGAGTCTCACCATTTGCTCCATCACTAATGAGATCAGTTGTTTGTTAGAACTTAGTGATAGGATATTCAGTAGGGTGTAGGATAGTACAGCCCTGACTGGCTCAGTTTTGTATTTGAATTTGATAAGTAACCTTATGGTTAGGTTACCTTTGTTTTGATCATCTCTTTACGATGAAGCGATGATATTTTGTATTTGCATTTGATAAGTAACCTTATGGTTAGGTCACTTTTGTTTTGATTATCACTTTGTGATGATGGTGTTTAAATATAGACCTATTAGTAGGGTCTTACTTTTGATTATCACCTCGTAGTGATGATGTTTTGAATAGTTATGCTGTCTTGATGAGGAAGCATTCCTTTTTTTTGTAGATAGAGCTAAATGAGCTCCTGGAAGTGAAGTTTTTTTTGAAATTAGAAGTAAATCGTAAGTGTTTGGTTATAAGTAAGAAATATTAGCCTTGTTAGAAGTATGAATCTCAAGTCAGGAAATATTGTAAATTTGAATTTTTTTTGTCCCGTGGAGTGTTTGACTTTCTAATTTGACCCCCTCCCAATTTTGATTATTACCGATTGTGACTCCCCGATTTTGTCTCCCGATGGACGTCAGGTACGCGTAGTTACCAACACACTCATTTGTAAATATTTGTCCCCCCCATTTGAATAAATTTATAAAATTGCATAGTTAGTTAGGAAGGTAGGAAAGGCTAGTATTGTTATAAAAAATTTTTTTTGTATTTGTTATATTTGAAGTTTTTCTAAAAAAAAAAATTTTTTCTTTTAGGAAAGGGGTAGTGTAACAATTTTATTTTAGCAGTAAAAGAACCTATTCATTAAACGTACAACGAATATTGAAATACCTTTATTAACTAAAATAAAGATTCGAGTAACAATCAAATTTTTATAGTATTACTATATCTAGGATTAGTAGTCTATTTGTTTCGGAGTTCGGTGCAATTCCACAGCCACTGGCGCGCGCGTGAGAGGTTCGAGAACCCCACTTATGATCCTCCCACCATGCAAGAACGCAGCGAGCGCACTCGTCGATAGTTAAAGGCAGCGTGAAGATGCATTCAAAAGAATGGCGAGTGACCTCCGGGTCGCCTTATTTTGGTGAAACACTTCCTGAGTAACGCGCAACAATACGTCAGAAATTGCAACGATAAATTAGAAACCGCACGACCACTTTGAAGTTACAATTTAGAAACCTTAACTTATGGACTACACAATGAAAGATTATATTTGTAAATAAAATTAGACAACGGAGGAGTACGCTATGAAGTAATGCTGCCGTGAACCAATGTGAGAAATCCGCTTCGCTCCTACATCTGTATTAAAGCATGGAAAACAAGCATATTTAGCTGCAGGCCCCGCACTGCGAAGTTGTTTCCATTGCAACCAAGGACGACAGCCGGTATTGGGTTCGTAATAGAATTAAGAATTTCCTCAGTACTTCCTTCTGAAAGTACATTATTTCATTTTGTTTGTTGGATATACAAAATTGTTATTCACTTTACCTGTGATTAGACTGGTTTTCCCCAGTATCGGGTTTGATTTCACTTAGTTCCGTAAATATGTGACTACACGTGGCTACAACGTAAATTAACAGCTGCTATTACGTCACCTGTTTGTTTGAACAATGCCGTCAACAATTGCACAATGGCTTACAGATGTTTAGCATTACAGTACTGCCACTTTTGATAAAATTAGAGAATATCTTGGTGATTCTTTTGACTTCAAACTAATATTAATTTTGTTAAATTAATGAGAAAATTTCGTATATTCATTTGTAAGTGACCTACACAGATCTGGTTGGGTTATAAAAACCTTAATATTGTTAGTTACACTGAACTGTAATATATTTGAGTAAGGATCAGTTGATAAACCTTACAACAATTTTGCAAGAATATCAAATATTTATTTTATTTAATTATAATGAAATTTTATTTATTGAAACAAAGAAAATTCTTTCTAGTAAATTAATAATCTACATTTAAAGTTTTTATTCTGATCTGGTTTGATCAGACCTGATAAACAAAAGACAGCAAGAGTTAAATTTTATGATTCCAGTATGTAGGAAATATTCTCTATGCATTTTAGGTATACTTGAGGGACGCAAATAGTGTTCCCATTTTTTAGGTGACTTAACTATTATTCTTTCTTACAGGAGCAGTGTCTTATTCTGTTAAGACAAGTTTGTATGTCAGCGAAGGCGATCTTTTTTTCTTTGGGTCTCCAAGTCCGCCCTTAGAAATTTGCTATGCCATTAATATAAATCAATCTGGACTTGGTGGCGCCTGTTTGTTTTAGTTTGAGTGTGACCCCCACAGATTTCGACTTACCCCCATTGCTCATAGCTCTACCCAAGGAATAGACCCCTAGTTACGTCGGAAGACTTTGTTTTGCAGACACCTGACTTGGAGCATGGTGATAATAAAGTAGTGTCGGCCAGGAAAATTCGTTTCACTAGCGCCCATGCGTGAGGCTAGCGGAGCCAACAATTAGAGAGAGAAAAAAAATCGTTACAAGGTTAAATGTAAGAACTTCATTAACCTTACAATAGGAACCTTCTGGATGTTAATTGCTTAATTCCAGTACGATCTAGAGTTATAGAATAAACTAAATAAACTCTAACGTCTTCATGGCAATCTCAAGAGCGTGGTGAATCGTGGTCAGTCAGAAGAGATCCAGGTACAAAGTAATTAAACAGAACAAGTGTAAAGTAATTGCGGTGTAAATTTTGAATAGCTAATTAGAAGAGAAAAAGTGGACTGTATAAATTTTAATTGATAGTTTACAAACAACGGATAATTAATGTCTTTAATCAAATCAAAGCAACGCGTTTACTATAAAGCACTCACCTGGTTGTTTACGAAGTCGTGCCAATGTAAAAAACGATGTAGCATCTACTCCTCGCTTTGGCGGATAGATCGAAGCACATTTAAAACGATAGCGGTGTTCTACAAACAAGCGGTTCATGTACACTAGCGATGCAAACTGTTCGAAAACAGATAGATTCTCCACTATGTTGAGCGTGTAAACGAGCGATGCGGCGTAGTCGACAGACGAAACGAGACTCTCCAAGCTTCGTGGATTTTCCAATCGATACAGTTTGCACATGCAGGACAAACAACATTCACCACTCGCGGCATTTGTTAGCGCGTGCTTCAGTAAACCAAGGGAATTCTACTCTAATTTTTAAATATACCACGGCGAATTTGAATAATCAACAAACTCAATGTAAAATGAAAATTTATCTTTAATTATTTACTATAAACGGAACAACAAGAGAAAGAAAAAGGACCGCTTCTGCATATCTTCGCATATAAAGGTACCAGTAAAAAGTAATGAGTTTCGTACTGGGAAACTTCTCCAGCTTCCAAATCTCTCTAATTAGAGATTAACATTAAAAAACCGTCAAAGACAACCGCACAATTTCCAACACGACGTAGGTGCAAACGTAAATAGGTCCGTCGCGGGGATGTGGACAAGAAGTGCATTTTAAGGGAGGTGTGTTTGTACAAGTAGTTCAGCAGATTCCTTCTCACTACCGTATACCTGTTGTCTGGGCGTTTCAGACAGCATGGTAGGTGGTGAGGGTCTTTAGACAGAATTCTGTTGATTCGGGAAGTTTCCTTGGCAGATTCTATTGAGTTAGAGAAGGTCTTCCAGGAGTCTCTTTATCGTTTCCTGATTTCGTTTTGTATAGTCTCAAGTAGTTTTTATAAGCCTCCCAGTCAGCTATACTAGTGCTTTTTACTTATTGAACAACTTCCCAGCATTTTTCTTCTGCCTCTGAAGCTCATCGCACTACTATGGGGCGGAAGATCGCGTAGAAACCGTCCTTACCGGGGATGCTTGTTCAAAAGGTTATGCAATAGAAGTCTGTAGAAAAGCAGTTCCTCTATACTCGTAGAATTAGTAACGCCTTGCTGTGTCAAAAGCCGCTCAGTCAGTCGGTCTACTAACACCGACTTGTTGGTGACTTTCGGATTGTTATATTCTTCGCAGACATCTTTCGTTGCCTTTACTTTGAAGTTCAACCATCTATGATCATCAGGCAGAGTCGCTTTCGGCGACATCTACCAGTTTGCGATATGGTTAGATATGCCTACCGAAGCTAGCGTGATGTCAATTATTGTCTGACAGTGAGATGTCACAAATGTGGGTTCCCTGTCCCATTTCAAAATCTCCAAGTTTTTACTCAGATTGTATTATTAACACTCTTCCTCGAGGGTTAGTGTCAGATCTATTACGTATCATGTGGTGTGCGTTAGAAAGCGCCTCCGTGGCGTAGTTGATATGCGTGTGACTACTACGTCCATGGTCCCGGGTTCAAATTCCGACACTGTCCGCTTGAAAAATCGAGCATTTTTCACAAAAATACGCCCTGGTTCGGATGAAAGGTAAAATGGAGGTCCCGTGTGTGAGTGTTGTCATGCACGTTAAAGATCCCTACCATGCTTAGAACAGCAAGGATTCGGCAAAATTCCAAAATTTTTCAGGTAAAAAAACTTGCTTCCTGGCCAATGTAGTACCTTCGGGTGGAGCATTGGAATACCAAATGTAAGGTGTGCGTTAGAGTCGCATCCTATAATAAGGTGCTTTCCTTGACTTTTACAATGATCGATGACCGCCATCAACTACAAAGAAGGGGGTCTGACTCAATCGAAAAGTATGCCGAGACCAGAATGATTGCACTCATCTTTCAACTAATCTAAACGGCCATGACATCATGACTATTCAGTTGTGGCAGGAAGGGGATGTAATTGCATGCCTTAGGCTTAGGCTAATTTCTTGCAGCGAAGATAGATGAGGCTGCCCAGTCTAGAAACCCCAGTGCGAGCCTTTCAGTGTTCCTGGATAGTGGGTAATGCCCTGCTTGCTACTCAGGTGCTAGTAGTCGCCCGACAGCGTTGCAGTTTTACCTGTAAAATGGTTGTTTCGGTCGATCTTGGCCACGTACAGGTGTCTTGCGGCTGCCTCTATATCGTCGCCTCTGACATCCACAACCACAGTAGAGTTACTCTTTTTCATGACCTTGTCTTCTTATTGCTTACCACCTTTTTGGCCACTGTAGGCATAGGGGGCAGGTGGATGGTGTAGAGGTGGAAGTTGTGTGAGGGAAAGCTGCTTGTGCCAGGGGTGAGTTAGCCTTACGGCCAGCCGAATCCTTGGCGACAGTCTCGTCGCAAAATACGCCTTCCTCCTTTTCTGCTCTGCCCCATTGATCCGCTTCTTCTGCGGGTGCTGTTGTTGCCAACCCTCTAACTGATCCATTACCCTGGATTGGGGCTGCTTTTGGTGATGTGGCAATTCCGATAAACCTGCAGCATATCTTGAGGAGTGTCCGCGGACGCGCCCTCTGGATTAACTACACTTATTAAATTTATGATAACATAAAAAACTTTATCTTCCTAGCTCCCACCCACCACGGAATCCAAATGGGATGCCAGAAACGACATCAGGACTACCAGAAAGATATAACTCTTTTAAGATGGGTTATGTGCAAATTCGCATACTTGACAGCGCACATGTTGAATGTGCCGTACGACCACAGTACCGGCTGCCCACCCACAATCACAAGAACTGTCCACCAGTCAGCGGTCTGATCCGACGACACAGCTGCTTGATCGAGATGGATTAGTCTTGACCTCCCCGTCTAGGTGAAATCCGGGCCAAAGTGTTGTGTTGTCAGACTCCAAGAAACTGATTCCGCCTCAGTTGTGGCTCAACCACCAGGCTCCCAACATCCACCCGACACGGATTGCCTCGCACGGCACAAATTGCGAGGTGGCGTTTCCCTGTGCAGACCGCTGCCCACCCAAGCAGCAGTAGAGTTTTTTGGTGGTTTGATCCGCGATGTGGGATTAGCCTAACCATCATCGTGCAGGATTCAGTCCGCACTGACGTACACGTATTCCCCGTATGTTTTGGATTTTTTTAGGCCGCTCAACGCTCTTGATCCGCACGAGTGCTTGACTTATTCTACCACAAAGCCCTATGGCAGTGTCGATTGCTCGATCGGGGACACTGAACCCTCCCTATTCACTACCTGGGAACGCGCCCAATGGGTAGGCCCCAACCACACGGGTTCTATTACCTAATATTTATTTAAATTACGCATTAGCATTACAACCCTGCTTAGGAAGTTAGTCAAACTAATCAACCTGAAATTTTCCCTGGTTTTCTCGCTGGAAATATTAGCAGCACGGATGTCCGAAACGATTCTGACATAGAAATTAATCGTCAAAACTGTGTGTAGGGTCGAAAGACTAATCGAATCATTTTGTATCCAGTCCCTCGGAAATTTTCCTCGGTTGGCACCGGTTTTTACGAGCCTCGTCTGGTTAAGCTACAGTCATGCTGAGAGAATCGTACCTTACAAATGGCAATACCTCAAATCTCTGCTTGCTCTATATTAGTCAGCCACATCCAACAAAGCTGTATCTTTCAACATCCTCACAGTACCTCAGACATAATTCTCGCTTGACTCTCTGTAGAGCCTTGTTGTACCTAGCAAGAGTTCGTTTATACACATCCCAGTTACCTGACTTTTTTGCTTTACTGAAATAAGTTCTCGCCTGTTCCTTAATTTTGTCTGAATTTAAAGTTCCACCACGGAACCTTCCAGGTGGTTCGCCTATCCAATTTAGGGCAGTTTTCCTTGCATGCCGAAACAACCGCGTCGGTAATGCACTTCGCGGCTGTTTCAAGATACAGGTAGGTTTTCAGTTTAGTTTCGCTCACAAGGTGTCAACCGAGGTTCATTTTATATTTATCCCAGGCGAGTTCCTAGGATTGCGGTAGAGTTCCTACACTAGGATGAGCCCAGTGAAGGAAAGCGAATGTACCTGTAGTTTGAGCAACTCTCCTCATCATACATACTCATTTTTAACAAAGTTGTCTATGTATGGCGAACTTGTAGCTATACCAATCACTTCCATCTTACGCCTATTAACGAAGGTTGGAGTGTTACCTTTATTCAGAATGTCTAAATTACGAATTGCGTCATCGCTATGCCTTTAGAGTTGGTTCCAGTACTGCAACAAAATGCGTGGTGAGCATTTACGTCGCTAGCGGTGACGAAATGGGATCTATCGCTGTTGCACCTATTCACCAGAGCTTACACTTCCTTGAGAGCGGAAGATTAGACGAGTCGAACGGAAGACAGGGCGATCCAAGAATAATCGCTTTCGGCCCGCTGCCGCCCAAATAATATATCTATATCTAGATATGGCAAAAAAAAATTTTTTGAGTCAAAACTTACGCTATGAGAAAAAAAATGGTAAATTATGTTGAGTATAACTTACAAATGCCAAGAGGCGTGTTCGCAAGTGTAGCAGCCATTACTTACACTATACTGCCGCCCAACCCCACCCTGACTGCCACAATGTCACGGTGACAGAATACTGTAAGGCGCAACCATTTAAACTTAATTAATATGCATTTCCAGGATCACGCGGTCGGTCCTGCAGTATATAAATTCTTCTACAATCAAGCCCAGCCCTGGCACCTAACCCTTGCATACCCAAGGATTGTCATAGCCTCTTATCAGCGTACAAAGGGCTGCTGATGCTGCTTTACTGTGCTGCGGTTTCACTTGGACCATCCTTAGCATAAGCAGAATTGCCTTTTATGGACTTGGAGAAGACAGCTCTCAGTCTAAAATAGGCCTTGAGTTTGGCTTGTAGGACCTCGGATGGACTAAAAAACCTGAATAACACCTTCAATATTAACTTTCTGGAAAAGCATACGCTTGAAGACGATTATTCTGCCTCCCCAAACAGGTCCTAGCTGTTTTCTTTTCGATATCTCTGTCGGGTATCCAAACTAAGACCTTGGGTCTCTTTGGGAGGTTTGATGCATCTTCTGCCGTAAGACATGTGCTCTCCTAGAGATCTTTTCTGGCCTCCAGAATTTTTTGTACCCATCCTTTAGTTTCAAGATGAACACAGGTCAGTCAAAGAATTCCTCCTGCAAACCTGGCACCTTTAAAATGACGTGGTTAGAGGTCCCAGAAGGTGTCATTTACAGCATCCAGCATGTTCTGGATCTGCAATGACGACTCCTCAAACAATACCGGGTCTGAGGGGCGTTTGTCGAATACCGCCACAAACTTCTGGCAGCTATACCATACGGCTCAATCTGCTCTTGGCTCTTTGGATGCTTATTTTGTTGCTGAAGTTTGGTGAGTGTTGGTGTGGAAGCCTCTGATCGGGGTCTCTTGCTGATCCAGGTGACCTTACGCACCGGCATCCGCTTCGTTGGCGGGACTCAGAGCACGACCCAGCTTCAACCTTCTTGGTTTTTGGCGGCTTCGTTTGTTGAGCCTCCGAAAGCTTCCTTAGTTGCAGTCTAGTGCCTGTATGCTTCGTATTTGTGTCTTATGCCAAGTGTATCCAGCAAGCTAGCATACCTAGTCCGCTTCGCCTACATGGACTGATTGTGGTTAGATTAAGGGGTCGCCCATTACTGGTTCCACCATCTCTTGCTGCCCCAGGTAACCTTACGCACCGGCATCCGCTTCGTTGACGGTTTCGACTAAGACCACGTCCCAGCATTAACCTTCTTGGTTTTATCGGCTTCTTTTGTTGAGCCTCCAAAAGCTTTTTAGTTACAGTCTAGTGCCTGTAAACTTTGTATTTGTGTTTTATGTTAAGAGTATTCAGCAAGCTAGCATACCGGATCCGCTCCGCCTACATGGGCTGATTATGGTTAGCTTAAGGGTCGCCCATTACTAGCTCCATCATCTCAGGTAAAGAGTTTATTGTGGTTTCAAAATTCATAAATGTCCCTACAGTAAGAGGAAATTAAAAAGTCTTCATACCAGGTGTCCCATGTTAGCAGGGAAAGCGTGCTTAAAACGATATGTCACCTTGTTCCCCTTGTTTTGATCCGATTGGGATTTAGCCACGTACCCCTTGGACTCGGTCCTACACCATGGCATTTAGAATTTTTAATAAGTATTTACGTTTGGCCCGGGAAATTAAGCCAAGACGCCCATACCTTGCTTGCCTACGGGACTTGAACACGACAGCACAGGAAGCACAGTTTGTCAGTGTAACAATAAATGCTACACCTTTCTCATTTACCTGCAGATTCTCAACCAAAAAACTACAGCTGGGTTGAGGGACTTGGTCCGAGAAATTGTTTTCACGTGGTTCAAGTTAGAGATTAAATCCCGCTTTAGTACAATCTCCAGTTTTTCACCATGTTCTGGTTCTTATACCACGCAGGTTACCGAGTCTCTGCAAGAGTTAAGCTTATGACGATCATCCCCAGAATATTTGGTCAAACACTTGGCCAGATTCCCTGAGAGTTTTTCTATCCGCTACCAGGAAACGCGTCCAGTGGGTTACCAACCACATGAGCCTTTGAAACTTAAAGAACCGCATCTTGAACACCAACAAGGTTTGCTGCTGCTATGCCATCTTGGCGCGTATCAAATTATTTTCAATATTTATTTGTTGTGTGTAGTTTCTTCATCATTTCCCGCTGGCTGTCAGCGATGATGATAGTCGTCGGCTAGTGAGAATGGATGTTTAAAAAAAATGAGATGTAGTATCGTTCTCGGAGCTTCCCGATAATGAACTGAACACTTTATCGGTACCTCGAAGTGTAAGGTGCGTAGAAACTACTACCCTCTACCTTTTTCCATATTCCTTTCTATCTTGGTCCGTGGTCTCCTTTACAGAAAATGGTGCAGTAAATTTAGATAGTCACAAACCAAGATTGCTTAACTTACATTGTAAGTAGTCCTTTTTTAACTTAAACTATTCCAAGCTTTTAAAAGGTTACTATTGACCATAATTCTTTAGTTCCACTTTTTCTATGTAATACCGCTTAAACGATCATCCGGCCCAATGCTGCTAGACAACACCTTATTTGCACGACATCCAGCATCTCTCTCTTAGGAGTTACAATGCTATTTTGTCTTGTGTCTTGTGTTTCTTCTGCGCAAGAATGGGTCATCAGCCTAGGTATTGTGCAAAACTGTGCCTCATGAAAATAATGATCCGCGATTAAGGGATGAGGGAAGCTTTAAGAGAAAAGTTCTTAAGTATTTGCCTTCAAAACCTACTCTTTTGTTAGGCATACGTTCAACATAAATTCAGTATAATCAGGGCTTTAAAAGCTGGCTTGATTCAACCTTAAAGAAGAGAATTATTTACAGCTGGTCTTGAGGATTCTTTAAACAGTATTTTAAAATCGCTTTTAAGTTCAATCATAATACTCTTAAATTAATATTTTCATTTATGTCCATAAAGACCCTTTTAATTTGAAATAAAAAAGGATTTTGTTCCTTATAACTCGTGCAGCGAGATTTCATTACGAGAAGCACAATAATAATCAGTTTAGAAGTGGAATATCTGAGGGGTTCTTTAGTCAAAGTATATTTTCAACAGCCAAGAATGTAATAGGATTCTTGTTTAAGTTGCGGAAATGTAAATATTCCCTCCTCAAACCATTTTAAATATTGAGAGAAGACTTTATTTACTCATCTCTTAGATATTTGATTTGAATAGTTAGTATTAAGGCAAAGTTGATTTGTAAATAGGGTTTTTGATTGGGGATGGAGCAGATTGTGTTCTCTTTGTTTGCGCTGAAAGTTACTTTTACGAAATATGATAAACATAGGGTTGTTTATATCGGGAAACTTTTAGACTTCCCAATAAATAACTTATAAAGTAAAATTGGCAAAGATACACTCCAACTTAGTGGATAAAATCAAACTTCAACGGATCCTTTCAACATCGCGTTTCAATTAATTGTAACGCTGATACGTGCAGAAATGGCGTTAGGATATAGAAATTAGAATAATTTCACTAAATTCTCTTACACCTACCCGGAAAGATAATTGAACCTTCCGTCTAATAAAATCTTTGGGAGTCAACCCACCTGATTTCAGTTTTTCTAGTATTCTCCCGGATTGCTGTATAATGCAATAACAGACCCACACCAGTCAGTAGTTACTAGACAGCGGTTAAATTTCAATTAGTCCAGTAGTGTTGTCGACCACTCAAGTCCAAGTCTATTCGTCACTCTAACAAGGTAGGTCCAGATTTTTTAATTAAACTAATATTAGACTAAGTTGTGCTTGTAACCAAGCGCCATTAAATATTATGATTGTGCGAAATAAAGCAACTATCTCTAAGGACTAGTAATTCTCATTTGACAGTATTCAGTGCCTCTTCAATGTAGAAGTTGTTACATGCTAAATTCCTCAAAAGGTAAATAGTATGTCTACTCTACCTTATAGGCGGCAGAGTCTCGAAAGATTATGAAGGGTTCCTGTTTAACGTTCAAGCCCAAGGTAAAAAGGATGTTAAATGGCTTTGAGAGAAAAAGGTTCTTTTAATGAGATCTTCCAGCCAGCTAAGCTTCTTCAACTTAGGGCAGAGCTATGAGCTAGGGCAGTAGAATGGTATACGATAAAAACAGAATTTTTATTGGACGTCACCGTATCTTAATGAATGTTATAATACGAATCTATCCGAAGATCAGATACGGAAATCTTCGAAAGAAAAAAACTTAAGACGAGCAACATATCAAAAAAATACTTACTTTTGACTCTGCAATCTGGAATGGGAACGACGATCTCGTACTATTTGAAAATTTAACCACATCTAAACAGTTTTAAACTAGGACTACATTAGAGCTTAGTCACTTTATCACAAAAAAATAGATTATAAATAGCTCCACTAGTCAAAATTATACTTAAAAAAATTTTTAAATTCAACACCAATAATATCTTTCTTCAATACAAAAATTTTATAAGTGTGGTTGTGGGCTTCTATAAAAAAATTATTGATGACTTCAATGAAAGAAAGCTTTAAGACAACTTATAATTCTTTCTATTGGTTTATATATATATATATATATATATATATATATATATATATTGTAATGTCAGTAGGAGCTACAAGGGTTCTAAGGGTTGTTTTGAGTAGAAGGTAGTGTATGCCAAATAAAATAATCCATATATCAGATCCCGTAATTTAAAAATGTATGTTTGCCGTACTTTACATACGGTAAAGTATTTGAAATGTTAGTTGAAATGTAAGTGCCAAGACGTAAATTAAAATGACTTGATGACGTGATAAAATACACAGTGCTCAAGGTTTTATACTGAGTTATAATTTAATAGGCCATTGAACGTACATTTGCCAACCGAAAACCGGATGCGTCTATGGATGTCCACTATTAACCACGCAGATCCAGGTTCATATGTAAATTATTTTGGCTTTTATTTTACTAGAATCAACTTTTGGACAAACATATAATCTCAAAATTATAAGTAATAACAGTGTCAAATATGATTGAAGGGTTGTGAAATATTTAGGACTAATGATAGAACATTATGTATAAAATAGGAAAGTGCAAAAGACAAAATTTAAGGGATTTGTGACACGAACGCAGAGATACGACGTTATTGGATGTTTTATTTTATATAATATGTAATAGAGTAGGACGAAAATATTGTAATTATCACCTAGGATAGTAAACAAAGGGAGTCGATTTCGAATTTTTTTGTGTGTAAAGACGTATTTATGAAACTGCGCTAAATTGTTTAAATATTTTGGAAGATTAAATAAATGTGTTTGAACTGTAAGAGTTTGATTTATAAAAGAAGGGTAAAGAGAAGCATCAGCAAATAAATAAGTAATAGCGGCGACGAGTAAAAGTGAAGACTGGAATTAGGGCGACAGCGAACCGGCGGAAAGTAAGATTGTATTGGAACGAGATTGATAAAGGCAGAAGGCATCGGATAGGAATTGTAAAAGTGAAGAATATTAGGATTGATTTGGATATGGATTTATGTGTAGCGGGACATTGAGTGGAAAATAGGAACGAAGATAGATTTGGAACGAGTGGTAAATAGGAACGAGGATGGATTTGGATTGAGTAGTAAACAGGAAAGAGGATAGATTTGGGACGAGCGGATTAAAGGCGGAAGTATTGATTTAGAACGAGAGGAGCAAAATTAGAAGAAAGCGTAAGAGTAGCAAGGGGAAGTGTACAAGTTAAAGAAGAAATTACTACGGAAGAATTAGCGCAGGGTAAGTAAATAAAAAAGGGTATTCTAAATTCTAAAATTCGGGTCATTTATTTCAGATTTGGGGGCAATAAAATTAAAGAAAGATACCTGGAGGCTAGACGGCAATTCAAAGTGATAGTGAAACCTTGTGAAGGCGCATACGGCAAAAAGGATTTTGAGCCAGCATTAAGAGAGGCCAGTAACGACGTATAATCCAGGTGAGTTCTGTGTACTATAACGTCAAAGTCATAAATTTTGTGGTATTAATTAATTTGGCACAAGGCTACGTTGATCATATAAAATTTGGCATATACAAAAGTAAATTCTAAAAAGGTACTAAAACAAAAGATAGTGCAGTTTGGTTAGGCATTGCACATCTACTTACCACTGAACCCACGGTAAGTAGGTGGATACCCTGGGAAGAAAGAGTTCATATAGTCGAGGCATATTAAAAACATTTTTAATTTAATAACCAACCAAACGTTGCTAAAGTACGTGGCGTGAAATAGATATTTGCACATCATATAAAATCATTAAATTAATAAGAAAAGGCGCGCGACAAAGAGTGGGGTGCAGCATAAGAATATGTACATAGTTTATACAAAGTATACGTACTGAAACTTTCGATATGATTAATTTTATTATAGTATAGTATTAGTCTCTGGTTATTTAAATGAATTTCATAATTACAAATTTATTTATAAAGTTTTCATTATTGTACTACAATTTCAATGTGATACCGGAATAGGATCCTTTTCGGGTTTACAATCAAAAAATTAAATGCTCTGACATTTTGTTGATTACAGAACTACATTTTTAATTGGTTTAATTGATGGAATCAAAGGTTAAAAAAACTTATTGTCTGTAATAAGCTGTACTTCAGGTGTACTGTCAAAATATGTTATACACTATAATGAGGCAAACAAATATCAACTTATCACATGTTTAGTTATACGAACATTTTAGTATAACCTTGTAACTACAAAACTATCTTATAGAAATGCCTTGGAAATAATAAGAACATTTATGCACTATTCGATTATTAAATTTTGAATAAAGTTATAGGTGTATAAAATTAAATGATTATAAAACTTTCACAAAAATTTCGTGTATCAACTTTAAGTAAACATATATAGAATTTTTAGAAACCTATTTGTACATCATAAATGATTGTTTCTAGGAATGGACATAGTTATAAAATTGAGGATGAGTCACGGCGAAAAATCTGCTAGGCAACCAAATTCCTTAAACATCTACGTACTTACGATTGCAGGTGCGCGCAGCTGATACATGCGTCTGAGCTTGACCTCTATACTAACCAAGCATATGTGGAAATTTCCACCCTCTAGCATAGCAACACTTAAAACTGCATTTACAGCACAACCAACATCCAAAAGAATTTATTACATGTTTGCATATCCATATGTTTCCACTTATCTCAATATAATTCCATACTTTACTCAGTACTTGCGTAATACTTGTTTAATACTTTAATACTTTAATCTTTAATTTTTAATCTTGCTTAATACTTGCGCTGAAAAGAAACGGGGAAAATGATTCTAAAGGTAAGTTTGAGAATTATTCACCTTCCGTAAAAATGTACTCTTGACTTTACTTAGGTCGATGCTACAATTAAAAATGAAGCCATGGTATCCTTTGACACCACCTCACTTTTTCTGGGACGGCATGTTTTATTAAAAACCTGCAGGCCCACGCTAACACTTGCTATATTGATTACATCCGGAGCGAAAATGGTGGAGCTTGTCCACGAAGCAATTTTTATTATCCAAGCAGGCGCCGGGAAAGGGAATATTATATCAAGATACATACAAAAAGAAGAGTTCTTAAAGTTTACTTTTAACTATTCAAATGTAGATGGGACTCTATGTATGAATTCGTAATATATTGTTTCTATTAAAATTTATTAATTATTGAATAGGTATGTGGAACAAAAGCGTATATTTAAGAAGCGGAAAATCGTATTCGTTACAAAGTTCAAAATTAATGAGGATAAGACTCATCCCTGGCTCACCCCTTTCTTAATGCTTACTTCTCTACCTTCCTGCTTCTATTACTGCTGTTTGTTCTTTGTATAAGCTATGTTCTATTCGTCTATCCCTATAACTCATTCCAATCGACAGGTTAGAAGCGTACCTCCATTGATTTCTATTTTGAACTAACCTACACATTTTCCTGAAATTCTCACAGCCTACATCTTTTACTATCTGTGTGCAGTAGTCTAACCTTGGTCTATCTCTACTTCTCTTTTCTCCTATCTCTGCTTTTAATATATTCCACAATATCCATAATGTCTTAGTATGTGCCCTATAATTCTATCTCTCCTATTTTTTACTGTTTGCCACATATTTCTTTCTTCCCTACCATTTCTAGTACCTCTTCGTTCTTAACTTTGTCTGTCCATGATATCTTCATCATACGTCTGTAGCACCACATTTCAAAGGCTTCTAGCTTTTTCTTGTCCGCTTCTCCTACTGTCCAGGCTTCACAGCCGTACAGTGCTGTGCTCCACACATATGTTTTAAGCAATCTTTTCCTTGTTTCTATGTTTGTGGTCTTTGAACAGAGTAGTTGCTTTTTGTTGTTAAATGTAGCACGGCCTTGTGCTAATCTTTGTTTTATCTTTCTTGTGATTTTTCCATCTTGCGTTAATTACACTGGTGTTCAAATAGTTGATTTTATCGGTTGTGGACGTTTTTGGATTGTTTCAAGTAAACAGTCCATTCATCGAGTTGTGAGTCAACGTATCACTTGTTGGAAGACTAATTCTACCGCATCGCATCCTTCTATGGGCCACGTATCTACTAGCCGGCTCACTCAATCCAAGTCCTTTTTGAGCTCTGGCGTTGATCTTGTTGGCCGCTTCCCTATCACTATATCGCGAATACTGGCAGCTAAAGTGTTGAAAGCATTTTTATGTCTCTTTATAAGCGTGTCTACCAAGGCACTCCATTTTGAATTAATTTCTGATCTGTCAACCTATGCCATGCTAGCAACTCAACGCCGATTTATTGCGAGGCGTGGTCGCTATAATTATTTTTATAGTAATTGCGGTACAAGCTTTGGGGGTGCCCATAGACAGTTAATTTCATTCCCAAAATCAGCTGTAGCAAAAGAACATATTTCTTGGCACTTTATATCGCCCTCTGTACTTTATTTCAGTGGTTTGTGGGAGGCCGGTCTGAAGTCGACAAAAACCTTGCTTCTTCGCACTATAGTTGCACCTATGAGGAACTAGCCACTGCCTTTGTTTAGATTAAGGCCATCTTAAATACTTATCCTTTCACCCACGTGGGCAGTGACCCCAACGAGTTGCCTGACACTAGACCACTTTCTGACTTTAGCCCCTTTAGTCGCTATTTCAGAACATGCTCTTTCTTACCTTTCGCACAATCGCCCGCTAGTAATTGCTCTAGCGAATTCATCAAGATTTCTGGTCTCGATGGTCTAAGGAGTACTTGCATACGCTCTAACAACGGTCTAAATGGCACAAAGCATCTTCGTAGGTTAAGATGGGTATTTTAGTGCTATTTAAAGCTGATAACGTTCCACCCCAATGATGGTCCCTTGGACGTGTTGTTGCAGTTCATCCAGGAACTGATGGGGTCGTTTGGGTGTCATTCTCAAAACCGCACAAGGCGAGCTAAAACGTCATGTTGCTAAGTTCTGCTCTTTACCTTCGATGAAAATTTTCCTTTAACTTTCTTCATATAATTTTTGTGTTTTAGTTTTTGTTCGCGTAAATTTTTCCTGGGCTCTCTTATATCGATTAATTTTTCTTCCTTTTGTTCTTTCCATTCCATTCCACCCTTTGTAATAAAGAAATTATACCACCTAAAAACTACACGTTGGACGGCAAATTCTTACATTTAAAACTCGATAATTACATTTAAAAGTTCGATAAATACAACACCGCAAGCGGGGTTTACTAGACACCATCGGCAGTTGGTAGCGCTAATCTTATACAGATTTTGGGCGCGCTCATCTGCCAATGACGTCATCAATGCACAATTTATATTGCGCAATAATCGGAAATTTATATAAATTTAAAACCATAGATGATACAGCGAACAAATTAACAAAGAGAGTACTCACTCAGAAATCCGGCGTCCCGCGGAGTTGAGGTAAAGTTGGCTTCGCTAAGGTCCATCAGGGCTCCATCCCGGAGGGATTAAAGGTGGTACGCCCGACGCTCTTCCAAAGCGCTCGGACCAGTTCCGGCAATCATGAGCTCGTTCATCCAGGGTCGTGCAGTACGGTTCGCCTAGGTGACTGCAAATTTTATCTACCTATGTAGGGAATGGGCAGGAATACCAGGTATAAGGCGACAAACAAAGACAATTAGGCAAAGGAAATCTACATAGATAAGATAAGGCACGATACGATACCTCAAAGCGTCCACTCCACTCGAAGGTTCGGTCGAAAAAGCCACGTTACAGGGAGCAGAGGAAAAACCCCACTATTTTCCCCTACTCCACTCGCGTCGCGCGATCTGGCGTAACGCACTGTGACGTAACGGAAATGCGCGCCCCGAGTCTTTTGAAATTGTGGCGCGAAACTTCCGCACATCAAAATTAACCTAAAAACTATGTTTAAGGGCCAATTTGATTGGCACGTAACAGCACCAAGTTTTAAAAGTTTTTATTTATAACATTCACCGACCAAAATGCGCCTAAAATTCGATATCTCGGTGCTAGACGGAAACAACCAGTTAATACTAGCTACAAGTTTAGTACAAACAAATCAAAATTCTTTCTGCTTTATATATCTCCTAAGTATGCTCCTAAAGCAATCAAATAATTTCAAGTTACAGCTATGTGTGCAAGAGGTTATAAAAATTTTAATTTTGTTTATTTCACGCCTAGCGCCAATCTAATTAATACGTTTCTTCTCGGTTCCTTCCCATGGACTGGTCAGCTACACATTGAAAAAATAAAAATTAAAAGAATTATTCTAATTTAAATGTTTTTAAGTAAAGGTTAGCATCGATTTTTCAAAACTATATTTGGAACATCCTCCGCTTAAACTGCGTCCAAAGTTTGATTTGTTAACACTAAAAAAGCAATTAAACGTAATCAGCACCAACTACTAAAACTATTTTTTTTTTCAACTTTGCTTTATATGTTCTTTAACTTTGGTCTATTCTTTGCTTAGCTCATATTTAATTAATTCATTTGTCTTGGTTTCTTCCCTTAGAATAGCGTACTGTTACTTAAAATTTTCTTTTTATTTTCCTTTCGAGTATCCCCTCAGTACGCTCAATGGACCAAATAATTTCAAATTAATAGTTTCGTAAGTGTAGAAGTTGAAATGTAATTTCGACCAGAGTTACGTGGCCGTGGTGTGATTTGATTTGCAGCAAAGCAAATCACATTTATATGTTTGTGAATTGTACTGCCGCATTGTGGAATAAAAACCCATAATGTAATAAGTATGAAATCATATATAAATGTAAGGGTTGAAGCTGGTGAGTTTACTCATTCAGAAATTAGAATGTCATTATTTTATGTGAGGTGCTGACCTAATAGGAATATGAACCATTGGCGTTTCTGGACTTGCTTATTCGGGGCCTGAAGAATAAACGGTGATACGTGCGATTTCAAACGTACATAAAATACCCATTTGTTAATTAAATTTCGGTAGAAAGTTCCTATGTACGTGCAATTTAAAACGTATATAAAATGCAGTATTTAACAGAACCCAACAGGTTGCAGATATAACCCATAATTGAAACACCTTTTCCACATACAAACGACTGATAGCGTTCTGTCAACCAATAAAAACGCGTGGAATATTCCAGAAGAAGTTTGATTCTATAAAACTAACGAAGTAGATAAAGAAGGATCATTTTATAATTCACACCCCGACTGTGATATTTTGAAAGAAAATTGTTTCTTGAATAGAATTTAGTGTAAGTTGATAATTTTAAAAGTTGAAACTTAACAAAAATTTATAATTTTAAGTGATATAATCAGTAGAGCGCGTGGGGTAATAAATCTATGTAGAATTTTAGCGTTGATATAAACGTAAGTATAGAAATAATTAATTTAAAAATCTTTGCAATTTATTAATTTAGGGCTCTAAGCTGTTGCTTAACACTCTAAATTATTGGATTAATACTCTAAGTTGCTGCTTAACAATCTAAGTTACTGGTAAAATACTCTAAATTATTAGATATAAACCACTCTAAATTATTGGGCTAAGGCTTCAAATTACTGCATTAACACTCCAAGGTACTGATCAACGACTCTAAGCTACTGAAGAAACGACAGTTATTCAGTTAAGAGTGATTTCTAAGTCTAATTGTTGGAAGTTCTAGAACAAGCAGGAATTTGGCTCTGCAATCTCCAGCAAGAGAAAAACCGGAGAACCATAAGGTCAGAACTATTTATTCATTCTATAGCACGTTGCATTTGCAATTTTATATAATTTGTATATTCGGAAGTGAGTTTAAAATTTGCATGTGTGTAAAAGGTCAACAAAAATTTGATTGGTATACTTAGAATTATGTTTAAAAAAGAGGATATTCTTTTGAACGTTCAACAAAGAGGCGGTAACCTAAGAGATCAACACTTAAAAGCAGGTTATGAATCGATACCACCAGGACACCAGAAAATTGACAAGGACGCGGAGGAAAAGTTTAAAATGACTGAATTAGACACTGTATTAAAAGATAGTCATACTCCTCCTCAAAGCATTCCAAATAGATTCTTTTATGGACATATGTTTTCAACCACAACTAGACGAAATCCTGATGGGGTATTTGAATTTCACCAAACCTTTAGAGACCACAATGGCAATGAAGAAACTACAATAACTAAGCACATCGATGGTAAAGAATATACTGTAACTATCAAGAAAGCTATTCGTGGTAATATACATTTTTTTATGGCTTTAATTGCTTTAACAAGGTGTAAAAATTTATAATCTTCGATAGCAATATTTATTTTAATTTTGATTAAAAAATTCTATGAAAAGCAAATGAGATTAAAAAGGGCGTAGATTTGTAAATTATAATATGACAAAGTTTTTATTTAGTTCATTATACACATTTTGGTGAATTTCGTTTGTCTAGAATTCAGGTGTTTCCTATAGTAGGGGACAAAGAATACTACTATAGTAAGTCTGCTTATCGTAAAAGGCGATTAAAAGGCGCAGCAAGAAGCAGCAGCCTTGCTGGCTAAAAGATATTGCAGGAGAGTCGGTTAGTCTGGGGCGATCCTTAATAATTTATAAGGTTGTTGGGGGTTGGCCGTGACGGATACGGTTTTTTGCTAAAATCTTTAAAAACTGCGTTGTAGAATGATATGGAAACCTATCACAATAATTCCCAGGTATACGTTATTATAACCCCAACAAGAAAAGTACTTACGTAACTGGAGGACTCCTTACATCATTGCGCTAGTATAACGGCAGCTGGGCTTCGTTGATCTTTTCGGACGTGGGTGATTCGTCTGGCCCGGTTGAATCCAAATTTGATTTCTCTTCTTCTTCCTGTTTGCAGGCAGGGCAAAGGAATAAGGTAAAGATAGCGATAGACAATAGAGGCAAAGGGAACCTACATAATCTGAAAGAGAATACAACGGCACAAAGATAACTACACTCGTCGACGTCCCGGTCAGCAGTCCCCGACGTGTCGGAAATCACCCCTCTTCCACACTCCGCGTCTGCGTAATCCCTTGCGCAAACGCATTGTCTGAAGTGACGAAAATACGCGCACAAGTCTTTTAAAATTATTGGCGCGAAATCCTTACAAGTTAAAACTAAATTTGGAAATGTTTACGGCCGATTTTTCGGCACGTAACAACGTGGCCTATAACATAAATATGTATGATGGAGATCTCACAAGTAAAATTCTTGTCCGGAGGTAAAATACCCTCTCATTAGGATCTCCGGGAGGGGTACTTGGGACTCGTCATCGTAAGAATTTAAAACAACGGTTTGATTTAATGATAGGAACTTGGAATGTAAGGTCATTACTTAGAGTAGATAAGTTTTAGGAATTTATTAGTCGAAATGAGAAAAGAAAAGCTGGACATTTTAGGTATTAGTAAGGTAAGATGGTCAGATAATAATGACTTTTGGAAAAATAATTACAGCGTAAGTACAACTTCTTGAACTAATGGACAGGCAGGGAAAGGAATAGTGTTAGGTAAAAGATTAGGACGTAAAGTTAAAGAGTACTTACAATTTAGTGATAGAATAATTATGGTTAGATTGAGTACGAAACCCACAGGTACTGTTTTAGTACAGGTTTACATGCCAACACCTCAGTACCAGGATGAGGAAGTAGAAAAGGTATACGAGTATATAAATAGTACAGTGAGAAAAATAAAGACAGATGAGAATTTAATAGTTATGGGCGATTTTAATGCGTCGGTGAGAGAAAGTAGTGAGGGAAAAATGGTAGGAAAATTTCGGTATGGCAAACGAAATCATAGAGGAGAAAGATTTGTTGAGTTTTGCCAGGAATATAGATTGGCAACTGTAAACACCCTATTCGAACAACATGTTAGGAGAACGTATACCTGGAAAGCGCCAGGTGATAGGGCTAGATACCAAATAGATTATATTTTAGTTAAACAGAAATTTACAAACCAAGTTAAAAACTGTCGTAGTTATCTAGGGGCTGACATAGATTGCGATCATAACTTAGTTAAAATGAAGAGTAAGCTAAAACTTAAAAAATTGAGAAAGGTTAAAAGAGAGGGATAGGATCTAGGTAAGCTTAATGATAGTGTGATAAAAGAGGAATATAAACAAGTATTAGATAATAAGATCAAAGAGATAGCTTAAGGAGGGAACGTAGAAAATAGATGGAGAGAAATAAAAACTGACTATACATGATACAGCAACACGGACTATAGGTAAGAAAAAAATAAAAGCGAGAACACCCTGGGTAACAAAAGAGATATTAGATTTAATAAGGAATAGAAGAAAGCTTAAACCTTTCAGAGAATTGGACAGTGAAAGTAAGCAAAAATAAATAAAGTTCTATACCACAAAATATGTATCTACCCTTGGTCTAGGCAATTAAGCCAAGATCCTCACATCTTCTTTACCTGCGAGACATGACTACGACAGCAAGGGCAGTACGGTTTACCATTGTAACAATAAATTTCACGCTTTTTTCATTTACCTCAGTGCAGATTCTTGACCATGAAACTACAGCTAGGCTGACGGTTTTGGCCTGCGGAATCGTTTTCTCTTGGCTCAGGTTACGGCTTTTATCCCGCTCCAGCTTAATCTATTGCTCTCTAGCATGTTGTGGGTCTTATACCACGCAGGTCACCGAGTTTCGGCAAGATATAAGCTTTTGACGATCCTTCCCAGAGTATTTGGTCAAACACTTGGCCAGATTTCGTGAGAGTTCTTTAATGAGTCCAACAACATGGGCTTTCGAAAATTAAGTAACTGCATTTTGGCAACTAACAAGGTTTGCTGGCTATGCCGTCTTGGTGCGTATCAAGTTATTTTCAGTATTTAACTGTTGTGTATTGCTTCGTCATTACCTTATGTTTAAGTTATGCGCGTTTTCTGAACATTTATATGACTTCCCGGTTGGCTGTCAGCGATGACGATGGTTGTCGGCTGGTGAGAATGGATGTTTAAAGAAAATTAGATGTAATTTCGTTCCCGGAGCTTCCCGGTACTGAACTGGACACTTTATCGGTACCTCAAAGTGTAAGGTGCGTAGATGCTGCTCCCCTGTATCTTTTTCCTTATTCTTTTATCTTGGTCCAAGGTCTTTTTGCAGGAGATGGTGCAGTAAATTTAGAAAGCTACAAACCAAGATTGCTCAATTTAAATTGTAAGTAGTTCTTTTTTAACTTAAACTATTCCAATCTTTTAAAAAGTTACTATTAACTATAATTTTTTAGTTTCTCTTTTTTTATGTAATACCGCTTAAACGATCATCCGGCCCAATGCTGCTAGACAACACCTCATTTGCACGACATCCAGCAACTCTCGCTTAGGAGTTACAATGTTATTTTGTCTTGTGTCTTGTGTTTCTTCTGCGCAAGGATGGGCCATCGGCTTAGGCATTGTGCAAAACTGTGCCTCACGAAAATAATGATCCGCGATTAAGGGATGAGGGAAGCTTTAAGAGAAAAGTTCCTAAGGCTTTGCCTTCGGAACCTACTCTTTTGTTAGGCATACATTTAACATAAATTCAGTATAATCAGGGCTTTAAAAGCTAGCTTGATTCAATCTTAAAGACCAGAATTATTTACATCTGGTCTTGAGGATTCTTTAAACAGTATTTTAAAATCGCTTTTGAGTTCAATCATAATACTCCTAAAGTAATATTTTCATTTATGTCCATAAAGACCCTTTTAATTTGAAATAAAAGAGGATTTTGTTCCTTATAACTCATGCAGCGAGATTTCATTACGAGAAGCACAATAATAATCAGTTTAGAAGTTGAATATCTGAGGGGTTCTTTAGTCAAAGTATATTTTCAACGGCCAAGAATGTAATAGGATTCTTGTTTAAGTTGCGGAAATGTAAATATTCCCTCCTCAAACCATTTTAAATATTGAGAGAAGACTTTATTTACTCATCTCCTAGATATTTGATTTGAATAGTTAGCATTAAGGCAAAGTTGATTTGTAAATAGGGTTTTTGATTGGGGATGGAGCAGATTGTGTTCTCTTTGTTTGCGCTGAAAGTTACTTTTACGAAATATGATAAACATTTTGTTGTTTGTATCGGGAAAATTTTAGACTTCCCAGTAAATAACCTATGAAGTAAAATTAACAAAGATAAACTCCAACTTAGTGGATAAAATCAAACTTCCATGAATCCTTTCAATATCGCGTTTTGATTAATTGTAACACTGTTACGTACAGAAACGGCGTTAGTTATCTGAATCAATTTTAACTCTGCAAAAGTGACCTAACAGTTGGTCATCAACTAGCTGTCAGTGATGGGAGTGGGTTCAATAAAATGAAATTCAAATCATTTTAAGGATATCGATACTAGAACATTTTCACTAAATTCTCTTACACCTACCCGGAAAGGTATTTGAACCTTCCGTCTAATAAAACCTTTGGGAGCCAATCCACCTGATTTCAGTTTCTTTAGTCTCCGCCCGAATTACTATATAATGCGATAGCAAACCCACACCAGTCAGTAGTTTCTAGACAGCGGTCAGATTTTAATTAGTCCAGCAGTGTTGTCAGCCGCTCAAGTTCAAGTCTATTCGTCACTCTTACAAGGTAAGTCCAGCTTCCTTATGTAAACTAATATTGGACTAAGTTGTGCTTGTATCAAAGTGCCATTAAATATTATTATTGTGCGAAATAGAGATTGGTGTAAAGTTAGCAGTAAAACTCTAACAGTAATTTTTACGAGGAAGAAGATGTACAACTGGCAGTAAAATCCCAGCAGTAAATTTTTCGTGCAGACCTTATTGAATACACAAAATGCGATTTCAGAAATGCAGTTACACTTACACCTTTCGCCTTGGCACAATTATTGAAATGACCACTCTTAAAGCCCTGATAGAACCAAATTAACTTTCGACCCGTTTGCGTTTCAAAAACCTCCCTTAAATAATAAAGTAAAACAAATCAAATGGCAGAAGGTCATCGAGCTACACTTTCCGCTTTGGCGTTCGTACGAGTATCAAAATCGATCCGTGTATGCTTCAAAAACCATCTTTTAATGATATAAATAGGAAAAAAAAATAGAAGTGGCAGGAGGCCATTGAGTTACACTTTCAGCTTTGGCACATACATTGTTGTAACAATTTTATTTTGGATAATAAATCCCTCCATACAATTTTAAGAATAATATAACAATTTTATTAATAACAATAATAATTTGCATTCAACTTCAAAAGTAATACGTTAAGCCTGCATCGTCCTTTAATAATCTACTTATAGTTAAATATCTGTGTCATATACAGCTATTTACAAGCACATCTCTGTTTGATTATTCCCCTCCGGACGGCTCGACCGCCCGAGCTAGTTTGTGGATAGTCGGCCACACGTAGTAGAAGTATCAACATGTACCCTAGATTGCAAGCCGGCAATTTGCGAATCCACTTCAATTAGTGAACACATCTTCGAATAACGGTCGGTAACGTATATATTTTGTTAACTTGTATAATTTGAGATAATTTATTTAGCGCGACTCTTAGAATGTATTGCAACAGGATTTGATTCAACACGTGGGACGAAGTCATTGTAGAAGTTGGTTTGGATGAATTTATTTCAAATTACAAACGCTGTTATCGTTGCTTGAAATAACGAGGATCCCGTCTTTCTTTGCTACAATGCGACAAATGCAGTTTTGGTTCGTAGATAGCTATAAGTTCTTTTTATGTGTTTCAAAACTAGGAACACGTTAACTTGCTTTGATGCGTAATACAAGTACGTAATAAAAGTTTCAACTAATTGCTAAGCTGGATTTACCAGTAGTAAACTTAAAGTTCACTGATTTAATGTTTTAAAAACAACACACGTGGCTCAATATGAATCGTCGGTAACGTCAACAGGTGTTACTGACGTCATATATTTTTCTGCTTTGTACTGCTGACAGATGTTATTTTTAAAAGCAAATGCTTTGAACAGCTTTAGTACAAGATATGTAAACATGTCTATTTTTGTGATCAGCTTTATATAAATTAAAATTTGCATATGTAATTTAGAAAACTCAAATGCTAACATTTTTAGAACTTATTAATTTGTCATCTTCCTGAACAGATCTGCACAGGTCAGAACCCTATTTGTACAACAAGTTCATGTCTTACTGTAGAGTATTTGATTGAAAATAATTAAGACGAACATGAAAGTTGAAAGTCATAGATTGATACAGTTAATGATTAAATTTTTGTTACAAGTCACATTATTTTAAAAGAGATTTTTCTTAATAAACAATTGGTTCCAGCTTAAAGTTTTTTATTTTGATCAAGTATGATCAAATCTAATAACATAAAGCTAACATCCTTATGAGTAGGAATTTGATGCCAATTTTATATTGGAAATACCTTTTTAACTACTTCTTTATGTATTTTTGCTGGACACAAATAGTGTTCCACTTTTTTATTTATTTAACTATTACAATTTCTTACAGGCGCTGCGTTTTATTTTATTAAGACAGGTTTTTGTCAGCGAAGGCGATCCTTTTCTTTGGGTCTCCACGTCCGCCCTTAGAAATATGCTATGCAATTATCATAATTACGTCAGGACTTGGTGGCGCCTATTTGGTTTAGATTAAGTTTGATCTGCAAACAGAATTCGACTTACCCCCCACTTTTCTCATAGCTCTGCCCAAGGAATAGACCCCTAATTGTGTCGGAAGATTTTTGGAACAATAAGTTTCACTGGCTCACAACGTGAGGCCAGTCTTATAAAACAAATTTTTTTGTTTCACTGAATAAGAAAAATTTGTTACACTGGCGCACAATTTAGAAGAAGAAAAAAAATATACGTTTCATTGTTAAGACGTTCCTTAATGCACCTGGAAAAGCCTAAGTTACTTGCGACCCGTATGTGTATCAAAATTGACCCGTAAAAGCTTCAAAAACCATCCTTTAATGATATAAATAGGAAAACAATCCGAAACGGCAGAAGGTCATCGAGTTACACGTATTGCTTTGGCACATATATTGTTTAAACCTTCCTTAATGCATCTGCAAAAACCAAATTTATTTGCGACCCGAATGGGTATCAAAATCGACCCGTGTAAGCTTCAAAAACCATCTTTTAATGATATAAATAGGAAAACAATCAGAAAGGGCAGAAAACCATCGAGTTACACCTTCTGCTTTGGCACATGTACTCTTAAGACTTTTCTTAATGCAACTGTAGAAACCAAAATTACTTGCAACGCGTATGGGTATCATAATCGACCCGTGTAAACTTCAAAAACCATCCTTTAATGATATAAATAGGAAAACAATCAGAAAGGGCAGAAGGCCATTGAGTTACACTTTACGCTTTGGCACGTATATGTTTAAAACCTTCCTTAATGCACCTGCAAAAACCAAATTTACTTGCGACCCGTATGGGTATCAAAATCGACCCGTGTAAGCTTCAAAACCATCCTTTAATGATACAAATAGGAAAACAATCAGAAACGGCAGAGGCCAACGAGTTACAGCTTCCGCTTTGGCACATATATTGTTAAAACCTTTCCCAATGCACCTGCAAAAACCAAATTTTGACACCCATACGGGTCGCAAGTAAATTTGGTTTTTGCAGGTGCATTAAGGAAGGTTTTAAAAATATACGTGCCAAAGCAGAAGGTGTAACTCGATGGCCTTCTGCTTTTTCTAATTGTTTTCCTATTTATATCATTAAAAGATGGTTTTTGAAGCTTACACGGGCCGATTTTGATACCCATTCGGGTCGCAAGTAAATTTGGTTTTTGCAGATGCATTAAGGAAGGTTTAAACAATATATGTGCCAAAGCAGAAAGTGTAACTCGATGACCTTCTGCCACTTCTACCGCGTCGGACTGTTTTCCTATTTATATCATTAGAAAATGATTTTTGAAGCTTACACGGATCGATTTTATATCAATACGGATCGCAAGTAAATTTGGTTTTTGCAGGTGCATTAAGAAAGGTTTTAAAAATATACGTGCCAAAGCGTAAGGTGTAACTCGATGGCCTTCAACCGTTTTTAATTGTTTTCCTATTTATATCATGAAAGGATGGTTTTTGAAGTTTACAAGGGTCGATTTTGATACCCATACGTGTTGCAAGTAATTTTGGTTTCTACAGTTGCATTAAGAAAGGTCTTAACAATACATGTGCCAAAGTGGAAGGTGTAACTCGATGGCCTACTGCCACTTATGATTATTTTCCTATTTATATCATTAAAAGATGGTTTTTGAATCTTACAAGGGTCGATTTTGATACCCATACGGGTCGCAAGTAAATTTGGTTTTTGCAGATGCATTATAAAGGGTTTTAACAATATATGTGCCAAAGCGGAAAGTGTAACTCAATTACCTTCTGCCGTTTCGTATTGTTTTCCTATCTATATGATTAAAGGATGGTTTTTAAAGCCTTTACGGATCAATTTTGATACACATACGCGTCGCAAGCAACTTTGGCTTTTCCAGGTGCATTAAGGAAGGTCTTAAAAATATTTGTGCCAAAGCTGAAGGCGTTACTCGATGGCCTTCTGCCGTTTCTGATTGTTTTCCTATTAATATCATTAAAAAATGATTTTTGAAGCTTATACGGATTGATTTTGATACACTTACGGATCGCAAGTAAATTTGGTTTTTGCAGGCGCATTAAGAAAAGTTTTAGCAATATATGTACCAAAGTGGAAGGTGTAACTCGATGGTCTTCTGCCACTTTAGATTTTTTCCTATTTATATCATTAAAAAATTGTTGTTGAAGCCTATACGGATCGATATTAATACCCAAACGGGTCGCAAGAAAATTTGATCTCTGCAAGAGCATTAAGGAAGGTTTTAACAATATATGTGCCAAAGCGGAAGGTGTAACTCGATAATCTTCTGCCACTTCTATTTTTTTTCCCTATTTATATCATTAAAAGATGATTTTTGAAGCTTAGACGGGGCAATTTTTATACCCATACGGGTCGCAAGTAAATTTTATTTCTGCAGCAGCATTGAGGAAGGTTTAACAATATATGTGCCCAAGCGGAAGGTGTAACTCGATGACCTTCTGCCGTGTCGGACTGTTTTCCTATTTATATCATTAAAAAATGATTTTTGAAGCTTACATGGGTTGATTTTGATATCCATACGGATCGCAAGTAAATTTGGTTTTTTCAGGTGCATCAAGGAAGGTTTTAACAATATATGTGCCAAAGCGGAAAGTGTAACTCGATGACCTTCCGCCACTTTTGATTTTTTTTCCATATATATCATTAAAGGATGGTTTATGAAGCTTACACGGGTCGATATTGAGACCCATACGTGTTGCAAGTAAATTTGCTTTCTTCAGGTGCATTATGAAAGGCTTTAACAATGTATGTGTCAAAGCGAAAAGTGTAACTCGATGACCATCTGCCACTTCTTTTCTCTTTCCTGTTTATATCATTAAAAGATGATTTTTGAAGCTTAGACGGGTCGATATTGATACCCATACGGGTCGCAAGCAAATTTGGTTTTTGCAGGTGCGTTAAGGAGGCTTTTAAGAATATATGTGCCAAAGTGGAAGGTGTAACTTGATGACCTTCTGCCGTTTCAGATTGTTTCACTATTTATGTCATTAAAGGATGTTTTTTGAAGCTGTTGCGGGTCAATTTTGATACACATGCGGGTCGCAAGTAACTTTGGCTTTTCCAGTTGCATTAAGGAAGGTCTTAACAATATATGTGCCCAAGCTGAGGGTATAACTCGATGGCCTTCTGCCACTTCTGATTTTTGAAACTTACACGGATTGATTTTGATATCCATACGGTTCGCAAGTAAATTTGTTTTTGCAGGCGCATTAAGAAAGGTTTTAATAATATATGTACCAAAGTGGAAGTTGTAACTCGGTGGCCTACTGCCACTTTTGATTTTGTTGAAGCTTATACGGATCGATATTGATACCCAAACGTGTCGCAAGTAAATTTGGTTTTTGCAGTTGCATTAAGGAAGGTCTTAACAATATGTGCCAAAGCAGAAGGCGTAACTCGACGGCCTTCTGCCATTTGATTTGTTTTATTTTATTATTTAAGCAGGGTTTTTGAAACCCATACGGGTCGAAAGCTATTTGGTTCTACTGGGGCTTTAAGGATGCTCATTTCAGTAGTGGTGCCAAGGCGAAAGGTGTAAATGCAACTCCATTTCTGAAATCGCATTTGTCTATTCAATAAAGTTTGCACGAAAATTTTCTGCTGGGATTTTACTGCCAGTTGTACATTTTCTTCCTCGTAAAAATTACTGCTAGAATTTTACTGCTAACTTCACACCGCTGAAATAAAGTAACTACCTCTAAGGACTAGTAATTCTCAAAGCAGTGTATTCAAGGGGGTTTCCTGGAGTTAGCAAGGACTTAAGATCTCCAGGTCCCCATGGGCCTACGTTAAATACCACCTGGCTCTACCGTAACAGTCATTAAAACTGTATTTAACAATATGTCCACCAAGGTGATTTCCATCAAATGTGGGTGGTTTGGCTCTGAACCTTGACACCGACATTCTTAGATTTTGAGGTGTACTGTTGAAACACCGGAATTGATTGTTCCGGAGTTTGTACTGTTACGAAATAAATCTGTTTTCCCATCTTGAGTACCTCCCCTTCTATTTTTCGCGAGTTTTTTAACAATTTCTCTGAAAACTCCGCGTCAACTTTCCGCAGATTTTGAAGTTTCTTTTGCAATCTGGATATTATTCCAAACCTGTCCAAGAACTCATCTCCGAGATAAGGCTTCACAGGTTCCTTGATTATGAAAAACTAAAATTTATGTAATATCCTACAATTGATACGGTAATTCCAAAAGTGGAACAGCCATTGTTTATTGGCGAAAACACAAGTCTAATAATCTGAAATGAGCTAACCAAGGATATTTAGCGATGACGGACGAAATCAAAACTAAATATAAGAAGTACGAACCCACACAAAAATAAAGAAAAGAAATAAATACAAGTTCGAGCGTAAGTAGTATCAGGCCGCGAACAACGGATAACGTAGTAACTTGGGCAGTACAAAAAGAATCAGGTCAGAAGCAAAACAAAAATTGGGGCAGAAATTAAGCGAAACCAAATCAGAGCATACATTACCCAAGACAAAATCGGGGCCAAAGTTACACGAAATAAAATCGAAACCAAAAATCAACTAAAAGAAACTCGGAGCCCCACGCCAGGGCGTCAAAATTTATGATACGTACATTTACGTAGCCTAAACGCCAAAGAAGCAGAAAAGAAATTGACCGGGCTCATTCGGTGACTGAACGGGGTATAATACATACAAAAATTAAAGAAAGACTTAAATGAAAAAAACACTCCTAGAAATAATCATACAACCTTTAATTACCAATATATATATATATATATATATATATATATATATATATATATGTAGTGGTTGTAAACGGTTAAATTTAACTATAAACAAAGCAATTTTAAACACCCTGTATAGAGTAAACAACCAGAATTTACGTGCGAAATTTATTTCAATTAGTGATTTTAAAGTAACAAGTATTAACAAAATTTTACAAGTAGTGATTAAAATTTAGTTAGGTTCGTAAAGAAAATAAATTGTAGAAGCCAATGCAAATTATTAATTAATTTAATTGAGTTTAGTTGATAGGGTTATTAAGTTTAATACGCGTAAGAGCTTGAAAAATCGATAATACCAAAGTGAAACGTTTTGCTAACAAGCGAACAGCCGTTGGATATAAAATACCTTGAAACGTAAACACCTAGAAAGGTTGGTTTAAAAACTTTTGTTAATTGAATACCTTCATGTTTTCGAAATGTCATGTTCCCCTTATTTGCGTAGGTAAAAGACAGTAATTCAAGGTATATCGGGTAAACGGTCGGACGGTTTGCATAAAATGCTAACTAAAAGTTTTTTTAGAGTGCAGAAGGAATGGAAAATCAATGAAATGCTTCGGAAAGAGACAGGCATAATAACAGGTTACTTTGAAACGCACGTATTCAGTCCACATGGGTTAATTTGAAACGCGGAAGGTAATATTGATTTTCTACCACTCAAACAAGGTTAGAAGGAAACATAGAATATGCATAAGAGAGGAATAGCCTTATTACAGGCGGGGTTTCAAGACGTCACTGAATATCTCATTCGTCTATATAGTTAGTTGTACAACAGACAAACACGGGAAAATTTGAATGCAGGTTTTTCAGAAAAGATAATAACGACGAGTTAAATTTCAAAGATTTCGAAAACGGTTGAACCAAAATTTTAAGAAGTATTATTTTAAATGAAGAATTTCGCGTGAAGAGCGGCAGAGAGGTGGCATTTTGAATGTATAAATACTTTAAGAAAATTAATACAGGTCTCTTAGTATTTTCATCGCTTCAAACTACGCACAGAAAGTTACCACGAGCTTGCAAGTATATAAAAATTTTAAATTAAGTAACAGTGTTGGCCTCATAATTTGAACGCGGAGAGTGTCGAGTTTAATTTTATTGAGATGCAACATATATTTTTAACAAGCTCGTGAAGTGACGTAATGTAACGTAAATTAAATTAAGCAACTATAAAAGAAGTGTAATATACGTGAATTTGGATTTGGATGTGTCGTGTATGAATAGCATGCAGCACAACCTAGAGGGTGTTCATCTACAAATAGCTGGAGGCGGCAAGCAGAGCAGAACCACGAAACCGAGAGCGAAACAACTTAACGGCATCACCAACGGAGTAGGGATCTTCAAGAAATTCCAGGTAACGCTTTAGAATTTGTTGTTTTTGATAAACTATAAAGCTTATTGTGATGTGTGAGAGTGAACTATGATGGTATTTTGCATTAATTTGCGTATTGAAAATAATACGTATAACTAACTTTTATTATGGTATTTAAACATAAATCTAAAGGTGTATATAAAGCTGATTAACGTTCCTCAGGAATTTAACTATTTTTTTGTTATGAGTACATGGGTTTTTGTTGTGTTTGTAATAAGAATATGCAAAGCAAAAAACATACATTAATCATAATTAACTGGGTTATCATGAGCTCACCATACTCCAGAGTTTCCTAATTAAAATTAATTATAAATAAAGAAAGAAAGATAAGGTATTATTCAGGGCCCATTTACTCAGGTTACATTCAATGTGTTTAATATTTCTACTTAAAATTCTGGACTTTACTTAAATCGAATTTATTGAGGTGTAACTTGACCACTGAAATGTAAATAATCTTGAAGTTTTATTTGTAAATAGTGGTAAGTAAATATTGTATGATTGTTGTATTATTTTGTGGTTTTATTGAGAGTGTGCGTGAACGATAAAGAGTATGATAGTGAATCTAGGTATCCAAGAGGAGGCCCAACTGAGCTAGCCAGGAAGCGGTTGAAGAATTAAGATGATGAAAAGAGGAAACTGGGTAAGAAATTATTTTTTTGAAAATTTAACTATTGTGTGAAATTTATGACGATTTTTGGGTAAATATAATAAAATTTTTGGATATTTTTGTTACTGAGGCTCGATTTAGATAGGTTACACGGCAATATATATTTATATATATATATATATATATATTGCTATGGTCGGGGACAGTCTCTGGATCGCCCTAAAAACCATTCAAGCCCCAACGTTGGGCCATCATAAGATTGATGAATTGTGGACTTTAGGGTTTGACCTCGACAGTCTCATTGACTGATTTTCAAAAAAAATAATTTTCAAAAAACTTTTCTTACCCGCTTGATTTCTGCTTTCAAAAATCTTCAGCAGCTTTCCTGGCTAGCTCAGCTGTGCCTCTTCTCGTTACCTAAATATAAAACCATTCTTCCTTCTCACACACACCATTCAATAAAATTACCAAATAATACAACAATTATACAGTCTTTTACTTACAGCTATATAGAAACAAATTATTCACAGGTGTAAACAGTTTGGTAAAATAACTACAATTCAATAAGTGATATGTTAAAGTCCTCGTTTAAACTATTATTTGTAAACACATTTAATACAATATGAGTAGATAGGCTCCAAATTATACCCTAAATTTATCGCGCACTGGAGTATGGTGAGCTCATTATAACCCAGTTTATTAATATATGCCTTTCACCTTGCATAAAATTACTACAAAACTAATAGACCCGTGTACCCTTAACAATCCAATTTATCAACGAACTTCGTTCGTTTATGAAATCGATTTGTCGTCCGTCTGTCTGTCCGTCTGTCCGTCCGAGGCCTTTCTAATGGTCGGACATCAATGTGTGATACATCAATCGATTCAGCTCGGTGTCCTGAGCTTAAGTTTTGATGTCAGTTGAAATCGGGCCAAGGGGGCGCCGTGCCCCCGCGATATTCCGTCGGGAAAAAAAAAATTTCAAATAGGTCCAAAATTAATGTGCGATACATATTTGGACTCCCCTAACATAGCTGAGTCGAAATATGGTACCCCCCACAAAATCTGACCACGGATACCCGACCCCCCCCCGGGAATAATTTTTATCAAAAATTTCAAATAGGTCCAAAATTAATGTGCGATACATATTTGGACTCCCCTAACATAACTGAGTCGAAATATGGTACCCCCCACAAAATCTGACCACGGATACCCGACCCCCCGGGGAATTAATTTTTATCAAAAATTTTAAATAGGTCCAAAATTAATGTGCGATACATATTTAGAATCCTATGAAAAAACTGAATCGAAATATAATGCCCCCTTATTTACACACACACACACACACAAACACACATACATACATACATACACACATACACACACACATATATAGCTTTTAAAATATTTATTCAATAAAATAAAATATATTAAAATGTCTCTTTTGTTGTTTATAAATTTTTGTATTTTATCTGAATACTTATAATTATTACAACATAATAATTTTAATTTCTTTAAATTGTTTTAAAGTAAGTCTACATTTGGAAGTTCGTTGCGACAATGCCTTGCATTTTCAACTTGTATTCATAATGAAATTTAGTCAGTTTTTTACATACACCCCTTTTCAATATTTTAAATAACCCCAATAATTGTCTACCACACGTATCTTTTCCGATACGTTGTATAACCACAAATAACCCCAATATTCACTCACACATCACTAAATAATACCAAAAGTTTAATAGATAACAGAAATTTCAAAATAAGTTATCTAGAGAGTGCTCAACGATGTTCACCAGAATTCCTTTGCTTCGTGACTATGCGCTCTGATACTCTATTTATTCATAGATGATAACCCCAGTATTCGCCAAGCGCCTTGCTTCCAACCACCATTCCATAACAGCATACAAACTCACGTATATTATATTTCTATTTATTAATTCGCTAGCTTGGTATGGTATTAGTTGGACCTCGGTTAATTTAATTCACTCGACACTACTCACGTAAGTAACTATAAGGCCTCAACTACCATGTTACAAGTGCTAGTACTACATTTACTGAATTATGAATATTTTTAATACTCACAAGAACTCTACTATAACTTCAGTCTATGATTGTAAGTAGTATAAAGCGATGAGAATATAAAGAAAGCCTTTCTACTTCTCTTAGAGTATTTATATTTTTAAAATGCCACCTCTAGGCCACACTTTGCGCGAAATACTTATTTTCTAATAACAATTCTGCAAATTTTGATATAACCGACTTCAAGATTCCAGAAATTCATCTCGTGGACGCGTCGTATGATCCGAAAATCGCTCCACCTGTCGCATGTTTGTACGTTTGTAAAACTATCCGTTCCTAACCAATGATACGATTCTGTGTCGTTATGAAACCCCGCCTGCACTATTTTTATCTCTGTCTTATGCATATTTTTTGTCGCGTTTCAAACCCCTCTTGAGTTGTAGAAAATCGATATTTCTGACAGCGTATCATCACTCCACGTGGATTAGTACGTGCGTTTTTGAAAACCAATGCTTTTATATCCGTCTCTATCTGTAGCATATTACTGATCGTGCATTTCCCCTGCTCTTTAAGAATTTTGTTAGTTTGTTATTCGAAGCAACTGACGGTTGCAAACTATTTTCTATGAACCCCTGCTTTATTATGCTGATACCCTAGTGTGTTTTCTAATGCTTTTACACGTTGAATTAAAATAAATTAAATTAATTATGGTTTTCTATTTGTTTTTAAAACTGTGTACCTTTATGTACTTCTACCTTTTCAATCATTAATTATAAAAATACGTCAATACTTGTCCGTTTAAATTAAATAAATTAAATAAATTTTGCACGTAAATAATATATTCGTTTTTTATATAGGGTGTTTAAAATTGCATTTCTTACCCCAAATTCAACCCTTAGAATCCATAACAATATATATATATTATTCTACCCCCCCTTTTTCTCTTTTTTATACTTTTTACTTTTTATCAACTTAAAAAATGTGCACACCTAATGCACGCCCGTACTTGCACTGTTTGGTTGGTTCTTTTATTACTTATTTATTTGCAATGCCTCGACTTTATAAAACTCTTAATCTCAGGGTATTCAAACTACTTATAGTGGATTCCGTTATAAGTAGATGTGCTACGTCCAACCAAAATGCCCTCTTTTGTTTTACTACTAAAATTGCTACTCTACTTTTGTATATGCCAAAATTTATAAAATGATCAAAGTTGCTATGTGCCAAATGAAATTACAACCAAAATTTGTATGACTAATTTTTGACGTATTACAGAAATATGATGTTAAAAACTCACCTGGTCTATACTCCGTTGATGCCTCGGTGAATCCTGGCACAAAATCCTAATCCCCGTATGCGTCCTTACAATGATGTTCTCAACTTTTCGTGCTGTTTCCAGGTGTCTTCAATTTTAACTGTTCCCCAATATCTGAAATGATTAACCCAAATTTAGAATTTAGAAAAAATAACTAGTGCTATAACTTCCCTTGTACTAATCTCCACTTCAAGTCCTTGTTTCTTCTATAATTCCGTCCGCTTCTCCGTATCTAAATCCCAATCCACTCGTTCCTGTATATTTTTGTTCGCTGCTCCTGTTGCCTTTAAACCGCTCTCCAATATCCCTTCAGATCTCTGTATAACCACTCTCGATAACCTTCTAACTTTAAACCACACTCCAATATCCACTTCAAATCTGTATAACCACTCCCGATGACCTTCTAACTTTAAAACACTATCCAAATCAAATAATTTTCCGTCGCACAATCACTACTATTCCTTTATACTCTCGATGTTTGTTTCTTTACCACTTTTCAATTAAACTCATTTAAAACAATTACTTTTATTTTCTTTTTAAATATTTAAATACAAATTAGCACCGTTCTGAAAACACGTCTATTACAAAATTTGTTCAAAATAATCTCTGAAAACACGTCTTTTACAAAATCGTTTCGAAAATAATCTGCCTTGTTTACTCTCTAAGGCGACCATGTTGATTCTCCATTCGCCTACTACATCCTAAAGTTCATCACAAATAGTCAAGTCCGTGTCGCACATACCAAAGTTCATGTCTTTATACAATTTCATAATCACTCTAAATTCTAATGTATGTCCTAAATCTTTACATTCAACCAATCACATTTTACGATGTTTTAACTAATAATTTTGGGTTTACAAATATTGTCCAAAAGTTGATTCTATAGAAAATGAAACCAAAATAATTTACCCTTGACCCTGGATGCATGTTGATAGTGAACATTCACAGACGCATCCGGCTTTTGGACGGCAAATGTACTTTCAAAGGCTTTTAAAATTCAACTCGGTATAAACCCTTGAGCATTTCACATCTTACTACGCCACTTAGTCATTTTAAACTTGCTTTTGGCACTGAATTTCAACTACTATATTTGAATGGTATTTTAGTGTACATAAAATACGGCAAACATACATTTTTAAGTTTATGTGATCGATTATGTGGATTATTTTTTGTTTGGCATATACTATCTTGTACTAAACAACCCTTATAACTCTTGGTAGCTCCCTTAGACATTATAATATATATATATATATATATATATATATATATATTACACCAGAACAGTAGTGCCAAAAATAAACGTAACATAAAAGATTCAATACTTAAAATGGCGAGGTGCCGTTTTTAGGTTCTCCCCATTAATTACAAAAAAAACCCCAAGAAATTGCGAACCTAAAACAACAGCTCTATATCATTATCTTAAATACAATATTTAAGCA